>OX376656.1:7502500-8752500 GCA_947386135.1 Melanchra persicariae | reverse complement strand
TGGTATACAGGGCAAGGAATAAAGTTTTTGACGTGTGCAAGTGACTATTTCTCTTAGACAGAGTTCTCATAATATCCATCAAATCATTAGTTAATATAATCAGGAGAAAAATGGCGAAGATTTGACTAACCGATTCATGATATATTTTTGCGACATGCCAGCCACACTAATTGTACCTAACCATTGAAATTTTGTCATCCCGAATTCACAGAAGCATTAAATTTGAAAATCACTGAAGCTTTGTAACATTCGGGAACAACGCTCAAGTCAATTAAATACTGTCTTTATACGATTGTTGAATGGTATTGTACACTCTCGGTTACCAATCTATTTTGTCAACGGTACAATTGTCTAATAGCTGTAACAGCATCTGAGAGTCAGTTGTACTCCCTCAGGCGATGTCGATGACCGCTGCGGCGGCGTCGCGTCATTTTTATATGTTGTTGTTACGTCACTGATTTACAGCTCTTGGCTTAGGACCAATTAATAATGTGTATTTTGAAGTAAGGGTTTTATACAAGGTACAACATTGGATTTAATTTAATAAGTATGTAGATACCTTATGCCTTTCCCCTCAGTGAAGGAATATTATGCTCAACATTTTTTCAACCTCTAACGGTTTATGAGTATTGTAACAAAAATACGTACTAAATGCGTATCCTGAAGAGGCTATTTATATTGGTTCAGCTGTTTGCTAACCTGTGTGCTCAATTAACCAGCTAATTAAGTTGTCACTCGCCAACTATATAGGTACCAACCTAATAAATTCCCATGGACTGGACATCCGTCGATAATCTGATGCAAATACGAGAGCTGAGGCTGCAACGCGCATGAGCACTCCGCATATCCGATCGTAAAACTGTTACAGCCGCGGAGGCTACCCCCATCGCACCTACCCCTTAAGTTCGCCCCTCCCGCCCCGCGGACTAGGGGTGTACGCTACCCCGCACAACCCCCGCCGCCTGTCTGCAAACCTCTTTGTTTTTGGCAATACCTCCGAGGGAACTAAACCCGGACTAGTCTTAAGACCCCTTAATAGCTCTCTCTGTGGCAGGGAATTTCGTCTTTTGTTTTGCCAAAGGGTTGAGTTTTCCATCCCCGAGTTGGACCGATGAATTTTAATGAAATGATAATGGCAGTGATGAGCATATTGTGTTGAGAGAACGTTGGGGAATATTTTATTCGTCTTAGTTGGTATTTTTATAACATGCTAATCTGAAATTTATCATGCATGAAACTCAGTTTCTGGACCTAAAAATCAGACGAATCATCATCAAAGTATTTTTTCCTATTCATTAGCACAGTTTTGATAGTAGCAACTTACTTACTATAAATTAAAGTATATTCTTAGTTAGTGTAGCTAATCTTTTTAATCCCTATTAACTGTAATTCAGTACCAACTTACCTAAACTACTATCAAAATTAAAGCTAATCATACCTTTTATATCAGACGCCCATAAAACGAGTAGGTACAAACACATCCGTCCTTTAAAACGTGCAAATAAAGCCGTCCCTTTAAAGTCGCTTATAATTCCGAAGTCGTAGTCAGACGGACGGCAGGTACCACATACCTACATGTAGCCATGTAGCCGTGTAGTCGTGTTGGCTATATGCGAGATGACGTACACTTTGCCGAATTTGCAGGATCCAACCGACCAGGCATTTATTGTGCAGTGGCGGACAGAATAATTGCCGTTTTGAGTCATTTTCATTTTCTGACATTTTCTTTGAAAAATCTCCATTAGATCGCACTGAAAATCTTAGGAAAATTTAATTGCTTTACAAAGGTGATAGAAAAGATTGACTGTTTTTTTTTAGATTTGAAAATATCCTTCTCAGTAGGCTGAGTTAATGTAACACTAAAACTAAATTTTGTTTAGGTTTTAGTTATACTCAGTGTAGGTATTATATTAACTTGAACGCTGGTGACATGTGATAACATTTTGAACTATCATAATAGCGTATGTAATGTGAATGCATTAAACAGAATAATGTCTATATTATGATGAGTCATGACATTAGTTAATATAATTATATTAGGAGGTACATAAGTAGGTACACATACCTAATTTATTCAAGTACGTATTACGTGATTCAGACTTAGAATACGTTTATGTCAGCTTTAAATTTTTATTTAGTTTGGTATTCAATGTCCATAGCGAACACAAAAAATAATTAACTGAAATACTTTGAAATAAACAAACTGCAAGACGAAGCTGCAAGTTAAAATTAAATATGCTTCATGTTAAAAAAAACTGTGTAAGTTTCAATACTAACTCAGGTTCATTTAAAAAAAGATGTCACTGTTTAAATAAAACCAAGAATAAATTCCAAAGTAGCTACACATTCACGAGGCATTTTCCTTTCAATTTCGCAATAAACGACTCAAACCAAATTTCAAAGGCGTGCCATTTTCCTGTCCGCCAGTGCACTCGCCGCGTGTGCTACGAATACAAATGGTGTCAGGTTGATTGTGCCCGAGGTTGCGATCGATCTGATACTCGGAGACGTGTCGATGTGTATACGTATGAGTACGTTGAAAAGTGTTGCCAGACGGTGGTTCTTTTTTATAATTGGCATAAGTGTTGAATCGTGTTGCCAGACAGTGGTTCTTATTTATAATTGGCATAAGTGTTGAATCGTGTTGCCAGACGCTGGTTCTTATAATTGACTTACAAACATTGGAAAGTGTTGCCAGAGGGTGGTTCTTTTTTTATAATTGTTGTCAGGGTGTGTCTGTGAGAGTGTGTAGGTAAAAGGGATAGTGGGTAGATTGAATTGTGATTATATGTGAGTAAGATTTTCATACTTTTTCATGGTTAAAATGTTATCTTTAAAATATAATGTTAATTTATTATGAAGATACTTACCTTCCAACTTTACATTTCATACCATCAGTTCAAGGTTTCAATTAAGTACTTACTAAACTTTTTTCTTTATTCTTTCATGATTTCGGTTTCATAAATATGTAATCATTTAAATGAATGTACCTAATTTCAAAACTAAAATTGACGAGTCATTACTGTGATCAAAAATTGAAAAAAAAACAATGTTATTGTTTCAAAATTATAATTTTAAAGTTTCCTTTTATTTGTGTTACATTGTGTGTATTCGTGTGTGCCAATTAAATTTATTTTATTTCTTCTTTCTTCATGAATAAAAATGAATAAATCATCTTATTTAATTCTATACATTTCTTAAACATTCTGCTGACAAACACGGGCCAAAAATTCTTTACGAAAAACGCCAAGGTCTCGTATAATTATCCACGTGTCTGGCTAAAAAACCACAAGGTTAGACTTACAATGCGTTACAAATTCTTTAATAGAGCTTGTGTAACTAGTTCTAAAAGAACTGACTATGTATTGTACAGACATGGTAATGTAACCAGCATACGATATCTATATAAAGATAAATTCCATCTCTTGTCTCACTAGGATAGTAGGGTGACCATGTGATCTTGGAGATGGTAGACATCTTAACTATTAGCATTACATAGGTCTTTAATGCCCGGTTTTTGATGTAGGTTATCGGTCGTTTATCTGTCCTTTAACCACTAACCATCCAATGGCGCTATGACAAATAGCGTTAATGGACAGATAAACAACCGGTGAAAATCACAGAAACTAGGCATAAGCCAGGAGTGAATAGGGTACTTCTAGGCAAGCTGCATCGTCGACTATATCATCAATTTCATCAGGTGACATTGTGGCCAAACGCAAGCTTATCATTAATATTTAAAAAGTTAATGATGATAAGCTAAGCCTTAAACAAGGCTTTTAAATCTAAGTATATCTAGGTAGACATAGGGAGAATCAATAGAAAGTCACCCAAAAGGAATTGAAGTTAATAAATAGTTTTGCTTGTAACAACTAGGTACTTCTGACTGTAAGTGCTGCAGATATTGGACACCTAGATGTAAACAGGTTTAAATTAACAAAAAAAACACTTTTAGACAAGGAGAAAAACTGATTACTGTGTCCCTGTGCACTGCAAGAGTTTTTTGTGATAGATTTATGCTTTTATGCTGCCAGAAGAAAGATATTGTGGAAAGCTTGTGTTTTAATCATGTTTTGGGGCTAATAAATTGGATTTTATAGTTATTTAGCTTATGAATTTATGTACATTTGTTTCATTAATTTGAGTTGAGCCCGTGTTGGTGAATTTTGTAATCGCTGCCAGTGATAAAACCACCATTGTACTTTTAAAATTACTTGTGAATGAGTTAGTAAAACTATTTTGGTATCCATTAAAGAATATTCTACTCTACTCTTTGAGCCTAATCACTGTTTTTGTGTTTTATATTTTTTTAGCAAAGTGTTGCTGCGATAATGCTATTAACTCCACTAATGTGGCTGCTCCTATAGGTTTAAAAATGCTAAAAGCGCAAAGTAAAATAAGTTAACAGAGAATTCAGTAATACTAAGTGGCTTCGATTCTGCAGTTTTTTTCTACCCAACCAGTTTATCGGAAACTGTAGGTAATAGCACTGAAGCATTACCACAAGTTAATGCAATCTGAAAATCACATTTCATCCCTATTTACTCTTTATATTTCATTACTTTATTTCAACAGTGTCTTTCTAAGAATTCTAGTCAAATCAATTTTAATACCGAAATCTCTTCAAAAATCCAATCCCATATCTGTTCACATTTTTTGTGGCAACACTACTTCCTCTCTGTATCGTGAGTGGACTCTATCAAGAGCTGGGACAATGTCGCATTCTGAGAATGTCTCTACCTTGTAGGCGTATCTCTACATCTATTGTACCTATTCGCGTAGAGATAACATCGTGACTTAACCTCCTGTGTCATATTTACTACACGTGTTTCAATTATGTTCTCTACGAGACTACCGTAGTGACTCTATGTAGAGTAGAGTAGGTGTATGTGTTTATACCTAAAGTTGTTAGAGTATTTTAAGCTGCCTGTCGTATACTGTAAATGATTAGTGATTAATGACTTTTCGCTGTTGAAAATTTGGTCATAATGTAATGCAGATTTATCCTTTATATATTCATGATTTTTAACAGTGTATGTGTGCATCTACAAGAACCTTTTGTAGATAAGAATGGTTGTTAAATTCTTATCTTACATACGAGTTAGAGGGTAGATAGGTGACTAACTAAATATTCTATCTTATTGTACTTCAAAATAGTTTTATTAAGAACATTCTGAATCCACAAATGTGTGTTAATAGACTGTGTAGTTGTTTTGTAGACAAAAAATAGCGTTTCTTCGTGTAGGTATTTACGAATTCATTCAAGCCATTCATTCTAGTATTTTACGAGCTCGTCGCTAGATACCTACTTTATAAATAGGTATGCAACTTTGTTGTATTGTGGCGTAGGCCCCTGGGGTGGAAATAGTGCGTGCCACGCTGCGCCCTGAGCAAACATGGAGCCAATTAAGGCACCCAACACCCAATTGTTGATCATTAGCCACTAATCCGTCTCATATTCAATCAATACCCAAAACTTTACTCGCACACCTCCACCCGCCTCGCCCCTCGTCGCGCGACATTTAATGACACCCGTGCAACGGCCAACACACGCCATTATAGCCTCTCCTCTCACCACGTAAGGGCCACACTCCCCTGAACCCGCCCACCGCGTTATATAGCACCGAGGATCTATAAAAGTTACGTCTGTAATCTAACATAAAACTCGGGCCGTTTAGATGCGAACGCGGCCACGGACGACACATCTCGGCTCGCTCCGTACTTTTACCGAAATATGAAGGTGTTTTTTGTGTGAATACTCGGGTTTTTTCGTGTAAAAACAAGGTTATTTCGTTTTTCGTCGGTGTTGTGGCGCGGACGTGGTCGCGCGTCGCCGCGGCGCGCTCGCGTGATGTGATATCAGCAACTTTGACGTCTGCACGACGCACAAAAACAATTTGTGAGTACTGAATTTGAATATTTTACGCGGAACGACACTCTACGAGTGTTTAAAAAAATATTTGTGATAGATGTCGCTTTGTTTCGACAGCATGCTATGTTTTAAACGCTTTTTGTGAACTATTCAGCCGGTTTTTCTAGTTAGCACGTGATTTGTGACCAAAAATTACACATTTAGAACAAATTCTAAGCCAAAATAACTGCATCTAACTATTTATCTGTAGTTTACAATATTTGAGAGCAGTTTTAATATAAAAAATCTAAGAAAAAGTCTGATTTTGTCGTCAAAATATATTTTCCCGGGAGTGTGACGCATTTTCCAAGCATTTATGAATTAAACTTGCACATCTAAGTATTTTAAATGATTTTTACGTTATTTTAGTGTATTTAAAATGGAACAGTTTTAAACATGTATGCTGCATAGGCTTCTAAATACATCAGTAAGTTAAAATGCGTTAAATGAGCAGAAGTGAATGAGTAGTTAGCAAGATTTATTTTTGTAAAAAAAGTCGCATTCCTTACAACTTTCTTGAATTTCTTGCATTGGTTAGTTTTCAAGAAGAGAGCGCAGACATTTTTTTTATTTTTCTTAGTTTTTAAGCTTTTTTCAGTAAGCTTTTAGATTTATTTTCTTTAGCAAATCAACGTAGATGTAAAATATTTGAATGCTTACCGTAGAAAATACCAAAAATCATTATTTATTTCTACTAAATCAGTTGAAAAACATTCGTAGCGCCATCTTTTAAGAGCACTTCAAACTATATAACTGAGAATTTGGATAAAACTTTATTGCAACATGACCAGTGAGTTCCATATATTCTCCATCCTTGTCCAATTTATGCACCCGAGCTATACCTCTACTCTTCACGTCGGCCTCCATTCGAATGATACAGTCCGTGCATTCGCGCGATCTAAATACAACCCTCTCACCAAGTAATAAGGTTGCACTTGCAATGCAAATGATTCTTATTTAGTTTCTGTTAAAGATGTTACCTTGCCGCTGCGGCGTGCACCTTGAAATACAGTTATCTCTCTCGCACGATAGCTGTCATCTCTTTTGGTTGCGTGTTGCGTTATATGTAGATATCTCGTTCGGTGGGAGATAAACAGATGTCTGTTAGTAGTGACAGTTTGTATGGGATGATAAGGAGGTAGAAGTACCACCATCATGAAATAGGCGGAGCGTGTGGTTTAGTTCCTCGTTTAGTAGGATCGCAGAGTTATAGTACGATTATGGTGGTATGGAAGGAAACTGCTGTACTCTATAGGTATTATTTGAATAAACTCGGAGGTTTAGTGGATGAATCAGCCAAATTGTTGAATTATACCACTGGTGCTGTAAAATTTGTATGGTAATTCTTATTGGTATTATGTTTCAGTAGCATATTTTGTAGCTTTGCAATAGAGCCAGCTGTTATTTGTTCATAAAATATTTTAAAGTAGGTAGGCAAACTACTCTTTATCAATAAGTTCTCATGGACCGGTTTCTGAATTACGTATTGCAACTCTTTACATAACAGTTAACACTAGAGGCGTGCAAATATAATTTAAATACTTTTTTAAACTAACATTTGTACCTACCTACTAGAAAAATAAACACATAATAGTCAGAACCTTTTCAGTAAAGTTGAGATTAAAACTACTAACTTTAGAATAATCATAATTTTATACTATTCATACCAATATTTTGCTATACAACATACCTACATAATTATCGAGAAGGTAGGTATGTAACTACGTACTTGCTTAAAAAAAAAGAAAATGCATTAGTGGAGGAAGTAGATTTTATTTAAAAAATAACCAATTCATAAGACCCCCCATTCCTTGAAGTTTGTAGTAATAGCTATCAAACAAACTGGTTTAATCTGAAGGTTTTCTAAAGTATTTACTTGCTCTTGTTTGAAATGAAAAAAAAAAATGTGCCTAACGTGTCGCACAAAACTATTCATCCAAGTAGAAAGCTGAAAGCACTTTTAGAGTAGAGTACCTACGAGATAGGTACTACCTACGTAGATGGGTAATATCTACTGACAATACTCACACATATATATATAAATAAGTAAATAAATATTTCTAATTTTCCGTCATAATTATCATGGTACAATTTTCTCTACTTATGTGGCTTAATTTTTTGTTCTACTTATTATTTCAAGTAAATGCAACGATACACTGTCAACCATTAACTTTTATATTTTAGTATATAGAAAAAGCTTCTTGGTAGGTTAAAGATAATAATTAAAAGTCCATTATGTAGGTTAGTAGATATAATAATTTAATTGCTTCCTTGCAAGAATTAGTATTTTATATGCATATGCATTTAATTAAAGTTATTAAAATAGCAGACTTGTGTTTTCGCACCTTCTTGAATCTAATAGTTTTTGCACCTGTATTGACCTTAAATCTACCAATTATGTATTATTATCCACCTAATAGCTACATACACAAGCTCTCTTATTAAGGAAGTGGTCGTTAAAGGAACTTTTGATAAGATACTTTATTGCACATAATCACTATACTTCACGTGTGAATAGAATCACTAGCTACTTATTAAATACTCTGACACATATAAATGTATATTCCCGGTCTACAGGGCCTTGGGCAGATAAAAGGAATTTTATTTAATTGTAACATCGGCTCAAAAATAAGGACAATATATGTGTAGGGCTATCTAGCACACTTTGGGTCTCATCAATGAGGATGAGCATCATCTACAGCCTGACTTCGCCCACTGCTGAGCATAGGCCTTGCCAGGGTCGGACTGGTCATACATTCAAGGTGGCATTTGCCAGCCAGGCACATGCCTACGCCCCCCGGTCAAGCTCTGGCTATGCAGCTACGTGGGCCCGGCTCTTACCAAAGACTTTTTTAAAAGTACGTAGTTCATCCGGAGAGTAAAAATTTGCGACGTTTCTTCGCTCGCTCTTGCAATCTTCACTAAGTTTTTGAGATTTTATGCATCAGTCAATTATGTTACTTTTATAATTACAAGTATGGAAGGTTAATAGAAATATGCGAGATGGGAGGTAATAATTTTTAGCTCGCTATTACATTGTAGGATAGAATGTAAGAGCATAAGTTCTTGAGTTTTCGTGCATCAGTCAAGAAGGTAACTTCTATTTGAGTAATAGAAATGAAAAAAGTATTAAACCTATCCGAGCTGGGGTGCAAACATTTATATACCAACTAAAATGTGGCAATACTACTATTATGATTAATTTTTATAAAATATAAAAATTAATCATTTGCATATTGTAGTAGGTATTTCCGACATTATTCCATCTATCATTATACCGTGCTGGGCCCCAAACTTGTGTGGAGCCACCTGGGCCCTTCCGGCCCATTCCAACCCTGGACCTCTCTTTTCTTGTGCCAATACACATGATCCTATGTCAGACTCATCCAGGTTCAAACAAAACTGGCGTTCCAACAGCGTTAGTAAGTTGTCTGGCCAACTCGCTGCGGACATCGGACACAGCTAACAAAATAGTTTGCTTAAAATTTTCACAAAAGCAACTAAATTATACTAATCGGAAGCTTTTTTATTAAGCTTCCGTTTTGGGTACTGAAAAGTTTAAGACATGTTGACACGATCCCCACATTGACGATAAACTCTTCTGCGATGAGCACTAAGAAACCATGCCCTGCACTCTGATGCGTTTACCATTTACTGATGTAAACAATACAGAAACCCGTAGATGTTGAGTCTAATTTTAAGAAAGCTTGTCTCTGAACAACAGACAACTTCATCACCCCTTTCAGAGCAGCAAATGGTTTAAAGCATTCGCTGGTCTGAAAGGGATGATTTTTTATTTTTAAGGCTATTAATCACTTATGTAGTGATAATTTCATTTTAAAATGTATTATGAACCAATACAGCATTAATAATTTTATGAATACTTGCCATTTTTCAAAATGATCAAATTTGAAAGTCGCCTTGTTCTTTGATGTTCAGTTTCTTTGAACACAACACACACAGTGTATAAAAAAAGAATTCTTCATGATGTTAACTAACCGAAAATTGCATTGTCCTCACGGCTACTAACATTGTACATCTACCTCAAAGTGCCAAGTTTGACGGCTCGCTCTACCGCGCTGCCGGTCACTCATGACACTGGCAGAATAGTCGAGAACTGGGCTCAGATGCCAAAAAAAAAAATATTGCGGAAGTGTGGTGTTTAGTGTTTAAAAGCCTTAATTTTCATACATTTTTGACAAATTGTTACTGACATGTCAATGCAAACGTTGCTTAAAAATGAGTAGAATTGGCAGTCTGGTCGCAAGAAAGTGTTATGCTGACAACATGGAGTTTGGTAGATACAACCCCTGATAAAACTTAACAAAAGTATAAATCAATGCAACAACTCATTCAACGGATATTAGAACAGTTATGTCCTCCCAACATGCATACAGCTGAATGCCATGTCAAACAAGTATTTGAGGGTAGTTTCCACTCCTCTTTCATTCGCCGTAATTCTCCCTAAACACATTTAACTTTACCCATGGCATTAGGTTTAATAATGGTATGGTTCCACGGAAACTTGCTAAGTTAAGGAAATTGAATTGACATTTTCTTTATGTGACTTAGTAAATATTAAGCACAGATGTCAGTGATAAATTCAGGAGTTTATTCTTGTGGTTAATCGCAAATAAGTAATAACCAGAGGTCGGAATTAGGTAGCGTTATTTATGTACTTGCATCGAAATGATGATAAATATGGATTTTCCCGGGATTTCTAATTGACAATCCCGTGTCGCCAACAATATTACAAATAAATAATAAAAAAAACAAATATAACAATAATAATAAATGTAGCAACATCGCGCGTGTGCGCATTGGAATTTTGCAACTTCGGACATTCGATCTCGTTGATGTAAATGTGGCAACGTCGCGTGTGCAGAGGTTTAAATTGTGTAAAAGTAAATAACTTTTTTAAAAATTACGTGTCCACGGCCTACAAATTTAACAGTTTACACATTTCAATCGCTTTTATCTTAAAATCACAGCTATGTGAGTTAACATTACCAGGTTTATTCATAAGAAATCTAACCATGTGTTCAGTTAGCAGATTTGAAAAGAAATTCGAATCCTTCTTTTTCGTATCGATTGACTGCTCAAATTTTGTTCAAACCAGTAAGTGGCCACTTGGACCGCTGTATCATTGGTCACGTTCAGGTCCCGGAATATACAGGTAGTTGGGTATTAGGAGCTGGAAGGTACAGGTAGTTGGGCATAAAGGGCAGGAAAGTAGGTGGGGCATATCCTGCGAAGGGGTTCCACAATGTCACTGTGTTTGGGATGGGTCTGTGATTCTTTGAATTAAGAACCCATTAGTTGATTGGAAGAGAATGTAGGCATTCTCTTCCAATCAACTTATGGGTTCTTAATTCCCATAGGCATTCTCTGCCAATCAAAGTTTGGATTTCTGCTACTCAATTTCGAATTAAAAATTGCTAATTATTTGTTAAACCTATACAACAACAAACGTAAATATGGTTTAAACGATTTTATGAATTAGGCTGTATATTGCTTACTTGCGTCCCATAACGCAAAAAAACAGCTTGTCAGCCTCCAACTATCCTATTTTTTTTCTATTCTTAATTCAAATAAGAGTACAGATCCAGCCAACCTATTATTTTGCCAGCATTAACAACGTGTCACAGAATAAACGCAATACCTCTTTTAAAAAGTCCCTTATGTAAGGAATTTTCCACTATGGGACCAACACTGAAAACGCAAAATAAATCAGATGCCCCATACATTTATATGCGCATAACTCCACAAAATGTAGGTACTAAACTGCTGTTTTTTTTTCGCGATTTCGGATTTGGTCCCATAGTAAAAGTTGTTCATAATGATGAAGAGGTACTGCGTTTATTCTGTTGCACGTTGTATAAGTATACTGTAATCCCTTCAGAGAATAACCTTCACAGTATAGAACTTTCCAAAGGTTGGTAGGAGTACATTCTTATTCTTTATTGCACAGTGCACTCACAAAATATACAAATACAATTGTACCGCTTATATAGAAATGCAAGCTTAACGCAGTATTAGATTTTCATACAGTAAACTTTAGTACGATGGATAGATTTGTCAATAAGTACAGTACACATAATTGACAACAAAAACTTATGATTGCTTTAATATTTAAATAGTACAAAATTTGCAATTATTTAAGAGTAAGTTTGCAGTGTAATCGGTTCACTGCAGAATATCAGTCGGTATTTTAAATGGAGAAACTACGTACCAGAACTTTATAACTAAGTTTCCCCTTGGTAAAATTAGATTGCGAGTTCCAATAAAATATTCAATAGGGAGAATAATAAAAGAGATGTTTCCTGGGTTATAATTGTTTAATCCTTTTTTTGCGATGACTGTCAATGTTTATTTTTCTAGTATATTAGGGCATGTTTATCTATTAAGTAGGCTATGAATTAGCTATGAATTTTTTCATCCAAAAATGTATTTCTTCATCAAAAATTTTTTTTTTCCGTAATATTTTGAGTGTCGCCTAGTGTAGGTAACTATCATTATAAAATCAGAAACATTAATCCTAGAAAAATAATGTTAATTACATAGGTATACATATATGCAACATAATGAGTAGACTTACTTTGTTGGCTTGTGTATATTTTTTACCATGATCTGAGCCATTTTTTGCATTCTGTTTTATTAATGATGATTGTCTATACTTTTTATTCATTTTTTTACCTAACCTTTTTATCATTACAAAAACAATTGCTTCACACTCGACTTGATTATTATTATTTACACCTGTTTTATGAAATGCTATGATTAAAATCAAATAGACAAACAGTACTTTTGATTGTTGTGTGAGAAACTAGCTGAAAATCTGAAACAGATCGTAACTTTAAAGTATGGGAACTTACAGTTAGTGCACTTGTGTTTGCCCACACATTTAAAAATTCATATTATATCTCCTGCGTACGAGGTTAATCTATGTTGCAATTGGTCACCGTGACCGAATTTCGATTGATAGGAATACCTGTAGTAAATTTGGGATAATTATGTTTTTTATGGAACACCTTCTAGTAGTTAATTTATTTACTTTAGACCTTATAGATGGCCTAGAAAAAGTGATTGTTAGCAGCATAAAGATTATCGAAAAGTTAATTAACTCTAGAGCCCCAAATACTTGTATTCCCTAAGTGAACTGATGAGTTTCTAATAAGTACCTACAAGTTTCCAGCATTATTTGAAACTTGTTGGATTTTTATCAGCTAATTTGCACAAATGAACGTTAGCCATACTTTTATTCCGCTGGAATCGGTCTCTAGCTGCATTTTTATTTAAACTTAAAATGGCAAGCTTTATTACATATCGTTTCATTTTATACCCATATCATGGGGTTGTAAAAATAATTGTTCCACCATATTGGACTCAGAATGATGTTCCCTACTTAGCCAACAGTGCATTAACATCTAATACAAAGAAGAATAACTGTTTGAAAATTCAGTTGCAAGATTTAACTCATACAAACTAAGTAGAGGCAAGTAAAATAAAAAGTTACTAAAATAAGCAACATTTCTACCTTGAAATTAGCTTTCATGTATGGGACTTTTTAAAGCTGACTTGAATTGTAAACATGTATATGTCACAGCCAACTAGTTTAATCGGCCGTTTAGTGGTGGCCTAGCCTTTTCATTTAAGTGCGCCAATTTATCAGCCTATCCTTCGTAACCCAGTTACTGGTTTACACAACACTGAACAGTACCCCTGGCTGGGCTGGTTGTCAGACTTACTTGTACCTATACTTTTCATAAATATTTTATTACTGGCGACCCGTCACTGGTAGCAGAGAATATATATACAGGCTGTTCCAGGAGTGCATGGTCATATTAGGGTGATGTTCTGTAGCTTCTATACAGTAAAGAAACAATGTAAAATGTTGTTTTTTATACTCTAAAAGCGCTAAAAACCTGGGCGTCCACATGGATAGTAAACTCTCTTGGGAGGTTCATATCGCTGCTATTAGAAGAGGGTATTCTACTCCTTTCAGTCTCTTAAACGTCTCCAAAAATTCTTACCATTTCACACTAAGGTCAGTCTTGCTCAATCTCTTCTTCTACCACTTATAGACTATGCAGATGTCTGTTTTCTAGATGCAACAGAGGTACTCCTAAATAAACTCGAACGACTGCAGAACTTGTGTATACGCTTTATCTTTGGGCTCCGGAAATACGACCACGTGTCGGAATTTCGGACCAAATTGAAGTGGCTGCCAATTCGGCGTCGGCGAGATACACATATCCTATCCCTACTCTATACTATCCTTCACAATCCTAATTCTCCTCAATACCTTCGTGAATGCTTTGAGTACCTCGTCCCGAGGGGTAAACCATGTCGCACTGCCACTTCTCTTCTCCTTCGTACTCCGCGTCACACTTCCAGCCGCTATGATGGCTCCTTTTCTGTTGCTGCTGTGCGTCTCTGGAACTCGCTCCCACACTCCCTACGCGACAGCCCTTCCTTTGATGTCTTCAAGAGGAAAGTTTAAGATCATTTCCTTTCGACTTTGACATAATATTCATATATATGTATGTGTATATTTAGGTTTATGTAGGTATATTAATATAAAATAAAATATATATATTATTTTAATGTGCACTGGATCCTACCCTCTATTGTGATCTCTCTCTATCACTCAAAGTTTTGCTGGGAGAAAACTCAATTTTGGGTTAAGCTCGCCTTTGTACATGAACTTTTCTTCACTGTATTTTGATTACTTTGGTGTACAATAAAGAATAAGATTAAAAAATATTGTCTTTTTTTTAATCTGGCCTCGAAAACAAAACAAAAGTTTGAAAAAAGTTTTCAATCAGTCTTATGCAGTTGATGGCATCGAATTATGTGATTGATTTTTTTTTTGTGGTCAGGTTATTTAAAAAAAATACATTTTATTTATTTTGATATTATGTCTTTACATACTGTTTAGCAGCTACAGAACACCACCCTTATTCCGCAAAACCCTCTATAATAATATTAGATTTTTATTTTCTCTCAAAAAGGTACAATTTTGGGTGCATAGTATGTAGGTTACAGGGAAATTCCAACCTTGTGAGAGCGGGAGTCTATACTGTGATCAGGGCCTAAACCACCAACTCTTAAAGCAGTATTACTTTAATAGGACCCGTTCGTAGCAGATGCCTACGCCGTAGCAAGTGCTACGCAACAATTTTTATTTTAACCAACTTAAAATATATATTAATAGCGACTTTTGTCTTACTCGGTTTATCCATTGAGTCCGCCGGTGGCAATTTTGTCCATGCACTCCGGTTTGACTGAGAGCCGACCCCAATATTTTTGGGAAAGTGCTAGGCAGATGATGATGAAAACAATAAAGATAACTGAACCAAAATAACAAAGTATATAAAATAGAACTTGCATTTACAAAATACTTGATCATTTTTATCATAACGCCCATTTCTCAAAAGTGGATGATTGATTTTAATGGACGTGTTTTATTATAAATCTATCAAAACCTGAAAGTGCACTGAAACGTTTGTTAAAGCTGGACCCAGCAGCAATCGTAGGTATATTCTTAATGGGTTGCGGAATATGTTCGAAAGAGTTACCGCGGCCCTGGAACATAAAGGCACTAGGAGGACTACGGGTGGGTTTTAGTCAGTAAAAGTCTGACACTCCCTGCCGCTCCACCCAGAGCGGGAGGGGTCATTTGATGATTTCCCATTCTCAAAAAAAAAAAAAAGGTGTATTCTTAATGTTGTCGTTTTAATAACAATTAATACTTCATTGTGTATTTTACGTTGTCGAGCAAACGATTTTTAAAAATATATAATTATATTCAAAACAATAAATCCGGAATTCCCTTCGATTGTGAAGAATTTCATGTGTTACACAATTGGGGTGCTGGACCCAAGACGCATAATCGACACAAATCTTTCTTGCCTACTAAAAACGATTTTTGCTGGTTGGATGGCCACCATCTTGAAAAACTCCTTTCCTCCTCCTGGCTTATGCATAATGAAATGACATCACCAGGCAAAGATGGGCTAGTTCAATTAGCCCATCAACTATTTGGGTTCTATCAAATATTGCTATCTCAATGGTCGATCAAACAATTTGGGCAGATAATAATAATATTCAATCCGTTGATGGACTCTCAAGGCCCAAGATAATCTATTGCAAAAAAAACAATTGTAAATACATAATATCATTATCTACATTAACATAATAGGAAGGTTCATTATGCAATCCTTTTTGGTTCTGTTATATTTAAATGTTAACACTGAATTTAAGAGTCGCACGTAAAATACTGGTATTCAGCTGAATCCGGTTTGAATGGAAACTGATCCCAATATACATAGCTGGAAAAAGACTAGGCAGGTATTGCTATTAATATTGGAATACGGTGGAGTAAAGCTAAGTGTCAACTTTGGTGTACCACAGGTTAGTTTCGGCTCAACGCTGCCAACTTCCTGGTGTACATAAATGACCTCTTCCAGTTTTCCAAAGGCAAAATCGTCACTTTTACAGACGAGTGATAGCTGAGATGAGGTCTTTGATGTTGCCAAACAGGGCATTAACACAGTTTGCGAGTGTTTGCAGCAGAACTTATGAACACTGGACGTCTCGCAAAAGTAAATATATGACCTTTGCACATGGAGCTTACATTCTACCTCCATCATCTCTCACTAATCCACACGTGTTACACTGCAAACACAAAGTGTACTCGTCCCACCCTTGGAAGGACTGATAATTATAAAATACCTTGGGATTATCATTGACTCTCATCTTACTTTTACCTCTGAGTTTGTTTCAGTGTTTCTTCTCAGGGTAGTCAGCTAGGAAACACCGGCCTCATCTAGTTTAAAACGAGCAAAAAGATTGACGTGTAAAAGTGTTATTTACAACCTACTTACAAAATAAATATCATTTATCATTTACTCTTAAATCTCATATTGATGTGGTGACACCGAGAGTCCGTAAACTTATTTACTTTTTTTAAATCTTAAGACACTCACTATACTTTGCTTTATACCAGTCATTCATTGAGTATTGTATAACAACATGGAGTGGTGCCGCCAAAACCCACCTTATTGAGGTCAAGAGGGCACAGCGCGCTATACTCAAGGTTGGTGCTGGTCTCCCTTTTCGTTTCCCCACTGTTGACCTATACAAAGAATCGGACATTTTTACGGTGAGACAAATATTTACTCTGCTTACCGTGGCTAAAAAAAATACTAGCCAAAGTTTGACTCCAAGTTCATCATAAACAAACGGCGTAAGGGAAGCGCTCATCACACTTCAAGTCGGCACTCCTTCAGAAATTCTTTTGCTCCCTCGTACACTCTTTTATTCACTTACCTTTACATCTTACATGACACCACAATAACTTATTTCTGCTATTTTGTTCTTTTTGTTTAATTTATACTTTTATTATTCCCTGTATTTTTGTTCAATTTTCTATTCACATGCATGTTCTTAATCACTTATGGTCGTCTTTAATTTTTTTAATGCTGCGGGGGAACCTTCTGACCTACCTACCACAGGTTTTTTTTCCAAATAGGTACCTATTTCAGTGGAATGGTGGAATATAGTAAGTTAGTTAGTAATTTTAAGACAACTAATGTGACGAGAGAACAAATGACTTTGAATTGAACTAACGAAGAGAGCCGACCACTGTTAATGGAATAAGGCAAGGCATAAACAGACGTAGAGTAAAAATAAACCTACAATATGTTCAGCAACAATTCGTTTTTCTTTCTAGTGAGTGTTACTTAAGCCAAACCGCAACATTAATTAAATCAACAGACATTCTGTACCTGAATCTGTGTTACTCAATTTGATAGTAACTAAGAAAAACAATCTTAAGTTGCTGATGTATTGATTATTCTTCCAACCAGTAATTCAGTCAGCTAATCCTGTAAAGCAAAGGAGAACAGTTTATTCAATGGTCAGATAATTATTTCTAGACTGAAAAATTTTTACTCACTAGGAGTCTAATTCCGGTTGAATAACTTGATTTCTCCTCTAAATGGAGTCATTTAGTTCGGTGACGTTTATTTTGGGTATTTCAAAGTACTCCTATGAGTACTTTGAAATACCCAAAATAAACGTACCTACTACCTGTATGCTATTTATTTCAAAGATTTTTGATATATGTATTAGCCTGAAAAGTTCCACTCCCTGGCAAAGGCCTTTCCCCATTCCTCCCATTTCTATCAGCATGGTACCTCCTCACGCCAATTTTTGAGGAAGCCACCCAAGGCTTCTACCACATTCTCCTCGATGAGGATAGTGATAGAGAGAGCCAAAATCTCATTTTTATTAAACAAAAAAAAAATACTCAGATGCTGTTTTTCATAACTGACTATTGAGAAAAATTATTTAGTTTCAAAAATAATCTAGTCAACATCTGTTAATTAACTCGATTCTAAAGTTGACTCTTTCAGACAGGGTGTGTCCCCACGTCAATTATTCATTAAGTAAAATTTACATAATTAAATCTTACCAGATTTAAAACACAAGTAAAAAAGGTGAATCAAGTTTTTTTTTCACCTAAGTTACTTTTTAATGTCAAATCTCAATTCACATTAAAAACTTTTGGCGCGAAACTTCCAAGAATCACGAATGTATTCTATTAAGCGTTAACTTGGTACCAAATTGCCGTAAGCGACAGTCGCTTGTTATCGCAAAAAGGTCTTTAAAGTTAATAGGTTACGTTTTATAGCTCCGTGGAAGGCGACGTCGTTTACGTGATGGCAATCGTAGGGCAACGGTCGTTAGTTCCGGCTTTTGCCGCATTATCGGTGGCAGCACTGTGTATGATTTTTCTGATCAGAAATTATTTTCAGTTCATTTGGCTGTGTAATTTAGTATTTTTTCAAAGGAAAATATTTATCTTATGAGAAAAGAGCTTAAAAAACAAATTTAAGTTATTTTATACCTAACATTCTCTTGTAGCGATTTCTAGTTGCTTAAGTTTTATTATTTTAACTCTGTAAAATATAATTTTATTTTGAATCAATAAATCTCATAAAAGAAAAGAAAACTATGAACTTGTAGATTTAATTTAAGTTAAATAAAATAAAACTCATACTTCCATCCTCTTACAATTTTCGAGCTAACAGCGCCATCTCGTATCGAGTGGCAGAACTTCGTAGCGAACTCACGCACACGTGCACAGTCACTCCCTCCCGTGTATCCATTTAGAAACACGCACACAACCAAAGCTGTTAGAACCGGAGGGCCGCGAGGTAAATCGGGATATCTTATGTAAAAGATCACTATAGCCTATCTATGTAAAACTGATTAACGTTTTATATTATTCTGGCGTACATGCCTTATATCTTTGATTGGGATGGGAAATGGATGAAGGGTTCGGAAATGTTCCTAAGTAATTGTGTTTTTTTTCTTGGGTTGCCGTATTGGGTATGGGGTGGATTTTTTTCAAATTCTTTTCAATGAAAGTACCTAGACTTAAATTCCGTTGTTTTTGTAGATTTTATTTTGTTAGTCAAAATAAAATCTACAAAACAACGGAATTTAGAGATATTTTTTAAAATTGTTTTTTTCTTACAAAGGTACCTATATTCTTGTCTACTGAATGGATATGGTTATGTGATATTTTTTCAATGCTAAGCAAAGCTTGGAATTTAGTTTAAAATAATTGAGATCGTCCTACAGGCAGCGTAAACATTTAAACCATGAGATATAAGTAGGATTACCCTTAGCAGAAACTGTAGTTAGCTATGCCCTGCTTTATTTGACTAAACCTTTACATACAATGCAGTAGGTACGGAAGAAAATTAATAATCAATCAAGAGATGCAAAAGAGGACAAAAGGCGTTTAATATACTTAAACAATAGACTGCACATTAAAGCATAAAGATTGAAGGACTCATTAGTCATAATTGCTCATTGTTTTTAAAGAAGACTACTACAACGAATCAATTATACCCGCCTATGTATGACTTCATTATTTCAGGTAGGTATTTTAAAGTGTTGAGAGGAAGAAATATGGCTTTCAATGTGTAGCTGGATATATTACTCAAAATTCAGATTTTCCTAGGTAGAAAAACATATTTTCCATTGTAGGTACGTATTTAAATAACTAATTAAAAAAACTGATATTGAAAATAATAACGAACTCTAAAAATTATTGATTTATTCAAGTTTTTGTAACATCAAAAGCTAGTACAAAATAAAGGCAGATCAAACTTTAAGATAAAGAAGATGGTGTGAAAGATAAAATCGTTTTAAAGAAACATGGCATGACATGGGTTGATAAAAAGGACACACGCGCTGCTTTGAGCTCATTTTCCTTACTATGGAACAAAAAGCATGACATGAAAATAAAATGTGTCGACGATTAGATCAAACAATTACCAAACATAAAGATTAAACGTTTAAGAATGGGTTTAAACACTTTCGCTACTAAGCTGTACTAAATGTTTAATTGAAAATTATAAACGAATTTTATTTACTTATGGATTATTCGCTATCATAGATTAAAGTCTTATTTACAGAACATTTATTAATACAAATTACTTATCGTATATGATTACAAGAACCTACTTTATTCAAACAAGTAATTCTTGCATTTTATAGATAGGCCTATCTGTGAACTAAACCTTTTCAATATTTTCATGAAATTCGACAGCTGTACAGTGTGCTGTTTTATTGTTCTAAGTATATTATCGTAGCATTATAGTGAATTATACATTTAATATTTTGTTAAAGATGTTAAAACCTTACACTGTCAAACATTTGCCTGTTATATTACTAAAAAACAACAAAGTAACGGAATAAATGCAGCATGAAAAAAATGTAACGCTCCATTTTTTAGCACTCAAGCCTAAACGCGGCCTGTTACAATTTTTTACTCAAAACAGCAATGAATACGGTAATTTTTTCATAATCTTTATCCTAATAATGACCACCACTTTGTTTCGTAACTGCGGTAACCCGTAAAAAGTAGAGTAAAAACTCATTGTAAAAACGTTACCTTTTTATGCGCGAAGGGTTATGGCACAATACTATAAGGGACGATCCGTTTATAGGGTAATATAAATATACAATAGTCGGGTGACATTGGTTTTTACTAATGTTACTTATTACAAAAATAACCGAACGACATTGCCTGGGAATGCGTCTCAGTACGATTATTTGTCTTGCAGCGCGAGTATGTTTGTTCAAATTAATCACCAATCCGTGAATTCGTAACAAAACTGAGTGTGTGTATGTGATAAAATGTTTTATAATTGTCTGTTGTGTGTGCAGTGATGTGTTAAAGAAGTGTCAAGGAAAAAGTGGTCTTAACGGCGAGAAAAGCATTTAATTAATTTATAAGGTTATAAACGCATTAATTACCTAGTTTATAAGCCTGATATTACATTGTAAGATTTAATCGATTGCATAGATTTTTTATCCGCTTACACGTGTTACCAACTAGTAGATATAAATTAAAAAAAAATGTAGGTAAGTATTACTTATACCTAACTAGTAATGTAAAAAGTCTATGAATAGAGATAAGTTTTACGCACGTTTAATCGATAATTACAAATCAATATAACATTTTTATAATCAAATTTAAACAAATTATCTTTTTACTAATACCAAAAGACATTATATATGGTACCTACCTTTACTTCATTATCATTTATTAATACAATAATATTATGTAGAAACAACCTCATTTAGCAAACACAACCAGAAATTAAAATATTTGATATCGTTTTAATAGTTTCAAGCGTCAATGACTAATTAGTTAATTGAATACTATGTAATCTACTTAATAAATAATTATGTACTGCCTACTTGTTTGGATAATGATTCTATGAATTAATATTTGAATAAGATATAAGTAAAGGTGAATAAAATATTTCAATAATAACAAAATACACATCAATATATTTTTAAAATTAATTTATTTACATAAAAACACGTAAACAAATCATAAACTAATCAATTTATAATAATTTTATTCCGTAATGTGATTGATTTTATTATTGAATACATAAACAACCGCATGTTTTATGATTTTTCTGCACGACCATTCATTATTATTTTAAATACGTTCGACACTTATAAAACAATTTCATTACAAAGTTAAGATAATAACTGGTATAATTCAATAAGGAAACTATAAGTAGATTATGCAAATAGTATTGCATACTACTATATGAAATAATGATCAGTGTTAAGTACTAGTACAAAATAAAGTTCCACTTTTAGCTATTAAAAATGTCTAAACTGGAAAATTTACAAAAGAAAATTACAAAAAATAACATTCTCATACAGTGTTTTTTTTTTCCTAACAGTTAAGTTTGTGTGAGTTAATTCAGGGAATAAAAGCTCAAATTATATTGAAGTAACCAAAAATGACTAAATAAAGATTCTTCTTAAAATTGCTACAAAGACGCCTCTTTGTTGCAGTACTGTCATACTTTTTAATTTAATCTGAATATAAATTTTATTCACCAATGTAAAATTAAAAAGAACAATAATTACATAAATAATTTAATACTGGAACTTAAATTCTGGTAATAAAGAACATAATGACATTATAAAAACAACTGTATAAGTTTCAATGTCTGGTTTTTTTTTTGTAATAAGTGTTTATGCATATTTATTTACGAATAAATATAGCCTATTAAATACAAAGTATCATCATCATTATCATCTCAGACGAAAGACGTCCACTGCTGGACATAGGCCTCCCCCAAGTGTCGCCACAACAACCGGTCCAGTGCGTCTCGCATCCATCGGCTACCAGCGACCCTCACCAGGTCAGGTATATACGAAGTATATACTTAAGCAAATAAATAAAAGAAAATAATTGTGTTAATTATTATGTGTGTACTCGGACCCCCATGGGGCTCTAGTATTTGAACCTCAAATGATTAAAAAATAAGTAAATTATATTTTTGGTAAACATTCTATGTTACCTACTGTAGATATACAGGGTTATTTGTAAAACACTAAACACTAACCTTTCAGTGGCTGTATAAATATATAAGCAACTTTTACTGTGAGACCAACTCTGAAATATCAAAAAATATATCAGCTGTTTCATACAAAAAGCAATATTTACCCGATGAAAATGTATGAAACAGCAGGTTTTTTTTTCGATTTTTCAGGTTTGGTCTCATAGCAAAAGTTGTTTATAATCATGAGGAAGTTCACCCATTGAAAGGTTGTTAGTGTTTTACCTACTCCAATAATAGCCTACGTCATAGGCTGTCTACTTACCTAAACACAAATATCCTTCAACGAAAATCGTGACAGGATACGAACCAATTAAAACAAATATTTGTATTCACATAGTGGGGCTGCAATCATCGTAACCAATTATCATTCAGGTTGCTGTGTTGTGTGTCAGGTCTTATTTTGGCAACCAATTTGGTGGTCGTGTACCTGTATTCATTATTTTAGTTTAGGATAGGTGCCTGCATTGATAGAACGCCTTTTTTAGAATTCAAAGAAGCGTTGGCTTCGGCATAACAAACGAGCATGCTATCTTCTGAGTATTCGTTGATTTCATTACACTGGTGAAAAATATGAAAATAACCAATTTGAAAATGATAACCTTAAAAGCGACAGTTACCTATAGGTAAATGAACAATCTATTGTTCCTTGTTTTTCTTTTTTTCATGTAGGTGAGTAATTAATTCACACACAATGTTATTCGGTATATGTAGATATTTTGATCATTAAAATCATCAGTAACCACTTAGGTATAATTGAGGTTGCTGTGTGTCAGATTTTATTTTGGCAACCAATTTGGTGGTCGCGTACCTGTATTTTAGTTTAGGTGAGGCGCTTGCATTGATAGAACGCCTTTTTTAATTCAAATAAACATTAGCTTAGGTATAATTGTTGCGTTATGAGTCGACCGTGTTTCTTTTTCATTTCAGTATCTATGTATTTGCACACAGTTTGTAAATGAGAGAAAGTTGTCGGTGTGTGAAGAGCATATTCTTCTTCTTTCATTGAGTTCCGGTTGTTAATTGATTCACATTACTAAACTAATGTTTACTACGTATATTTTGTTCATAAATATTTAAAACTAATTTCTGGAAACAGTTTAAGCCGTTCAACATAAATTAATACTCCCCTAACACACATAGATAACAAAAACTTCACATTGCCTTACAAATTATCAGCAATAAGTATTTAATTAAGCCTATTTACGTACAATGTAACAAAGTATAAAGGTTGTCAAGTTACTATAGGGCTGAAACCACAGGTAGAAACACAAGCAATTTGGGCGAGCTTTGTAGCACGCTACATCGCGTGCCGTCGGACACTCACCGACGCAAGACTTGCCTACGCAACGCAAATAACCCATACAAAAAAACAATAATCAAACTAAACATAACCTTTGCAACAACACTATTAGAAACAAAATCCCTTGACAGCTACTTCCTTAACTACAACCACTATTTTGGTTTCGGCCAGGCTTTGAGGGAAGCGTAGGCAAACGGAATGGACTTGGCAATTGGTCGATTCACTTGTTTATTGTATTTTGAATTATTTATTTTGAGAATGCACGCATATGTTTTTGCGATTTTCCTACCTAGCCTAGATACTGTTAAAGGTTTCATACGCCACGCATTTTCCGATAGCGTGACCCGCTTGCAAATATTTTTATGAATTGGTAAACATTTGTGTTTATCATAAGTACTGTTTAACTAATTTACATACAAATAAGTAGGTATTTGATAAAACATCAAGGTGGTATAAATGTCAGAATTTCGGAACATTTTGTTCGAAGTTTTTGTTGCGTGTAGAGTTGTCGAACTGACAGAAACGAGAAATTGACACGATAGCAGTACTTTATCACAAGAAAAACTCTGAAAACAACCTTTTCGTGTGTAACACGCATGATTTAGACCGTTAAAGGTATGTAAATCAGTGTTCTCAATAAACTTAATTTTTGTTTTAGATTGGTTGCATTACCAGTTATTTTGTATTATTGTAAGGTGTTAAATATTTTTAAATTAATAGTAGGTTCAAGCTTACTAATTTGCGGGATCTAAGCCCTGTTTTAATTCAGCTTCTCAAAAACAGGGTGTTTTTGTTGCAATTCAATAATTTTGTAGGGATTTAACATAGTCAAAGTCGAAACGATTATTTCAATTAGAACATAAAAGGCACTTTTGAACGTCAACATTTAAATTTAAAATAATAAAACAAAGAGCTCACGAGAAAAACAAATACATAACAATTTATAGGTATTTCCATTTCCCATTCACCTTGCATTTCTGAAACAGTCTTCTTAACCAGCATGGTTCACTTCCATTACACCGAAGCATATAAACTGGATACCCCACACCTGGTACCCTGCACTTATACCACATAACCATAAGTAGTAATTATCAGATAGTATCAACGTCAGATCGTATCTAGCTTTTATATCTTCCTGGTATTGACTTCAACCAAGCGCGCCCTTTCGCAAACGGCTCTTTAGCATAAAGTCTTAAATAATGAGTCGATAATGCTGGACAGGCGATTTTAAAAGGGCTTATTTTGTACTGTTTCTTGTTGCACTGTATATCATTAATTGATTGTAATGATACGTGTGTTTATAAACAGGTTTGATGAAGAAATTGTCTGTTGATTTTTTTTCAATGTTGTTTTCGTATGCCTACATATTTTGCTAATAGAGCTACTTTAACTAGAATTAGAAGGAATGTCTTTTCATCATGTTTTAATTGAGTATCGTAGTAAATTTTGAAATGAGTGTAGGTAGAAAAAGTGTAGGTAGTTAAATTAAAATATCTACGGACATAATTGAGCCCATTTCCATAACTAATCAAGATGTTGAACTCACGCTGCGATCAAACGAGACGTGTTAATTTTTGTAAATTATTGCCTTTTCATTAAAATTTTAAATTTAATAAAAAGTTTTCCTAATACGAATTCTTACCAATTAGTCTCATGATTAAAATAATAAGGCCAAAACACGAACTGAACAAGAGTTATAATTATGAAAATGAAAAAAATGTTCATCAACAAAAAAGTCGGGGCGTTAAGTAACGCACCTTGACGCTACAATATGTCAAAGAATATACACTCAAAATCATTTCAACTCAACGTCAAAATTAAGTGTCACTAATGACATAATTTAAACAGAATCCATTCCCAAACGAAGAATTTAAATGGTTCCAGCTTCGAGTGGTTTAGAAAGGCTAGCATTTAAGGCGACCTTTAAATATTTTATCTGGAGTTCGCTTGATTGTCGACCCACGGGTCCCTTTCTCTAGTACCTACCTTTATATTCGCCCAATATATCTTGATATCCCCCGCCTCCGCTCGAGATAACAAAATAAAGCCGTAATGAGGAAATGCGGCCCCCTTTTATAGGTCCTTTAAAACTGGATGGTATGTAGGATTGGATAGGTAGTACTTATCTTGAGAAGAAACTTGACGTAACTCGAAAATAAGTCGGTAGGTACTTGAGCCCCAACGATTTATTGACGATGGTAAAAAAATATCTAATTTGGTTACAAGTGGGCCTATACCTATAGGTATTCACAATACCATATTTCTTTTTGTAATGTGTCTGTCTGTTTAACAAAGAGATCTCGTGTTTAGATAGCGTTAAGAGCTGTGCTTTTGATGGGAAAAATTTAAATACGACTAACAAGCTAAATGTAATTACAAGCTTTTGCGAGGTGTTGAGATTTAAATCGTTAGTTCTAATGGCCATTTATCAGAAATACAAGGCGATTATATCTTCAGCATTATATAGCGGACAGTAGTAAAAAAATACGTATTTTTTATCATTCAATCTTGAATCCATTATAAAATACATAATATTTGTCTAAGAAAGTCTTGTAAGCGAAAACGATAACAATATAAACGATTCTAAGATACGTATTTTGTACCCAAACTTCCATCTTAATTATTTGTAACGTACCTACTGTATAATTATTCAAATGATTCTAGCAAAAATATTCCAACCGGGTCATATTCTTGCCCCCCTACAATTTTATTATACAAAACCAACATTCATTCCCCGCACTATTCCCCCCTCCACCAAATACACCTCAATATCATCGTATCTTGCTCGATCAAGTAAACATCCCCATTTGCATTGACCCGGAAAGAATTTTCTCAGTTTATTTCGCAAAAAAAATCCACACTCGCGGGGAGTAGTGTTTGTAAATTTTCCCTCTGACCTACTTGTATATCTGTGAGGCCAGATTACATTGACCTTCTGCGCCCCTCTCTATCATGAGTGAACCTTTAAAGAAGGGGATACGGAATATATTTTGGGAGGTCTTGTTCTTCTGGTGCGTTGCTGTGGTATGGATCGATAGAACCCTGGCAGGTCGCCCAGCTTCGTTCCCGCATTATTGTTATTGCAAGCCGTCAGTATCTATCTGCTTCCGCTATTGGTTCCGAGCCTAGTACCTAATGTCTTGAGACAAAGATATGAAAACGTAGCTTCGGAATACGGTAGTAATACTTGATACACGTACACGGGGAACAATTTTGTATTTTATGTCGGTATTATTGGAAAAAACTACGGGGTAGGTATAACAAACGTGCAGTTTTCTACGTACATAAATACCGAAGTATGTATGGACGTATATTTTACAGCTTCTGCAAAGTCTTTCAAACTGATTAGACAAATCCCAAACAAACTGATTTAAACATAAAAAAGTTTTTAGTGCGCGGAGAGCACCCGTTAGTCAAAATTTTGGGAATCCAATCAAGATTTATTTTTATACCGATCGTAGATAAAATAATATGGAGACTTGGATCCGGGTCTGTAAGACTTTGACTACGTGTTGTTTTTTTTTTTAATAAATACCTATCATTTGTTTCAGATAAGTATTCGTTTAATTTATTTTCAGCTCATGACGCAAATTCTTTACAAGGACAGCATAATCTCGGGAATGAAAACATAAACACAACGGTTTATTTTTAACGCTATGCGTTTAATAATTATATAGACAGGTCACTCATAAACTGCGACTTTTTATAACACGCGTTGGATAATTTCAGCTTTCACAGTTCAGATATTTTTCGGCTTTGAACCATCTTATTTAGTATTCAATATTTACAATTTTAAAACCGGTAAAGTGTGGTGAGAGTCGTAGAATGAACTCTTTCTTACGTAGTAGATCATAAATATCATTTTATTTACAAAATTTGCTTATCTATCGGTTTTATAGTAAAGGGAAGTGTCAAATAATTCAGATTATTCTTTGCAGTTGGCGGGACACCCATCAAGCAGTTTATTTCTATTGGGAATTTATTCAAATCAACGAAGAGACTACAGATCCGATATATTTATATCCACTTCTTACTCCCTGTAATAAACGAAAGAGTAATATTGACAAGACATTGTGGAAGATGACAATACAGGCTCAACGAGCAAAAGAAAATACATTAATTAATATGATGAACAGAAGGCAAAAAAAACAGGCATTACTGTACTAGGTATATATTGCGTCTTTCACATGACAGCTCTAAACTATATTTTTCACTTTTCAAGAAATTAAATAAAAGCGATGTGATGGTGTCACATACACTATGAAATCGCATAGTTTCAGTGTAAGCAATATTTGTGATGTAAATTGAGTCAATTTGTGTTGAACCAGGTCGTATCCATGCTAACATTACCTATATGTGTAGGTATAAGTAGGAAACATTCGGTAACCATCATAACATTCACGTAAATTAACCAAAGTATTTATCGGAACAGTATTCAGAACCCCACACGTTCACACATCTTGTCCTTAGTTAGTGCGGGGAATTATAAAAACATTTTACCGAGCAAACCCAATTTACTTTATCAACTCTTTAAAATATGTTTCCTAAACGAGCTCACTCAATGTATTCTACAATGTTGTCGTGATACACGTAGGTACTACTCGGAAAAACAAGTACATTAAGGCATTTTTTCGATTCGACATGGTATCTGCGTCGTCTGTAAATCGCTTCATTATAGAGCGGCTATCGTGAATATCGATGATCAGCCGGCAAGTTTAATTACGTATCGATAACTCGTACGCGGCTCATGTGAGTCGTAACATCGGACGAAATATGACTGCCGACCGGTCCGATAATCGTGGATGATAATAATTCCTTCGGATCCGAAAGATACGGGAATAGAACGGTGGGATGCTTGAGGCGGCTCGATGCCTCCCGCCAGCGAGGAGCGCTCGCCCAATCGATACTATACTTTGTAGCGAGGCGGGACCGCGTAATACGGATAAAAAATATTTTATAAATACTCCAACGCTTTCGTCCTCGGTTAAAAATGGAACTTGCGCCTCGACTTTCGGTACCGACATTCGAGTGACAAAATCGATTTGATTGCTTGATCTTTGAAAGTATATTTAAGAGTACTTTTCGGTTTTTAAATTAGCATAAATATTTTTATTTATTGTGATCACTTTGAATATTTCGTCGTCAATTGATCGCACAGCTCTGTTGTTGTATGATCATTGTCAGATCCGCATAGTTCTTGTTACATTATATTATTTTTAAGTAAGTGTATGGCGCAGCAGGTTTCTGAACTAAAAACATTTTTGACACATTTCAAAATCTTTCAACATGCATTTTGTCTAACGTAGCTTTGCTTTTCGTTTGAATTTGATGCCGAAAAACATCATAAATCACGTATACGATTAAAAGGATAAATGATAAATAAATAGTCCAGGAAAAATTACATAAATAAATAAATGAAAACGTAACATTTTCCTTGTGGCGGGGTTGGGTAGAATATCACTTTTATTATTCTGGCAGAAACAACAGTCGGGCTTGTTCTAAGAAAGAATTCTGGCGTAAATTCGTTATTCGCGACATGTTTTCATTACTTTCATCTTGGGTGTATGAAACTGTTCTGGGTGAAATATTAAAGATTATTTCGTTTATTCGTACCACAGAGTCTGTGGCTCTTTGAAGTTGTCTCACAGTTGTAATATCGTTACACGGTAAACACAGATAAACTTCTCAACTATATTGTGATGAAGTTTTGGAATAAACACGATAATTTTAACGTTTTATTGTAGAGTTCTTCCGACTGTTCTAGATATTGTCATCATTTGTGGCATTAAAATTGCTTATTTTATTAATTGGATGAGTTAGACCAAACATGTGACATCTGACTTTGATTTGATATTTATCAGGTAAAGAGCTACATATTCCAAAAGGTGTCATGAACCCACATGCATAATAGTAATTTCGAAGCTATGGCACTTGCACTTAACTCGCTATCTAGAATGAAGATCGATGCGTATTTGCTTTCAGTCGATTCGATTGACAATCAGATCTAGTCAATTTATTTTTAGTTTCGGGCTGAATGCCAACCTGTCTCTACGAATTACGTGAAATAGCCACGTGTCTGTTGTGATAATAATTTCAAGGTTTTAGTTGAAATCTAGCACTGTGACAAAGTTATTTATTCCAAAAACTTTGTATTTAAAATCCCCCCCCTCCTTCCGACGGAGGTGAGTTTTTAAAACAGTGATTAGGTACTTATGTATAGTTTGTCTCTTCTTTGTATTTCTTTTTACTCATTGTGTTTCCTTTGGCTCTTTCTTTCATGAACTATCTTAGCTACTAAAGTTACCCAAAAGACACCGCTCAAGCCTCGGCAACACACCGGTGTGCGCCGAATTAATCGCGAATTTGATGTTTATTACCAATTACATAACGTTTATTTTTTTTTTGCGAATTTTCACATGTCGGGCCCGGAGCAGTTAACAATTAATATCTAACTTACTGTAACTTTATTTCATGATCTTATTTCAGAGGTAGGCAATAATTTCGTTCAATTGAAAAGAGGGGAAAATAACATAATATTTTACATTCCGTATTTGTAGGTACCGTCTTTCAAACCAGTGGCATTCTCTTTTTATGTTACCCCACCTTGGTAAGAGGAGTGTACTGCCTTTGTTTATCCATCAATTTTCCCATAAAAATTTTAATAGCTAAACAATAACTTGGAAGCAATTGTCCGCCGCCACCATTTTCAATTTGCGCTTCGGTAGTAAACTTGTATACCTACATCTGGCGCCTTCATGAATTGTCATTTTATCGCTGATGACATTCTCCTGCAGTTCAATAAGTGTTTATGCTGCCTTCATCGCAACCAACACCTAACGTACCTACGTTTATTCGTTTATTAGGCATAATTAGCTTATTTACCTCGGTTACCTCAGGGGCAGGTTTTTGAAACAGAGTTGCGTCGCGTGTTTTCTTGCCGCTGAGTATAAACTGTTATAAAATATGCACAACTTAAGCACATTATGCCATTACAGAATGTGAGCTTTTCTCTGTAATCGGATAAGTTATAAAATTAGTAAATGTTAATGCACTGCTCATTAGTGCACTTTTACTATTTTTAAATTAATAAAAACAGTAAAGTACAATGTGAAGTTTAAGTTAAAATAAGCTTATATAATAAGCTTATGTTTGGGGGAAATAGTATCTACTGCAGACTTAAGGAATTAAGTTAAGAACTTATTTATTTATTTATGTACTTACACACAAAAACACTTAAAAGAGAAAAGAGCAAAAACAGATAGCAATTCACAAAAGTGCGGCTTACTTCAAGAGGAATTAGACCTATGTTTGTTTAGCAGGTTTTTTTCTGCTATAGTCTGTAAATTATATTTTTGCATTGTTTTGAGTTTACAGCATCAATGCATTTTAGATAAAACAAAAGATAACTTGATCTTTAAAAAAAATCATTTTTTTTTGTTTGAATGTTAAAAGGTCAGGCATGCTCTCCAAAATTCGAATATTTGACAGTTACAGTAAACAAAAATAGATTTTCCTGATTTTCAAATTCTATCACGTTTGGTATGCTACGACGGATTCAGTCTACAGCTTATTTTCTTCTCAAATTGGACATTCCCATTTACTTCTGTCATCAAATAAATATATTTCAGTAGCGTTGATTGGTAGAAATGTGAGAAGACACTTTGAAATTAATTAACAGAACTGTGAAAATCCTATTTGGACGTTTCAAAACGAAAGCTACCTAACTGATTGGAATTCTTTATTTTATAGGTAACCTGCCACATTATTTTTGTTTGACTATAGTTTTCTAACTTTGAAAATAAGTAATATTTCTACTGAAATATCGTATATCTACATAGGTATACATGCGCTGTTATATAGGGCCTCTTTTAGACATGGATCTTTTTTATATTGTAAGCTTATTCACGGACTATTCTGACTACTTACACTCGCTTAGACATCATCACTCCCGATCTTTTATGTTGCAAACCACGTTGCTCTACTTTACCCGCTCCTCTTAAGATAATGTAATCTGGATATCTATTAGGCTCAAATTCACCGAGATGGGCATAACTAGTTATGTGGTTTAATGCCTCACGCAGCGTAAAGTAAAGTGACATTCACCATAAAGGCACTCATGTTCGACATAACTGCAATGCCTCATGAATATTGATCGTACGCAGGTACCAACATGTGTTTCAGTAGGGTCAGTGACACAATGCATCCACTTTGTCTTGATTGAATGAAACATGTCGCTTTATGCGCCTGTCTTGTCTGCACACTCGATCAGTGACACTCGCATCGCGCTCTCCCGCCCATTTGTCTCACATTTTTCGTTTTGAATTCCCATTCGAAGTTCAATGACCACTCATCAGATAACGGACCCGACGAAAATGTCACCCGATCAAAAATGGAACGAGTTCTCAGTGCGTGCGTTTTGTGCCTTTAACTTAATTTACAACGACATTGATTTTACATATTATTAAAATAGACATCTGTATTCTATATAAAACAGCTCGGTATGTTAATCGTTTACGTTTGTTACAGGTACTGTGCCGTGTGTCGTGATGAAACTACGTCCCGTGCAGGTTGGTCGCTCGTTAGAAAGCTTTAAAACTACGCATATTAATGTTGTCATTATAATAACTACGGGATAGTATGTCGAGAAATCAAGTTTTAATCCCCAAAAAGGTCTTAATTAAGCTGGGAAAAGAGGTCGAGAAGAAAAGTCCGAGACACCTCGCGTTTCATTACCTTGATCCCTCGGCCTCATTAAGCAGTCGGTGTTGTATAAAAAGAGACTTTATATAAGAAGTTAATTCGGCATCACACCTGTCGCGGTCGTAACTTCTCCCTTCAGATGGCTATACAATGAAGCCTGGCCCCATCTAACGCCAGTACTATTATTTTACCTTTACTTCATTCGTCTTGGCGGCATCGTCAAAGAAAACATAAAAATATATAAAGTCTTCATTACATTGACGTTTGACAGTTCGATTTTCGAAATAGTCCGCTCCGATTGGTTAGATTATTAACGGCTTGGGAGAATCATAAAAAATAAATTCGATTTTTGTGCGCACGATTATGACGAAATGGGTTCGAAGTAATTTGATTAGTACCTTTCACCTGTTGTTAAAGGAAACTTAAATTATGATAGTTTTTGGCTTTATATTCAAAGTTGACCGTTGAAAAATAATAACCCAATAGATTGTAGTACAATAGACATAAAGTTTTAACGTTCTCCCTGAAACAACCATTTCCAGTGGATTACATCCAACTTGAATGTTGATAAAGGTTAGAACTTTAGGGAAAGCGTCAAATTTTAGCGCCAGTTAAGCCGTAAGGTTTTTAATAGATATTATAATAGTATTTTTACGTCTCAGTTGAACTTCGGCTTAGTTCTATCACGATTAAAAGTAATAAACGCCTTTTCATTTAAACAGGTTCCTTCTGGGTAAGCTCGCTCCATCGTAGACTTTGTCTCTGTCACCTCTGACATTGACTAGAGTCAAGAGCAAACCCATCTGTAATAAAAAAATAAAAAAAATGGAAAAGCTACTATTCAAAATATTAGTATAGGTGTTTTAAAAAAAACTTAAAACTTATAACTCAAATGAAAATAGAGTTTTCACACCAGCAGCATATAGTTTTGATTACTATTTTGTACAGGACAGACGCAAATAGATATCAAATAAAATGTGTAGCAAAAACATTAGGTACTCTCCCCGCAAGAAATTGTATTAAATTGTGTAGGTAGAAGTAGCGAAAGTATGATGGCTGCCCTCAGCTAAGTAAAGCGAAGTGAATATTTTCTGGAATTTTCTACGAAATGTTCCAATTCCATTTCGGTAAGAGACTAATAATATACTTTTTTCCTCTTTTTACTTCTTACTTCCACCCTTTACTGTTATATACGAAAATGGAATGGCGTAGAGCCGACCGTTGCGAAGTTTTTCCAACAATCGTGAAAATGTAGATGGACTTTTACTTTATGAACAATGGCCTACTGGTATAAAACTTTGGTAGGTACTGACGTGATTCCATTTTGCGAGAAAAACAAGTGTCATTGGCATCGAATTTATTTATAAAAACCCACATACTTGTTAACAATTGACAAAGTATTGATAGTAAATGTGTCAACATGAAACAAGATTTTTAACATGACTTGGTAAATAAAGTGATCTTTTAAATCGCTTAAGAGTAGGTGTATGTTTATTATCGGAACGCAATGCTACGAAGGCCGTCTCCATTCATTCGTTGGTTGAACTAAGGAGTTGCACAGTCGGACGGACAGCGGACGGGTCAATTATTTAGATTGGCGGCGGCGACGCTTCGCCCGGGCGTAACGGCTACGTGACGACTGCGTGACGGCTGCGTGACGACCGCCCTGCAGTCTCGCCCTCTCTCCCGTCATGCTACGTTGCTTTGTTTTATGTTTAGAGCAAAAATACAAAAGAACGGGGTGGAATTTTCATTAGTAATCATAATAAAACTGGCTGTGATAAGCTTGTAGAATTCGCACTGCAATCTCTTTAGTTAGACAGTATATCTGCCGCATTCAAACGTGGCTTTGTTACTTTCAGACTGTTTATTTACGCATACCTAGATCAAAAAACGCCATCCAACGCTTGGAGCGTAAATCAGGAGTAAATTAAAAGAAGTATTATTTCCCACTGCTACCTTTATTTATGAACTCAACACCTGGTTTATGTACTGCAGCTTATATTTAAGTTACCGCATCATACCACTTCAATACCTGACTTCGAAATAAATTTTCTTGGACGGGAGTAGCATGGGTAGTGGGTAGTAGCTTACGTAAAAATTCCACGTATGAGGAGGTCTCACGCTGTGGTCCAAGTCATGGGAGGGTGTATTTTTAATCGCATTGCATGTTTCTGTAAATCTGCCACGTAGGTACCGTTGAATCGGTTAGACAAATATGTGCTCGATGCATGGCATATATATAGTATGTAAATTCTTGCATGCAAAATCATGCTTTCACGGGTAAAATTGTAGACATTACTTACTTACCTATATGTAGTTACAAGTGTTTCAACTTTTCCAAAACTAGATATACTAGGTACTATTCGGTAAAAGTAGAGATTTTTAATTATTCAGTATACAGATAAACCGTTTTTTTTACTGGCTCAGATTTCACCACTTTATAGCATGTTGATGAAAATCAAGGTTGTATCAGCTTCGAACTGTATTTCAGGTACAACGCTAGTGGGACTTAAACTTATGCTAAACTATGCTCTAATTTTCAGGGGAAAAACGTGTGAAATTAGGGTTTTGTAGAACTGCTCGATTATAGGTTAAAAAATTCAGATGTTGAACTTACGTGCAGCAGTAGAATTTTAATGGAAATATCAATTTTCACATGCGAGTTTAAAATTAGCTTGGGGCAGTATATATTATTTAGTAGGTATCTCATGTGTTATTCGTCACCTAGATTACCTTGCTTATATTTTGTGTTTATTTTTGCTTCATTTCCTGCAATAAGTATATAATATTAAGTACAAGAATACTTTTTAGCAAAAAATATTTTTCACTCTGTTCTTATTACAAATTAATGTACTAAAAAAGTGTGAATATTATTTTTCTTGGTAGGTATTGTAGGTATAGGGTTGCGGAATTCGTTTGAATTTCGTAGACTCACCGCGGCCCTGGAACACAAAGGGATGGGTTTTAGTCAATAAGAGTCTAACACTTCCCTTCCGCTCCACCCAGAGTGCAAGAAGTCATTTGATGATTTCCCATCCAAAAAAAAGAGGTATACTTATTCTTACATAGACCATCAGCTTCCATTGACTGAATCAAAAAAACAACCTTGACTATGCTGTCATGCACCCGGGTAATGAATATACTTCCGCAACCTCTTCCCGCTGTCCGCTCATAACTTACACTAACCCCCAAGCGTACAAACCGATAGTTGTGAGTCAGCACGCGTTTGCTCGCCGTATATCAATCGCTGTCGACGCTGGCTTTTCAACTGTTGCCTTATATGATATACGTAGGACCATAACGTAATACAGCTCCTCATAAACTTATGTAGGACACGCTTAAGAGGATCGAATCATTGATTAAAAGGGCAAAATGATTTAGAAAGGAATTTTGGATGTTTCAGGTTCTGTTCGCCACTGTAGGTAGACTAATTACGTGTTTTGTAATGGATGGGTTTAAAATCTTAGCAAGTAACCTAGGTACTGTAAAAAACAAATTATATGTTGGTGTTCATTTTTGATTAGAGGTAAAATGTCTTGATTTCTCTTGATAAAGGCAAAAAAATCACTTGAATTGTAATGACTTAAAAACTTAATCATAATATCAACATTTTGAAGGATTTACCGATATGAAAAAAAAACTGTGAAGTTATTCCATGTGTATCTCTGAACTAAAGATGGAAAGAGACAAAAGCATACAAAATTCCAGATGTGAGAAAGAGAGATCCATCGCCCTGCCCTTTAACTCGTCAATCTAGCTAACGAATTAGGGAGGAGACACACCACAGATCTGGTGCAATTTTGCCAATAGCAGAAAGTACAAGGATATTTTTAAGTGCAAATTCTTCTTCCTCTTCGTGTCGTTTGTCTCTTATAACATTTTGACCGACTAGAATTGTGTTACCCGTACAGCGCTATCATTGGCTTCGTTTACATCTTGGATGGTGGCGGTGTTTTATTTGCTGTTCATTTAATTTGATCATGCTTAAAGACGTAGGTGATACTATCGTTTATGATAAGATATGATGTGGGTGGAACCAAAATGCCAACTGTAGGCAGACACTTACCTAGGTATTAGCAAAAGTTTACACCTTTTATACACTTGTAGTACCTTTACACTTCAAAATGATGTCATTGGGTTCAGTGATTTGTTACCAACACAAAGTTATCTGTGAATAAATTAAAATAAATACAATTGATCTCTATCAGCTGGTCTCGTGATTGGTTTAACATGAACAAATACCTACCAGTAGGTTTTATGTAAACAGTTTAAACTCATGCATATATACGCCACCCACGTATTCTATAACTTATGCCGGAAGATAAAAATAACCAATGATGTTGAACATTGTCATTCTGAGTGTGTTGGACTGTCCTACATGTATGACAGTTTTAGAATATTAAATATACCAACTGGTGTACTGGGTTAGTGCTACTGCACTTTATTACATTACAAAGAACTCCACATTCTAATCTGGTTCAATATACAGGGTGTTCCAGAAATGTGTGGTTATATTAAAGGGTAATAATGGGTAGCTGATTTATATTAAGGAAAATTAAAAAAAAAAACAAAAAAAAACTGTTTTTTTTCAAAAATTCGACTAAAACGACTAAAAAGTTCAGAACAGCAGGAAGTTAACTTATTTTTATAAGTGCAGCAAAACAACTTTATCACAAAAGTTGCGTTTACTCCTTTGCTGCTCCGTTTTATAACTAGCTATGATGTAAAAAACTTTATTTTATTATTCTCAAAAGTTTAGGTACTGCTCACCAAATAATTATGGTAAATATTACTTCTGTTACATAGCTGCCCACGTTTTCTTATTCATTTTCAGCGACAAATTCCATTCGTTGTAGTAACTAAACTATCTTACAGCCAAAATTTCAGCAGTTTTCACTTTGCAAACATACAAACATACTCATCTCATATTATAAGCACACTAAAAGGTCAAACATCTGAATTAGAAGAACGTATTTTAATCAAAATCCAATTATCAAGATTATTAAAACAAGTAGTGGTTTCACTAATACGAGGACCAATCACCGAGCCCGTTAAGAAGTCAGAGTCCCCCTCTACAATGCTCGGCACTAATTTGTGAACATTTTCGGTTGAATTTGCATCAAAAATGCGTTTGGCTGGAGTCAATTTGATTATGCAAAATAACCAGTAGCCAATTTGCAGTAAGTTTTACATTACTGCAACGTTATGTGAAATGAGATATATCTAATCGTTTCTGAAGAACGACCAAAGGTTTGAAACCCCGAAATATGGTTGAACGCGCTTGGCAGTAATTCCTGTCAATAATTTTGGATCAAGTGTCTTTCAAGTGATTTGGGAAATAAAAATATTCTTGAATTCTGACACATTTATGTAACAAGCAACTTGATCTGTTTATTTTTTTTTCTCTCAAAGCGATTCCTTCTTCGATAAAGTTGAGCGTTTAAATGTCAATAAAAATGAATGACTGTAATAAATCATCAAGTCAAAGTAACGACTTTATTATGATGTTGTATTCGACTAATTAATTAAGTATCTACTATCTTCAGGATCATCTCATATCATTAACTTTGTTACAATGGAAATGGGGTATTTTGAATTTTAACAAATTGTTGTTATTTTTGTTGCGGTCTGCTGGTTTTAATTTATTCATTTGCTTTATTTATAACTTTCATTAACATTTATGTTTAAACATTACCTACTTGATTAATTAGTTACATTGTATATAATGCTCAATATGTAAGCACGAGTGGTTTAGAATATCGTTTCATATGTAGTTACTATGATGATTGTGAATGAGATCGTGTCTCTCGAGCCCTTGATTCTTACTTATTTATTATTATTAAAAGTAGGTACTTATTATAATATTGTATAAATTAGTTTATAAAGTAGTTAATATAAATATCTTAATCTGAGGCCACAATAAATGAGATCTACAGATTAGATAAGTATAGTCCACAAAAAACTTGTCTATTTTGATGTTGTTTAGGGTTCTGTACCCAAAAGGTAACCAAAGAAACCGTATTTATTACTAAACCTCCGCTGTCCGTCATTCTGTCAGTCAGCGGGTTGTATCTCATGAACCGTCATAGTCGAAATCGCGAAAGTTTAAATTTCTCAATGAGTGTGAATTTTTATAAATACCAGAAAATAAATAATATAATTAAAAAAAATAAAGGGGTCCCATGCAAAAAACATGTTTTTTTTTCAGTTTATGGTACCGGACCCTTCGTATTCGAGTCTGACTCGCACTTGACCAATTTTCTGCATACAAAGTGATACATACTCACCGCTTTTCGGCTCAAATCAACGACAAAATTATTCAAATAGACCGTGGTAGGTAGTAATCCTGTAGTAAAATGGTATTAAATTAACTTCACGGTACATTGACGCTTTTCCAAACCCTCCCTGTTTCGTTTTAGCCGTAATAGAGCCACCTACCGGCTGCTAATTAGAATTAATTAGAAAGAGCCGCTCTATTTCCGTGATTGCTTTTTTTGTGACATCTCGTTACGTGCTTTTTTATAGAAAAATCTTTTTTTCTTAATTAGAAAGTATTTTGATGTTCTGTTTTGGGAAATAAGTAGGCGGATAGTATCAAATAGAAATTGGGGGACTGTCTTTTTGTAAACGTTGACGCTCAAAAAGTGCTGGCACTCAGTCTAATTTGAATAAATGACTTTTGACTTTGACTTTGAAAATAAATAGGTGGTATAGTTGAGTGCAGAAGTTTAAATAAAGCATTAGGTTTTGTTAGACTTTATACTGAGTAAATATTTAGACTGTCAGCGTTCATGCATCTGGTTTTGTATGTATGTGGGTTGACAACTGAACGGTGTGTGATCTTTTCCTTGATACAGATATATTATTCTTTTATTGACAGCCATTTTAAAATAAAATGTAGGTCAGCTGCTTATTGAGACATTATGTGTAATGAAATAATTAAGAAACAAGAGGCACAAAATGTGCATTCTTTAAAAAAAAGCATTTTTTATACGGCCATTTGTAACTAAATTATTCTAACAACTTTCGAAATTATGTCGTTTTAGATAAAACACAGCTCTGTTTCTGAGTATCAAGTCATTAATTTATTCAGCTACCATTTAGATAGCGTGTAATCAGTCTTAAGTAGGCTGCAATCAATTCAATAATTGAAAAAATATTTAAATATAAACTAGAAATTAGTTAATAAGAATAGACTGTTTCTTGTTTATTTTGCAAACATCGTGTTTTTTTAAACATCTAGCAAAAATAAACATGTCTGCCAACAGATTGACGGCCATCAATCCTGGTGGAACCAGTAAATCCAGATCTAACTCATGTTGGAGCACTGCAGATAATTCAGTTTAACTGTAGCCATCGCTTTTTGCCGCTAACGCCGATGTGTTTATATCCAACTGGTGTATTTCAGGAACCACCTCCTTTATGAGACTGTTATCCTGGTCTTGAGAATTTCTGTCCGACCAACCTGCACGGCCGCACTAAAACTCCGAGTGCAGTGCATTTTTAAAAGGGAACGCCCCGGTCCGTGTCCGGGCTTTTCATTATTTTAAATATTCAGTGGTGTGCAGTGTGTCCGAGGTTCAAGTCCCATGTGACGCCAGCGCTTCCACATCGGTGAGTACGCTTTTACCTTAAGTTTATCGCGAACCCTTCCACCGCTTTTAACATTTATCAGTGAAAGCACTTTGTGAGCCTCGCTCTGGTCCAACGAAACGCTCTTCATCGCTCCCGTTAAAATTAATCGTCCCCTTGCAAAATTAAAGTTATGCCCTATAAAAATATTCATATAACAAGTCGGGGGACCCAATAGTCTCATTAGTTCCCATCGCCGCTTTTACGAAACTCGTTACTGAGATAATTTTCGTCCTTGGTCCAGCATTAAGCATAACGCGCAGGCCCAGTAAAATGCGGCCTCGACATAGCCTGGCATTAAACACTCCCAGAGGTTCCGCTATATTCGTACAATTATTCCCTGAAGCGAACCCTTCGCTGCGTAGCCTACAATTACCTTCCATTCAGCTAGAGGCGTTCCGCTCTGCGAAAATAAAATAAAATTGAGGAGGAAAATAAAATGAAATATCGAGAGATTCGTTCAAATTACCGTGTGTATCTGCGCTGCGGAGGCTGCGTACCCATTACCCACGTGTGCCTATGTTCTGCAGGTATCATTCGAAACGAACATAAATTTCGCACAGCAATTAAACTGTTGGCGCGCTGCTCGACCGAGTGAAATGCAGCCGATGTTTTAAAGATTTAATGTTGAGTCAAAAAGCTGAATGCAGCGGTAATGCACCGCAAAATTTTAAAAGATACACGTTTTATATACGGTATAAAATCAACAACATTATGTTGGTAGGTACACTCGCGTTCAATTCGTCTTCAAACTTTACATACCTTGTTTGTTATAATAACACTCCTCATGAATATAACGATATTTTAAACGAGAGAGCTTACCCGTCCGTACATCTCAAGTTTTTCTTCATAAGCTTCTCAAAACGTTAAATTTATTTCGGCCCGGGAGCGTTGAATTAAGAGCCGGCTTAATCCTTTCGGAGCGAACTTAACCTAATATCATAAAGATGGAACAAGGCAACTTGTACCGAGTAAAGTCAAATATTATCCTTTGGGAAGATTAAGGAGTTATTAAATCCACGTAGGCGTGCGATAGGACGACACTGCAGCTATAGGATCGAAATGCTCCGTTATATCTTGAGAAATTTATTTAAAGCTCTTAAAACGAAGTAAATACCAAGTCAAAGTATAAGAATATTTTAAATTGTAGCTATCTATTTTTTCTTTAGTATTTACTCGACTACAAATATTTATTTCTAAATCTTCAGCTCGGTCAAAAAATGTTGTTACAATGTTTTGCCAAAAAGTAGTAGGAATAGTATAACAGTCGTGTAGATAGGTATACCAAAAATAAAACAAAACCATAGTTAATCATCTACTACGTTAGATCATTACAACTGTACTTTACCGCAAGATCAGTGAAATGAACAACTTTGTGGGTGTAATTTGGAGCTCATCCAAGTCATATTTGGTACAAACATACATAACCTACATAATGTGGTCAACAAGGAAACAATTTCTTAGCTTGTCACGTAAACATCGATTCAAATTGGTACAACAAAATGTAACAGGCAGAAATCCGTAAAGGGATTCGAAAAAAAATACTGGCGACAAAATGGTCGCAATGCTAAAAAAGTGTGAGAGAACAGTCAGCTGTGCGGGCGACGGCGGCCATTTTGGTTTCTGCTGAGAGGGGCGGCGCGACCGCTCGGCGAGTCGCCGCTTGATTTATTTAACTAAACGCACGCCGCTCTTAAGGACTCTGTACATTTTTGTGATTGACTGTACTCCTTTTTACTAATATTACTGCAGTACGAGTGTTTTACTATTTTTGTAGGTATTGATATCCGCAAGTGCATTTAAAGTTTGAAAAGTAGACATGAAGGAAAATGAATGTCTAGGTTAATTTTTTAAATTAAATAACAGATAGAACATGTAGGTATTGCGATAAGAAGTGATTAAATTCAATGTTTATTATGCATCATAATGTTAGCTCGAAGAAACAAATGATAAGCGTTACAGAAAATTAAGTAAATGAACAGAAGGGCGATTTAATAACTACAAATCCTCATTTGAATAAAGGCAGCTTATTTTTGTAGCTGGCCATGTTTGACGCTGCGGTAGGTCAACGAAAGGGCCTTTTAATATGATAATCAAATAAAACTTATCATCACTACTATAATTAGCGCCATAATTGCGATGCGTATACAACAAGAAATACGCGTAAATGCTCGCTCCCGGCATTTTGACTTGTCTCGGATACTTACATTGTAAGGAGCAGCTTACACAGAATGAGATCTCCATATCCATGATGAAACGAATCACACGCCAATAAAACACATACGATATTAAACTTTGTCGGGCTGTGATAAAGTTTATATTTGTAAAATGAAGTTACGAGTTGAGACGTTTAGCAATAAATTGTTTTGGATTGAGACGCAACATTGTTCCTTCGAGATTAGTCGAGCTGGGTGCACCGTCCTTTTCCAACACAAAATAAAGATATTGAATTTTGATAAGGCCGTCTCTGTCTGCTAAAATGTCTTTGATATTCTCCGGTATAAAATAGCTTTCGTAAAATGTTAAAGATTATGCTAAATTGGATGGAGAAATAAAGGTGGAATAGGCTTTTATTTATTTTATACAGCTGCCTTCAGAACTTATTAGCTAGTATTTAATTATAGAGTCAAGTACAGTCGAGTAAAAAACTGAGTATTGTTTCCGATATTACACAAAGAAAAAGGAATAATTTAATGTTTTCAAAAAAGGAATTCGATTCTTTTGTCTTTGGATATAAATCATACATTAACTCATTGTGTATTGAACAGACCTAATTTATCTACATATTACTGTCGCATATTTTCAAACTACATCCTTAATAAATCTATTAGCTATGCGTACTTGGGTATGGTGTGAGTTAGTGTAGGTGTGAAATACAATAGGTAATATCTCCCACCCGTACCCTTCACTTAATTAAATTACTTAGCTGTCAGGCGCGAGGTAACTAAACGTTGTCTCTGGCTTAATACTTCCATAGAGTAGTTAGGAAAATTTAGCTTAGTAGATTTTCCAGACTTTAGTAAAATATTATTTAGATATTTACTGAACTAACGATAACATCTTTTGGTGGACAATTTTACTAATCTTATAACACCTTGTAAGTGAATGAAATAATATTGATAAACCATATTTAAGACACTGAATAAAAGTTGATACAGGTAATAGGACTTTGTGACATTATTGGTTATTAGACAATTTCCATTTTAATTCTTATTGCAGTCTGAATTTTCATACTAGGATTCACCAAACTCTACTTCTCTGTAAGACAAATTTAATTTAGACCTTCCACAATAAAATAAACAAAGCTTGAAAAAAAAACATAATTTACCCCAGGAAAATCTTTAAGCCCACGCCTCCTACATACATTTATTTACAAAATACATAACACCTTCTTCGTGCCGAGCTGAAGACATTTTCTTTTATCAGCGGACTCTGAACACATTGGATGAGGTCCCGGGCGAAGGCATTATCTCACAGTTTCGCAGAACAACGTTACGTTTGCGTAAGCACAAAATATGCTTTAAACATTTCTAGGAAATTGCGCTGTAGTGAGGTATGGTTTCCGGTGTTTAAATTGTACTGCAATATGACTAATGCCCGGGTAACGCTATTTGGTATAACGCAATTGATTGGTCAGTGATTAACGGAGAGATAAACGACCGACAAAGTATATCAGAAACCTGGCATTAGTGATATTTTTTGCCAAATAAGTATACTTTACCCCATGAGACCTAACAAACTTAAAAGTCTAGAGATAGCCTCAATTATAAAAAGCTTCTAAATAAATATCACCTTTCTACGACATTTCTTGTTTTTTAAAGCAGTTTTTGTTTGACAAAAAAAATAATAATTAGGTAGAGGGCCCATATTCTTGGAAAATAATGATCCATTAAACACGTTCCTGCCCTATTAGTAACATTTTTCATAAAATTATGAAACAAAACAATTTCACCTAATTAGTTGAAAGTATAGTTTCACTTTAGGCGTCCCGGTAATTTCACAATTTCACGCTGAGGCGGAGATCTCGTTACCCGGCCGGGATTTGGTCCCGGCTCTCCGGCCATCGCTAATGTCCCGGAACGAATCGCTGGCCCACATGTGGAAAATAATTATAAAGTCATCCGCCCAAATCGTACACCTTTTCGTGAGAACTATACGTTTGTATGACGGAAATTGCTTATTTATCGCACCCAAATAAGTTTGTAATTTGTTACCTGATAGGGAACGGAAAGGTTCCAGTTCAATGCCAACTCGTTTCATTTTTATAACTTTTTGTTACAAATGAAATGTTGATTATGTTTTATTCAGATTTCTAGCATTTTCCACAAAGACGGGTGTCATGTCGGCGCCTCAGTCCGCATCAATATTAAAACGGGCACCCACCCAAACCAGCCCAGGAAACGGCTCATTGTCCCTGTTTAAAATTTTAGTCATGAGCAAGCTTGGCCGGGTAAACACAGCCAGAGTAAACACCAAAAGGAGCGTGGTGATAATTGTTTTTCTTATCCGTACATTTTCCCCGACATTTCCAGTAAGCGATAATAAAAAGCTTGTTCGTATAACTCGGCCACGAGTTCCACAAAACTCTTGTCAGCGAATGGACGATAATCCACCGCTTAGTCGTCCTTTTTTACGCAAAAAAACTTTTCCTTTTGAATAACCCCCTATTTTTCCGGCAGCCGACCCCTCTTTATTCATAAGCCGCTGACGTAACTTGGAGATCCCTAAATGAATGGTTGTTCGTTGTTTTACGGGTCTATTCACAATGCTTTAGGTTGGAAACTTTAGAGATTTGCCACAAGAAAAAGTAGACGAGATTTCGTCATGAAATTATATGACGCCTGCCAAATTATTATATTATCTTAGAGTGTCCGCAGTGTAGTGAGGATAGAGATACCTATCTACTCTATCTGGATACTTATATCTGTGGAGCGTCGATATAAAGATTCAAATCATTTTGTGGTCCACTATACTCGATGTCGCAAGCGTCTAGTTAACGGGTCACGATTTTAAATTGAAAGATTAAATAACTGTAGCTTATCAATGTCGAGTAAATTGTATTTATTTATGAACCTGCATGACTGAGGGTCGGGACAAAGAGAACAAATACCGAAGTGAGTACGTCGCGCAGCCATTGAGTAGAGTGCATGCCAGACACGAGTATTTCCAGCTTTAATTAATACGTTAGCCTTCTGTATTAAAGTACACAGTCGCATGGTTCAGACGTTTAAATACAATGTAACATTTTAATTAGTCGGCAAGTTGAAAGTGGGTTGCATTTTGTAGGCAACCATGACAGCTACCGTCGATTGGACCGGTCTTTGTGTTTGATAATTTAATATAAAAATGCCTATGTAAATAAGAACTGTTGTGGGTACATCGTGATGGCTCTAAAGATATTTTTATGTAATATGAAAGGCAAAGGCTCATGTTGCCCACCTGATGGTAAATGGATAGTGAAGCTCACAGACGTAAGTAACGTCGGAGTTATGTAATGTGCGCTGCCAAACTAGTTACGATAATGGCTCCCTTTCAAGATCCCGGATTATGTAATACCGCATCTTATTTTATGTCAGTAGCATCGAATGGAAGAAATTCTCAAAGTAAATATCGAAAGTTACCTGGAAACGCTGTAAACGAAATCGATTTACAGTCGCTAGCATAAAAATAGTGTGAACGCAACGTTATAAAATGAAATTCATCTCGTTTTATGCAGATAGGGGGTCGTAAGGTTTTGCCAGAGTTAAGAAGAAAAATTTGAATTTAGATGTCGCAGGGAGTCGCGTGGTAACGGGTTTCAAGATCCTTCGCTTTACGACGCTTCGCTAAAATGCTGTTCTCGACTCTGGCTGAAAACTGTGCTGAGTTTATTTGAAACGGAGGCGGAGAAGTATCCGAGAGAGCGCGAGCCAAATGGCTACCTCTCGGGACGAATGCTACGGCCGGCCGTTTGTACCGGAATGGACGAGGCCCCTATTCTGTATTCTGAAGGCAATAGATTACTTGTTTTTCATGAATTTTTTTCCGAAGATTTTTCGTCTTTTCTGGGTGAACCGATGAACTGGTGAGGGTCGCGGGTAGCCGATGGATGCGAGACGCACAGGACCGGTTGTTGTGGCGACACTTGGGGAGGCCTATGTTCAGCAATGGACGTCTTTCGGCTGGTATGATGATATTTACAACACAAGGTAAAATTCGAAGTAAAACTAGCTAAAACGTGGTTTGTATTTTTTTCAAAAGTGCTTTGCTTCTGCAATCCCAAATAGTATTTCAAATAACATTTACTCATTTAATAAGAAGCTTTCTCGTATAACGTTTACATACATTACCTCCACTGCTATCAGAATAGCAACAGTCAGAGGGAATTCCTATAAAAACACGCAATGGGCTCCATTATCGGGCCCCGGAGGAAGCTTGCTCAAGTCCGTAACATACAAATGCCTTTCATTAACTTGTCGATGTTTCGTCCGAAATGCTACGGGGTATTGTGTTTTAAGCCATCTCCTCTCTTATTACAGCAAATGTATTCCTCGATTAACAGTAAATATACTTTTCAACACATTTGCTCAAAAAATGCATTTACGAAGCCTGGATGCATTGTTCGAAAGTTAAAAATTATGCACCACACAATGGAGCGTGCGGCAAAGTAGGTACTCTCACCTAAGTACATATTTTACCGCAAACTCCGTTGTATAGCGCCGTGCGTATTCTTTACGGTTTTTTTTTAATTTCCATAAAAATTAATAAGAATTCCACCAAGGAGTTTCACATCACGAGAATAAATAAGCTGAATGATCGAACCTCCTTGGAAGCGCTTTTGCTGTATACGTTTGTCTCATTTTAATATTATAGAGAAAATGAGAGAAGATAAATAAAAAAAATAAAGTATGTGGTTCTAATTTTCACCACGCGCATGTGGCGCCCTTTGCAAATTCGCGCCATTTTCATATTAGAAACGTCAAAGATTGTTGCGACTTTCCGACTGATTTCTAGAGACAAAAAGTTTGTTTCATTACCTACTTATTGTAATGTTTTCTCGCAAATGTGTCGAAAAACGTTGTATGACACACGTGCGGATTTGGTTTTTACAAACTCGTGACTATGGTAAGCCCTCGACTTCGTCTCGTGCTTACATTCGTCTACTCGTTTGTAAAAACCAACTTACCGCACTTATATCATAAATAACTATTACGACTACAAATAATATACTTAGAATTTATCAAGAAAATATTCCAGTTCATTTTGATCAGACTCTATTTTTACAAAAGCTATCAACTAAGAAGGCTGGGATGGAATTGTAGCTGTAAAGAAAATGAGATGTTTCGGCCACAGATGCACGTTTCCTTCCCGCACGATCAAACTTATCCGCTCGGAAGGCATTCTGATAAGGCATGATATGAATTCAGATTTGGGCCATCTCTCTTTTATGTTATTCGTGATTTTTTCTCAACGTTTACAGATTTTGTTCGCTTTTACTTTATTGATCCATAGCAAAATATGTATATTATGAATATAAAAATATACTATGCACATAAATCCGACAGTATTATGGCTTACACAATTTTCATCATGTTAACGTTGAAAGCGTCTCCCACGCGAGGAAATAAGCTATTACCGACTTCGTGTAAAAGTAATATTTTGTCATTTCCAATCGGCCAATAAAAAGCAGCAAAGCAATACTCGCGTCTTGTTAACTGACAGACATCGAAAACTCACGCTGCGAGAACTCAAAACGTTTATAAATATAAAATCAAGCGAGTAGAAATCCAATCTACGGACGAGGCTCATCAATATTCCGCCGTCTTGTTATTTTCCTTGGGGCTTTAAAACAAAACAAAAGAGGTTTGTTATTTAACTCGTTTCCGATACAGCCTATTCTTTAGTATCGGAGGAAATTCCCTCATCTATCTCTTGTATTGAAGGTGTAATAAAACTAACGGGATCGATTCTGCGCGTTCGTATTTAAACAAAACGAATAAAAAGAATGCGAATTTTCTTGGTTTTATGAGTCTCTATGTATGAGATCCTTCAAGTAGGTAATAATTATTCAGGAGAAAGTGGGAAGGTATATAAGTAATAAAAATAAACTAGAAATACTTTTCTCGGTAGCTACATAGAAAGTGTATTTTTCCCCGAATTTATTTTAAAGGTTGGTAAGGTTATGTTTAATTTATTTTATCAGTGTTTTATTTTCTCTAGTAAGTTTTGGGCCTAAACTAATCGCAAAGTTCATTTACTTTTTAAAATTGAAGCAACTTTATTGTTGTAACTAGAAAGTATCGAACAAAGAAATCTTCGACATATATGAGTTACAGTGTTTGTGAGATCTCGCTTATTGCAGAGAGTGGTGGCCGTAACAGAATAACAATAGGTAAATTTATTTATGTAAATGAACAACATTCTACGTAACATAAAGGAAATGAGCCAACTGAGACATTCAATTCGATTGTCGTAACACAAGGCGACATTTAGAAATATGCCTCTCACGGAGTTAGAGTACTTCTACTTATTCGTAAAAGTAGGAAAATACTATCGAAAACTACAACAAATTCAACGTGTGTACTGGAGAACTGAATAGTTACTAATGATAGGAACAGAAAACGATACCGTTTAAAAAGCAGGAGTTTGAATTTAAATTGAACGTTGTAACCATTTAGCTTTCACCACACGTTGGTGTTAGAATCACATTTCAATTAGACACAGTATAGCAAATAGCTACTACTTTTCACCGTCCATGGTTTCTTATTACGCAACACAGTATCGACCTGCCTGTCATACCCAGGGATGTATCGCCGTACTTTTATTTATACTCTTTCATCTCAGAAATATCTACAAACTCGGTAAGTTTCTTTATTATTATGCCAGGCTTTATTTCTTTATTGTTTGGAACAAAACATGGAGCGCAAACTTGTTTGTTTGGCTTCTAATATTTTTAGGGAAAAATAAATTCTGGATAGAAAATATTTTTGCGAAAACATTGGGAATAAAGTACAGGGGTTTGATGTTCAGTTGTTACACAGTAAAATTCGTGTAGATGACAAAAATAAAAATGGAAAATAAAACAAAATGGAAAAACACTACTTATAATGTTTTAGAACTTAGTTGCAAAATACAGAAAAAATCTAGTAGCAAAATCAAATAAAACTATATTACCTGCTTCCCTAAGTTTTCTCTTTTATCCAAACACATTCATTATTTTATCGATATTGTATGGAAGAAATCCTTGAAGTTTGAGAACGGTACGACAAACACAACTATTATTATTTTTGCTTCTCTAGGAAAACACACACATTGTTGGAGTGCTCGAATCAATATAACTACTTATACATTGTACTTAGAATCGTGACGATAACATTACAGCTTCTTAGTAATTACTACATGAGGTTTTCAGTTACAGAACGTTTCGAAAATGTCATGTTAAATGTGTGAAAATTCACGTATTGGTGAATTTTTACTTCTTCGTGGTCGTTAGCCCGTATTCGGGTGCCTGAGAGACATCACTCGTATTCGGGTATACTGGATGCATTAATTACACGGATCAAGTCACTAGCATACGGGCTTACGACTCCGAGTAATGAAGTCGAGTAACTGAAGCTGACATGACCAATGCGTTTGCCCGAATTCAATAGGCAATCGAATTTGGGAAAATAAGCAAGTGTAAATTGCACCTTATGTACGCCTAAGCTGTAGACAAAAAAGTCATTATCTCAAAGGTCTGCTTGCACCACACATCATAAAATGAATTTAGCGTTAAACGTAATTTAAATTTCGTTTCGTTTCCTTTAATTGCTTGAAATTGACAGAGGCGTAATTATGCTTTAAATTCATAGAATAGTAATTGATGGTACCAGCGACGAATGCACAAAGTCACCTGTAACATAAAATATAGGACCAGTATTTCTAGATCATATTCAGACGTTGTAGAAAACTACCGAAGTTCGAACTACTCCCTGCAACATTGATCAGCGAGCGAACCTTTTTCCGATATTATTTTGCCTTATTTATTTTGTTAGTTCTTTACTGCATACCGATATTTCGTGCGGGTAGGCGAGCTCAGAAAACAGGCAATATATTTTCTACGAAGGATATAACGGAAGGGTTCTCATTCCTTACGTATGTATAAAGGGTACCTAAATACATTCCGCCTTCTTTTACTTTATTCTGCTCGTGTCGAAAGTGGAAAAACCTCGCAAAACTTTCATTGCTAGCCAAGCTTACCTACACGTGTGTGACACATCACCGAAATATCTGCCAATTTCATTTCTCCGCTCACCTCCCTGGAGCGTAGTAAACACCACCCCCTCCCCCCACCACTTACAGAACTCACCCCCCCCTCCCGTGTGTTTGTCCAACTGATATTCTTGAAGATACACAACCGGTGTTTGAAGAGCTCCCCCACCTCTCCACATTCGTGTTACTAAATACTGAAAGGACGGAAATGTATTCAGATTGAAAGCTCTCAGCTAAGTGGTGTAGAATTTAAACTCGAGCACTTTGTGCAGTCGCCTTTGAACAAACACGATGATGCGTCTAGAAACTTCTAAAGAATAGATGAATGTAGATAGGTAATAGTTACAAAATGCTTTGTTTATTTGACAATAAAGAGATTGGTAGCCCCGACGCTATAATAGAAGAATGCTTGTGATTTTTCATAAAGTGTGAAAAATAAAACCACAAACTTTGTATTCTGGTGTTTATTTGCGAAACTTATTTGAATAAAAACGTAATTTATGTTCAAGATCACTCATAATGTGTCTGATGGCAAATTGGTTATTTATTTATGATTCAAAATAATAGCCTTTGACTGACACTCAAACCTCAGAATCAAAGTTGTAACAAAAATACACAAACTAGATTTGATGCAACATTTTATTTCCCCAAAAACAATATTATCAGAACAGAATACCAAATAACAGTGACGTACAAAGCAAATAGTGAAGAGACACGAACTTGCGTAGCCAAACAATCGGGACACGGCTCCGATCGGTCCTTATTGGACAGGCTACAAGTACTTGACACTCGGAGTGTTTGTCCGCTCTCATTAACTGTGTTTGTGTGGACTAATTTACGACGTGTTTGCTAGAGGACCCCACTAATTGACCAATGACAGATCTAGACACTGATGTAAGATTATTGAGGGGACTAGGTATTCTTATGTCCATGCGATATGGGGGTCGAGTCTAGTATTTTTCAAATCGCAGTCGTAAATTGTCAAAAACACCGGTACATTGTGACACGTTTTTGACATTGATGGTTGCTGAGATGATAACGCGATTTATATTTGTTCGCTTTTTTTAAAGATAAAAATAGGTAAGTTCTTGGTATGCTATATGAAGTGCCAAAAATGTCCATTGCCATAAAAAAATATTTTTCTTTAAATTAATTATAATAACCACGGTCTTATTGTTTGTATTTTTTTGTATTGGTATTGTCCGCCCGAAAAAAAAAAAGAATGCCGTGATAAATAAAAAAAAACTAATCATTTAGAAAGTAGGTACCTACTCTAAGCCCGACTGCCCAGGGAGTGCCAGACGTGCATTTAGATAGATACTACTGACCACTCCTGCAGGCTATTCTGCACATAATATTACCATAACTCTACACATTCTTGCCAAGAGCCGACTCCCACGCAATAAGGGTAAAACGAAACGAATTATCAAAGAGAATTTATCGCTTATATAGGTGCCTCCTCGCTACGCGGCCATCGCCCATGAGTTCAGTCCGTGGCCCCGATACTAACGAGATGCATTAAAGAACGGCTTGCATAATAATATCGGTTGACAGATGGACGTCAGTCTAGAGTTGGGGCCTATTAGTGGGGAGCTGGTTAATGTGGAGTGACCTTATACGTGGAGTGACCTAATATGGTATCTGTATAGTTAAAGCTGCGACATTTTTTTTCTAGTTACGTAGGTATTACTTCTTTAAATAACGTAAGTCACAAAAACATGGAAATTATGTTAAATCCTACTTAGGATTTCCTTTTTAACCGACTTCAAAAAAGGAGGAGGTTCTCAATTCGACCGATTTTTTTTAAATATTTGTTTAGAGATATTTTTGCCAATTGTTAACCGATTCTTTTTTTATGGAATAGTATTTTCCTGGACTTCCTACTTCAATTTGGTGAAGATCTGATGAAGACCTTCGGAGGGTAGGCAACGGAACTTCAATAAATGATAGCAAATTTCGCAGGATTGCTAAAATCACATGCTTGTTTAGTTTTTACACCAGTTCATAACATAACATCACGACGCCGGTACGCTGTGAAGGGGTACACAGATTTGTACAAGTCAACCACGTTTGTTGGGGTTATGTATTCGGGCATAACTTTATTTATGCATAACCGGTCTTGATGATTCTTTTTGCGTTGGGTTTAGTTATATAATTGAATTTTGGACGTTGGATTTTAAAGATAAACTACTGACCTCTCCAATAAAATCTAGCAAAATGAGATATTTTTAGGTAATCAGTAGCCAGTCTTTTTCTTTTAATTTAGCTGGACGCGCTACCGCGTGTCAATATATTGTTAGGTTTATGTCAATCTTAAAACAAAGTAGATATTTAACTACATATAAGCTGTTCTGGACTTGACCTACGAAGAAACACAAAGTAATTAATACCTACCTTACCGGAAAATAGCGCAACCACTCTTTATGGAAAAAATACAATCTAAGCTGTGGAGTATCACCACTAAAAAGTGAAAAATAGAAGTTATACAAAAAAGTACAACCGACCAAACTTTATAATTTCAGAAGTTGGTGTTTTTGGTACTTTTTTCATATTTTGACACCGACTTCCGAAATTAAAATTATTTTATATTTCGCAGTGTTTTTATTTGGAAGTCGATTGCTTAAATAATGTTAGTAAAAGTAACGTTTAAATACTACTCCCTTTTTTGGCAAAGAAACGCATTGCATTTTATATTATGTATTGTGGAAGTCAGTGCTAGCCAAATATAGGTAATATTTACATAATTGAAGACTTAATAAAGAAGAAAAACAACAGGATGTATGTACTCTCTATCTCTATGTACGGAATATTTTCATTTAAAAAAGGAAATTATTTAAACGTTTCTGTCACCTAAGTATGAAGAGGCAGAAACGTTTATGTAAATTACGCCCTTTTTTCGTCGCAGAACGAAACGCATCGATCGTCTAAAGCATTTCTCTACAGGAAGTTATATTACATCGGGACGTAGTAGGAAAGTTTATAAGAGAATCGTTCGATAGAAAAGGCGGAAGGCTTTATAAAACGGAACCACTCAAGGCTCCCGTAGGGGGCCACCCACATCGGTGGCTCAAACTTCCGGAGCCATAATATTCATTACAGAACTCCACAGATATGACAATCTTAATATTAAGTAACTTTATAAAATTACGATCAACGGACAGTTAACAGTTAAATATGTTAATGGCAGTTAGAAGACGGAGTTTTAGAATTAAAACCTTATAAAATGGGCTTAACATACAGCATGGGAAAAGATTTAAAAAATGGACGATATGGCTATGCTGTGAATAAATATCTTGATTTATCTGAGAATGTAAGATAAAATATCCAGTTATTTAACCTCAAATATTGTTTACCAAAAACTAGAAAGCTCGTATAATATCATGCGGAAATATAAACCAGGAATAAGGTACGTATACTATAAAGTTTCCAGAATATTGTTTGGCACAAAACTCGAGTAGGAAGCGCTCTCATTTTGAGAATAGTGCCTGTTTATGCCGGAGTCTTCAAAACAGAAAATACTCGCCATCCACCCTCTTACGTTGCGGTTGTAAAGGGGAAAAAGGGGATAAAATGTTTATGGAAATATTTATTCAAAAACATGCATTAATGTTTAATAAAATATGTATGAAGTAGCGAATTATTTTCGCAAATTAACGTTATTTGTTTTCGTAATTATTTTGCTATTTAATAACATCATAGGGCTTCATAAACTTTTTATTAAGGCCCGCTATGGCTTCAAATGTTTCTTCTTCGTACTATACGTTGTATTATGTTCTTCATGTCTCATTGTTCATGACATCAAACGAACTGCGGTTGATAATAAGCAAAGCTGAACCTACTCAACTACCTATTGTTTTATCATGCAAAAGGTCATCGGCAAAATTTTCCAGCAATCGGTTTTGGACAAAATGTAATTAAGATATCCTTAACGGTTGTTTTCAGCAAGTTTGTTAGTCAGCACTTATCTAATCAATCCGTCTAGACATCTTGCAATCCTTCTAATTTAACTGGAGACGTCAGCGTCTGCATGGATTATATTGTACTTTCTAACGTTGATATAGAACACGTTATACGTTGGCAAAACATGAACTATATATCCATACATAGGAACGTCCCAATATTGTATCGATTTTAAAACATGAACGTCGGTTGACATCGCCTCCATTCGCATACAACCGCATTCTTCACCATGTCCCAGAATACATACCAATCTTAAATCGTCGAACCAGCTAGATAGAGATATAAATAGATAAAGTCTCCCGGTTATGTTAATACAGCTTACGTAACGTTATATTCCCTAATAGTAATAAGATGCGTCACAAAATTCTTAGGTCGTCATTAGCCGATCGGGCCGGCCGGCCCATCCGGCTTACGGCCCGTGTAATGGCGCGGCTATGCCTCGGATAGACCGATCCGGCGTAATGACGGACCGGCCAATATGGAAGAGAGATGGCGCGCGTACACTGCCTCCTAGCTGTTACGTAAAGGCGTGGTTCTGGGCCTCTACTCTCTAAGCCCAAAGTCCGTAGTTTCAGCCTAAGCGTCGGGCGACCCGAAAGGACAACTGTCAAATCGTGTTGTCATTCATACTTAGTTCGGGTTCGGGACTAATCGTAAGTCCGTCCGTAGGTGATACGGAGTAGAAAACACCTGACACTATAAGAATGAAACTATGTACGGACTTCGGGCTAAGAGAGTAGACCCCTGTTTTATTTGAGTTGTTCTACTTTGGTATCAAATAAAGTTGATTAACTTCGAATTTTGAAAAGCTCCACTTAGATACTGTTTTGTAACCAACACTGTCCTTGTGATGATCGCCAACAGACTGGATTGCCCTTACATCCGGAAATGCTACAGTATACATATTGTTACCTTGTGAGTGTTCGTTTTTGTCTGTGCTTGTTATCCTGTCTGTATCCATCTATGTACCAATGTTTGTTTATTTGTCGTGTTACTTGAAATAAACTAATTTATTAATTTACCTTTGTATATGATATATTACGAGTCACAGGTAGAACAAATTATATCGATTTGTCTAATGGTTTGCTACGTTTTCACGACAAAATCGCTCAACCAATCTTAATGAAATTTAACATACATTATAAAGCTTAGAACCTGGGGAAGAACGAGGAAAACTTTTTTAAACATATCATGCGGGCGAAGCTGGGGCAGAAACTGTGGTGATAAACAAAATATAATAGATTCGTTTTTTGATGGTTAGCGCAGAGCCAAATCGACTTTAAGAAATTAGATATAGAAGAAGAAGATTTTCATGAACTCAATCCTGAACCTGTCGGAACAGAGTTGTAGGGAATCATCTAGTCTAACAGATTTTATTAAGGCTATCAACTAAAACACCCACTTCAAAACGCATTGTTTTATTAAACTCTACAGTCATGAGATACTTGGCAACAATGTCTGCAATATAATAAATGGAACAAGTTAATGGATGAGAGCAATTACCGTTTTCAGGCAATTGAGGAGGATAAGATTACATGTTTGCACTAGATAAAGCTGTACTATAAGGTTTACAACCATGTTCTTGAACTATACAAGTGCAAAATTATTATCAGCGAATCAAATAATGATGATTGTTTGTAATAGGCGGTGTTTTAAGAAACCTTTGTCATATACTCAAGTCAATCCCTACTCTAATATTATGAATGCGAAAATTACTCTGTCTGTATGTATGTCTGTCTGTTACGCTTTCGCACTAAAACGGGTGAACGGATCGTTATAAAATTTGGCAGATATACAGCGTGTAAGGGACATCGACGCACAAACGAATACCATGGATCCAGGACATGATTCTGGACCCCCCGCGTTGGAATTTTTGTCGGCTTTTTCCTCATGTTTTCATTTTTTTCAGGCGTTTTTTTACTTTAGACTGTTCATAATCGTTATTTTTACCCAACCCAATGTGATTTTTTATAAAAAAATAGTTAAATCACTACTTTTACTAAAAAAAGCAATGTTAATAAAACTAGAATTAGGCATCTGCTCAGCTGTTTTGTTGCAAAAGGTCAACGCATCCTGCCTAATAGCAAAACACTAACTAACCCATGTGTGTGTAGCGTCTAACATTCCGTCTAGAAAAGATATTTTTCATGTGTGGTCTGTAAACCGATCATTAGCGAGATTAATGACTTCTACAATTTGGTTAATGGCATTAAGTGTAGCCTTTTCGTGAAGTTTGCGTTACGATGTCCCTAACACCCTGTATAGTCTGGGATATGGAGAAGGACATAAGGCTACTTTTTTTTACGCGACAACCGACATACACGCGGGCGGAGCCGCTGGCAAAAGCTAGTTTAATACATGCCATTAAAAAAGATTGGGTTAAATGTTTACCACTGCCCTAATCGTTATTCCAATTATAGGCACCTCTTCTTAATCTTCAATAGTCGTGAAAAAACAAAGAGTGTTGCTGTTGGCTGTTTATCCATGATGAAAAATCTGCTTTAATAAAACAATCAGGTTAGTTTATTCTGAGAAATAAAGATGACAGTTTGACAGTATTTCATAAAAAATATAGTAAATGTTATCTGACGATTGTAAAATTGGCCAAATATTATATTTGTCAAGATATTATTGTAGGAAGCAGTGTACGCGTCCTTGACAAATACACGAAGCCAATATTCTGACACTTTGGGTACACGCCTCTGCGTGTATGTGCGTATATCCAGCGTTACACCTCACTCCGTCCTATGACCCCATTATCCCACCCTTATCACTCCCACAACCACAAACATCGACCTTAACTTCGAAGGGCCAAAGTTTAAATTGGATTGTGCCCCCTGAACTAATGTAACAACAAGCGACTTCGCCCGAACACGAATCAGATAATAACTTACGTATTTTGTAAGTTGATTTCGGGCAAATTGTCGAGAGACATGGAGATTATCGGGTTCCAAAGCTGATCGGTGAATAAATTTGGTTTGGAATACTAATCTAAGGGCAATACCTTCCCACACTGCGACGATATGAGAGAAAAATGTAAAGATTGTGACACAAGCACCACCGAATGCTGCCACTGTAATAAAAGTTGAAGAATTATATGTACAGTCAGCAGTTTTGAAGCTAGCAAAACTTATGTCGTAAAACAATTTAATCAATTTCAACGCTTTTCGCGGTGCACTGTGACAATATTTTGTTTAGGTTTTGTTGTTGAAAATACCTAGCTGTTTTATAGGAATTGACGTTTTTATTAAAAAAAAAAATGACATTCAAGTGAAGTGTTTACGAATATGATTAAATTATTAACAGCAAACAGTATGTGATTGATATTTTTTCCCAAAAAAATAAGTGTCTTTTTTTGTAAAAAGTTATTTGCCATGACTAACTTTGCTGTAGTGTATCTTTGTTTATTAGGTACATAATAAAGTACACCATAAAGGGGTTATTGCTGGCAAACTAGTTTTGTTTACAATTGTTGTTGTACATTTATAGCAGGGCCCAGTAAGTGGCAGCTCTTTAGAGTGTAATTCTAGGAGCCGTTTATGTAATTGACCCTCCTAAAGTACAGTACTAGTACTCCTCATATTTTGTCTAAGTCGTCTTAAAATTTCCATTGTAGAGATAAGGTTTTATTTTAGCAATCTCCTTTGTGTTTGTTAATTATATAGCAAGAAAAAAGGAAAAATCTAGAAGGTACATTTTCTTTTGTTCTTTTATTTTTCGAGTAATCTTAAGGTTTTTTGCAAGAAAAATCATAATTTAATTTTTCATCCTAGCAGAAAATTTTTATCCTCTCTCGTATTTCAACTAAATTACAAAGCTGACTGTACAATTTAAATATGTAGAATCCACAGGCATATTCTACTTAGATGTAACATCTTTAAATGTAAATGATTAGAGTAATGAAAACCTGTTTTTTGATAGAATCAACCAACACCTACTTTCTTATTAAGAACTTCGTCTTGATCGTTCATTGACCTAAGAAATCTGTTCATTAGATTTAATGATAAAGAAAGCTGAACAAACTGTTGTTATCCATACACATATGGATAGCACTTATGCATCCAATCACAACGATACACCTAAAACCTTATTAGCATACGCTACGTCACGTCATCTAGTCATGTCATTTCAATATCTAGCCATAAATATATGTATCGTTCAGTAAACCATTGACATTTTGACCATATTTCAAACAAGCAAATGAATTTAAATTAGTTTTGACAGGGCATTTGTCTATATAAATTAAAGTTAAGCAGATCTATTTGTCAGTTTGATTTTGTGACTGGTCCGTTTCTTGTTTGATTATTATGCTAGATTATTATTTATAGGCGATCCTGATTAAAATTTTGTGGTCCTTCTTTTAATTAATATGCATTGATCTCAAATCATGCATCAAGGATGGTTTTATTGATTAGCAGAGTTGATACTCTGCTAATCAAAAATATAATTATTTACAAAATATTTCATCTAGGAACTTAAGGCATGATTGCCTTATGTACAGGATGTTCCAGAAGTGTGTGGTTATATTTAAGGGTTTTGTTCTGTGTTTTGTATCTGCAAGAGAGTAAAGAAACAATATTGAAAATAAAAAATATTGACCATTTTAAAAAAACCATGGCAAAAAAGATTAGAAAGTTATATAAAAAAACACTTTTTGAGCAGTCTTTGAGTGCCAGCAGTTGGTTACGTTAGTTTAGTCACAGATTTGATACCACTAACTAGCTAACTTCATCAGACTGCTTGAAAAAAGTGATTTTAATTGAACTTTTTACTGATGTTTTGAGATCGGTTTTTTTAAATTTTATTTTTTTTTCTGATGCAGAGGAAACAATATGTACTGATACTGCGAGCGAAAAAGTTATAGTAAAACAAAAGAAGATCGTGCAAGTACCATAAACAAACATGTTCTCCAATCAAGACTTTGCACGCTATTTGGCGAGAGACACTAACTGCCATAACTCGAGATATATTGTTTACCGACAAGCACAGCACAGCGTACACTAAGTATGTTAACAGTTATATCCTTCGGCGTCACTCAGCACGGGTCATGGCCGCTTAAAGCCCTTGAAAGCGATTAGGTTGGGGTTTTATTACACGAGTAAAGCGGTGAAAGTTAGTGACACGTGCATTTAACGTAAACACCAGTCTTACGTTTAAATAGTCATGTATTTAAAACTTTGGTTAAGTACACGTCAAATTATTATTGGATAAAGTTTGCTGTTTATTAAGACGTACCGTAGTGAGTGCGCTAGACACTGTCTCAAATGTTTATGACGGTGAAGCATGAGTTTTGACTAGCAAAAATATTTTAGACAAGCTTTATATAATTATTTATACCTACTATACATATAAATGTATAGTCTCCTGTTACCTGTCATACAGAATCAAAGTGATGAGTAGACTACATTTAATATGACCCAAATACAAGCAATAATTTAACAAACTTTTTTGAAAACAATTTTCACATTTTCAGGATGAAATGGAATGTTAATGCGTCTATTTCTGTCGCTTTTTAACAGGTTCTGTCTCATTTAAACGTCAACTCGGCAGTCTATTTGTGTCAATTTACACATGATTTTATGTCGTGAAAACTACATTTCTTTGCTGGAGTCGGCATCCATTTTGAATTTGTTGGTTTAAAAAATGTCTGAAGCTCCGTAAGGTATTTTAAGATAACCAGGTTCGTAAATAACACACTATAAATTATCTCGATGCTATCAAGGTGTTTTGAAGTTAAGAAACAACGGAAAACATAATGTTTTCAAAATCCTAGGAAACTATAATATTGGGTAATCCGTAGCACGTAGGCTTCGTAACATTTCATCAAAATATTTTCGCAGAATCTTGTTCTTGTAATGTGTTCTAATCAAATTCTCTCAGATTGTTAAAACTTTTGATTGATGATACCTAAAAATAAAACCGTTTGAAGTTGTTTGAAAAGCTTTATAATTCTCCAGACAAGCAGTATCACTCTAAATCCTCGCTTAAGCCTATCAGTGTATCTAACCCTAAAATTAAATCTCCAATCGGTGCTACGCTCGAGCGGGCTCGTAAATCGTAACGAGTTCATGATTTATGTTTTCAGACAACAACGTATACTTACATATATTTAGAACGTTACAAAAAACATCGCGGCGACCGCGGCGCCAGAATGGATCAAGTTGCGACCAATTGTGGCCACATCCTGTAGGTAGAGGTAACAATCAAGTATGATTGATCGCCTGAAAAAGATGGCTATGAATAAAAATAATTACCGAAAGTTTCATTGGAACTTTTAATCAGATTAAGACCCTGGTAAAAAAAATTGGTAAGAATTAAATCTGGTCTGAGATTATTGTGGATCAAAGCGACTCTATGATTAACTGGAGAAATACCTGCCAAAGGAATTATGATTGCATTTTCACATCGTAATCATTGTACCCCTAAGGTACAATGACATGACAATGTCGACATAAATCCGTTGTGAGAGAGAGACGGAGCTATTTAAGACGAATAGCACTATCCCTTTTTCACAGTAGATCCGTGCCTACATAGATACCATACCTGTAACTTTTGGTAATATCATAGGTATTCATGTGCTTCTAATGAATTTTAGTAGGTAGTTTTTTCCACTAGGTAGGAAGGTAACTATTTATTTGATAATATTCGTTCTTAACAAGCATTATAAGTCATTTAAGTTTCAATATTTCTTCCTATACCGCATGCGGTGCAATTTACAGGGTTTTATAGCCAATTATTGTAGAATATTGTCCCCTAATAACTGCGTTTTCTACCCTATAAATAAATATGTACGTAATTGGATGTTTTATGGCACTTTTTGCCATACAATAAAGTTTGTTTCTTTCCATTGATGGCTTATTTATTAGACTGTTGGTATTGATTATTGTACAAGATTGGCAGTAGGTATTTTGATGGCCTTTTGTTACTTAGTTAGGTACTTATGTAAATTTATTAATAGAGGAAAATACGCACCGCAAATTCAAAAATGTGCAAAAATTACTAGCACATTTTTGCATTTGCAGTGTGTTTATTTTGCTAAGAATTTATATAAAAAGAATTTATATTTTTGCAATGGAACATGGTCCTTACCATGTTTCATTGCAAAAATATAAATTCTTTGCATTCTTTGTTTGTTACTTAAAGTACTACATGGAATTATTATTTCAACGCAAGCTGCAATCCTTTCCGAAAACCGTGCCTACGTGCCTCCAAAAACCTTGTTTTGCATTTTACGGTTTCAGCCAAACCTGATGCACGTTGCGCATAACATTACCAAACAATAGTTTACAAAGAAAATCTTTAACAAAACTCTGTCTCGAACCAAAAAAAAACAAAACTTTGTCCGATTGTCCGTCAAACAAAATCAATAACCCTTTTTTGCATATAATTGCGCAACTTAACGACTTCCTGGACTCGTTTTTAAATTTTAATGACAATAAACGAAACTGGAGCAAAAAGTCATCGAAAAACTGCTCTCAATAACGGTTTAAAACTTCTTACCTAGAAAGGGTTTAAATATTGCGGTTAACTGTTAAACAATCGGTACAGTTATTGTGGAAGGTTTATGGGTTGTAAATCATTTGGGAAAAAAGTTGTGACGTCATGGCCGTAAAGATTTAACTGCTTGGTCGATCAGCTGATGTGCGAGGTCGGACACAGGCTGTGTGACTATGCATGTGCTGCCGATATTATTCTATATTGAATATGGTGTAAAAATAATATTAATTATGCAGAACATGTCTTCAAGTCGTGCGTACCTAGACAGGTTTAACAGGTTGAATTTTTAAGGAGTGCGTGCATGGCCAAATTAATTAAAAATAGAGGTTTCCCTTAGTTTGCCATGTATTATTACTTCCCAGAATTTCATCATTATAAGCGACACTTTTGGATGGTGTTATAATACAGGCCGTTTTCAAAATCGGCCGCTTCGATTCTTGGTTAGGAGTACCGATTTCTCAAAAATCCAATGACGCAGTTTGAGTTTTCAGCGCAGACCATCCACGTACAAAGATCATAAAGGTATCAGACTAATCAAGATGAATAACATAGCTTGCTCAAGGACGTGATAATTTAAAAAAAATACGAATAACAATGAAATTATGCGATCAATTTTAATAATGAAACACGGAGAAAAATATATACAAACCGACAAACGAATACTTACATTACTACGAACCGTTTTCTTTCTTCTCGGTTTATATTTCATACATAGGTATTTGTAGGTAGACATTACCATCGACCGCCCAGCGTCCTTCATCCAAGACCCTTCTTATTCAGGAATTTTGTATAAAAAATTGTGCCCAAGGGAATTGTGAAGGTACTTATGTGCAGCTTATGGTGTCAAGTGGGGTTTGCAGAGACGCCATCTTGTTTGTGTGCGTGTGAGTTACAGTGAATGTGTGAGTGGGTGGGTGACTCTGTAGGCAAATTGTCATCCCCCGCCTTCATTTGGTCCAAGGTCACGAAATATATTACAAGTGGAATGTGTGCCGCATGCGAATTGCATTTCATTAACCTGCGTTGAGTTTTCTTTGTTGATTTGAGGATTCATGAAGAAAAATGACACGTATAGGGGCTATATGCATACAAAACATTGAGTCTTTATTTTCTACCTCAATCTCTTATTTGTTTTTTTAATTAATGCACATACAATACATTATGGTATATTTGTCAGGGATGGCCTATTTCGTGAGTTTTACGGGCCAAGAGTTAGAAATAAATGAACGTTTCTAAGAAGTCTCACAAATTAAATCATAGATTTAAAAAATGGATAATAAATTCAACAACTTGCACTACATTAAGCACTTGAAAATGAGCGCCAATCATCCACTAACTCTCACTGTTTTACTCTTCAGGCTTTATCATGATTTCAATATCTTGTCATGATCGATTCTCTTCTTCGAATTTTCTTTGGCTTTTTTACTACAGATTCGTTCTAAACTCAACTAAGCAATTCTTGTCGTCTTAAGACGAGTGGCACTGATGATTATCATCAGCCACAATAATATCAAAGTATGAGTAATTTACAACTTCAAATTACTGTTTATGGTGGTGATAGATGTGGCATTCAAAGTAATTTTAATTTTAGTATTTAGGTATTTTATGTTTGTTTCAGTCCCATACTAACCCAGCAAGTGTTCAACTGTACCGACCGATCGACAAATTTAATCTCTGTCTACCGTTCATTGATCATACACACGTACATACATGAATAGTCGACATCGGCTTTGCTTGCCTTATAAAAATATAAAATAGAATTGAAGACCAGGGCCATTCGCATGTCAGTCGCAATCTGTCAAAAATGTATGAAAAATCAGTCGCTATCCGTCAAAAAAACGTAATTTTTGCTTAAAAATATTAGAATTGGCACTAAGGTGTTTTCGATGCGTCTGCACATTTTTAAAATAAGTTTATTTATTCATTACAATATTGTGATACTGTAGGTCAATGAGAAAGATGATTTTTTTTAAAGATAGCTTTCTTTGTATTTAGCTGCTCTAATGCAAAACCTGCCTATATATCTTTATACCTGAGAACAAATAAAAAAATTGCATGTGTGGTAACACATTTCATACAATAGCACAATTAAATTATAAAAAGTTAAGAACCTAAACAACAAAAATATTAAAATGATCAAAAATATCAAAATAATTTTACCGGGGTTGTACCAACTTAAAAAAAGTTGAAATAAAGAAAGTGACATTATGTCACAGGTAGTTAGTGTTATGTGAGGAGTGTAATCCGTAAGAGTAGGTATATTGCTGGTGCAATTAATGACTAATTTATTTATTACTGTAGTAGTAGCAGTTTGGGAATCGTTCTCAAAGTGAAAGATGGATCAGAGGGTTGATTAGGTACTTCATGTATTGTTCTGCGTTAATAGACTTAGATTGAGAAGAAAAACTGCGTAGAGCTATTTTTTTTCAGTCTCCCACTGAAAACGTCGAACTATAACGGCTTAAAACCCAACAAATCTGTCTGAAACGTAAAAGTACATTTGAGTACAACGCGTAATCTCCACACACCATATACCTAACACAATAACAATTTCAGAGCGCAAATCCGCGATAACGAAATGGAGCAACCTCCGTTGTTGATAACGAAGCCGACTTTCTACGCATATTAAACCTGATAACCAGTCGAGATAAAGAACTCCATTGTTGTCCAGAATAGCTAATCAAAAGATCTCGATTGAAAAATCATTCGAGAACATTATCAAGATTGGAATCGATTGAAGGAAATTGAAAATTAGACAGTTGTAATAGAATTTTCTTCTACCTATTTGAAAACGATTTATTTTTCCGTTTGTTTTTTTTTGTTCAATGTCGTATTGGTTACATAAAGAGTCTTAGATAGGTTAGCCTTACAAAAATATAATGTTCAATATTTTGATAAGTCGTTTTTTTAGAATGTATTGTCGGTGTTAGGATTAAAGATGCTGTCACAATGACACATAAATTCAAGATGATCTGACATGACATTATCAAATGACCAAATGTAGGTTCCTTTTTTTTTTGTACCTCTTATGATGCTTAGTCATGTTTTTTTTTTGTTTCTGTTTTAGTCATTGAAAATTAAATTACAGTATTATAAATGGTTCATCGTTTCAAAATCAAGTTTTTATCAAAACTGATTCGTTTAAACTAAGCGAATCAGTCTTTCAATCATCTATTTTATCCTGATTGCGAAAAATGATTATTAAATGTTCGTAGATTACCTACAGTGTTCAATTACAGCATTGATTGACTGACTTTAAAAGGTCTTTTCTGAAAATGTACCTACACCTAAGTGTGTACTTTAGTACACATTTTACTGTACCTACTTTATAGTAGTAGTAAGGTGTTTCAGCCAACGGCTCTCGTAACCCAATGAACGAAGTGCAAATCTGTTCAACACATCGCCATTAAAATCTGCCTATAAAACCTATTATGACTCCTTTTATCGGTAATGCTTCAATAAAAGTCGCTAGTGTAACCGACCCGTATAAATTGGCAAACTAAACAATGGCCAATGCAGTTTCGCTCTACATTTCTTCGCGGTTGGTTTTTTTCTTCGTGGAAAAAAAAAATAGCCGCAATTTATCACAGTTATGAGAAAACCTCGCGTTGGCCAGCACGTCTTTACGGTTTTAATTAAATACATACAGTGCCCCCGTGTGCCTAAATACGTTGCCACTACCCACTCGCATGCACGTGCCCCGGCCCGAATATTGTCCAGACGTGTTTACTGAAACGTGTGAAAAACACGCCAACACCGCCAGCAATATTTTTGGGTGAGTGTTCAAATGTATACCAAGTTTAACGCAACGCGTGGGTGCTCACGCTACACCCAATGCCATCTATCCAGCTAGCAGATAACAACTATGGGACACGACCGACAATGGTACAAGCTTTTGTACATGGGCCGTAACACAAACACATAAAAACTCCTCTACACGCACAAAAGTGAACTCGTTTGGTGCGTGAGTGTGCGTAGAAGCTTTCACGCACACAAACGACCCCATAAGTCGTAAAAACAGCAATTGAAAAGCTTCAGCCGTTCGCCGCGCGGTGGCGCTGTTCCGATGGTTCCTATCTCGACCGAGTGGCGCCAACTTTACGCATTCGGCGCTGCTGTGCCACCAAAGTTTTAAATTAGTTTTCTTATTAGACGGGACTCCTTTTGTTGACTTGCACTTATTAGACTTAGTCACGGGGAAAATAAATGAGAATGGTCACTGATAATATAGAAATAAGCTTTTGTGTTTTAACAAAAGCCAGCTCTACGTTGAGTTTAGTTAGTGCTTGCAATGTCACATTGTTAAACGTTTCAAGGTTGAAAACGAAATGAATATTAATAGTGTCTTATTGGCAATAGGTAAATTGACACGGTAACGTAGCCTTATAGGAAACAGTTCTTGTTAGATCCGCAGAATTGAATGACCCCACAGTTAATTTTAACATCTAATTAGAATTGATTTTGGGAGTCATTCAATTATTTTTTTAAATTCCAATTTAAATAAAAACAATATCAATACCTATATCTTAATGTTTTTTTTTATCTAGTCAAAATTGCGCAGATCCTCCACCAAACTCAAGCAAAAAAAATGTATAGAATATTTAAGCCTAACTGCGTTTTAAATCAGTCTTTAAAAACATTTCTTTATTCACAAGCACAGAAACGGTGCGTTTCGTACGGGTTATCAGCAAACGTAAACCAGACAATTGGCATGGCTAATCACGTTATGCGTAACGTAGATACGTGTAGGAAAAACTAACTTGCACGTAGTCGAATCTACCTGTAGTAAGTGCTACGTTGTGCTATAAAATATAATTTATTGTTTGAAAAATTCCATTGTTTAAATATATTTTTTTTGTTGTAGGTAAGCTGTAATTTTTTAAGTTCAGTGTACCTCCGTAGATTTTTGGTGAGTTAATTATAACTTTACTTAACCTGTAATAAATATAACAGTTACCTAGATGCCACATTGCAAACATTACGTGTTGTTACGTGTGCAAAATACATTATCAGAGATTTCATGTTTTTAGAATTCGGTATTGTATAACATGTAGATATATTTTGCATCATCATATTTTTTTCCTACCTACTATAGGTATCTATCTACCTAATCAGAAGTTACCTACTGATATGTATAAAATTTCATAGAAGTTAATCTGTGTAGATTCTCGTACATACACCTACTTACATAGCTTCTACAAACTCCATTTGTTAACAACTCCTGAACCATTCCAAAAAAAAATTCCCCCCGCTCAAAAGTATCTAAAATCTAGACGAATTCAAAGTTTTACCGTCTTTACGTCAGCATGGCTCGGAGTGTGACGATCGACTGAGCGCCTCCCGCCCCCTTTCATCTAACTTGTTCCATTACCGGGACGGTTCCATTCCTTCGTTCAATTTCAAATTTGAAGCTGATGGCACTCTATGGTACCGCAGCTTTGGCAAAGCTGGCATCCGAGAGATTGGCCGAAGGGAACGTAAAATGGATTGAGAGAGAAATGTATTTATTCACATATGTATTATTGTACTGGGAGTTTAGTTTCTGAGTATGTGAAAGTCGGATATGAAGTAAAGATGATTTTGATTGATTCTTTTTGTTAATTGGAATTATTCGTGGAGATAAGAACCTATTATTAAAGTATAATTTAAGTTTGACAATCTTATCATCATCTAACAGATAAAAACACTTTTTATAAAAAATAAATAAAAGAAGTGTTGTTCCAGAAGTTCATGAAGGTATAGGTACCTTATGGTTCACGATAATAAATAGCATTGATTGTATATAAAAATGAATCCCTATTTTCCTTGGTCACGCCATGACTTGAGAACGACTTTACCGATTTCATTAATCTTTTTGCATTTGATAGCCCAGTTCTTGAGGAACGTTTTAAGCTACTTAAAATCACGCCATGACCCTTAGAAACCGAACAGCGGGTAAAACCGCAGGGCACAGCTAATAAAAATAAGATAAGTGTCGTTTCAGAAGCTAATGAAGATATGCCTATTAATGCTTCGCAATATTAAATAGCATTGATAGTTATTTACTAGAACTTACCTAGACAAACACATGAATATGTATAGCCAATAAGTTAATTAGCTTGATCTCCAAGATTATGCACGTATGAAGTCAGAATGGTTGAATTCTTGACGCAAAAACATTCCGAGGCAGGTGCTGACAGATGCACTCCTAATATACGTATACAAATGCATAATCATGCATATTATCTACATAATTAGGTGGTCGAATACCTAAAGGAATATTATTATTGCATGTGACACGTTGATACGTGCTGACAGTTTACACGAAACCCTTAGGTAATTTCTTAATTATACTATGGACAGTTCGTGAATTTGTACTGGTTAGACATCCTTGCAAAAACCTTTTATAGGTATTTTAGACTATGGGCTAGATTTTCTAACGTCAGATAACTTTAATTTAAAAAAAAAAATGCTGATTTGACATATTGTCAAATCGTCAATTTAATTTCTCATGTAAAAATGTACGGCTACTAAATTTAATTTAATTTTTACTTTTGTTTCTTTTTCTTTTGAAACTATTAAAGTGAATATGCAAAAGTCAAACTTTAATGAACAATTAATTTGTATGAAACAACTTGATACAAGAATTTATACCTACTACCTTCTTGGCTGATTATAATTTATTATCATAATATCTTAATTTATTTCAACAAACTTGGCTTTTTATTGCTCTTTACATGGGCAATTAATTGGAAGCCTAAATTGTTATTTACGATTGGTATTTACAAATTGTTGTACATTGGAGCATTTGTGAGGCTTGTGCGGTTTGTTGATACCAGTTATTGCATGGCAAATACGTAGGAAAATATATAGGTAATTACCTGGGCCATTCTACTTTTCGATGCCTTTAAAAACGCCCTTGTACATTTTAACGCATAATTTCTAACTCTTCTAGGATAATCTTCGAAAAAACTATTATCTTTTTTATTCATAATTTCATACGCTCACCTGCACATTTATCAAAATATGTAGGCTAAGTACATAAAAAAAAATATTATTTGGCAATGCAGTGGACATTTTATATTCGAGGACATGAAGACTGGTAATGCAGTAGCAATTTGAGTAACTAATGAGACTTTTTTATTACAAAAAACCCAGAATATTGAAAAAAAAAACATAATAAACATTAAGGCCCGGTTGAGAACTAACGTAACACTGCTTGGAAAATATTTCGAGACATCTGCAATTTTGCAAAAAAATGTTCATAAATTTTCATCATGCACTAAAAAGTAGAATGGCCCATCTACTGTTAAAAATCAAGCAGATTTTTTGAACTAGACATAACCAGATTTGTAGTTTCTTACATAATAGATATTACCATATTACCTATGTGAACTGAAACTGACTGTTTTTAAACATGAGAGGAATACTCAACCACCCATTTTAGTTTGAAACGTTTTATAGGCACAAGCTATTTTTATCCGACTAGACCAGAAAGAGGGTTATATTTTTAGAAATGTTCTGTGTATCATACTACGGCGAGAAAATGCACAAACTTTTTCTTAGTTTCTAAAGAAAATGCTAGTTTAAAAATACCTAACCTACACAAACTACACAAAATTCAACAAGAAACACAGAACTGTACTCACATTTAATTAAAAATCAATTTCATTTAGCTCGGTAACTAGCTTTCAAACAGCGTCTATCTCCCCTAATTGCTTTAATCAACACCTACCAGCTACATTAATCACGAGGGGTAGGCAGAGAGTATAGCTATAGATACAGGAGAAGGTTTCCTTGAGGAAACAACATCGACCTACTGTATACATGTATTTATACTTAGATGTGGGTAGGAATTAGGGATGCCCCTCGGATGGCCTTACCTCTCAAAGATGACTAAACTTAGTAGATAGGTATTTATTTATATTTTTACACTTATAATATGACATGTATTTTTTGTGGAGGTGAATACATTTTGTGCGGTACCTGTAGGAGTACATTATTTTCTTTTCTTTTTATTATTTGGCAGTTGTTATAAATTTGTGTCCACACACCCTAGTGTCAAAGTTTCTTATTAGTGGGAAGTAGTAAGGTCTAACGACCCCACGGTTGTTAGACCTTACTACTTCCCACTAATAAGAAGAATATAAGAAGAAGAAGATAAATCCGGATCCTCCCAAGTAGGTAATGATGGTAATGTTTCCTAAACCAACACCATTGGCCTACTCCTGAATGGCTGTGCTCTGGGACCTTAGTCCTTTAATAGGAAAATATTAGTCATCTGATAGTGTTACTAAATTAGCCTTATCACTACTGCCAGGGTTGCAGAATTTGTTCGAAAGAGTCACCGCGGCTCTGGAACGTAAAGGGCATTAGGAGGAACATGGATGGGTTTTGTCAGTCTGACACTCCCTTCCACTCCGCCCAGAGCGGGAAGAGTCATTTAATGATCTCCCATCCATAAAAAAGCCTTAAATTATGACTAAGATATATAGAGATAAACGCGGGCAAATTGGTTAATTATCCTACGGATTGAGTCATAATATTCATATATTTTTTCTTCTAAAAAACACTGTTCGTTGGCTAAAGACTTAGTCCACATGGCAGATGCATCAGTAAAATTAAAATAGTTTTATTAAAACAGATAGTAGAAAATCGCTGCATATTTTCATCCACATTTACCTCTAAGGCACGCAAGACGACGGCATAGGTAGGTTAGGTAGGTAGTACCTACCTATATTCTTAGTTAGAAGCAACTCAGTACGGCACACCTGCACCAACATGTATGCAGTATTTTATTTATTGCGACTAGTTCCGACATCTTTGTTTGTGTATTCGCAACAGTGGGCGAACTTAAAAATAATTCCTTACAGTTTCAGAGCACGTCCGTTCGTTATTTTAGTCTGGCCAATTCCACAGTCCGCCCCGCACTACGGTGAAATCTGAAATCATTCGCTCACATACACAGGGAAAAATAAAACTCCATATTGCTTGGAGAAAGTTTTATTTTTGTTCTAAAAGTTTGCGTTTTAAGAAAATGTTTTTCTTTGCAATTTTCTGGTTGTACTAAAAGAGATACCTAGTTGGTTTTAACTAGTCACTGATGTTTATAAATTACATTTGAAAAGTTGTGTGATAGGAACATTGCGAAATACATAATACTATTATGAATCCCAAACATTCTGTTGACTCATAGGATATTTTCCTGTTGTCATTTTCGTTTCGTTGGTACGATAGAAAGTCTATTCCTACAAACGCTTGCGGATAAACCTCCCAAAAACTTACTGAAACTATACTAAACCGACACAAGTATAAATAAGCATTGTATATTTTTCTAATAAAGGGAGGGGAAAGTAGGGCAGAACTTCCCGATAACATGATCAACTTTCTTATATCAAGTGTAACACGTTTTTGTCGCAATACGTCACGGATAAGTTTGTTCCTACAAATATCGACGCTGCCGTGTAAACAGAACATGCTGTATACACAATACGTACACATCGTGTTACCAAAGTATAGGCGCGCATCGAGAGCGTAATATTGGCCAATATGCGAATAGGAGACGGCGACAGGCGCCCAATTTGTAAGGGAACAACAACGACCAATTCCCCGCCATGTTTCTCGGAGTTTGTATTATTTTTGTGTATTTTTTCTCATACGTCGGATAAAAAAATATGTAATCTGGCTTGAATTTTGATTACGTATTGTGTGTCATACGTTTGTAATATTATGTCGCGAGATGCGAAGGTTTGTAGAATAGGATTATTTGTTGATCTCGCTTTCGTGAATTTCAAATTCTGTCTGGGGACTTGTTTAAAAAATAACACACTTTAGGGAAAAGATTTTGTAAAAAACAAAAGTAAAAGACGGTCTTAGCTTGATGCGATAAGGAAAAACATGGCAGGAATAAAAAAACGAAAAATGAAAGGGTACAAAGCCTAATCTAAATAATATTTTGTAAGCTTATTATAAGACCCGCTTACAAGAACATGGTAGGAAAACAACCTGAAATCAATTCACACGGCGTAAACAAATCATCGTGTGTGGTCCCCTAACGTTTCCAAGATGTGTCATGTGAGATATCGAGCCGCACCTCCCCGCTGGCGCAGCCGGTCGAGCGTCCCGCGATAACTTGCCCGAACTAAGGACCGTTGCCAAATGACCCCGCTGTCCCCAAATACCGACATCACTAAGCGACTGTATCAATAAATTTCTTAATTTAATTAAAGTTATTTCTCTTCGTCTCTGAAAGTCGTATCTATAAACAAGATTCCGTTTTGTGCAACTTTGTTTTGTGTCTTCTACAAGAATACTGCACAGTACATCCCACTGATTGTTTCACAAAATTTATTGCTCACTACAAATTATTGTCATTCTACGTATGTATTTCTTGAAATAACGTTACATTTTTGTATTGCACTAACTAAGAACAAAGATTAAAACTTCGAAGTTTTATCTTGTCTTGAAGTTGTCCAAGAACGAGTGAATTAAAATTCATGAATTCATACATTTGTATCTAAGTGAAGGTTCTGAGCAATTAACTAACTTAATAAACCTTAAAAATCGTGCTCCTACAAAGTTACTGGTCGAAAACTTTGATGTAGGGATATCTGGTTCTGCGATCTGGTGTGAAATAATCCCTAACAGGAAGTATGTACCAATTATTAATACACAACTCTTGAAAAATTGTAATTTATTGTAGGTTAACTCACTCGTTGAATTATTATAGCGTGTCTGTTGTATATTCCCATCGTTTGCAGGATTCACTACATCTGTAGGTACTCTACTATTTATTTCTACATACCTATCTAGAATCCTCCTTGCCTCGTGTGCAAGGAAAAAATGTCAAAAGATAAAAAAAATGAGTTTGAAATTTTTAGTCGTTTTTACTGGTCGATTTTTTGAAAAAGAAACATTTTTTTTATGCTTTGACATTTTTTCCTTAATGTGTATCAGCTGCCCAGTATAACCCTTAAATAAGACCACACCTTTCTGGAACACCCTGTAAACCTTTCAGTATCTGCGGGTACTTAGAAGCCTGTAATCTGACACCAGTCCTATTACTGAGTTGTGCAGGTCAATCGCTCCATATAAACTACTGATATCTAGCTGCTTTGGCCTAAATTAAGATAAGGCTAGGCAAATTCATTAGTGGTATATCCCCGTCAAAAATACGTAGGTAGAAACAAGAAAACCAGACATAAATATATCAATTCACACCATCAACCTATCAAGATGCCGATAAAATTTACGGAAACTTCAATTACAGCGAGTATTAAGACAATGTACGAGTTTATGTAGTGAGTGTAAGCAGCCTTCGAAATCAATGCGTTCCGTACACGTTACTGCGGCCCTACCATGAAGTGTTAAAGCGTGAGTAGTTCGAGCGAGAAGGAGGGATGGAGCTATATAGGCTGTATAGCTCCATCCCTCCTTCTCGCTCGAACTACTCACGCTTTAATACGTCATGGTAGGGCCGCTGTGCGTAGATATTGTAATCATGCTGTCTTGATGTTCAGTTCGACTTTGATTTCTCTAACCACACGTTTGGTATTGTGTTCAATACAACAAAATTACCGATTTTATAAATTAAGAAGGCCCTTCCATACATAAGCTCTTATGCTAGTTTTTTTTTTTAGCCTACTTCTGTGTCCCATTGCTGGGCAAAGGCCTCCTCCTTCTCCTTCCAAACCTCTCTGTCTTGGGCTATCTCTGGCCAAGCTTTCCCCACAAACATGATGAGATCGTCACACCACCTTCGCCGCGGTATGCTAGTACCTAATGATAAATTTAGTAGGTATGTCAAATAAGGACAAAAATAAATACAACTCACTGTATTAATAATTTCAAATTCTATACTGACGTGTCAGAATTTTGCAATTTTTGTGTGTGATAATTTTAATATAGGTATATCTATGTAGCATCAAATCATGAAAATCTAATCCTCTTCTCATTGTAATATACCAGATAAATCTTACTCCCTAAGGACATGTTCAGGAGGGTTGGACAAAATTGCAGGTACCTATTGCCGGCTATCCTCCGCCAATGGTAGCATAAAGTCTCAAAGGAATAGACGGACGCCTTTAGCCATTTATTGGACATTGATCTCTACTAATAGAAATATCCAATCAGCATTGTGCTTACGTGATACCTACGAATACAAGCAGGGTTTTACTTACCTTTATTAAATCTAGAAAACACATTCAGGTGTTTTCTTGTCAGTCCCTAATTCTGCTAAAAATCGTAGTGAGATCAGGAAAAGTCAAATATTTTATTTTTCCTTTTTCTTTGTAGAATTAATTTGAAAAGAAGGAAAGGAGATGGAAATGGTCCGTCTGAATCGTGCTCCTGATTAAACGGAACCCAATATTTTGATTAAACTTTTATTGAACTGTGATTGAACTCTCATTTTTCCTTGTAAGAAAAAAAAACCAGCTGTGTTTTTGGCACCGTGTTACCCAAATGAGCTGTATAATTATTATTTCTATTGCTAATCAGCTGTTGTATCAATTAATTTTATTACGGCAATAAAAAATAATGTTAGCTAGCTAATAACTTAATCAGAATTAAGTATCTGTCCTCATGAGCAGATGCTACAATAATAAATTCTGCAAATAATATTCAACTACTTATTTTTCGGAAAATAATCAGCAAACAAAAAGTAAACATTTCCATAAATGTTTCCCACAACCTACAACGTTGTTTGTCAATATTCTTCACTACTCCTATATTACTGTGATGGAAACTTTGCCGTGATGGAGAAGGAAACAAACAAGTCTAGTCCTTTGACCTCTAAGGAGGATTTATTTATTTATGTGACAAATAAATTCTTTTCAATAATTAGGTAGGGGAAGCCCGGGCAAGACGCATATTTTAAGGGATAGTTTAAATAAAACCACAACCTGATAATCAATAGAACTCTTTGTACTTTTAATTTGTACTATGTTTAATTATCTTTGGAAAATAATCATATAAATTAAAAAAAAATAAACGATTTCTATATTTATTATGAGCAAAAAGTATCAATTACCCGTTTTGCCCGAAGGGGTCGGGCAAAATGGATATGCCCAAGGGCAAAAAGGATAACGTTGAATTAGTTAAGATCAGTCAACGCATTCATCACAGAAGTAGCCGCCTACATAAGAAGTGCAGTCTTCATGCGCCCAACTTTGATGGTTCAGTATATTTGACAACGCACACTAAACAGTAAACATCTGGTTTTTTGTTTCTGCTCTGTTGTTTGACTGAGGATTTTTTAGTTTTAGTTTTGCTGGGGCCTGCTAACTCTGAAATCTTGGTCTTCTTAATATTTGCCTTCTGAAATTTTAATTCTTGCTCAGCTTTGACGTGAGTAGACGTCAACGACGTTTCTGCCTCTTGTGTTTGCGGCCTGTTTTAGGAGCAGCCATGGTTGAAATAGGTCTAATTTGAAATGGCATAAGGCTCGCTACAGGTACTGAATGGTTTTCTCCTAGCAAATGAGCTGATCCTTCTTGCAGCAAATTGGAATCAGGCAAAGGTGTAGTAGACCTTTCAATCTCTGAAGATTCAGCTACTGCCTCCTTTGCGGTTACAGATGCAATTTCAAGTAAAACCGGGTCAGTCGTCACTGTTGTTGCTGGAGAACAATTTAAAGCGCAGACGGTCACAGTAGACGATGTTCCGCCATTAAAAGAATCTATGCCCACTGTCGACGCCGCATCATTTACAGGACCTTCAGTCATAGTAGGCGGTTCAGGAAAAAGACGGTCGGTCATTGTTGATGGAGCGTAATCTTCTTCTCCAAAAGATCACATCTCCGTTTACTTAAAGTTGTGAAAGATTTTTAATTAAAATGTATTTTCTAACATAAGAAGGAGATAATGAAATAACTAAACGGTCAAAACGGATACCTATCCGTTTTGCCTATATCCATTTTGCCCAACATGCTCATATTAGAAACAAGTCAAGGCTTGAAATGTTTTTAGTAGGTAAGCAAAAAGTAACGATCAAAAATAATACTTAAATAAACGTGCAATTGGATAAATAAAACATTTCATATGTAACTAATGACTAATACAAAAAGTTAGTGTACTAAGTTTTCACAAAAATCGTAACATAACAACGATAATCCTTTTTTTCTCTTTTCACAACAAATGCACTCGCGTATTGTTTTGGTTGAACTGTCAAGTAGTTGCCGGTCGCACGTGTGACCTGAGAATGTGGGACTTGAGAATGTGTCAAAACGCCATCTATTATAGATTTATGGAAAAAACAGTTATTCTTCTTACCCGCACTATACTTCATGCCCGGGCTTCCCCTACATTTTTTAAAAGCCTAAAATTCTATATGCCAGTATTGCCAGTATCACATTAAGATTCCTTAGGATTCCCCATATTACCGTGGATGCCATTACTCACACATAATTACATGCAACACATTCAAATTTGGAACTCATATCTGTATGCGGATCGGCGCCTGCGCCGTTTAGGTTGTCATACATTTCCGACAGTAATGCAATAAATACTACCTACATTTTTGCATATTTTCTGTGAGTAGATTACGGTATTACTTTGTCCCTGGTGCTATGGTGGAATTTGCTACGTTTTTTTTCTGTGAGTTTAATAGCCAAGGTTCTTATTCATAAAAACTCGTAATTATATGATAAGTTTAAACAGTAATTAGCAGCTTATTTTTTTTTAGGAGAATTTGAATTTAGAATCTAGTAGCTCTTTAAGTATTTAAACTCAAATGGTTACAAAGTTTTTATAAAAATGGGTTTAACCATTTTTAGAATAATTATGTAATAGAAAGACACACGAACTCGTATAGATTGTATTAAATTAATAATGTGGATATCTCCAAAATCAGATCACCGTAAGTCATACGGTAGAGTTTTAATAATATAATTATTTTAATTAAATCTTTAAACACAGCAATTACCTGCTAAGTTGATTGCAGTGATTGGTGTAATCTTTTACTTTAGTCCAACGGACATACGCTTATCCAATATTACGCCACAACACATCTCCCAAAGTTCCAGCTAGGCAAGAAAAAAGCTATACATCTCACATTCTATCACACGAACACAGTTATTCTAATTCCCACATCCGACAGCACATTCGAAGGCGCCACAGCACATCATAATCAGTAATTCAAGTCAGCTTATGCAACCATTCACAGCTTTGAGCGGCCGCGTCCGACGTACTCTTGTGTAGCCAGTCTTTTGTTTTTATAAGCTCGCCTCGTCTAGACCGTTGGGATCCGTTTAGAATTTCTATTAGTCTCGCCCGATGGCGCTTTGGAGTTATGTTACTGTTTAGTTTTCAACTCGGGATTGTGAAGTAAGGCTAAATTAAGGCGTGTTCTGCATATCGGTCCGAGGTCGTATGTTGTTGAGGTGTTTAAGAAGGTTTACCTATTAGCCGTAGAGATATATAGGTTCGATATTTGTGCATAGGATTTAAAGAATATTCTAAACAAAATTCAAAATGTATGTAAAATCAACTCTTAAGTAAAAAAATGTCGTTCAAGCTTTGAAGGAACCGTGGGCACATTATAAAAGTGGACTGCATAGAATTAGATCACTCAACGTTAAAAGGCATAAGATGTGTCCAAATTAGGTGCAGGTGATAATGAAGATGACCTAGGTATACCTACGCCTTTGAAACATCCTGTTGTGTACTACCTACTTATTTACTTCCATTTCCAAAACGTGCACCTGCTAAATATTTATATACCTAAGCATGTCAACAAAAAATAACGCTGACATCTCTAAACAAAATGCAAACTTGTTTTATATAAAAAAGTTATAAAAACCCAACTTTGTCCCAAAGACGAATTGCAAGTTTCTTCCAGCACTTCATGCAAAATGTATTGGAGCCGCGCATTCGTGAAATTTGTATAAGCTGGGGGATAGTTTCGCTTCGTTCGTGCCCTCTTTTCCTACGAGTTGATATTTTTGTATTATATTTGTATACGTAGTGTAGGTATGTTGTACTACAAGTTTTAGGTAGTATAAAAGGAAGGAATTTATCCAATTTGCTAAGTTATGCTTGAAGCTTTAGATAATTGTAGCTTTTCATGATTTCCTATAGCCTCTCTCTGACTTTCGTTCAGGCCATTTTAGTCGTCAACATCATAGTTTTATTACAAAAGATCAATAAAACTATGATGTCCATAAAGGTAGTTACTTTTTACACATATAAATAGCACGTAGAAAATTTAAAACTTAAAATCCGAATACTATTTTCATGAGGAATTTTCCCACAGAAAACCTTTTTATTTTCTACATTTATTTGAGCAACAAAAGCAATAAGGAAGTTGTATTTTAAAAATGTACACTACATTTGTCATTTAGGTGAGAATCGCGTGAGTATAAACTATAGTAAGAGAAACGGCTGAAAAAACGGTCTGTCGTGTTTTTTGGCTGAAACAATATTTCATCTCGAGTTCATGGGACTGAGGCACGCCATTGGACTGGGTTATTTTTGACTTACCTATATACATTTTGAATAGTTTTTGCCTGCCTGCATAATTTATACACAACGACAAACATTTTCTAACATTGGTAATACAGAATGTTCCAGAAAGGTGTGCTCATATTTAAGGGTGATGTAGGGTAGCTGATAATTATACATTTAGAAAAAAGGTCAAAGCATAAAAATTGAGAATTAAAAAACACTGACCAGAAAAAAACGACTAAAAAGTTACGAAGAAATGATTTTTCAAGCAGTTTGTTATAGTTGGTGGCATTTAATTTAGTTCAGTCACAGATTTGATGTTACCAACTACATCAGACTGCTTGAAAATTCATATTCTTCGGAAGTTTTTAATCGTTTTTCTGGTCGAATTAAAAAGAAAAACACTTTTTTATGTTTTGTTATTTTTTTTCGTATATCATCTACCCAACATCACCCTTAAACATGACCACCCCTCTCTGGAACACCCTGTAGTAAAGCGAATGCATTACGTAGATTGCTGGGTCGTCAGTGGGCACGTTGCCCACGTTGGGGCCGAAAAGTTCTGGATTGGCGACTACGTACCTAAAGACGCAGCGTTGCAAGGCCTCCAACAAGGTGGACCGATGACCTGGTGAGGGCACGGGTAGCCGATGGATGCGAGACTCACAGGACTGGTTGTTGTGGTGACTCTTGGGGGAGGCCTGTGTCCTGCAGTGGACGTCTGTCGGCTGTCAAGCTGATGAGAGATTTCATTGCCGATGCGAATATAAGCTTCATTTAGCTTCATTTGGTTATAGCATCCAAATATATGGTGATAATATTATTTTCTAAATGCTACAACTTTTTAGGTTTGGTGAATATCTAGTCATTGGGTTTATTCATAAAAAATACACCTATTACTGTATTCAGATACTTAGGCAGATTTTAAATTCAAAAACTAAAATAAAAATAAAAATATGCCAATCAGTAAGTATTAAAATGTGGTTAAAAGGTTTTTTAAATGAAAACGGCTAATAGCGTCTATATTTTTTTTGTTTAACACTAATGAGTCTTTATTGGTTTTATTCTGCATTGACATCTTGAGTTGCATCTGCTTAACAAGTTATTTATATCAGCTTTATGTTGATCGATGTTAATTAACATAAACTACTAATATGTACATTAAGTTAATGAGAAAATAAAGACCTTTCCGTTACATAGGTATCAAAAATCATTATTTTAAAAAGGGATATTTTTAAATGCACATCTGTATAATTGAATGCATATCAGAAAAAAGAATGCTGTGCAAAAAAACCCAATTGATTAACTAAACATGTCTTACAAAAAAAACTAAAAAAATCATCCAAAACGAGATGACCTTTTCATCGAATTCACACCAAAAATGTGGTTCATACATCGGATTTATGATTTATAAAACAAAAATACGAATTGTTTATTAAAAATACTAACTTGCACTCTAAATTGCACTTCCCTGAAATAGCAGGTGGTTATCATGGTTATAATAGTAGCCGGTCATTGGGCACCCCGACTCAGACAGGTTAGGTTAGAAGAGGATGGCGGGGTCAAGTGAGCGAGCGAAGCGAGCGAACAGACCCCGCCATCCCCTTCGTGGTTATTTTTTTTTAAACCACCCAGAAATATCATTAGCCAAATATTCGTTGAGTAAAACAGTTCTGCAAATACCATTAAACAGTATATCTAATATGATTTATTTAGTGTGCATAATTTGTGTGCAAGTCAGTATTTTTGATTTAACTTTGAAATATTTTGTTCGAAAAAAGGGAAAATACAGATATCGATTTAATTACATGCCTTTTAAAAATAAACCAACCAACATACTGCTCAAACATACGGGTCTTTTATAAAAAAAAAATAACGGAATTTAATTAAAATTTTCTTTTTACACTATTTAAATTTAGAATCGGCTAATAACCTTTAAGTACCTACTTAAACTAATCATAATTATGGTGAGCGAGTTTTTTATCAAGCTCATTCTTTCTAAAGAAACAACAGCGTTAAACACACAATTTTTAAAACTAAAACCACAGTTAAATAGGTACATGTAACCCATATCAATCCATTACCTTGTCGTATTTACAGCGTTATTACTAAGAAAAATGTAAGCCATCAGTTTTCCACATAGGAGCCATATTTGCGTAGCATTTCCTTAACACATTTCTGCTTATCAGAGATCTATGGCTGAGCAACGTGTAACCTAGAAACCGCGGAGTTATACTTCACCTATAGTGTAGCCAACCTAGGTAGGTTTTATACGTATAGTTTTTTTGTTAAGCTAGTCATATCGAGCTGTTGCGGAATTGTTCGATAGAGCAGGTCATATCGAGCTGGCCTTCAGTATTGATGTCTTTCTGAAAATGTTTCTAGACAAATGTGAAACTATAGTAGGCGCCAGATGAATGTGCAATAACGATCATTGTCCCACATACATTTTTTGACTTTCTTAATATTAAAAACTGAAATAAATACATAAAGCTGTCCTGAATCGACTTCTATCGTGATCCTTTACGTTGTCTAGTAATGAAAAACGGTTTATAATATATTTTTCGGGTATCTACGAAGGGATATTAGGGAAAGGTTGTAGCAGGCATCAATGCCGCTACAAAAATCAATGTAGCAGAATCTACATCGCAACAATGAGACTCGCAGCGCCATCTATCCTAACAGCTGCGAACTAACTTAACAAAATCCTGAGTCGTGATATCAGAGTTTGCCGTGCTATTTGAACAGATACAACAGCGCGAATAACTACTATCGGGCAGTTGCCCACCGGACACAACAACCGTCCGGTCGGAGAGTACCGCTAACTCCATAAGGTCAATGTACTGTATTGCAAGTTCATCTTGCACCTACCATAGAATGGGAATCTTCATTTATCTTTAGAATATGTCATTGACAGACAGACAGATCGAGTTGAAAGAAGTTTTTATACTGATGTTATAAATGTAAAAGTTCGAAGGATCAGCTGATTATTACACTTTTACGCAAAAATAACTGAATGGATTAAAAAGCAAAGTATAAAACTAAACACATAGATTAATTACATTTTATTGAATCAATCTGAGTTTCACACGAGCAAAGTTGCAGGCAGAAGCTAGTCTTATATAAATTTCGTTTCTGTTTCAAAGTCAGCAGTGCGATTCTGTGCACAAGTCAAAGTGAAAACTTAGGCGAAGTGAACGACAAGTGAGCTGTCAAACCATACAAACAAGATGGAATTACAGCAGTTCGATTCTGTAAACATGTCGAAGTGAACACTTGGGCGAGGTGCACGACAGGTGAGTTGTCAAACCATACAAATAAGATGGAATGATAGCTTACTTGTCGTTCACTCCGCCTAGGTGTACACCATGAGATGTCGACAGAATCGACCGGCAGAACTTTAAATCTAGATTGCTTAAAACATCTACGCGTATGGAAAATTAACCTTCGTTATGCGCACGGAAACATAGTTTCACTTCTTATTTGTTTTCTCTCAGCATCAATTTCTTCTCTTTCTACAAGTAAACAAACATAACAAACCAACGTATTCGTAAGCACGGGTCACATAATGACGTCATCCGGATCTACCTGGCATTACCATACGTCTAGATAGAGGTCTGAGCCCGGATCATTCTGACCCGAGGGCGAACTTAGCCCGAATGGGCGGTAACTAAAAACTCTTGCTTTATAGGCACACATCCCGGTACAAACGGCGGTGTGGTGTGTGGTCACGGTGTAGGAGATTGGCGGATCTGAAAATAATTATTTTTGTATGAGTAGATATAGCAAATAAAACATAATTATGTAAATGTCGCAGCCAACAAGTTGATTCCGCCGTTTCATTAAAAGTCTAGCCTTTTCATTGAACTGTGCCGTTTAATAAGCGACTTATGTGACACGGTCAATTCATCAAACGATATTAAACAAAAGATGTCACTTAGGTCGCTGAAAAATCGGCACATTTAATGAAAAGGCTAGGAAACTAATTAAACTGCTGATTAAGCTAATTGGCTGTGACATATATATTTCGTTTCCCTTTACGGTTGAAACCCTAAAACTATACCACCTTAAGACGAGATGTACCTACGCGTATAGAAAATTAACCTCCCATAGACGTATTAAAATGTCTTTTAACTTTTTATTTATTTCTCTTAGCAACATTTTCTTTTACCTCTCTGTAAACGAATGGATGTACTCTGGCATTACCATAGTCTGGACAAAGGTCTGGAGCCCGGATCATTTTGACCCGACGGCGAACTTAGCCCGAATGGGCGGGCGATAACCAAAAACTCTTACTTTATAGGCGCAAATCCTGGAGGAGATTCGTGTATCTGAAAAGAAAAGAGAATTATTTTTGTTTGTGTAGGTATAATGATATGCTAACCTAATTGTTACTTTATTATATGAGCTATAAATTGATTGGCACAGTTATAATATACTTCAATACTAAAAGGAAGTAGATCACAAAAATGATGATTGTTTCGAAAAATAAACACTATCATTTTGTGTAGTGTCTAAAATGTGAAATATAGAAGCAATTAATTTCGTTTTTTTCTTATTGAAGAGTGCTATTTTAAATAAAGTTACAAGACAGGTACCTAATCAAAATAATTGTCCTTGTAAACTAAACTATAGCATAACGAAACTACCCTTTGAAATAAATGTCATCGGATTTTATGCGTTTTTGTGGACCTTTGGTTTTGTTTACTTCGGAAGCTAAAAAACAACGTCACACCTTTTGTAAAAAGGTAAATAAAACATTCTGACTAAGAGGAACGAAACGGTAGCAATTGTCGGCAATAAAAAAATTGTAACAAAGTGTTGTTTACCTGCATTATGAATTGGTAACGTCTTTTTATGAATACCGAAAGTGAAACCTAGTTGAATTCAATTTTAATTTTTTTGTTGAAAGTGAAAGCCAAGGCGAGCTTTATTACCTTTTGTAAAAAAGGTAAACGACTTTTTTATTTACTTATTTTAATTTTCATTGTGCGAGCACTTTTATAAAATCGTTTGAAAGCAAAACAGGTCATGGGCAATATAATAAAAAAATAACAATCGTACTTGCCTTCTTCGATACAGTAAATATTAGGTGAATATGATTTACTTATGTTTTGCTATCTAAGTGATAGATATCACATTAACTACCATTTTATAATAGCAATTGAAAGCTTTTCCTATCATTTTGGCGCGATTTATACGACAATTTATAGCAAAAACGTATATCCGTCGTGGTAGAAAAATTAAAAAATCGTAGTAATGTAGCATGGCTGACTGCTCGAGGTGCGCTGAAGCTGAACAAACACAACACCTCACCACAATTAGTACCCTATTTGTGGTAGCACTAATTACTGTCATTACCACAAAATCATTAAAACCAGTAAAAATAACATACCACTTAGTCTTGCCATTAATTTACATAATTTGTTCCGTAACTTTATGAATAAAACAGCTGCTAGATTGGCAAAAAAAAATAGAAAAACATAAGCACGCTTCCGCTCGTACTTAGACCACACACATAACCCACACTTCGCTCGAAGTAGTTAGTAGCGAAGCATGAAGGTACAGTAGGTACCGCCACAATTATTCCCACCACTACCATTCATACTGAAGCCTTCCCAGGATGTGCAGAATGCAAATACTTCCAACTTTTGTTGCTCAGACCCCTTTGTTTCGACTGAAACACTTCGTGATACTAGACGTAAAAGTTTTGGATATTTGTTTCTTATGTTTGTCTATTGGATAGATAAAACTGTATTGCCTGAACTTCTGTTTTTGGCTGAAATGAATTTTGACGGATCGATATGTAGACGGAACCTAGGTGTATACAATTTAATTTTGAATGCAAAGTTGTTTAGTTTTTATTTAGGTAACTATTACATACACGAAACTGTTACTTGAACATGAAACTAAGAGAATCTTAAACCCTGTCGAAATTCCTGAACATTTACGATGTCTGATGTTGACCATCACTTTAACGCATACGTAACGGTCAAACCAAAGAAAACACATCTAATATAACAAGACACTCATCTTAGACAATACGTGCTCACGCAGAATACCTACTCATAACAGTGACTTATTCTGGGCGTCGCATTGTCTGTAGCATTATGTAAATACATGTTTTAATCTCCACAAAGACAATCCCGTAGGCCAGGCTAATGGTGCCCGCTCAATGCAAGTCACGAATGAACCCAATATCAGGAATCAGGATGTAGATTAGAAAAAAATGTAAATAGAGGCACGATGTGGGGGCGACTGACGCGGCCTTTGTATGTACTTCACATCGATGAAGATTGATTCTATTAACATGTTTGCGTAGGGCGGGGGAACTAGTAGGAACATACGTCCCAGAAAAATAAAAAATCAAAGTGTAACGTGAGAAACAAGCAGTCAAGAACATCTCTAATTTTCATATTATTCAAATAAACGAATACTCTTCCCAAATGCAGCTGTTAATGCCCTATAGAATTTAACGTAAACAAATTTGAATTAACATTATGTAATAAGATATCTAATGAAATTACAATAATGTGACCAACGGCTAACTTATGGAAAATGCTGATAGAGCTGTCAGACTTATCAAGTAAGGACAGTAAATATACAGATTAAAGCGGACCTGTCAAATATTCACCACGACCGTTAGCTGGGCATAATATTATATCAATTTCATGGGATTATTATTTGTATTTATCATATTAACAGAATAGGGTGTGGACTTACCATTAAATATGTTGTGAATTTCAATATGACCTCTCTGACCTATCGTGGTCAATTGATACCTAAGCGAAGTTTAGAATGAAATACTAAAAAATACAGTTGACATTTCGAAATAAGACAAGAATCAATGAATAAACAAGGATAAGAAAACAAGCTCCAATCTCGTGTTCGCCACACAACTTTTATGAAATCGCAAGTACATCTATCAGAATGAAACGAAAGCATAATTGGATGAGATTATGGGATCATAGCAGCATGGGGTGTTTATCGCGAGCTTTCCTTAATAAAGTTCAATGATATCAACTTACGGCGATTCCTATGCTAATGTTACAACTCTTGCTCTTGTAAAATATTATAATATTTTCGTCGTTGGACTAAAAGAAATGAGAAGAATCGCAAGAATTTTCACCCCTATTTGCATTAATATTTCTTTGTTTTTACAAGCTGAGTTGTATTGATGATTTGCATTGCAAAGTAGGCTTTATTGCTTATGATTAATGACCCCTATAGCTGCTCGTAGTTGTGAGCGAAACTAAATCTAGGCTACTTCAGTTGCTTATCTGCTGAGTGATTGAGTAAGTGGTTGCGCCAATTAAGACAAACTGGGTCAGTTAATTAATATAGGGGATAGCAATTTGTCATTATTGAAATATGCTTGCAATCTCTATTTGACATTTGCAAAATGCAGAATTCAAAACGATTTATGAGTCTTTAAAAGTTCTTCTATGCAAGAAAATAATTTTGAAGTAGATACCAAACTGAATGAGACGCAAAGAGAAAGTTTCAACCCCCTATTTCTTCTTGATCCCAGCAAGCGTTATCATTTAATACGTACAAGTGTCGTTTAACCCAAAAAGCCGCGAGTGTGAAAGTCAATGGTGAGAAAAACTGAAGGCGCGTGGAAACGGTTCAGTAAGAAGATAGCGTTTGTGTTTGCAGACGAGCGACTGTTCGTAATATTTAAAGAAAGAAAGAGCTCTTAGTATTCATTATCATATTTCATTTTAATTCGATGAATAATTAAGCTTTAGCGAGGCTCTCGGCAAAGTGATTGATTTTGATTTTGATTTTGATTTATAAAAGTCGACAAGATTTTATTCTTAATTTGTACAATCATAAATAATTCGTTTGAAATTTAGTAGTGTTGTTTGCAATTAAATTTTTTGTTTTTGAAAAACTTGCAACTTGTTCTAATTATTTTCAGTCAGGCTACTCCAGATTGGTACAACATAATAATTCGTAAAAATCAGAGGCAAAAAAATAAATTGACATTTTATCAGCGATTGTCGTTACGTAGGTATTATAATACCTACTTATTACTACAAATTTATGACAATCATTTTTGCTGACAGAATAGGTACCACTTTTTTTCAAGTCTGTAATTTTTTTCTATTCGTAATTCAAACTGCAAATCGACCTTATAAATTATAGACTTGATTTTGTTTCTGAACTACTTTTTCTACTTATCATTGAAGCCATCGCTCCTTGCGTTCCATAATAGTTTTTATTTACATAAATAGTGCTGCTAACAGGAAAAATAAACCAATGTTAAAAGGCCTTATTAGTAATATTGCTATGAAAATTAGACCCTTATCAAGAGTGGAAGTGTTGAGTCGCCATCTTAATGTTATCCGTGCACGCATTGAAAGATTCATTATTACATATTAGATTACCGTTTCATTTAAAAGGCCTTTAGATTGAATAATTTAAGATGTATCAAGATTATTATTTGAATAGAAAAACGATACCTTAACCTGTTATCTGATAGAGAAGTTAAGATCTTAGACTTGCATGGGTGAAAGTTTTAAAAATTGGTTAGCGTTTTGCTTTGCGATTTTTAAGCGCACGTCTGCAAAAGCCCTTCAAGGGTAGACCTAACGTGAAATTAGAAGGGAAAATAGGACGAGATAATTGTGCCTCCTCTTACCCCGCCCCGTCGGCCCTCGTTACCGAGTTTAATCTGTTTAAACTTTTATTTACTTACGCCAAATTGAAGCGATTAGCAGCCAGAGCCTTTCCAAGGAAATACTTCAGTTTTAACGCTGTTCCAAATTAAAGTTTCTCAACTTATTAGAAGACGGATGAAATATTCAAGGAATTTCATGATCGTTTCAGGAAGGCCCGTCTTGTTTGTAGAAATTGAACACCTTTATTGAATTGTACGAATTCAATCTATTCTGAGAGGTCGCTGGGTGGATACGTGGGTCGACAACATTGTAGATATCGCAAGGACAGGTAGAGAAGCCGGGGACAAATGGCATGATACGGTGAACATTTCCTATCTACCTATCTGAACATATAGTTAGAAATTATTTCCTGGGTCATGTAGGTACGCACGAATTGTTTTGTTTCTAATGCTCCAACATTTCTAATCCTACATACAATTCACAAATTTTATTACAGGTTTTGTGTTCATACTGATACTGTGTAATACGGCTTTAGAAATTAAGGAATTTTCATTCAGTAAATCATACATGTAAATGCAACAAAAATATGATAATACCGATCATTTAGAGTTCAATGCCATCATTATCTCTTTACAGACAGAATTTCAAACAACAAGCCTCAAATTGTATTCAACATTGAATTAGGTACCTTCAGATCGATATTATGTAAATCGCTTGAAGAATCATTTACATTCAAATATCTGCATAAATTTATATCGACACATGTTACATATTTTATCGAGTATCGGAATTAGGGTTTCGATTAACATTTTGTCATAATTATTTAAAAAAATATAAGTTATGATATAGACTGATACGCCATATTCGATATGATTAGGTAGGTAGACATAAATTGCGCTATAATTTAAATTTTATTTGAATGTCGACAACTTATGTATAGGTGTGTAGGTATTTTGAACATTTTCCGGTGCTACGAGATTCGACCCATACATTTAGAGGTCATTGCACTGTATTATTAAACCCGTTTAACAGGAAATATTCCTTAAAAATTCTTCAGTTCCACATAGTAATTTTTTTAGTGCTAAATTCATAACAAAGCTCCCTCCCTATTTTAACAAAACAGAACTAAGCGTCAATGTTCCTGATAAAAATTATTCTTAAAATTTAATAAGAGAAAGTCAAACGTTCCCACAGGGCCAAGCCTTCAGCATCGAACACAATTCTTTAAAATGCATGCAGATGCAATAGCCGTCGGCCATGTTACCGACCCGTCTCTGACAGCCGTCCCTGCGTACCCCATACCTATCTCCCTCTTTCGTATGAAAAATCATATCTCATCGTCTCTTGCCCACGGGAACCTTACACGGAATTAGGGCAATACGCATGCGCGGCGTGTCAATGTCAAATCAATCCTCGTAGGCTGATGCAATCAGTTACACACAATTTACTAGGATAGTTACAAACGAGTTGGGGCAATTAATTAATGTTGTGATTCTCTTTTTTTTTCAGAACAAACCGGTTGTCGGTTGGATTAAACGGAAAATGGGTGTATTCGAAGTGTGGACGGTATGTTTGAACCATTGTTTTTACTGCTAATGTAGGTAGGCATGAGAAAGGGTCGTTGCTCTTAATGTCGGTGAGTTATGCTTGCCCTCTTGCCCTATTTGCAAACAAAGGTAGAGAGAATCTACTTGTACGTACTCTTTTGCCCTATTTAACTTGTGGCGATAAATTAAATTGGTCCTTAGGAAGTTGGCACAAGTGTATGACGGGAATAAAAACAAATGAAAGTTACTGTACCTATCTACACTATAAAAATAAGTAAAGCGACTATATTGTCACTGATCAGTAAATAGGCTTGCTCTGATAAGTAGGTATGAAAGAATATATAATTAGGTAGGTATTAACACACCATAAACACATGAAGTTAATTATTCTGAGTGTTGAAGTTCTAAACAAATTACACACATCTACCAATCGTTACCTATGATAAGAATACCTATTGTTAAATCTATCACTCGATTTTAATTGACCAATGACATCGTACCTATTTAAACACCTATTGTTTTGAATATTCAAGGCTAATACGCTTTGGAATGATAAACCGTTAGTTTAAGATTGTTTAAGTTGATTTATTGGTATTCTATATATTAGATAATGAGTATATATCTGGAATTGATTTTAAGCATATAAAGTACCTACTACCTGCATGATTTTTCCATTGGCAGTATTAAATAATAGAAAAGTAAATATGTAGGTAGATAATAAAAACCCGGTACAAATTTGTACAACTTAAACGACGGAAAGAAAACATTACCCTCTTTCTAGAACAGCCTGGTTAAATTTGACATCTAGTCTTGATACATTTAATAGTAAGCCTACTAAATCTAAATCTATGAATTTTATCTAAGAAACCTCTAAACATCATGCAAAAATTGCATGAAAAACAAACAAGAAAACCATCTGACACAAAGTCTATTTTTAGGCCCAAACAGGACACATTGAGTTAGTTAAATATTTAGTAATAGACCGGGAGCCAGCTTCCATATATTACATTATATCATTAAGAAAACTCTAGATATCATGCAAAACATTGCATCAAAACAAACAACAAAGCCATCTAACATAAAGTCTATTTTAGGCCCACACAGGACACATCAAGTTAGTTAAATATTTAGTCATAGACCGGGAGCCAGCGTCCATATTTTTACGAGTGGCAAGAGCGTCTCATTACTATGTTATTACGTAGCGTGTTGGCAGGCCACGAGCCGCAACACATCCAATTTCCAGCTTCCCAGCATTTATTGATATTGACTCGACGAGGACGCCTCGTGAATGCTTCGGCTCCAGATACGGTAAGAAATGGAGGTGCTACCTACGCGACTATAAGAGTTTAAGGTAGCGAGTTTACGCTTTAAAGTTATGAATTGTAAATTTTGTGAATGACAAATTCTTGGTGTTTAGTCAATGGAATGTTTGGTTTGAGTTTTTTTGTGTTTTTTAACACCTAGGTACAGAAGTGAAGTAAATTATACCATGATCTGTTTCTTTTTCACTACAATTAGGTAAGAGAAAATTATGTACAGAGCTCATTTCAAAATAAATTACACGAGACCTACATGAGCGAATATTCTGATAAAAATGAAGTGCAATATTTTCAATCTCTATAGCATAATATCGACAGCTTGTAGGAAACTTTTCTAAGCAACTGATCTTTTAGTCACAACTCCTAGATAATGTCAGTAGGTTTACAAACAAGGTTGCATGTAAACTGACCGAACCTACGTCTCGGTTGTAAACAACGACCCTGACCTATGTAAGAAGACATAAAACACATCACAGTACATAGTAAGGTGGTTATATACCAGACCTGCTGTGTATGTTTGCCGACGGTAATATTTTGCTAGTCGACTTGTTGTTGATTTCAGTAAATTTATGAGAATTGCCGTGAAAAAGTAGGAAATTATGTAAGTATTATACTTCTAATATTTAACAAAACGTGTTTTTTAACTATTAGTTCTAGTCTTATTTTTGGCACGCTTAAATCAACAAACCAATCGAAACTTAATATGGGTTTACGCATCGTTCGGAACCCTAAAATGCACAGGTAAATTTTTTGCGCTCAATAATTTCCTCTAACGTCGTCTACATTGCAGATATTATCAAATCCAGTCATCTTTACATCCTTGTAAACCATATTTGGCGGTATCACTTATTATCATCAAACCTAACGCCGGATAAGCTTGAACCGATACGTGACTTGCGAAAAATAGACATTTCACCCCCCTTTCATCCCCAAAAGATCTTATTCTTTCACCCCGACACACGCATAGAATTGATGGCTACATATCTTACTATGCAATCGTCTAGATATAATATGTGGAATCAGATTCCTAAATTGATTGAAAGTTGCTGTTTGGAGGGAGTCTTTCGTATTATCTTTTGGACAACAAAACTGGAAATGAAACGCTTCTTTAGTTTCATTTGCTTAGTAGGTAGGGAACAATGATGGTACCTAAATGTTTTTAAAACTTGCTTGCCTATGACTCTGCGTCAAACATTAACTAAGTAAAAAAATAATCTGTGAAAAGCAAATTATTTTCCCGGTATTTTATTATAGCAAACCAAATACTACAGCAGTGTTAGCATAAAAATATGTAATTAATTTTTTCTCATTACGCTGCATAGTTTCCCCTCCCATAATCTCCAACTCTCTATATTTCCCCCCTAACCCCAGTGTAGTCAGTCGCCATCGATTTCAAGAATTAAACCACTTACAAGTCGCTTAACTACCGAACTTCGGCCAACATTTAGTAATCCGGGTTAAGAACCCCGCCGAAACGTCCCGAAATTTTCCGAGATAAAAGTACCAAACTTATATTATTAGTAAGTTCAAGCTAATCTTACACCACGACATTTAAACCGCGGTTCTTTAAATCTGCTGTTATTTTTCCTGTTTTTAAAAATGTTGATGTTGTCCCACTTTTTCCGCATTCAAAAAGTGTTTCGTTTTTTCTACTTAATTAGCGAAACGTTTGGTATACGGGCTTGTTTTTGTGGATAATTTATCTTGATTAAAACACATTCGCTGAAAACAACACACACTGTACATATACTTACAAGAATATAACAACTCAATGTTACTTGAACAAATTATGTTTACTTGCAGTCCTCGTTTGCATCGACTTCAACCATATTAAAAATATCTCTACATAGTACGAGTACGTGCTACTTATTTCATAATTTAGAATATAAATAAACTATAATCCACTCATTAAAATACTGATCAACTCAACCATAGATTTAAACCTACCTAGCAACACTATTACCTATCCACTTATTAAAGTACAAACGCTCACGCAAGTACGTCGTTAATAAAAAATAATCTACGTATAAATGAGACACGTGTATCGGTGTCTGTAAACGGATATTATGTAAGCAGCCAGGCGCAATTGAAGTCATAAATAACGAAATAATTGTTCTCCATCGAGCAATCTTGTTTATTGAACTACAAAGGGACCGAACGATCAAGACGGTACTTGCAACTAATGAGAATGCTTTATTAATTACAATGTAACCTTTATGAGAATTACGCAAGTTTTTAATGAGGAAAATCCTATCAATAAATGGTTTTCACATGCAAGCAACTCGTATGCAAGTCTTAATTACATTGCAGAGCACGATCGTGCGATTGATCATATTGTACGTCGATAGCCTGCAATGTAATGCAACTTGCATGCAAATTTGTTGCAGGTGGAAATGTGGTCATATTATGAAATTGGCTGAAAATTCAAATGAGAAATGTGTTGCACAAAGAAACAAAAGCTGTTCTTTTTTTAAATATTACGGAAAGGGAAAACCCTTCACAGCAAACAAATCGTGGGAAGCGAAGGCGCGTCCATTTACCGATAAAGCCCTTCGATTAGAATAAAATAAAGGCGAAATTATGCTTGTCAATCGCGCCGCGGCTTTCAAAGGGTTATTTATCGCTTATTCCATTCGTAAAGATTGAAATTTACTTATACGGCTGATTGACACGAATGGTATTTCTGTGCAAGGCCTTATCTCCGTCTCCCATCGCTTGGGTAAAGGTAGTGAAGGCAAACCCAGTCTGTTTGTTTACATAATAATACAGTTAAGATTCATTCTGATTTGAGTTGCGATTTTGATGTAAAATTTGTATTGGGTGATGCTATTGTTGGATTGCTGAAAAGCGCTCTAGGTTTATTAATTTTTTTATTATCTATACTTCTCTATACTAATATTTAAAAAAAAAATGTGTTTGTGAGGTTGTATTGGGTAATCTCTGGATCTACTGAACCGATTTTGAAAATTATTTTTGTATTTGATAGGTAGCCACATTCATACGGAAACGGAATATACGCATGCGAAGTCGCGGATAAATGCCACTCTGTACATATTTTAGTAAAATTGTTTTGCGTAGATCTTGACTTTACCAGCCAACTGTCATTTTCCATTCCTACATAAACGGATAAGGCGGACGAATAAGAATGCATACGTTCTTTTTAAAAAATTCATATTCCGTATCTACCGCCTCCTTCACAATTTACCAATCTACTAATAAATAATACTTACTACACCTACACCCAAAATATGAATTTCAATCATCAGCATCCTCGATCCGAAACCAACATGCATATTCGTTTACATATCTAATTATGTAAACACCGCTCCGGGTTCCGTTCGAAATTGGAACCTGTCTGTCAAAGCGGAATGAAGCGAGCCAATCAGAGATAAATAACCGTTGGGTCCGCGAGCGTGGCCCGTTTCATTTGCATGTCAATGACGCCCGGGCGAAGAGGGGGCGAATGCGGGGGGCCTTGCAGGTACAAAGCTTACCTGACATGCCCTGATAGGACTGTTTCTGGTAGATCGTGTTACTGACATACCTACGTTGGGTATATTGATGATGTGTTAGGTGCGGTTTTAATGATAAGTTTGTGTCTCTAATTAATCGTAAAGTTAGACATTATTCATTGGTAAAACTGAAAAGCATTATTCCAATTTTTTAATGAATATACTTCATTAATGGTGATAGTTATTGGTAAAATACTTACTACGAACTTTTTCGCTCACACTGGTAAAGTTTAGTCAAATTTCACTGAGCCTTATTTTTATAACTCAAATAAAGCTGTTGAGTTCTAATACACGTTCGGGGAGCGGGTTCACGACCGCTTAGGTACACTTCAGTGTTGCTGACTCGTGCCAAAATGTTCTGCACCACTGCTGGCCATGAGACGGGTATCTGAAAGAGAATATTTTAAATTTAAAAAAAGAAAATGTTGAAGATATTTTAAGCATGAGTTACTTATTGCGCGAGTAGCGTAAAGAAAGCTTCAGAGTTATTTTCTACTTTTTTCTTGGAGAGCAAAATGGTTTAAAATATCTTTTACCGAAATGATCTTACTCATTTCATGGATGAGAGTCGATTCCTATCTAATCTAATCTTAAATTTTTTTCTGATATTATCTATAGTTGGTTGATTAATATTTTTTCTTGGTAAATATTATTTAGAAACTCTCTGCAGATTTTTATTTTTTTCTGTGGACTTTTGCCTGATTGATGGCAGCTTGCCCCGTATTACTTTAACGGGACTTATTATCTTAACTAACGAAATGTGTGTTATTAAATGTGCATGTCTGTCTAACACTTCGGGAACACAGGCTTAATTTTACGTTGTATATCTATGTAGGTTGGCTAACAGTGGTAAAGTCATAATACTGCAGCTAGAATACATCCTAAAACACACTATACAATCCTAAACTTGAAAAGTAACAACAAACACGATTGTCTGAGTTACGGAGAACAGCTGAATAATCGTGACGTCATTTTATGTCAGGCACGAGTGGCTATGAAACAGGATTCAGTGACGTCATGAGCTGGCCGTTAGTGCCCGGTCTCATGGCGCATGGCACCCATAGAATGTGAACGTTTATGATAATTTATCAATAGATAAGTGGGGACCTCCGGGATTTCAATGGAGTGGAAAAATATTGGAATATTATTGGTATTGATGCCTGTGACTTGTCGGAGTAAAAATGTTTCTATGAAACACATTTTTTCGATTTTGAATTACAATTTTTAAAGCAATAGCCACTGACTGGACTAATATGGTGGAATCCTAAAAAACCTATTTACGTAGGTAATTTTTATTGTAATATTCGCGTGACGTCACGTGTATTACATACTTATTTATTTATTATATACTTTATTGTACACCGATAATAACATAAAAAGAACATTAGGTACTAACTAAAACACATGTACAATGGGCGGCCTTATCGCATTCCGCGATCTCTTCCAGGCAACCTGGAATGGACAGTAATTGTCTGGACAACAAATGGGGCTGTCATCGGTGCGACATTACTTTAATTATAATAAATACACAGATAAATACATATTCTATACTAAATAATTTGGCAATACATAAATGACGAACATCGATATCACAGCGACAGGTAATGTTCCTTCACGAGCCTTATACTTATGTAAAAAGTAACAATCCCCCTTTTGAACTATGATGCGTTTTCTTTTTTAAATACGATATAAAAAAATTAAAAATATGATAATCTAAGTGACGGTCTAAATACGATAATTTAAAATTATATTATCCAAGAAACAACCCTAAAGGTACATTTACGAAAACACCATCATTAGCTTTTAATTTTTCATTTAGTTTCACTGTAACAGTAGCTTGCAGATCAAATCCCATCTCAAACTTTCACATCAATCGATGAAGCAATTTTCCTCAATTCGCTAACAAACAAACGGAACTTTCCTCTACACAATATTAGTTCGACAGTTACACTTACACAATATTCAGTAGAGGAAAATAGTAGACAAAACCCGGTCTCGCTGACTCGTCAGTACTCGTCACAGACCGTCAGCCATCATTTTCATAAACATAAGAGTATATTTATGGTAATTTTAGTATATCCTAGCTTTTGTCGGCCTCTTCATCTTTGTAGATATCTATCTACTTAATTCAATGGAATAGTTACTTGATATTATCTAAAAGATAACGTAGAAAATGGAAAATGTTCGAGTCGACGGATTTTGCGCAAGCTTTAGAAGTACCTGTCGAAAAAAAAAGGATTTTAAGGCATAACTTGAGCTTTATTTCATTAAAGTCAAAGTAATGATTTAAATACCGATAAATAATGGTAATACAAGACTTTTTTCGAATCACACAGAGAGGTTACATCACCACATGATGTAAGAAATGGAAACTCGACTTTTACTAATCGAAAAAAATACCGCAGAAGTCTTCAAATCGATGTACAACAAAAATATGAATCTATATCAACATTAGCATCAGATTGTGAACAGTATTAACATACAAAGATAATAAAAACATGACAAGTGTTATATCGAGATAATCTGGGACCGCCACAGTGCGTTATTCGGGCCCTTGTATAATATTCCGATCAACTCCGACCAATGCCGAAGTTGTCCGAAGCGCGCCAAAGAATATGGCGGTTGTTATACCTAGACAAGCTTGTTAGTTTTATGATAACAACCAATGTTTATATCGGGACGGTGATTGTACGAAAGTGTGTATTTTATAAGATCTCTCTTCATATAACATGAACGACAATTTCTAGGCACTACTGTGTAATATAGCTTAGTGAGATGGCGTGTCATTTGTTGAAAGAGATACATGAAAGACTGTATTTATTTAGCTTGTACTAATAATGAAAGTAGTAATATGTGCTAATATTCCTTCTGTTGTTATTATAAAATAAATAAATATCGAAGGGGGAACCTACAGTGTGTGTTCAGGTATCTAATGAATTAAATGTAACTTCCTTTAATTATTATTTAGGTACGCTTGTTATCATGTGAGTAAAAACTGGATAGGATTGAGAAATTAATCATAATTACCTACACGTGCGAAACAACATGTAACATTTTAAAGTGATGTAGCAAGAATTAACATTTTTTGGAAACTACTAAATAGGAGAAAGAATACCCAAAATAAGAACTATTTGGAATTTACTAGGTAATTATTTTCATTCATAACTTGTTACTCTCGAGATGCTGTTTTGAGTTACGAAATAATATGCTTTACAAAATTCGATAGATAACGCATAGTCTAGAGATTAGAAACATAAAAAAATATTATAAACGTTGCGTGTACAGGGTGTAATGTTACTAAAGTCATCATCATCATCATCATATCAGCCGAAAGACGTCCACTGCTAGACATAGGCCTCTCGCATCCATCGGTAACCCGCGACCTTCACCAGGTCATCGGTCCACCTTGTGGGAGGCCGTCCAACGTTGTGCCTTCCGGTATGCGGTCGCCACTCCAGAACTTATCGGCACCATCGACCATCTGTTCAGCGAGCAATGTGCCATGCCCATTTTTTTATGGATGGGAAATCATCAAATGAGTCCTTCCAATCTGGGTGGAGTGGCAGGGAGTGGAGAGTGTCAGGCGTAAGATGAGGACGCCGTGGCGCCTCTCCAGCCACTCCTCAAAGAGGGGACTTACCGCCGCATGCCCTGCCCACTGCCACTTAAATTTGGCGATTTTTCGGGCTATGTCGATAACCTTGGTTACAGAAGTGCGTGATCATATTTAAGGGTATAGCTACTATACAGTAGATAAATGCAGTAGATAAAAATATCAATATAAAAAACATTGTCTTTTTTCATTAAACCAGTCCTCGAAAAACCAATAAAAAGAAGAAAAAAAAAAATATTTTCAAGCAGTTTAATGCAGTCCGCATCAGACTGCTTGAAAAGTGATTTTATTGGAACATTATAAAACTTTTATCGGTCGGGTTTTAAAAAAAATCATTTTTTATTGTTTTGATGTTGTGTCCTTGCTTTACGCACTTCTGGAACACCCTGTATAATGGATATGAGCGCCGAGTTAAGATTCAACCCAAAAAAGAGTTAATCTGGGGGTAGTACTTTGTCATTTGTTCAGATGTAAAATCGGACAAACGGCTCGTTGAAAATAAGCAACTCGGTTGGGAGGGACATCAAACAATTTGTTCTATCTGTTCCCTTCCTACTTAGTCTATGACAAGGGTCGGTTATTCGAGTTAACTGGGAGCGTCATTTCGACCATGGAGTCCATTGGGCGGCTACGTGACCTTGCCAGAAATTCTCTTTTCTCCTCAAACGATGATTTTTTCATCGATCCTTTGTGCTTCAGCTTCCGGGTTGCAATTTTGATTAAGTCATTTGATAGGATAGAGTGAATCTTGAAAAGGAACCGAAGTAAATTTCCTCTTACATAGTAGGTATCTAAGAAGGTTGGTTAGCAAACAATAACAAATAAAAATGTTATTAGTATACTATTGATGTTAAAAAAGAACCTCAAAGTTTTCGACACCTAAGAGTTTTGTTGTCCCAACTTACTAAAGCTTCAATTATTTGTTTAAAATGTAAATGCATGTAGTATTCAGTGTCATAGAGACTGCTTAATGTCACGAGAATGCCAATAGGTAGCGCTAGCTGTAACGTTTCAGTTCAACGACTCTCAAGAGTTTTGAAGAGGGTTGACATTGTGTACTTTAGTTTTATAGAGCAATTTTGTATCTGATGATTAAATAAAGAACTTCATTAAAGGTAACGGTCAACTTATGTATTACTCGCTTTTGCTGCGGCTTCGCCCGCTTGAAAATCGAAAATGCTACCACGGGAACGCCTACCTACTATACCTTCCAGGATGAAATGTATTCTACGAGTAAGTATGTCCTAATCCAGGTCGTCGTCGACTCGTTTGCAAATCTCCAAAAACCGTTTAGGTGTGATTGAATAATAAACATAAGTAAAAACTTGTAAACATCCATTTAAACAGTTTTTTTTAGGTTGATAAAGCTTAGGCTCTCAACAAAGTTTTTCAAAACAACATCGCATACCTGCAATATTTTGCAACAACAAAACAGTATTTCAATATTCCCTACGTCACCTGTTCTGCACTATTTTATTTAAAATATTTCAGCAAAAGTTTTATTCGAAACGATATTACACGAACGAGTTCCCTACGTTCGCCGGTGGCAGTAGGGTGAGTGCTACAAATATAGGAGGGACGGGTACGGGCGCATGTTTTATATTATTGAGGCTCCAACGGCCGACGACAGGACGGTTTACCTTGTTTACACACAGAACCCCGAATAGGTATGTTTACTATGTTTCTACCTACGTTTTACAGAATTTTAAATTCACGCACAAAAATATTTTGCTTCCAACCGCCTTTGGCTATGTAATTTGTTTAGATATACACGATTAAGTTCTGTATACAGTTTTTATTTTTATTACAGGTTGAAATGTTCGGTGATTTGGGTATATGGCGAATTTGATTGATAGTTAGCGTTTATGTAATAGGTCTAAAAGTTTTTTGGAGTGTAGGAGGAGTACTTAAATATCTGTAGGTACTATCCATACATAGCCGTTTCGCAGATCTTTAATTAAAACACATTAAAGTATCAGATGAAGTTATATTTAAACAACCATAACCATTCCGAATAACGTTCTAAGTATACCTATAATGTATTTAGAAGGTTTTATGCCTACAAAATCTTTCCCCAAGTACATACTGGGCTATGTAAAAGTATTACATATGTACCAAAACCCTCAATATCATCACATCTACTTACACAAATGACAACCCGCCCGATCCAATATGAAGTTAAACATTTGCATTTGCGAGAGCGACGCGACGGTCGCGCCCGAATATCCTTTCATATAACATTGAATAAAAACAAAAACATTGTTTGGACAAAAGCGGGCATCCCTTGATTATATTTGTACAAAATATTCTCGTTGTAGCGTGTACACAGTATACTCATAATAAGTCTCTTGGGCGAACAAATGGAGCCGAAAGGAAAACCATCGTGTCTCAGAGTATACTTACGCTTTACGTGATCCGTGTAGATATGTATGGAACGAAATGGACAAAGGAGAAATCTCTTGAGCTGTATTAAGGTGTAAAGGTACCGATTCCCAAATGGTTCAGTTATTTTGTCGTATTGCGCGACAGGGACTCGACTGCATACAGAAATTGAATGTCGATGGGCAAATGGAAGCATAAAAGCGAATGTTGGTGGAATATCCACGCGAGTCTGCGAGGGGAGACACCTTTGATATGGCTTTTAACACTAATCAAATTCTTCCAAAAATATAGTTGAATTTTGTTGTTCAGGCCCCCTTACTTTTACGGTCAAAAGCTGATGATGAGGTTTTTATGGTATGTTGGTTATGTGTAAGAAAACAGTCATTATGACTTGACTAAAATTAGTACCTACCGGAATTACCAAAATAAATTACAAATTCGTCATCAGTACCTACCAAATTTCCGATTTTGAAACATTATGTTACATACGAGAAGTTACAAAAATGTATTGCATTTCCATACGATTAACGCCGGCAATGTGAAATCTAATTAAACAGTTCATGAAGTAAATGCTTATTCATTGAACCAGTACGATTAAAAACACCAAAATTTACATAATCTTGACGTCGTCGGCAACACCCACAAAAGCCTGGCCACAAGGCCTTAAGAAATCTTCTTGTTACCACAATCATGACCTTAATGTCAACTTATTGGGAAACAAAACCACTATGGACGCAAATTTGATTCGTAATTTCCAACAAATGGCACTGGAAAGAATTTATTTAATCCATGTTGTTCCAAAAACTGATGCTGCGAGTATACAGTTTCGCGAAGAAATTCCGTTTCAAGTGTCTCCTTGGATCGCGATGGTGTTTAGCAAAAATGGTCCCTGTTCGGGAACACAGAAAGTTGATTATCTTTTATTGTTATTTAAAGATGTATTCAGCGAGCTGTTGAAGGAGTTTCAGACGTATCATGAGAGAGATAAAGTAGAAAGTTATACGGTCGGGTTTGTTTTGTAAAATTGAGAGTAGCGCACCGCCCGTCGTGATGGGACCGCCGAATATTGCGACCCTTATTTATGTCCACTTGAAGTTTGCCGTAACTACAGCCACATCGAGGCACAACGTTTTTTTGCAAAACACGCATCGCTAGGACGCAGGCAATCTGGTTAAATTGGATTGCGTGATCTCCCCGCGCATAATTAAGCATGCATGAATAATTAATTCGGTTACATTTGAGGATTCGTTAATTTTGCGACATGCGCATGGCTTTTTACTAAGCCCGTTTATTTTTCTTGCTGACTACAGAGGAAAGTTCAAATGGAAGCTGTGTTTAGGTGAACATAGTAAACAAAAAGAAGTAATAGAAAATATCACACACAGTAGTAGAGGCTGAACAGAATCCAAATCAAATAACCAACTCGGTGTGCCAATGTACTAGAATAAACAAGAAGAAAACAATATTACATTCTTGAAAAAGAATACGAGAAAACAAAATATTTTCCCACAAGCTAAGCCTCTTATTCTCTCGAAGGCATCGGCTGGAAATCCAGCAAAACAATAGGGAACGAAAATTATCCCGGCAAAGCCCAAAGCAATAGAGCCCCACACTCATACATTTCACATGGATTTCTGAATAACATTACAGTGTATATTTTCCCCTTCCTCTATGTTTTGTATTCTGTTCTTTCGCAGCTGAAGTTTCAACGGAATTCTGTGGCAAATAACAATATTAAGACGCTTTGATACTTCAGCTTAGATAAAGTCTTGGGAAATAAGGATAAAATATGGTATTTTCTAAGATATTCCAACCTATAGATCATGCATATTGGAATCGAATAATGTTATAATAGTAGGCTGTTTAAATATTGAGCTTCTCTTTAAGTTTTCTTGTATAAATTCATAGGTATATTTGCGGCTATAAGCATATACATCTTTCGTAAGGTTCTACAGGGTAGGTGGAGCAATCTTAAAGGGTTTTTAGGTAAGACGGGCCGGGATTGCGGTTAACTCCGACTTCCGTCTCAGTTTGATTACCGTTCGCCCCTCGAGATGCCTGCCAACCAAAGATGTAAGAAGCTTAAGTCATCTTAAGAGATTTGAGTCTCAAATAATTTTAAATTTGGGCCTTCTTGTCTAAGATTTAATTGCTTTTCTGCTTTGTTCCGTTGCCTCTTTCGGTCTAAGAAGCTGGTTTGCGCAAAACGGTATAGAATTTTGTAAAAAATGCTCACGCGATTTATTTTGAGGCCACGATTTAGCATAAAATTGACGTTCAAATTGATTGGTTTCTCATTTATTGTATCTACATGTAGACGCACACAACCTACGCATTTTTTTGTTTGACTTAATGTCTTCATTTTATTTTATTCTTTGAGTTTTTCTTGACTTTTTTGTTGCGTTTCATGGATTCTGCGCGATTCCTAGCGGCGTCGTTGGAGGCAACCAAATGAAAAACTTACATTTTTCCGGGATGAAAGCAACTTTACTTCCTTTTCCTTATAGGTAGCCGAATGTTGTAATAGACGGCTCGATACTGTCATAGATAAAGAAAAAGACAAACTTATAACATCGTTATTTTTGGTCAGGGGTTAAAAATAAGATAATACAATCACGGAACCATACCGACGTACGAATGCGAGCTGTGCTATAAATTTTGACTTTAATATTTATTTTTATAGAACTTGTACGTATACATAGAGTGTGCGTTTTGTCTATGCTGAACTAACCTTTTTTTCGTAGCTGGTTCGAATATTGATCTTCATTTCTCTCTTCGTCAAATTAAATTAAAGCTGACCCTTCATTATCTTAGCAGTGGATCTTCATAAATTACAGGTAAATCCTCCCCTACCTTGGGTTGTCAGCTCCTACCTTTCGCACATCCACATTGCCATCCTCTTCCCAACAATGAATGTAGGTATTATCTAAAGCGTGAAGGATTAAAACGTATCTGCCTGATATTTGACGCTCCGTGTGTCGTCGGGGAACGATATGCTTCGCTTTGTTCCTACTTTAATAAACTTCGACAACACTCACGATTCTTGAACGAAGGTGGTTCATTTGTTTCTTCAAATTTTTGAAAGGTTTTTGCAATCTTGGATGGATTTGCCTTCAAGATAAGTGACTTACTGCAATAGGTATCTGGTACCTATTAGGTACTCTTGTGATATAATTAATAATTTAAAAATAAAAATTAAAATAAATAAATATAATAATTCATGATAAAATAGTTGGGCATGATAAATTAGATACCTACATTTGAGTACTTGGGTTTGACAGTTACTGCCAAAGACTGAAAGAAGAAAATAAGTACCTAAAAGAAAAAACATGTATTTGACGACAGTCTATCAGGTAAACACACATTAAATAAAAAGTGTCAATGAAAACAAAAAACTTTGTATGTGCTTCACGGCTGCGCCAAAGAAGTATTGTACCTAGTCAAGAATTATAGGTAATTCAAATGGAAATATAAAGAACCTACTTGATGGACCTGGGGGTCAAAAGCTCAGCAGCATTCCATTCGCGTCAGAGCTTGTCATCAAACGATCAGTCACGGATTATTTAAAAACTTACAAAGCCAAAAACAAAATAAATGTCATCCTACCTTCAGCTAACCACATTTTCCTTGTACAGAAAACAGAAATCTCCATCAAAGTAATTTATAGCTTGTACTTATTATATGTCAACGTCGGGTTAGTCTTGAGAATTGATTATAAACCTATTTATCGCATTATTTACGAGACAAATGATAGATTATGCGCCCACGCACCCAGATAAGTAACTGTTCCCTGACGTGATTCATGCAACGACTTGTAGGAAATACCTACATAACGTTAAATTAAATTATGGCTTCTTTATGATGATAAAATGGTTAGTTATGTATTGACAAAATGAAAAACGTTTTGGAGATTTTTTTGGCTTCATTAGCACCTCTATGAAATAAATTAATGAAGTTACTGAGAGCTTCATAGAAAAAAAATTAAGATACCCAACACAATGATTTTAATAATCATTTTTGATTGGACACAGTTAGACCTTTCTTTCAACTGAATTTGAAAAATTCTTAGTGAAAAAGCAACCCATTGTCTTACTTAAATTTTAATAGGTTCAATGCGTCCTGAAAATCATGACAGCAAAAAGCTCTAGACACAAAATTCTATTTATTTTATCTTTTCCTTCTTACGTTAAATGTCATAACCAAAGACACTGCTCACCCCATAGTCATAACATAAACATGTCGAATGCACCAAATAAATAACGGCAGGACTACATTGTTCAGTAAGTGCACTCGGCCGTCTATATCTACTAGATAAATAAAGGTAATGCATGCCGCAGTAAACTTGTTACTAGATATCGGTAGGGGTGGTAAGGTGTGTTCTGCGCTTAATGTTAAGGTCAGGTTTCACTGCGCGAACAGAATGTAGACTAGGCTTTATACTGCGGTGAAGTTTCACTACATTGTTAAAAAAATTATATGATTTTTGTTGTGGTTTATAAAAGGTGAGTTTTGATTGGCTATCTTGAACAACTTTAGCTTTGAAATGTAAAACGAAAACAGTTGTTTCAGTAGGTACATTTTTGTGACAGTTACCTATTCATATTTACAACTCAAACCCTGTGTAAGATGCCATTATTTTTTAAAAGTCATTCTGCATCCACAATGTACAGGTACTAAATTAAAAAGTTACAATCATCGTGATGTTTTATTAAGTAAATTAAGAAATAAAAATTCTATTTAATTCAAAAAATTATATTCTCCCAATTTTCAAAAGAACTTCAAAAATAAACCTATTATTAAATAATAGGTTTATTTAATTTTATAAACTTATGTTAACACATTTTTTTATAACCCTAGTTCTATTTGTGAACTAGAAGATAGTGGAGTCACACCTTATAGTAAAGATGAGAAGATAAGCGCTGGGCTTTTAACAAGTAGCTCACTATAACACACTGGACTCTCTATGTAGGTATTTATTTATGTGCTTAACTTCTACGTTTAACCAACATAATTCCAGTAAACGTCTCGGCTAAACGATAACTAAAACTGTGTTAATTATGATATAGATTCCATTCATAAGTGGTTTAGTGAAAATAAGGTTGACGGGAAGAGAATGCCTTTTCCTTCTTTGTATCACTACTTGTAGGTATATGAAATTTAGTTATTGGACCTTAGATAAATAACTATAGAGCTATATCCACAAAATCTTTTTCCTCACAAAATCCTACTGTAGTGGTATTATTAATAGATACTTGCTCGCAGAACGGAAGGTCGATGGGGCAGAAAAAATCTGGAGTGGCGACCGTGTAACGGAAGACGCAACGTTGGAAGGCCTCTCACAAGATGGACCGATGTCCTGGGCCTGGTCTGCTATTTTTATAAATTCGTCATTCCAACACGATCCCATTGTCATTTTGCTACCTATAAGTTCGTAATCTGCTAAATTCATAATGGTCGATCATTGGTCGGTCAATGGTCTCGTAATAGAATCGTGGTTCTAAATATTCAATGTCTTTGAAAAGCAATGACTGCACAGTAACGTTCTAATGGTAGGTCACTGATCGAAGAAACTGTCAAAATTTTAGCAGATTACCGCATACCTACGTCTGTCATTCCTTTGTCATTATGTATGAGATTACCATTCTATGACATTTCTTTCAATGGAGTGTCAGTGGTTGGCCATTGGAAAGTCATAATGACGCTTTTATATTAGTAGATTACCAAACTTGTCAAAATCAACAATTGTGAAATCAATGATAGACCATTCTGACACTATTGTAATAGCAGACTTGAGGCCGATGAGGGTCGCTGGTAGCCGATGAATGCGAGACGCACAGGTCCGGTTGTTGTGGCGACACTGGGGGGCGGCCTATGTCCAGTGATAGACGTCTTTCGGCTGATGTGATGATGATGACCTAATACTTAGGTACCTACATTTTATAGCAAACAAAAGCCCATTTTGCAAGTACCAGCCAACAGTTTCAAAAGAAGCAAAATTTTAATTTACGAGCAATTCAGACAGACTATCTGATTGATTACTGTTTACGCAAACTTCATTCTTTTTGAAGAACCTTTTAGTTAAATTTCAAAGAACTAATTACCACATAAAGGCTTTAGTGTACAATAAGAAATTAGACTTTCTAAAATATAATATAATGCTCACTGAAAGCTACCAGTAAACGTTCATTGGTCATTAAAGATAATATATGTCAGCCGTCCCTAGCGATTTATTGTGCGTTTAGCTTGTAATGTGCAACATTCTTTATGTTACAGACACATTTGGTTGTTAGTGTTTTGTAGAAATGTCAGATAAATATTGTTAAGGAAATATGACGCTTTGTGTGAAACTCAAGACTTAATAAGTAATTATTATTCGGCAAATAATTATTATCTATACATAGACAACTAAGTGAAAATTGGTTTTTGTTATTCCATTTCGTAAATGTCAAAGCGTTGTACTTATGACTAATTGAATAATGAAGTAGCTAAATTAAGATACCTACACTTCTCCTACAAACAAATAGAAGCTGCAGGTGCCAGAGCCTGCTAGGGTTGCGGATTTTGTTCGAAAGCGTTACCGCAGCCCTGGAAACCAAAGAGCACTACGAGGAACAGGGATGGGTTTTAGTCAGTAAGAGTCTGACACGCCGTCCCGCTCCACCCAGAGCGGCAGGAGTCATTTGATAATAATAATAATAATTTATTTCTGAGTCTATGGTGCATTAAGATCTTCAACAGTTTCACATACACTACCGATACCGGTGCAGAAATATTAAAATTAACTTACAAAGTCAAAGTGGCTATATTATAAATGGGATTAAATATAATGACCACCATGAAATGCTTTGATACCCTTAGTTCTTTTACCAAAAATATATATTTGACACCAGAAAAATGAAGTCTAAAATTACAATAGTACTAGCTATTTTAGTCACGACTGCACCTCAAATTGTATTCGAACACCAAATGTAGTAAATGATCACCAAATCTTAGCAAATTAATGCGCTATTTTTGCCTAAATAAACTACTGTGATTGCCATAAAATGTAGGCTTGGGGTTACAAACTGGATAAAATAGGTTAGGTTAGGTTAGAATTGTGACCAACCGCGCGCGAGCCGAGCGAGCGAAGCGAGCGGTGCCGCGGCAGCGGCCGGCGAGCGCTACTTCTCGAATATTTTTTTGGAAAAAGTTATTTATTTCACACTTTTTTAACTCCAAACACCAAACAATAGCTGCCAATAAAAATGAAAGAAAGCTTATAAATTAAAATAAACCTTTATATTTACTTAAAAGTTTTGGATTAACAATGATTTGTTTGACATTAGTTAGCTTAAACAGGATAGCAAGATGTAAAAACTTTGATTTTAATTTTACATTAAAATGCTGGTATGATTTTGGTGATCATTTACTACTTTTGGGTTAACAATGATTTATTTGGAGTCATTTTGCTTAAATAGGATAGCGAGACGTTAAAATTTTGGTTATAAATTTAAATTAAAATGCGTGTTTAATTTTGGTGATCATTTACTATTTTTGTCTCCTAAATGTTACTATATCTGGTGGTAAGTTAAACATAAGCCATTATAAATTACTTGAGATGAAAATAGGTAATTTTTAAACATGATGATGATTTCCCATCCATGAAAAAAAGGTCACGGTGAAAGTAACTCCCTAAGATTTTTTTCCCCTGATTATCAGAAATATGTCTATTTAAAAATAAACAAAATTGAAGTGTATGTTTGTAGTATCTATGTCGCAGCTAGCTGGATTAATCAGCCGTTTATTTGGCTGCCTAGCCTTTTGATTGAACGATGCCGTTCAGCGGCCTAAATGACATTCAGCCAATGCATCTAATACAACATATAGTGAACGGACTGGCAGATATTTATGCCGTTCATGTAATATGACGAAAATATAGGTAAGTATGAAATATTTAATTTTAGGAATTGTAAATTCAAACATCAATCAATTTCCACATTTTAATCTTGACGACGGAACCCCAAATTCTGTCTGCAGGGTATAATTATAGGAACCAAACAAGAATGGTATGACGGGAGTTAAGTTTGCTCGCTTCGCTCGCTCACTCAAGCTACCTAACCTATCCATGACGGGGTGCCCGAAGCTCCCTGTGCCTTATCTTCTATATCTTAGGATTGGCAAGTCAATAAACGATATTGAACCAAGTATTTTGCCTAGCTGTTCAATTACAAAAGCTGGTCGCTGATTAAACGGCGCCGTTCAATGAAAAGTCTATATAGGCTGCCAATTAAACGGTTTACTGCGACATATACAATACAATGAATTGTTCTACATTTATGTAAATACATACAAATAAATAAAATTGAATTGTTTTATCAAAATAACAGCCTTTAAATAAATGAATATTATTACGAAAGTAGGTATTAACGATACTTATAATAAAAAAACAGTTTTGTCTGTCTGTCTGTTCCGTATAATCTCTGAAATGACTGGGCCGATTTTGACGAGACTTTCACTGGCAGAACTATCTGATGATGATTTTATTAAAGAAAAAGCCTAGCACTCCGTGAAAAGAAAATACCTAACCTTATTCACGCGGGTAAAATTGCAGACAAAATCTAGTAGAAAATATGTCAAACGGCCATATTTATTCTTCGGTTTACAGTATAAACTGACTAATAAGTACAGTGTACACTTTTATGGTGTGTCTCATTATCTCATGTCTGGTGCAAGCAATTAAGACGCTAGCTTACACTACCGACTAAGTGCCGAACTAAAGAGAGCACACGAGATAGTTACTTGGATGGACTACAGATAGTTTATGGTACTCTACGTAGACGATAATGTTAAGGGCCAGTTTCTATACTGAATACCTATAAGCTTAATTAAAATCGATTAATTCCCAAGAAAAAGGACTTGCTTTATATGAAATATCGTGAGGAGTAAATGCTCTCAAAACCGTGTAAATATTCAATGAACAAGTATTCAGGTTAAAGTTGTTTGTAGTCTTCTTCCTTATCGCGTGGGCAGTAAGATCTAACGACCCCACACGGCCACACACCCTAGTGTCAGAGATACTAAGTCGCCTCAGAGGCCTCTGTCATGGTTCTGTACAATGTAGTAATTGATTTATTAATGAAAAAAAAAACAAAATTCATATTATTTGTTCAATTAAACCTATGAGCACGAATAACTTGTGCACTTGTTAAATATTTTATAACAATATTAAATAAGTACAGGATGTTTCAGTAGTCCGTGGTCATATTTAAGAATAGTATTCTGAAGCTGCTATAGGTACACTAAAGGTACAATACCAAAATAAGAAAAATGACTTGCGAAAAACCGCAAAAATCGGTTAAATAGTTCCAAAAAAATCACTTTACAAGCAGTCTGATACAGTTGGTGCAGTCTATTTTAGTTCAATTACAGATTCGACGCATCCTACAACTGCATCATAGTCTGATGATACTTGAAAAGTGTTTTTTAAACTTTTTAGTTGTTTTTTGAAGTCGGGTTTTTTTAATATAAAATAAACAGAAAAATATTGTTTCTTTACCGTATAGCAGCTACAGAACACTACCCATGAATATGGCCATGCACTTCTGGAACACCCTGTATATGTCGAAGCCAATTAGCTTAATCATTCGTTTAGTTGGTAGCCTAGCCTTTTCAATTAAATGCGCCGAATTTTGAGCGACCGTAGTGACATATTTTGTTCAATATCGTTTAATGACTTGCCCATGTCGCGTATGTCGCTGATTAAACGGCGGATTTCAATGAAAAAGCTAGACTTTTAATGAAACGACTGATTAAGCTAGATGGCTGCGACATATAAATTTACGCATCTAGTTAAAGTTAGTAAAATTTGTTTTTCGTTACATAACACTAAATGACAGATATTAATAATGATAATGTCAATTATTGTTTTTTAAAACAATATAGAAAGGTCATAGGGCTAGATAATTACAAGACATGTGATTTATTAAACAAAAACATTGATATCTATACGGATATTCATGTATTTTTTTCCTTATTTATTATGATAATACAATTATCGTCTTCAAACGCGTTAGGCGTCAAATATGAAATTAAAAGTCATTATTTTATTGCTTTGAAGTCACCGACAGAATGTTTTAAAACTTGTTATTAATCTTGGCAATTTTGTAAACAATGAGATATGAATCTTATCAAATGAGGTCAATTAGCTTCACAGCAATATGATATCGAGGCATTACGTAGCGATTCTTTTCACATCTTTTTATTTTGCTATTAAATCCGAAGTGACTTAATTTTTTTTTAAGATCTTTTGTTAAAAAAGTGCTGTCAATGTTACCTACATTACATAACAATTAACCAGGATAACCGCAAGAAAAACTCTTCAGCAGTTTTCTAGTCTCTCGCAAGACAGACAGAACAATACAAGTGTTTTAAATAAATCGTGAATCTTACCTCATCGCGTGATACCGGTACGAAGTTCGGAAGAATATTAATTACACGCTCAAATTAATTACATAACGAATTCTTTACCAAATACGACACAGACAGACTAACACGTCGGAACATTTTATAAAGAATTCATATTTAAAAGGGACGTCAGCAAAAAAGCAGGGAAAGTTAACCCTATTGTGCCACCCTCATCTAAAAACTGGGCCAATAGGGGACGGTTATGGGCCGACAATGGATTTTTTCCTACCAATCGATATGATTTCACAAAATGGCCGCTTTTGGCCGCTTCATTTTTTGTGTTCGAATCGACAGCTACGCTCTGACGTCACAGGCTATTAATAACAATGGGGCACGATTTCTTTTTTTTGCTTAGTCGCGTTTGGGTTCCGTATGGAGTTTGCTTTTAAGATTTTTGGGAGAGACAGATAATATTTTGACAAACTTTTTACGAACTGAGTGCCCTGGTATTCCTTACTATTTCTACAAATGTTTTTTGTAATAGTAATCTTACATGTGATTTTAAATTAAGTTTAGATTATTTATACAATAGAATTCCCTTAGAAATTCATCTAGATCCGTGCTTATAAATTCACCGTGTGTATACCTTCAAAACTTACAAAATAGTCAAAACATAAATAGGTAGAGTCACACCTATAAGTAGGAACCCGTGTGTCCTATTTGGCCGTAATAGGGTTAGCCCCGACCCCTTGTGTTTTTCATCCTTTCAGCCTACCCTAATATTGTACCCTTTCTTATTATAATTTGTTTGGGGTTATAGGTGGCTGTTTTTAGCTTGTAAACAAAACTATGCCTGCAACTATGGCTTTTTATCTAACCCAAGCATAACAACTAGGTTTACAATGTTATAGATTTGCCAAGCTGATAAAGATATGCACAGAACATAATTTTTAATATAAAAATTGGAATGTGGGTTGAAAACGTACACGATAACATTGAGTGGGTTATACTACTTGATAGGATCTCACATTCCTGTGTTTCAGGTAGGTTTTAGAAAATGCCAGTAGTTACTTTGTTTTTTTTTTTAAACCAAAAATGTCCTTATCATTAAAAAAATATCTCTTGCTACATGTGCAAAATGTCAAGACGTGACCTTTCCCATTTACACTTTACACCGACCTTTTTTGACATTAGGTACTCGATGGCAATTTTTGCAAGTGATCGCATTTTTTAATTGCAACCTGAAGATTTATAAGGTCTTATATACCTACTTTACTTAAGTAAAACCTACCTACTATAAGTAGTATTTTTAGTTGTGGTTTTCCCCATCAGTCACTCCAGCCATGGTCATACAATATAAATATGTTCAGTATCAGTGCTAGATCATGTAGGTACTACGTAGTAGAAAGTTATATTTAAATTAACGCAATACAGTATAATCAACATAACCTACTATTATTTATTTTCACTGACACTTTTGAATCCGATGTTAGTGCCCAGACTAATTTATTTTCCTTTATTTCGTGATAATATCTCTGATGACTTACAAAGACAAAATCAGTCTTCATGAACCCGGTCACACTACATACAGAAGAGCTGGATTGAATGGATGATTAACAGGTAACATTATCTACAATAGATTTTCGTTATCATTATTATTCACCTGATATTATTTATCTAATCGAGTTAGTATCTATCTAATGTGTGTAAGTGAAAAAATTACTTAAGTTTACAAAAAAGCGTCCCTGAAACACCGTGTGTAACAGTTTAAAATTGAATTGATTACCGAATATCGAAAATGAAAATATCGGTAAAAATAACATGTTATTCAAATTTGCAAAATATTTTTCTAACAATCGATAAACCCATAAAATGCACGACTGAAATCCACTCAAAAATGAATCTATTCTGATATTTATCAAGTGAAAGTAAATTGTTGTAGAAAAGGCAAAGAACCCACTAGCAACCGAGCGATCCAATATAGTGGATACCGCAACCAAACGACAATCGATTTCACAACAAAAACTATACTGCACCGAAAATCAAGAAGGTACCTACAGAACAATTTGTATACCCAACACAGAAAAAACACCTTTTTTAAAAAGAAAAAGACTCAAATAAAAACCTCTGACGTTCAACGTGTAATTATTCCTAATTGGTAATTTCAATGTCAATACCAACAACGAAAAACAAAATAAGATAACATCTGCCCCGTATTATTGTATCTCAACTGAACTCACCAAAGTCAGGGTAGGTCACGCCATCTATCCGAACCTGAGATATTCTGCAAAGCTTACTGTACATACACTTCTGTTAGTGTGGGTTCTCGTATTTTGTTACGTAAACACGCTTTTACGCACACCAGTTGAATATAAAGCCGTGTATTTACTTGCTACACTTTTCCCTGTTTGCGTTCGCAACGTAGGCACTGCGCATGTGTGCCTCGTCCGTACGCAAGTTTACAGTCGCCATTTTCTTTGTGTGTGTGGCGTGTGGCAACGAAGAAGTTATCGCACACTAGCAAAAAACTTTTTCCCGACGATACTCGTAGCGACATCTGGTTCTTTGCCGCAGAACTAACACGTGACGGAGCTTTTGCAAAAAGCCGGTAGTGACTTTTCTTACTAGACTTTATTAAAAATAATGTGCTTATCTTACTTGACTCAACTTATTCGAAAATTTACGAAATGAGATCCAAGTCGTCTTGTAAGAATTATTCGTTGCATTATTTAAAAAACTGCCTCTAAATAGTTATATCCATTGTGTTTCTTAATGAAGATTGCATGATTGAAGAATAATAAACGGCATTGGAATAGTTTGAAATAGAAATCGATTATAACTTAATGTTCATAGTGAAGCCATTTAGTAGATTACTTAGTTATTTTACTGAACTTATCACAGGCATAAATAAATATAAATGTCAGTATTTAACATTCATAATTAACTACTTCATTTTACATAAAGTTTGTGAATTAGACTCATATTAAAACAGTCCTTAAAGTCTATCATGGAAACTTGTTCTAATTCTTAATTTCCATACATAACATAAGAGTCATTGATGTCTTAATTTGGTCAATAGCAATTATTTATTAATCAACTGATCTTGTTTTTATTTAAAGACCACATGTATTCGCTTATAAACATAAAGTCATATGAGTAGCAGCTTTTTATGATCTGCGAATATATCTGCTACAAAATTTTCACTTGCGCACATCTGCACGTGAGGCGAAAGCTTAAGCTTAAAATAGACATCTTTATCAAAGACTTCCTTTACGTACGGCCGGATTGAATTCGATTTGGATAATTATTACAAAGGCGTGTACTAATTTATAATTCAAGGATGACGGCGGATACGTAATCAATTACTATAAAAATGCACCAACGTAATAACAGTTAATAGGCAGGCCCCGAAATTAATTAAAACAAAAGATATAATTCATTCTCGCGGTATTTCCATTTGTAATTATGTTACTAATTAAGTTTTTTTATATCGTTTGATATTATCATCTCACATGTTCTCTTGGCAAATGTCTACGCGATTTGTTACAATTATTAACAAATTATATTCGAAAAGTTTTCCTCCTTTAGGCCCGATACGATCGCGTGCTAGTTGACAACACGTCACATCAGCGGTGTCGCGTCATATGGCCATTATGTCATTGCATATTATTACACGCGACGAACTCGGTCAATGGCCTATGAAACATTTGATTGCATCACGCAATTTTCGTAGGCGAAACTTAGTGTAAAACATCTCAAAATTACGTTCCATTCTTAATGAAGTTTGGCTAAGTTCAATCTTAGTTATTTCTAGTGGCGTGCCAAGGGTACTGCGTGGAATGAATCCAGAATTAACATTTTTGCTGTGCAAGGACGGGACGGACGCCTTTGCCGATTTGTATCGTGCGGAGATTAGTAAAGTTCATTGACGTTTCGCGTAGACGATACGAGGGGATAAGGGGCCCGCGTGCCTGCGTAGCGTTTGCCGCGTCTGAATGACGGGGCCTAGCAAATTGTCGCGCGCGTCTCGTGGTACCAGGTGCCCATAATTGGCATTTAGTCGGCCGCTGTTTGAACTTTTGAAGGTCGAAAAATAAACATTTGGCGAGCGAGACTGACTTTTCTGTGCTCTTTTTAACACAGATATCAAATCAGATTTCGTTTTGGCCGTTCAAAATGTTGCTATAAATAAAATTAAATCATAACACTCAAAATGAATTTGTATTTTGAACACTTTCTACATTGAAATCGAAAGTTCAACATAAAATAAAAAAAGTCTTAATGATCATTTAAAATTTTAAAATTTCTGATTTAAATGAGTTCGATGTAATATTTTACCAACGATTTTTGAATATCGCTCTTTCGTTTTCGTAGCACTCTCCCTTATACACGCTCACTAGTGTGAAAATAGTTCTCAACGGGATTTAAAGTTTCATAAACTACACTTTAGCATTCATGTATTTTTACACCGAAGTGGTGAGTTCGAGAATGGTATTTTATAATGGAACCTTTTAAAATATTTTTTGGTGTTCACTCAGACAACCATTAGAGCAAAACATTATTTTGTTTTAGTTCAGAAAAATCTTTATTCAAATGTTCGGAATAAACGAGTCAGTTTGATGTAGGTGAACCATCTAGTCAGACAACTAATCTTGAATACTCGAGCTGCCTAAAAAAGTTTCGTACTTCTGCTAAAGAACTGGTTAGTTTTAAAGCTTCCAAGGACCGTTGTCGAAAAGCAAAAAAGTTGTCCAATTAAGTAAAACAGGCTGGCTAACGAAATTTACGTAATCCGTCCTTGAAAGAACTAGGATGGATTGTTTGGGAACGTCTGGAAACTAGGACGAACGTATCCGGCGCTATATGGGAGGTTGGCCGCTCCACATTCGCTCACGTTGGAGAACTTTAATCAAAACAAATTTACAAAAACAGATACCGCCAGTTCGGCCGATGATAATGAGTTGTTCGCGACACGCTTAGTTCGCCCTCATCTTATTAAAACAATGCCAATTTGTATTCTAGTGGGTAAAAATAAACGACGTCGACGCTCTGAAAACATATTTTTTTGTTGGAGATTTTTTCTGCGGCTGGCAGTATCAATTTCTATCGAATAATTTAAGAATACATAATTTATTCGGAGACGCCAGTAGATACTAATAGAAAAATCGTGATTGACGTAGTTTTATAAAGTATTGAAAAAAACCTGCGATGTTATTGTTCATTAAAATTAACAGTACCTATTACATACTTCGGTATCTACTTTAATATGTAGGTACTTGTACTTCAATATGTATTTAAGTAGGTACTCGCAAGTTAATGTTTAATAATAAATTGATATTGCTCCTTGCGAACAAAAAATGTCTATCATTGTTAATACCTACGTAATAGTTCAGTCCGCAACGTGGAGTCTGGGTAGTACATAATGAAAACCACACCGAAAACTCAACCTTATCTCACCCCAATAAGATGAAAATTCCAACGACCGTATAGTAACAGCCACAGATTTTCTTTTCTGTGTGATGTAACCGAAGCAACGGGAAGGCATTAGTCAAGATTCAAGCACGGTGATAGACTTTAGAGTATGTGGACCACGTTTACCGCCCACATCGAACAAAGCTGGTTTTATAATAAAAATCATTGATTACGCCTCACCGCAGGCGGAAATTAAGCACCGTTTCGAATTGGAATCCATCCCTATCATATGTTATGATGATAGAAAGAGACCTACTATCCAAAATCGAACCGGTCTCGTACCCGTTAGTAATGATTCGAAGGGATCAATCGCTTCGCGGTCTTTTTTGAGATCTGTCTGGATTTCCCGTGGGAATTTTAAATTTTCCCGGGTAATTATTATCGATGAAATATTTTAAAAATTAGAAAATTTTCAAAATCTTTCGTAATAATTTCAGGACCTCTCTGACAAAAAACACATCTAATTTACACTCAGTTGCGTTTTAAATTTAAATGTCTTTTAAAATATTATTTTGCAATGTCATAGAACCTTGTTTTCATAAAAAATTAAACAAACATCCACGTAATCTCTCCACTTTATAACTAAAATATGATCCAGTTTAAGCCAAACTGTAGAAAGAACAAAGTCCATCCAACCCGTTCCTGATTCCATTGCTCAATAAGTAGATCTCCTTCAAAAATTGCGCCACAAAGATCCCCAGGGAGCTTACTACCCGTACTCTTGGCGATGTCCCCTCATCCGTCTCTTAGTTCACTCATGGGAAATGTCAGAGTGGCACCTACAATTTGGAAAAGAGACCAGAGCTAAGGTAAAGAGGTACAATGGACGGAAAACGGAACTATTAAATCAATATTGCTGGACAAAAGAATGATTATTGAAATGTGTAATGTTTCTAAGTAATTAAATGCAATGTGTTAAACATAGCCTCAAAATAAAATAACGAACTTTCCCAACGTTACATTATTATCACATTCCATTCGTTAAATCATTTTCTTTCCCTTTATAGACCACTAACTACGTGGATAGTTATAAATTGTGACCTATCTTACATCAAAGTGTGCCATAATTTTCGGTAACCACGGAACTGAACACCAATTTAATTCCACGCTTGTAGGACTGCGATAAAAACTAATAAATTTTCTATATGTCAGGTTATTTTACATGCACACTACCTATTATATATGATGCATATGACAGATAGGGCAGCTCGCTATCAAAGAGTTAATTACCTAATTAAGAACCTCTGCCTGTTTCTATACATATTCAGTAGGTCTCTATATAATAATATAAAAACTCATTAATCTGTAGGAAGTTAAAGGCCACACAAGCGGTTTACGTAATGATTGCTATCTCGCTCCTGCGTGAAGCGATCGGATATTGGGAAAAAGAGATAGATAGAAAGTAGGCTTGTGCGTCCTTCGGAAGGCTTTGCCGAGGAAACTGGTTTCGATTAAATGCTGCGGGACGTTGCTTTGTTTTCGGAAAATTTTATTTATTTTTTTAGACTGGTTGGTTCTTTTCCGACTTTTATGATGACGAAAAATATTTATTGACTTAATGATTATCTACTGAGTCTGTATGGTGTAAAGATAGTGAGTAAGTTTCATTAAACGTACAAAGAAAAATGAATTTTAGTAGAAACTCGGAGCAAGCAATTTAAATTAAAATGTAATCGCACAAACTGACATTTAGAATCTTTAAACATTTTTCCACGCGCCATTATTGCGCTGAAAAGTTTATGTTTGACTGTTAATTAATTTCATACTCAATTCCTGTAAACAAACAACGTGTGTTTCTTGTTTTCACTGGCATAGGTATATAAATTGTTCTCCACCGTAACTGTGACATTGTTATATTTGATTTAAATTCTACTAAAAGCAAGTTTTCAGAGAGCACCAAATCTTTCATTCACAATATAACAACGAAAAACATACGATATAATTTGAGCCACGTGAGAAATGATATTTTACAAATAAATCTATCATAAAACACACTTTGCATGCAATCTGACGCCTACGGAACAAAATAATTCACTAAGAAAAACAGCGCTACGAAAATATTCCGCTACGTCCCGTAGCATTCGGTGTAGTTTGGAAAAGCCTCCGAGGATTTCGGATAGATGGCGTTAGGCTCCGCGTAATGGTTTCCTTCCTTTTCTTCCCGCCAACTATACCCGCCCTACATATTCTGTTTATTTTAATTTTCCCAGCGAAAAACTACTAATATTTAGCATTTTTCTTTGCCAAAAAAATGCAAATTGCATGTTTCGAATGAGCACTCCAACAAGAATTCGGTCTGAATAAATTTGAATACTTATTTTCATACATGGTATTCGGCCCAAGCTTATCTCAGCACATGTTATTTATTAGTATAGCAATTCAAAATAAATGCTGGACACTCTCAAAATTTTAAGTTTATCTTATTTAAAGATAAGGAAATGCGGTCAAGTTCTTTTCTCAAGCTAAAAGAATTTAAATCTTCATTCCTCCAGTTTTCCGTGTAGGCATTTTGTTCTACTGCCTTTCTAAACTTATAATATCGTCAGTAATTTCTTAGACTGCTTATTAGAATAGTTGTAATGATCTAATAATGTTTCCTAGATGTTTATAAGTATACAAACCATCTTAAAAAAAAAGATAACATCGTTCCAGTAAGACCGCTTATAAGCGGGCTTCTATTTCAAAATGGCCGCTCCAGTGTCAGCTCTATAAATTTTATTAATGGCTTGTTATTTTTATTAAAAACTTTCCTAATGATCGGGAAGATTTATCGGGATGTTTCTAGATCAAACAGTGTTGCATAACGGAGGAAGGGCGGGCGTTCAGTCGCCATATTTATAGCGACGCGCACCGCCGCCGTCGGGTCGCGCATGCGCTGGATCGAACCCCCTTATTTGTTGGTAAACACGGCCCCTTGTGTGGTCGATAATGTTTTGTGCACCTCGTGGAAAATAATTCAGAGCTTGATAAAGGAAATGTGCAGAGGGCGTTGATTCCGCGACGCCAAGCTTCCCTTATGAAATCATTTCGGGCCATTAACCTTGAATTATCGCACCATAGCCATTTAGATGTAATGAGAAATGGAAGATGAAGAGTAATTAGTGAGGATTGCTGAATAAGCCTATACAAAATAATAAATATTCTTAGAAACCTCTCGGGATGATAGTGGCTACATTTTTCTCATAACGTTAACTGACATAACATTTGTCCTATGTTCAATGCGGATGCCAGTAGCTTCTATTACATAAAACAGCGACAAAAACATTCTAAATAATCATAAAAATCATACCCATTAACATACACGCATTATGAACGACCATTCACGTGAAAAAAACCACTTGACTTACACCCCAGCGTAGCGTTGATTGAACGTGTCAATACTTCGCATAATAAGTTTTACAAACATATTTTTGCTACTCCAAAAATACCTTTTCACTGCTAACTGAAAGAATAAGGCGCTGAAAATGGTTTATCCGAAGTGCAAAGCTAAGTTTGTCGTTAAACACAGGTTATCTAGAATCAGTAGTTTGTTAATAGCACTTAGGGGCACGTGCTTATACTAAATAGGAATATAACATGAGTATATTACGTATCTGTCACAATCAAGTCAATTATGTATGTATGTGATTGAGATTAGGAAACTATTCGACTGGTTTTGAAGCGGATATAATTTTTGGTATGTTTTTTTATGAACCGAAGACTTATTCCATTTTTCTATAGCATATTATGTAAATAGACCTCTTACATAATAAAATCGATGGTAAATCTTTTATTTTAGTTAATATAAAGCTCTTAGCATCCACATAATTCCATTATCTTGATAAATGTAAATATTAATGAGGCATTACTTGCTGTAGGTATGTTAATTAAAATTCTTATCAAAAAGCTCCCCCTCTCATCTAAAATTCCATTTGTCTGTACATAAGTCTAATCATGTCCATTTCACTATGGTAAATAAATAAATCATTTCAAGAAACTGTAATATTGTGTGTGTCAGACATACTTAATTAAATGTAAGAATATGAATATTTATAATTGCATCCAAGCTCAAAGTTGTACCTACATTTTATTTTAATTAACATACTGTACAAATGCAAATGTCGACCTGCAGAGACAGGGTTATTTAAAATGTAAAAAAATCAGGTAGGTACGTATAATTATTCAGGTAACTGGGTATGTAGGAATCACAAGCATGTAGTCAATTTTATTCTTAATACCTACAAATATTTATGATTTCAATAAAAAGTTTAGGTATATTATAGTAGGTAGGTACTAAGGACACTACTACCTATTCTTGATACAAGTGTACCTACTTGAACGAAAAATACTCCCACTTATTTCGGTACCTACACTTCAATTCAATGCGCAAGCGCTTTCTATATAAATCTCTAGATACGCTCCATATAGCACTCTACGTAGGTCCTACCTACGCAAATGCTATTTACGTTTTACAAAATAAACTTAACATTCAACGGCTGCCGATAACACTTCCAAATACATATTTCAATTAGATAGTGAACGGCGCCGGCGTTCACCCTTCTATCACTATGTTATCCACACCTCTATATAAACTCAGTTAAATGTATGTCGGTAAGTGTACGTTTGGCTGTGAAACTGCTGGACTGAAACACGTAATATTCGATTAGGTTTTTTTTTTTAAATAGGGTTATTGAAGCGTGCAGTTATGGTAATATTTTGTCTCCGACTCAAAAAAAGACCATGATGCCATATGCTCTTTCTGATATGGAAATTTTCTGCTGCTGGCCGCGGCTCCGCCCGCGTGATGTCGATAATTATCCCAAGGGAACATACACCCGAGATAAAAAATACCCTATGTGTTATTCTTGACTATAATCTATCTCTGTGCCAAATTTCATCAAGATCCATTCAGTAGTTTTTGCGTGTTAGCGTAACAAACAAACATCCATCCATCCTCACAAACTTTCGCATTTATAATATTAGTAGGAAGTAGGATAGGATTTTATAAACCCCAATAAGAATAGTCGCGTGCATTTACAGGTAACACCAAAGCAGAAGCTAGTTCACCGATAAAATAAAAAAGCTGCCATTGAAACAAACGAATGGAGCCCCGACACGCATTAAGCGCTCGTTTTAAGTTATAAATTGAATTTTCTAACGAAAACTCGACTTTACTTATGACATTATCTTTTTGAAACTAGTGTCAAAGTTGGGCTTTTTTAAACGTGAATTTAAACGTGAGTTATCTTCAAATGTACTACACCTTTGTTTTTATTTACCTCTGTTATTTATTGAAGCAACTCTGTTTTAAATTGCCATTCAAAATAATTCTTAGCTGGTATACTCTTCCAAAAGGAAATGAACTTAGTTAGGTACTAACTAAATACAAAACTTAGAAGAAATTATGAAAAGAAACCTTCTTTTTCTTCATAACACGTTACGTTACCTAGACATCTTCTGTTTGTGCATTTTGTTTACGAGAATCCGTAAAAAAAAACTCGAAAACAAAGCTAAAAGTGAAATACATAATGTAAAAGTTCACGCAAACCGCGATATAAAAAATGAACGAAAACATAACGAAGGAAGGGGACAAACTTCCTTAACTAAGCTACATAAAAACAATATCTACCTACCGACTTATCTACCCACCAAATTAACCTTCTCACACAAGTTTTGCTTCCCGAGGCATTCTGAAACAAACAAACATCGCGCCGACGTCCCCTTTCTCCCCCGACACGGGGCGAAGTGGGGTAAAACTCCCTTACCCAAGGGTACACAGTATTTCTTGATTACCACAGGTCCTACGCTGCACCAAGCTAAAGATCTGCATGCGAATTCCCAAATTTACTAAATCTCGATTCGATATTCGAAAATGATATCGATTCTAGGAACGAGTTCTCCAAACGAGACGACATTTTGATGGTACGGGAGACGTTTGGCGTTCGATTTACGCTATCGTTTTCGAAATGCATTTAGTGAGGGACGTGATCTGCTTGTGTTAAGTTTGTTTAATTTATTTTGTGCTTTGTTCTTGGGAATTAAGTAAATAGGCAACAGTGGCGCGGGGAATGGGATGCTAATGTATGGAAAACTGGGAACGCGGCCCCATACATTCAAATCATATCGTTTGTGGCGCCGCTGCCGCCGACGATATACGAAATGTCATGATATATCGCGATGGAAAAAAAGATTGGATCGATATTTATAACAAGAATCGGTATTTCGGTTGAGACAGAAAACGATGTCAACGTGATTTTGATACTCAAATGGAAATGAAACTTGAGTAAACAATGTCAGAAAAATGCCTTAACTGTTCTTTTTAAATGCCATCTATTAGCTAGAAACTTAAAAAGGTAAAGTTAGCTTCTTAAATAATCATAAATGTTAGCGCGTTATCCGAGGGGAACTCAGGCAGCTAACAATATTTAACGTCCTACCATAAATTGTAATTATGATCCAATTTCATATCTAAAGACCTGTCTAGTACTCCACTATTTTAATAAAGATTCTTAATTAGCGAGCTCGAACGAGTATGCAAAATAATTTGCTGTCTTTACTTATATTAAGTACATGTTGTATTGAAGAAATTCTTATTCTAACTATATAGTAATTCTCGTCTCACGGCGGGACACAGAGCAATCAACATGTAAATCGATAATGTTTTAATTAAAATTTGCATAAATATTTAACTAATTTGAGAATGTTTTAATCACGAGAATATAATCAACGCCGATGGAGCATAAATTACGTTATTGATTACCTTAAATCGTTGCTCCGCCCTTTCTTTGGTAACCGACCTTCGGATAGGTAGATACCGAAAGGTACCTAATTATTCAAATGAAGTTACCAATCTAACTTGGATCGTCTGTGTTTACGTGTACCTAAATTATCTACTTACTTGATACATCATCTACTGTACCTAGAGATACCTATTTTTTATTGAAATTAACTAAATACCTACCTTTCAATTCAAAAGCATTTTTATTAATGTAGTATTAAAATAATGCTATCTACAAAATTAATATTCACAAAATAAAAAAATTCGTAGCACGCCGTAGCGAATTGCTACGCTTTTCGTAGACTTTAATTATGCGTAGGTAACAATGCAATTTGACAGTTAAATTCGCAGTGTTATTCTGTGAATCGTCTTTAAAGTAGGCTAAAGTAATTTAGGCAATATAAATAATTAGGAAGGTACGTGTTCACACAGCAATCCAAAACTGCAACTCCCGGAAATTAAAACTTAACTCAGAATATTCACTGACCACATAATGCCCAATTTAAATGTAAGATTATTTGCTCACAGCCTTTTTCTCGATCTTGTCTTGTTTCTCGAATTACGTGGGAACCATCAACTCTTTACTTTATGTATTTAAGTAGGTACACGAATATAATATTTCGCGTAAATTCCGACTTCTCTGACACCCGCTGTGTGGGTGGATAACCTTCCATAAATAATTTGCAGCTGCACATTCGGTCAAATTATTAACATTTATTATAGGTACCTAAATAAATGTCTTGCATATAAGTAAGTAGGTATCGATGACGTAAACAGGTAAACAGAATATTGATTCATGAAATGAATCATTCTATGAATCTAGTTTGTTTTTGGCCACCGTGTTGAAATATAACCGGCATTAGAACCTACGCACAACAATTTACAAAAGCGTTGCATTTTCAAATTGTGGTGGAATGGATGATGCATAATACAACTGCCAGCCAAAGGTTCAAAAACTAGACCGATTTGAAAACACAATATTTTACCAAAAACCTCCAATTAAAACATTTAAGTAATGTTTCAATCTCTAGCCGCACCGCTAAAATCGATACAATCGATTCTACAACTAGAAAATGTTCCGTAACGATTAGCCCATAAATTATTGTAAAGATAATTGCGTATATAATAAGCATAAAAGATTAAAAATAGCCTCCATAGAAACGAGAATCGAATTGGTTTTTTATACGGGAGTGGGTGAGAAACCTGTCTATACCTACCCACATATATTTGAAGATAGGTTCAAGTTATTGACGTTTTAATTCCGAAGCCCCGTAAGTCAAAAATAGTGGCTAATATATTCGAGTTAATCGTAGGACGCCTCATTTAAGTAACTTAAAATTAGAATTTTAAAAGAGATTACATAATTCCATACAAAAAGTGAGGTGGGAATTTGAAAATCCTAACGTATTTTTGTAAAAAGCTGAGTTCTCATGATTAAGCAATTTTAAATTCATCTAATTTCGATGTGGAGTTTGGGATTGAGTTTAATCCACAAACGCTTGATTCCTTAGATTAAAACGAACACCGAATCTTAACTAATGTAGGAGCTGAAAGTGTCCTTTCAGCATTTTTGACAGAACAACTTGGCTTTTCTAAAATCTAGCTTTGATAAATAAAACAAACGAATCAATTGAGACTTGTAGGATGCTGGAAAAATTTGAAAAAGTAACTCATGTTACTAAATAAAAAGTAGAGTTGCCAAAATAATTTCAAGAATTGCACTCAGACAAATGAACACAGAACAAGGAAATTCAGCAAATTATTCTGCTCATACCTAAAAGTTAAACATTTGTCTGGAACTTAAACAACAGTCTTTATAAAGTATATATTATACCCCGGACGTAAAGCCCCTTCCACAGAATGTGGCGGGCATTAAGTGCGTCCAGACGGCACGGGCGGCTGCGTCAGCATCCGAACCCTTACGAATTTCAACCCTTAGACGGTAGAACCGCTAAACAAGTCTGAGTGGCTTTCCAGTTTGTTATGAGAGGGTTAAGCTATGAGAGGGTTGCGGTTTTTCGAAAAGAGCGAGCATAGTAGATACAAAGTAAATATTACTAAATCGCACTTAAGTACTGTGACGCTAGCGGACCTCACGATAGCATTACTTACTAATATAATAAATAAAAACACTGGTTGTGATTTAACTTCGTAATGCGCATCTGCCTTAGTAGAGAGTTAATACAGGTCTGTCATGTAACAACAATAAATATAATTTAAATTCAAAATAAAAAAAAAAAAACAAAAAAAAAATAACAAACAAATTTTCGTTTTATATTTATGCCCGACGCTTCCAAAGTTCCAACGACTAACTTTTCTGCCAGTGACCTGCAGTCAAGTAGGTTACAGTATCAACTCCACTAGAATAATTCAAATTGACAAATACATTTTTGTCAATTAGCATCATTTCCATGATGCAACTTGATTAGAAGAAATTTCCCTTAAAAAAGATGCAGAATCAAGATTTTTATCTGCTTTTCTTCAAGTTGATGTTTATTCTATATTTATTTATAAATAGCTGATTAAACCTTCATTTGTCCAAAGAAAATGGAAACAGCTTATCTGGTTTTTAGGTAGGTAGATAAATCTTTTCATGTATCGCGACATGAATTTCAAGTTAGTATTAGCATAGTTATCTTAAAAATTATTGCATGGACACTATCTTGAACTTATCTAGCATATTATATAAAAAACTTGAAGAGTTTCCCAGCCACTCAAAGAGATAAGATTGTGTTCTTTTAAAAACTTGTAGGTAAACATTCAAAATAGATTGGTCAAGTGACTGATAACATGTTGACACATAGTTTACATACACACATAGTTTAGATTTGATATTTCCTTACCTAAGTAGGTCGAGCAATTTAAAAAGTATTTTTTGAAATTTAAAAAATATTTCCTAAAATGAAAAGTTTGTACCGCTTCAAAATTTCATAGAAGCTAGAGCTTATAACTTTAATCCGTCCGTCTACTATTCCGAATAAAACAGCTTTATTCTGCAACAGGGAAGGGGTCCACGTTGTTACGTACCTAACTAAAGTACGTACGGAAAACGTCGGTCGAACAGTTGAACTTTAGAGGAAATTGTCCAAACTACGCGCTTAGCATTTGAGGGTCCAACACTTTAGTGAGATAACCTTTTGTTGGAATGTTTGTTACTCGTTCTGACTGTTGTTAAGTATCTCCGTTTTGTCTTTTTTTTGTACTGAGAACTTTTATGACTATACTGTACTTTTTAAATTTAGGCGAGTTAAAAGTGTGTGTTAGAGGCCAGTTATTATCTGATCTAGATATGAAAGTGGACTGACGAAGGAATGCAACAATTTCAAGTGTTTCCAAAACAAACTCTACTCGGAAAACAACAAAGCCAATTGAATTATTGCTGTTAATACCTATAAAAGCCATTATCAACAGATGTACCAAACAGAATGGGTTAATTTAACAAACAGCTACCGAACAAATTAGATTGGAGTCCCGGAACGGTATTGACGTATCCGAGCGTCAATTACTGGGTGTATTAACAAAATAATTAGTCAACAATTATTTCAGCATCGTAACGTTTTGATAACGCTCACAGACCCGTTCGGGGCATCTGTTGCCTGCCCACAGTAGGATACTCGATCTTGGCACCTTTACAAACTTATCACTAACACACCAAAAACTCAACAACATCTCCTATCTCCAAAGCCTAAAGCAGAAATTTCCTTGCGCTTAATTTTAAGGACTGAAAATTTTAACTTTGCAAAAGACAGAATGTTGTTCTGTTCTTAAAATTAATTTGGGCCTCTTGAGACTCCACTTGGCTTTTGGACGAGATTAAATCAATCCCTAGTTAATGAATTTCGGTATGTATGTATCTAAAAATGACTGAGAAACATCGGCGTCGAAAGTAGCTTTCTAAATTAAAAGATTAAATTCATATTTCAAAAGAGAATTGGGAGAAGACGCTCTTTGATAAGTTGTTAAGTGCTGTGTAGATAGTGTATTTACATTTGTTTATAACTTGTTTGATATAGATGGAGATATTATAACGTTTATTTCGTCACTTGAGTGTTAGCTACCTTTAAAAATCAAAGACGCGATTATGGGCAAAAAGCTAGTACATTAGCTACCCATTTGGCAATTCTTATTCATTATCTAAGAGTGCCAATTCTTCACATTCTTAAGCAACGTTATGGAAAATGAGGCTTTAATGTATGGAAATTGAGGCTTTAATGACAGTTTACGAAACGCGAATGCGAACGTTATTTAACAAAAAGTACAACCGAATTGAGAACCTCCACCTTCTTTTAAAGTCGGTTAATGAGTATAACCCTCAGATATCCTTAGCTTTATTTCTTAAGTAAATACACACCTCCTACAGTGTTTAAATGAGAAGCTTCACTTTGCCGATAATTAACGTTGCAGAAGCTCATCCATAAGAATCACCTTCTACCTACAAAATATTTGAATATTCAAAGGATCCCTGCCAAGAAAAGAGATTCTCATAATATGCAATATGTATATACCTACCTAATTCATTCGATTCTTGTGTTATTTGATTCTTACAATGTAACTTGGCACGTAATGTGTGCACAGAAAATCGATCCTCATGCTTTTCCGCGTTATCCGGGCTTTTGTCCCCATTATAAGCTGGGTCTACGGTCCCCGAATAGGGGGAGAAAATACCCTGTATGTACCTACCTACGTATATTTCAGTGGAATCATTCATAGCCGTTTTTGTAACCTTACATCCAGAACTGTCGGATCGTTTCTCTGGGAATGCCGAAAGTCACTGGCTCGACATATTTTTGGTAGTGACGCCGTTGATTCTGGCTATCAGAAGTTACAGTGGTCGAAAATACAGAGGCGGGCTACTCTCAATAAAAAATAACCTTAAATTTGTACTGAATAAGCTCTCATGAAACTTTAAGACGATTTCCTTGACATTAATAAGACTCTTGGCTGTAATCGTAAATAAAGAAAATCATAAAGTCCTTGTTTGTCATCATTAATTAGTTTAACACTCATTGATAGGTATTTTTATCACAGGTGCTTTGTAACTTAATTATTTTATTCCGACATAAATCAGCTCGCTCGATAAAATATACTTTATCTTTGCAACAAATACACGTTCACACAATCGTATATTTTAATTAAAATCGTAAGGAACATGTATATAACCTTATTTATCCGAGAAAATAAGACGATGTCGTAGCTTTCGTGTGTTTACGACACGTATGTCGATGCGTTAATTCGATACGTAATATAAAAACTGTGAATTTATTCGCGATCCACCGACGGAACCTTTCATAAAGTAAACGTTCGTATGTCCATGTGTCAGGCACCTGGCCCTGAAACAAGCTTGTAAGATGCTATCAGGGCATTTTCGTTTCACGCTGAGAGGCTTTTAACAGAATTTCGATTTCGCAATGCATTTAAATGCAGGATTATCTGATGCGTTTCGATTTCTTACCTAATAAGTTCAACTTATTTACAGTGGATATTATAAAGTTATTAGAATATGGAGAGTAGATTTTAAAAGGACCGATTCGTAATGGCTCTTAAATTCCACTCTTCATTTCCGATCCCCTATTTGAAGAAATTAAAACTAAATTGAAACATGATATGATGAGGGGCCGTGAAATCACAGCTTAAATTCAAAATCTTACAAAAAAAGTTCAAAAACCGTCGGCCATTTTTAAATCATGTTCCATCGGCATTCGATTTTTAAATATGGTGCGGAGTGCACCGAACCCCAATTCGATAGTCTGATACAATCGTCCAAATTAGTGAGAACTCGTGAGCTGCCCTTTTTGCCTTTTTGGGATCTGTGGGTCAAAGGCTTGCGCGAGGGGTGGAAGGTCTGGTGTTGTTGGTCGTCTGGCGGCCCGGCTCAGCCCTTGGGAGTGGGGACGGAACGGTACTGGCAACACGCGAGGGCTTGTCGATGTCAACATCTATCATACGTTTTATGGCTGAGAGGCTTGGAAGCGGACCGCTTACATGCGAGTCTAACCACTATTTGCCTTGTTTTAGTATTACAATTCTAAGGTCTGATAATATTGAATTTAGTTTAATTTACAGCAGCTCTACAGAATATCCATGCACGTTAAGATAACACAAAGTTAGGAATGGAGTAAATTATTCTGAATTTTGGAACGTGTTTAATGTTGAGTTTATCGTGCACGTTGCATATTTTATCTGGGATTATTGTACAACAAAGTTTATATCAACAACACTTTAGCTGATAATAGTTTTAATATTATTATTGGACGACCTTTTAAAATAGTTTCAGTTGCAAAAGATCCCGGAACTGAAGATCTAATTCTGTCTGACGAACGACATCAACTTTTACAAGCCAGCTGTCCTGATCCCGATCTGTGAAATTAGATTGTTTATAAAGTTCGTCTCATATCTGGTATTAGTCACGTTCGGGGACTTAACTGCCTTATCAAAACTTCAATACTTAACCTCGAAACTGTTCCGGAGAAACGGGAATACGTAATCTTGGCTTCATATCCAATTCGCATATTATCACAAATCCTACCAAAGATCAGTGGTTGGATCGTGAATACTCGAACGCTGCCGTGCATGTCAAACCCGCAAATACTGTCATATTTTACAAGACTTTTATTGCGAAAAAATGACTCAACATTCGCGGTGCTTCAAGGGAAAGTCCGCTTGAATTCAATGGCAAAAAGACCCACAATTGTTTGAAGTTTCAGCAGTCGTTATAACATTCTGTGTCTCTGTACAGAGATCAGCAAATTCGGTAGGTAAAACTTTGAATCCCCGTCCAATTTTGAGAGAGTCCATTTGCATCTCTCCTTGCATTAACTAACGGACCCGCGTCGAAGTTCCCTCTTCGCGAAACTTCTTTTCTGCTTCAACTGTTTTGGTAATGTGGCCATTTCACGGAACGAGGTTTAAACAAATTTCATAATATAAACTTCTTTTGTAATAAAACTCTTTGAAACAAATCTGAATTTGTACGTTTGCGAAAACAAAAAAGGCGCGATTTTATAAAGGATTGCGTTAATTTTTTGTTCCTTTATTATTTCAGCTTAGATTAAATTTTCATCGAATAACGTAGGTAGATATTTATTTCCAAATACAGGAAATCTTGAACGTGCGCCTATCTATTGATGTAGGCAGGTACCTTCCATTTCCATTTTACGACTTCTCATTATTTAATCATAAAATAAAATTAACTCGGATCGATTTAGTGGTATTTTGAATGCGGTATGAAATGTATATCTTTGTGTTTATAGCGTGGTGTAATAAACATGGCTTTCATTAAAGCGTTCCTGCCACGCGTAGTATTTGCCCGCTGTAAGTAACTGCGTCAATTGCCTTATCGGCACCCCCACAGTCCTATTTCGTGACCAATTGCCGCCGTCTTCGTGTAATCAACGCTTTATGGCACCAAAAAAGAAAAGCCAACGAGATAATAACAGTGGAACATGCGTAATGACTGAAAATGTTTGTCGCTACGTGTCACGCCTAGATATGTGATGTTTGGCACAACGGTTAGCACGTTCCACAAATATTGTGAGACAGGGCAAATACGAGGCAAATATGTGTGCCTTACTATGGCACAAACATTGGGGCATAATGCCACGGTAAATTGTGCACGTCGATATGAAATTACGGGTCGTTACGGCGATTGTCTCTGGCGGCACGAGCGGGGCACGTTCGCGACTTATCGCTTGCTCAGTTTTTCACACAATCGAACCATTTTCTGTTATTGGTATGTATTTTTATAAGGATTTTGTGCGATGCCGAACTTTTCCAAATTTTTATGAAACTACATCACACAAAAAGCTTAGAAATTCTCGATAAAATCATGAAAATGTTCAGCATTCTAAGCTTTGTTTTCAGGCAAATGTGAGCACCCATTGTGTAGGGAGTAGGCACTTATTTCAAGAGGAACGACCTATTTGAAAAGCGATCAGAACAATGTTCAGTTTATTACAGACAATCACGGTTAAATAGAGCACATCTGCAAATCACAATTGCAATTGCGGAGACAATTGTTGCTATGTATGTCATTGTTTCTTTGAACTTACGCCAATAGGCATTTGATGATGACGCGATGCTTGCATTGCATCAACTTATTGGCTAACAACTGTCTTCAAACGGCTCATGATCTACAATATTTATCGACTAGCGTTCGAAGATTTTTAAGGCGAACACCAAAGAAAATCAGTGAAAAGAAATTGTAATTTGAAGGTTTCACCTTACCTCGTATTGTACCACTCTCACTAACCACAGTAATAAATCAATGATCGTATAAAAGAAAGCAATTAAAAAGGCTTTCTTAGACAAAGACGCACATTATCACAATGAGGAACGACCACCTTCACTATATCACCTGTAATTTTAAACTGATGTGTACCTAGCCAGTAACTCATTGTTGCAACGCGGAAGGGTTTGCGTTTTTTGTTTATGCTCCAAATTTTTATGGAACCCACTAAAACACCAACAAAAACGGACAATGCACTTTCAGTTTCTTTATAAAAATAGAACAATGACCATCCGAAGGACGAGGCAAGGTGTTTTTTGATTGTAGAAACAATGGTTTGTTACGCAACTTTTGTTCAGATGAATGTCCAATTTTTTCGTAGTTGCATGTTATAGCATATTGTCAGTCATTCTCAGAACATTACTGGTGTGTTACAGTGCAAAAAGTGGAGCAACGTGCAGTTTTTTGATAAATATAAAAAGTTTTAAAATAACCAAATGTGTCCCTGAGACGTTATCGTAGGAGATAAGTAAAGCAGACGCAGCCAGTCGTAAATATAAGTGAACTTCAATACACAGGCACGGAGGCAAAGCGTGACGGACCAACGGATTTAGAGGTAAATGTAGCAATAAAACAACAAACGATTCCTAGTAAAGAACAAATAGATATAATATCCGATGATTTATTAAGCAATATTCGGCAGCGAAGAATAGGAATCGAAATAAACAAGGATTTGCGGAATGTTAACACGAAAATTATGTTGAGGAAGACATTTTAGGAGTGTAGTGAGTATCGATGTTATACGTTCGTGTTGTCGTGTATTTGTTTGTGGATGGTTTCAAGGTTGGTGATCGGAACCGGGGCGCAACCCACTGTCGCATAAATTACACATTTCACTAACATACGCGTTCGTTGTCGATGTCTAGGAGACATTGTTATGGTAGTGAGTTGGCGGGATTCTGATTTTCTTGACATACAATTTACAATAGGTTTTATTCTCGGTAAAATATCATGTGTATTTCTCCACTTCTCGTGGGTGTCGTAAGAGGCGACTAAGGGACTCACCAGAGAATGGGCAGCAGTATACTCGGTACATTGCAACTGCTACATTGCGATCGCCAACCCGCCTGCCAAGCGTGGCGATTATGGCAACCCATGTCCAGCAGTGGACATCTTTCGGCTGATATGATGATGATGTGTATTTATCTTTACTAGTTCCCATCTAGCTTTCGTCATTATTGACTAAAACCTTAGAATAAATTGTAAAATTATGTTGATACTGGACCACCAACACTATAACAGAATTTATAAATACGTATATGTAAAGCACTTTACCCCGTTCTAACTAATGTAAAATATGGCCTATTTAAACACCTCATTTATAAGCTTATTGGTATATTATTTACTAATAAATTCGTGAGTTTATTACTAGCCTAAGTGTAAACAGTTATAAATTAAATAAATGAAACCATCGAATCGTGACCTGCAACTCTGTTGATAGCAGAGTTTATCGGTATCAAATTGCGTAATAAATTAATCAATATGCATACCAACACTATAACTAATGCACCTATATATTGAACATATTTTCCTGTCTCCATTCTTCTGTCCTTCATCATCATCATTTCAACCGAAAGTCGCCCACTGCTGGTCAAAGTCCTCTCTCGAAAGTCGCCATGTCGATCCCATTCTCGCATTTAGTGGATTCCCGCGCCTTCACCAGGTAATCGCTCTTGCATGAGACCTTCCATCGCTGCGTCTTCGGGTCCCCTGGGCCTTATCTCAATGATACTTGGGTACGACGAAAAAAAATCGTCATCTCATCAGTCACTTTTTAAACATACAGTTTTTCACATAGTCCATACATAGTTTCTTCTTCTTACTCTTGTAGCCATGCACGATTCAGACTTAAAACTTTCTTCACGACATTTTCCTCATTTCTCACATACCCACTCAATGAAAACTGATTTCCACATTTTTTTATTTATTTACTTACCCACAGCACATACATACAAATAATAAATCATGCGGTCAGATTCTAATACATATATTATGCCAATTACAGATAAATAAAATATCAACAAAGACGCCAGATTACCGCTTAGTTGCTAACTTAAGTCTAGGTGTACGATTGGAAAAAATGAGGAAAAGAAAAAAAAAGTTTCGAAATCAAAGTAAATAAGAATGGATTTGCGTTATTAATCAGAAATTTCGACTACGTTTCATTGGTGTGTAGGGACGGCAAGATTCTTGATTTGAACTTCATCTTAAGGTCATCATATATATCTGCTTAGTTTTATATTTAACTATATAGTAGTAGATACAGACAAATATACAGAAACTCTAATGAATTAAGTTGTATGCAAGCAAAGCTGTGGCCCAATTACTTTAGTAATGTAACGCTGTCCGCACTACGCCTATTAATTGACATTTCCTAATCAATTTGCATGTTCAATTCAACGAATTTTCTCTAATTTCAGTTCTTAGTTGCACTAAGCCTAATTAAGAGTTCCAGCGTAATTGTTGGGGCTCAATCACACTTAGAAGTTTTGCTCATTTCTGTTGAGAAAATAAATGTGATTCGTCCCCCTTATTCAATTGTTATTTGCAGTGGAATTGTCTATCCGTTTCCTTTTGAATTTCCGCGTTCATTTTTATTTTAGAGATGGAGAAAATATCTGCTGGAAACTTTTCTTATTTTCAATCGCGTAGAAAAATGTATGAAACTTAGAAAATAGTTATCTTTATAAGGTAAGGTAAGGTAGGTACTACACCATACAAGTTACAGAAAACATTACATAAGGTGGGGTGGCTTTTTAAGACTTTTGGTTTAATAAAACTTAACGATATTTGCTAGGTACTAATGCAGGTAAGAACCAATCCATTCGGAATATTTTTGTTAAAAGTAAAAACCCAATAGACACGGGAAATCTTCGCTACCTCTAAAAGTTTTCTTTGCAATCAAAACAGTGCAATATATGGGGTTGTCGAAGGGTAAACAACCCGCCATCGTGTCATCAGGAATGTGACACCCGAGGGGTTCATGGGGGTCTTACATTGTTCGCCAATGACGATATTAGGTCCCACGTGATAGAGACCGACCCTATTGCCATTTGTCGGGCACTGTTTGAATTCTTTTACCTTTTCTGAACACAAATGTAGACCAAGAACGCAGAAACAATTGAAGACCTGCCAATCTCTTAAGGAAATACAGTGTGTCCACATAACCATATCCGAAGTAATAGTTAATTAACTGAGCGCTACCCAAGCTGCCGACTGTGTAACTAAACCCTTAGGTATCGATCCCTGAACAAATTAGGATTGCCCTCATGTCCGTGAGAGCACGACATTTTCCTTATTTCGATGAGAACCGGGTTTAATATGTCGTTTATACGTAAGTCGATGCACGGATCGGGTACCTGCCTAATTTGTGAGACCCAATAGTTGCCTGCGAGCTACTTACATAAATATGATTTTAGTGTCGCTGCTGTGATTACAATTTAAGTGATTGCGATTTGTGGTAGGATGCAAATGTTTGTTTTCGTCGCTAAATTAATTGTTATTGAATTTTTAGTGCACGTTTATTTAAATTATATACTTATGTAGCTATGTATACCTACCTACCTTCTTATGCAGGTACCTAAGTAGCGGCAGGTAGGTAGACACTTTACCTTATCGAAATATTAAAATCAATAATTTATGACAGCTATTGACTGCACACTAAATAATATCGAACAGACAGGTGCAAATGGCCGAATCGATTTCAACAATAATGAAGAAATCTTTATTTTTTTTTAAATAATATCAGTTAAATTAAAAATATTGAATAGAATTTAGCAAAAAAGGATACTATTATAACTGGGTGGATCTATTTCAAAGGTGTAACAAAAAATTAGTTTCAGTGTCCGAACTATGACAAACGACTTGGCGGTTTGGGAAATCCAATATGGCCGCTCATCCTACATATTTGGTCAATCTTGTACTCAGGTAAAAATATACCTTCATTTCAAGAAATGGTGTAAGATTTTAATAAGGCTGCCTCTCATGCAAATACTTTCTATTTTCTGTGCATTAAGCAATAACATTTATCTGCCTTCTTATCTTACTTATATTCATTAAACTTAATCCCGGCAATACACAATCTTTTAATAGACCGGGATCAAGTTTTATACAACAACATCAAAATAGTATCCGACGCGACCGGCTCTTAGCAATCTAAACTAAATCACATTTATAATTAAAATCGGTATATAAAAACAGGGATTAAAATATGCTACGAGAAGTCGGGAGCCAATTTTTATATACCACGTTATATAAACGGAAATATGAATGGTTGTTTACTGCGCCCGTGGCCTGGCTTTTAATTTATAGTTGACTAATTGGCGTACCCAAACTGTAGTAATAAATTCAAGCCAAAATGTTGGTTCAAATGTTCGTATATTTGTTAACCACATCACAAAGTCCAGTGAACTAATTTTGATATGCGTTACGTTTCAAGAATTTTAACTAAATTTTATTCAGTCTAAATACTGTTCTTATGTAAGTCTGTTTATGTATTCGCGGTACGATGGTCAAACGTTTTATTATTCTGAACCCATTTGGGATTTGGTTTTATTATAAAAATGAAGGTGAGTGGGTTAAGTTCAATGTTAACGAGTTTATTTTTTAAACTGAACGCCTACTTATACTTCTATGATAACAAATTAAGGTTTTTATATCGAGTTTTCTTGTAAGAAGCTTCATATATATCTTTAGTACTTACTTCCAACATTTTCAACCTAACAGACCTACGTAGTCAGATCTATGAGATCATCAATTTGCATTATCTTCATCCTTCACAACCTAAGCATAGTAAACAAATAATTCACGAAATATCATCAAATACTGAAGCAAAAGCGAAGTATCATCCTCGTAGCTTCGATCGGAGCATCGTGCCAAATTGGATAACTGCCAATACGAATATCAGAGGAAAGGGAAGAATATCATACCATTCGTTCACTTCCGTCACGTAATAAAAAAATGTAGTATTTTCGGAATCACAAATTGTTTTGGACCTAATTTTGTTGTAAGTTGGGATGTTAAATAGTGTACAGAGCTTTTTGGAGAAGAGGTGTGGTCTATTTAAGAAACTGAAATTCTCGAAATTATGTAGTAGGTATGTAGTATACGTACCATGGATACTTCCTACCTATCTCCAGATTGTTACATAAGTGGTTAATATGGCTTTTAATACGTTAAACAGTTCCGAAAATAGTGCTTTATCTAATCTAATACCTTTAAACGAGCAAGTTTTGTTTATATTATAAATGTATATTTATAATCTGAATCTCGGAAACGGCTCCAACGATTTTCATGAAATTTAGTATGCAGGGGGTCTCGGAGGCGATAAATCGATCTAGCTAGGTTACATATTTAGAAAACGACGTGTTTCCAAAAAAAAATCTCGGTCATCCACATACTGCGTAATAATGAGCGATACCAAATATGTATACCTAAATAGATAGTACGCACGTTATACCTTTAATATAAAGTTAAACAAGAAAATAGACAGAACATTATTCATACCTATCAATCTAATAAAAATAAGTAGGTACTAGTTATCAGATAAAAATTTAATAGAATTTTTCCTAAGAACAACGATTAAAAACTACAAAGAAACGATACAGCACGTAACACTACAGAATCTTGAAAACCACATCGAAATACGTACCCGACGGAATTTCATCATCCAAGATTACTTCTATAAGATGCATATACTCGTAAACTGCTTTACAAACGGTTATAAAATGAAGAGGTTATGAGTTTAGCGAACAAATACATGCATAATAATGTTGTATAAAATAAGTTGTATTAGGTAAGACTAGCGATTATCTTCGGTTCAGATAGTTGCGCAGGAGTAAAGATCCGTGAGGATTGGTTTAACCACTGTGAGTGCGGAATTCTGATTCTATGAATATATATGTTGTGCGTTATTAACTAATTTGTGGTATATCATTTTAGTGACAGATTATGATAATTTTTTAATTGTCTGGAAATGAAGTTATAACAATAAAATTTTTCTAAACAATTAATGAGGGTCAGTAGTTACCTCCCTAAATGCAAAACAAAGAATTACTCGTACCTAGAGCTAAATTCAAATACTAATATTAATGACTCAAAAATAATATAGAAAAGAGAAAAGTTAGGCTTGTTACAAAAGGTGGTCTAGCTGGTGGTTACGTTTGAATAGTGTCGCTGTGGCTTCTTGCGATTGCGTTGTCGTACCTACAAAAGGTGGAAGTATGTGGCCAGCCGCTAGTTTGTGGTGTCGCTGGCAGTTACGTTGTGGTTGCGATGTGGCTGCGATGTAGTTGGTATCATACACGCGGTCGATAATGACTGCAAAATGTGGTCATTATGAATTTAACCATTAAGTTGCATAAAAATTAGCGCCCGCCCACCTGTTGTCGCTGTGGTGTGGTTGTGGTACGTGTGAAACAAGCTTAACCTATTGTTTATTTGACACGTAGGTACTCTATTTAGTACCTACCCGCAGTGTTTGTACCCATAACGCGCAAATATAAAATATCATAGAATATGGGGTACTGTGATTTTTTCAGCTGCTCAAAAGCATGAAAAAACATTCTGAAGAACCAAAAACATACTTACTATTTACCAATACAGAATGGAATACTATGTACACTATATAAGTTGCAGAAAATGTAGATGAAGAAAACATTTCATAGGGTGAGAATGGGCGGCCTTATCGCTAAAAGCGAACTTTTCGTAGGAAAGATAGTACTGTAGTACTGTTTACAATTTCATATTGATTGCTTAATAGTTCAAAGTTTAACTCCAAAGCATACGTAGCCACAAAACCCCATAACTAATTGGCCTGTAGCCAACACAGAGCCGTTCTTCAATAGTTTTAATATAGAAACAACTGGTATTAACAAGGTGGCTTGTTACTCTATTTTCATGCTGAAAGACCCTTTGTTTTCAGTTTCTAACAAGCTCGGCTTTCAGGATTAGATCTTGTTAGCGTTATGTGGTACATTATTTATGACTAGATGCTATTTAACTGACTGTGGACGCTCTTTGTGTAGTTATGACGTTTATGAGTTGGGCTTTGGGTCTGTGTTTTTAAGTGTGAGAGCTTTTTTGAAGATGTGTTTTGGGTTGTGTCGGTAATCTATCTAAAAACCTCTTAACCTATTTATTAATTTTGTTTCATAAATGTGGCACTTATCTGTGTTTTGAGAACGATTTAAATATTCAAAAACTCAAATTAAAACTGGTTAATAATCAATAATAATTTGAATCTTTGAGATGACACAATCATTGGCAAAATCTTTGAGATAATTATAAAAAATTACTAAACATTAAACGAGTTGTCTAACACCCATTAATTTTAGAGATCTATACAAACATGTATATCCAATAATAATTGATGCTGTCATATGTAAGTAATATTTATAAAGTCTAAAATTTTAAATTGGGGATTTTATACCAACATGAATACATAAATGAAAATACGTTCAAAACTTTCTTCTTTATTTTGACCTTTTACTTGAATCACGGATACAGTTATGTTTGGAAATTTGTCTCGTATATTAAAATAAACTCCTTCAACGACCCTTGTAAAGATAACTTCGTAATTTAGCACGTATTTCTTTTGATGTTGCCATATTTTATCTGAAGTCAAGTACATTGTACGTTATTACAATTTATGTGTTCCTGTGACAAGTATTGGCAACATAAATAAGTACCTGTAGTTACCTACTTTCTTGAATTTTATTAAGACATGAAAAATTTTCAAGAATTAATCAGAATTTTGTATTGCATTCATTATCTCAGATTAAAATGTGTATATTTATTTTAACTAATGGTATTTATTTGTACCGATTCCACACCTACGTGTTATTTCTCAACCACTCTTGGTTGATTGGCAAAGAATGCTTTAGGTATTAAAGAGAGGTCTCAAAGAGATGTCAGCAAAGTACTGGGTCAGTGCCTGCCAGGGTTGCGGAATTTTCGAAAGGTTCACTGCGGCTCTGGAACGCAAAGGGCACGGATGGGTTTTAGTGAGTAAGAGTCTGACACTCCCTTCCAATCCGCACAGAGCGGAAGGAGTCATTAGTTGATTTCCCATACTAAAAAATAGGCATTATGTCCGCCTTTGTATCTTTGTATTGCATGGAGCTTTAATAAATAAATAAATATGAACATTATCAGTAAAACACAGTCAATGCTAAAGACACGTGACAATTTTTTTACTGGTAAATTCACTCAAGTTACTAACTCTTCTTTGTCCCCCTCAAAAATCTCAAAACATCAGAGAATAAGCAACACAACATGAATCAAACAATTTATTCAGCTGAATATTCTTGGTATCGTAACAATAATTGGAAAAAGCTTTCACCCCGAGGCACCCTATCGCAGGGGGTGGTGTGCGGCATGCGAATGTCGCAGTAGCAGAACTGATGCTGATCCCACTTGCATTTCCTGCACTGTTTTAAAGTAGGGACTGCAGAAAAGAAAAGAAAAATAAAATCATAGATAAACCAAAAAAAAAATATTATGAGCGTGATATTTAAAATAAGAATTTCATCTGGGTTCACTTTTAAAAACTGTTTATCTTCTCGAGTGTATCACCTAATTTTTCTTTTTTGTATTAGTTAAAGTCAATTTATCCCAAGTAAAATGTTGACATTTCATTAGCAGATATTTGCAAACAAACATTGGTCTACCGATAGTTAGATAGATGCGTGATTTCTTGCTATAGAGAGACGGTAGATAAAACGTTACTGAGAAACGTATTTTTAAAAACTAATATTACATTTATATCTTGTAAAATATTCTGATTATTCAACCGCAATCTTCTACTGGGAATAAGCATGTGCAAAAAAAAAAGTAAGCAGGTAAACCCACGATCAACATGCTAGTCACGTGGGACAAATTGTAGTGACAGCGACATCGTACCTACACCTTGCCAGTACTAATCGTTGCTCGAAGGCACTTAGTACCAGCTAAAAATAGCAATCACACTTGCAATGTACCTACTTGCTAGGACAATCGTGCATATAATTCATAATTAAGTACAAGGAAACTCTTATAAGCAGCTACACGCAAATAAAATTGCGAATCACGTTCGAACTCTACTTCGAAACTTAAACGAGACAACCTGGGAGGTATAGTTATCAAGATACAATAATACGCAAACAAAAATCCAAGGCGACCGAGAGTATCTACCTACAAAAAACAAGTTCACCCTTTTCCATATACCTACCTACTTTACATAATAGTGTCACAAAATTATACCGAACTAAAAATAAGATAAAAATTTCCGTCACTTCCCAAAGTGTCTGACAAGGAGACAAGAAAAGCTGTCAGAGTAAATAAATGTCACGTAGGCGTGCGCTATGCCCAATCATGAGATTACAAAATAATAACACAACACGCATCCCTATGTGGATAATCTAATCCATCGATTAAACTGTGAACGTCTTTGTGGGCGTGAGCTCAAGTCATTAGATACTAGTTTTATTTACCAAATCTGACGTTTAGTAAAAACGTCAATTCGTGGCTGGCAAACTAACAAAATATCGAAGTTACTGCCGTGGCTATAAACATTTAAATTGAGTTTTTTTTATCAAGATAGACCTACTCGGTCGGTGGAAGTAAACGTAGTTTTATTCCAATTATTCGATGAGTGGATAGAGGCGTTTTCTTAATGAGTGGATGCGAATGACCCGGCCGTTTTTATCTTTAACTATCTACGTAGTTTTACTTCTACTTACCTATAAGTTAGACATATGAATTAATGTTTTTTTCACCCCACTTTCTTCTATCTCCGCCTCTTTTAAATATGGTAACTACATTTTGCGTAATTGTGTGTGACATGTAATGAACAAAATAATTAAATAGATACCTACTAATTGGATGATCATTTTCCCATTGATGATAAACATGAGTTCAAGAATATTAAAGAAATCTTACTACTAATTTTAAATCAATCAGATGCAGATTATAGGTATGCAAATAATGGTTATTGAAATCCAACAAAACTGGCCATTTGGTTTTTCTGAGTGTTATTTATTGTTTTCTGAATTGGTTTTATAATTACGTAGGTAAATAAAGACTGTCTAGATCTTATCAAATAACCGATTAGCCTCCAATTTACAAGTAGCCGTAAAATTGGTTTTAAATGAATGCGTTGATTTGTTTGTTTTGCTAGCGCTACCACTCTCAAAGCGAAATCTCGACGCCCCATCTTGGATATAACATTATACCTACTCAGCTTAAATATAAGATACAACAAACGAAAAACGCCTAATGAACGTCGAATTTTATTCACCATTCCTGTTTTGAAAATTCAAAAATACTCGAAAGTATAATATGGCGGTGTCACGCCGTCCCATAACATTGTACATTTTATTCGAACATTTACAGGTTTTTGGCGTTACATGTAATGCACAAATGGTGTTAATATTACATTTTATGCCTTTAGAGAGTCGCTTGTGGTTGATTAAAAATTTGTCGTGTAATTCTTTTTTTTTCGGTATTATTTTTGAGCCGTGAGAAGGTCCTACGGCTTTTGGCGAGTAAATGAACTTTGGGTAAGCGCCTTAACTCCGCTCTTATTTGTTTTTTTCTCGCTTTATTACTTTGCGATCTTTTAATCTTGATTAAATTGCCTTAAAAGAATATTACATTACTGATTTGTATTTGGACGGTAAATAAGGGTTTTACTTTAGGTAGGGAGGATTATTTAGGTAAACCTACCTACTGAGTCTATATATCTTATACCTGAACTGGAGTTCCTAATCCACAAAGAGCACTATGTCAAAAGCGAAGGCAAACATCCACTATCAATAATGCACGGGCCACTTACACAATATTCTATCGGACACAAGCCGAAGATCGAAAAACACAGTCCCCGCTGCTAGGGAGGGCATAACGCAATAACAAAAATATTTACCAAAGCTCCAAGCGAATAAAAAGATGTCCCTTAATGCGACCCCAGATGCACTCCACCTATTATTTGTTTCCCCAGAAAAGGTTACCTCCGAAGAAATATGAATATAGGTAATGTAATGCAAATTCCTGCTCCGGGTCGCCGAGTCCTGACACTATTTCCTTTTCTTCCATTTATCCGAGGGCACCTCTGGGAACAATGTTATTAAAGAAAGATAAGTGAGGCGAGAAGGATCCTATCTTATCGATCTTTCGTATTTCGATCTAAAGAATTTGTGTGTAAATAGGTAAATAAGGGTGGCCGTCACATAAGGAAACGGCGCTCCGAGTCGGCGATCCTTTCACATTCAACTCGATATACCTAGTCACTCGATACCGAAGTAGAATGAGATCTTCAGCGATTAAGCAATAAAATTTGGTAGAGCTCGTTGCGTTTTTCGTTTCGAACGTCAGTTAATCGAAAAGTGCTGACGTTTAAACGGCATATCTAATTTCCTGCACTAATTCAACCGCAGCGATTACTCGCGTGGATCAATCAGACCCGACTAGTTCAATTATAAATTTAAAACAGTCTCGTGCAATGCTAATACATAGAAACGGAAAGTTAGCGCATTCGTATGAGTCACGAGATCGTAGTACGCATCAGAGTTATAACACCGCGTCACAGATTACGACACGCTCGTAAAATTCGTCCGTCCATTGAGTAAAACAATAAAACGCGATTTGGATCAAACGGTGTCACTAGCCCGGCGAAGTTCAAGTGCGCTATTAAGTTGCACAACAGGCAATAAACGTTTGAAATAAAAACGTAAATATTCGCGTCGTAAAGTGTGTATCATTTGTAATAATAGCGTTTGCGAGATGGTTATTTTTATCCGGGTATTGGTCGGGTCGTAAATGCCGTAGACTAGAAGCAGACGGGTTTTACGGTTCGCCCCGAGACTCCGGTGAACAGGTGATGAGGTGTCTTCGCTTTACGGTCTGCAAGACTGCTGCATCTTTCACAAGCTATTGCATTATGGCCGCTGAACTAGAACGATAAATACTTACACTGTGTTTTTGGTAGCTATCTCGTTGCATAAACTCTTAACAAACTAGGCAGGTGTATAAACAGTCTGTATTATAAGCAATCAATGATGTGCGTGAGTAGGCAAAGAGTGAGCAATAATGGCCTAGCACATATTAAACTTGTACTCGATAAATAATGCATACCAAACGAATATGAGTCCTGAGTGAACGAATGAGAGGTGCCTTGAAATAAAATATCTTTTTATTCTGCCATTTAGCCAGCTCTACTGGAGGCTACCTACCTGCCTTTAGGTATTTTAGGTATCCGTAGCGATTTTTAACGTTTATTTTACCTTGTTTCAGATTAACAAAGAATTTGGATGACACATAAATGGATACCTTCAATGTGAGTCAAGAGAAATAAAAATGAGGTAAGTTATTATTATAGGTACACCTACCGCTACCAATGCTTTGTCACATGGTACCTACCCGTAGGTACCCTTGAAAGGTTTTTTTTATACATGACCTTTAAAAGCTAGGACTTAAATTAGAAAACATGAATGACCAAAAATAACTACATTTAGGGAAAATAATATTCAAGCAGATTAACGCACTTGTGCTCTACCTACGTTAAATTGACAGCTGGAAAAGGACAGTTGCGACTAGATATACCTAGGTAGGTACTCATAAGAATTATTTTATTGCTTTGCTCATAATGCTTAGCAATAATTTCATCTGACTTGACTTACTTTACCCACATTTAAAGTTCTCATGCATTATCATTTGCTCAATTTGCGTTAATATTACACAAAATTAAGTGTTTCCACAAAATTATCAGGTAATTTTCCTTACCACTTAACATAAGTCCCGATTTAATTTGATTCAAAGAGAACAAAGTGGCGAGTAGTGTCAGCATAAAGTTAATAAGATAGGGATCGACCGGCCAGAGGCTGGCCGTGTTCTACCTACCATGTTGGGCAAATTAGACAATGTAGGACGTCTCCAGTCACTATCACAAAATTCTTTTCGAAAATTCCGTACAAGCTGGCACCTAAATACTTACCTACCTTAAGAATAACGCATTCCTTTTTGTGTTATTTGTTCATTGCTAAATCCAGCAACATTATCATAATAGAAATAAAACTGTGAGTCTAATTAAAACCTGAAAGAAATGCTTTGTTGTTTAATCCTAAATAAAAACAAAAACTTCAGCTCTTCAAAATTTGAATAAACACGGTAGGAATGTTGTAATAACTTTTATCAAAGGCAGCCGTTCCCAGAATTAACCTTGTACAAAAAGGCCCTTCACAACATCAGGGTAAAAGTACATAGAAGAATTCCCAACAATATCTGCAAAGGATTATGGAGGTCTATCCCAACATTACGTGCCTAAATTGAAGAGGTAGCCCATTTTACAAACTAAGGCAGCTCGGTAAAGAGAATGTGCTTAGTTAGGAAAATGTTGGGGCCTACCTAATTTGGGTAGGTTATGTTACACGTTAAGTACCTACCCTTTAGCCGGTTAGTAGTTTGAGTTAACTTACGGAACGGGAAAACGCGCGTACAGTCGCTAACACATACGATTGTACTCAAGTTCTAGCGAGGTCGTTTTATTAAAAGTTTTTTGTTCGTAGTTAAAATGTGTTTGGGTAGACAGGAAATAACTGGCTGAAAAATACAAAAAAAAAATCACTTTTTGAAGCTTGTCACAAAATGCAAAATTTTACCAAATAGTCTCAGGTTTGTATACAAATGTTTACTCTAGATTGACTACAAAAAAGATTGACTCCAAAAAGACTAAAAACTATTGATTTCGTATATTTTCTTTTACATAAAAACAATAAAATATTTTATTAGTCTCTCTACAAGAGCAATTTGCAAAATCACATAATTTATGTGATGTTATTGTAATAAATCGGTTAATGACCGAGTAATAGCACAATAAATGCATGAAGATTAACGATAAACACGTGTCGGTATCGTAAAACTGTTTTGAATTCAACTGCGCCCGTCTAGAATCTGTCTGTCTAGGCACGGGCCGAATGCCCATTTTATTGGCGATTCAAAGCTACGTCATCTCATTTTACGGTGGCGCCTACTTATACGAAATCACATAAAACCAAACACGTCATTGAGACTACTATAATGTTCTATTAGGGGCAATTTAAACAGCTCCTTACAATTTTACGATTTCGACGGCGGTTTATGGCATGGCACGCGCTTGAGTTTGCTCGTAAAAACCTACGGTCACCTGTTGTGTGTTATCCTTCCTACAATGTGTCAATAAAATTTTGTCAATGGACGACGTTTTAATGTGCCAATTATGGTTCGATGTTTCATTCACAAGTTCCAGTTTTACGACGCGGTTTGTGGCGCTACGCTCTATTCCCGTAGGAAAGTTCCCATCGTACTACGGGCTTTCAAGCGTGAATTGATAAAGCCTCACCGAAATTTTACCAAAAATATATTTTTCTTTTTGACAAACACTTCCTCAATAGATTATCTTTTTCTTTTCATCTTGCCGCTTGATGGAATGACTTTGATCAAGGAAATAATTTCAGAGCGTAACAATATTCGTTAGCGACTGTACAAGAATAAATGTTTATGAGCGGCTCCTTCACATTAGTAGGTATTTTACGGGACCATATTTTGGACGCAACTGTACTAAAGTAGGTTTATGAATTCAGTTATTTTTACATCGGTATTTCTTACAATCTTATCTTTATTGCTATTATTTCTTGTTTTAACGTGTTTTTTCTTTGCTTTCTGATGCTTTCAAACAATATTGGATAAAATGTTTGCTAATATATTATGTACAATATCCCGTTTACATGTAATTTATTTATAGAGGATAGTTTTCGTAAGATATAGGTCATAGTGATATATTTATGATCAAAACCACTGTCTGGTTAGATGGTGAAACATTTTTTCAGGTTTTTATTGTGTTGTAAGAGCATGTTTATTTTATAACATAATTTAGTACGGCAAAAATAAGAATAGGTTCTCCAATTTTACTACGTGTAACAGGATTTATTGTGATGCCGTCGGCATATCAATTGTATGGAATGGGTGCCATCGTATACTGTAACAGTCACGTAGCTCAGCATTATTTCCTGAAAAAAATATAACAGGGAAAAGGAAAATTCAGCAGATTTCTCATAAATACACGTAGTCCTACGCCATCGCCCATAACTCAAATGACTGCATACGTCAGGAATATAAAGGAGGAACTTTAGCCAAGCCCCACCTAAAATAGCATGGCCGTTCGTTCAGCGAACACCCGCCTCACGCCGATTGGCGGAAAGTCAAATAAACCAGTTTACCCGCTCTTGCTCTGGCCAATCAACGCGAGGAATATTTAAAAGGCAATTTAGAAGACATCTTGGGAGGTATCCTTATCTCTGTCATTACGTATGCGAGTGAACGTGACGGGGCACACGTCATTGAAGTAGTAGTAAGCGGTGGAGATGTCTCGCGTTTTGCATAGATGGCGTTAGTTGTTACGTAGTTCGACGCTTTCACGTTAGATGGCGTGGCGATCTAGTGTAATCTTATGGGAGTCAGCTGTTGCCTGTTAGTAATGGGTTTGTGATGGAATCCGGACATGGTAGCAGTTTTCTTAAAATAGTTCCAATTTTCAAATTCTGATGGTTTTATAGTATAAAATACTTATCGTTTGTCTTTATTTCATAAACATTGTGTTTTTAGCTGAGTTTTATGGTTGAATTAATAAAATACCTACTTACCTTGGTATACCTATTTAGTCTGCCCCATTGGCAGACTTTTGACCAGTTTTGGGAGGTTAGTTGTTTCTGAGTCATTGGAATTAGAATATTTACTTGACAATTACTTTAAGGTATCAACTAATAAGGTAAATCATTAGGTACCACATCAAACAGCCACAAAAACAGTTTGTTCAGTAAAATGACTAGAGTAGGCTACTATATAGGTAGTATCCCCGTAGAAAGATTCAATGAAAGACACATAGGTAACTAACTTCGTAGGTAATTAACTCTCTTCGTCTTTTATGTAGGTACCTACATAAAAGACGAAGAGAGTTAATCTGCCCAACAATACATTTCCGTGACTGTACAAATTTTTAATTGTCTTCAGGTATTTTTAAATACCTAAATAAATATGTAGGTAGATTATTTCAAATACTTTCAATTTTGTAATTTATAATGACCTTGCTTCAATTCGTTAGATAAAGTCATAATCAAATTATCTAAAATCAATCGTGATTTATAACTAAACCAGTATTGAATACTAATTTCAAGGAAATGGTTGTTCAGACAAAATCTAATAAATCTAGATGTAAGATTTTTTAATTTGATTATGACTTTATCTAACGAATTGAATTCGTTAGATAAAGTCATAATCAAATTATCTAAAATCAATCGTGATTTATAACTAAACCAGTATTGAATACTAATTTCAAGGAAATGGTTGTTCAGACAAAATCTAATAAATCTAGATGTAAGATTTTGAATTAATAACCAATTAAGTGTTGTTATGCACTAATGTTCTTTTTTTTAATTTATCTTTGATTACAAGATTGAACATACTTAAAATGAAGCAAACTCCAAGAATGGTTTCGGTAGGTATTGCAATATAAACCTGGATACAAAGTAAAGAGGATTTATATTGGAGCAAATTTTTTTTTTAAAATAATTTTCAAATTCACTAACTTAATAAGTACCTACAGCTGTCGTTTATAGTGTAATTACTTAACTTAGTTTTTAATTTTAAAAACCTACTTTCATTTTTTTTTTCGGCAACTCAGCCTCTGACAACTATCCATTCTGCAAGTGTCATGTGTTAGTTGCTGTCATTTTTTGACGTGTAACTGACATTCAATCTTAAATTGTTGGATGCCCAGTGATTTATTTTGTATTTATACGCGTTTGTACATAATTTCGCTATTATTAGTCTAGTGGTTTAGGTATAGTAGTTGGTTTAGGTTACTTGTACATACCTTTTATACTCAGTTAAATGTAAGTAAATAAATTGACTTTAACATATTAAAACTTAAAGAGTTGAACAATTTATTTATTTGACTATAGGTCTAATGACGTACAGTCAAACATTACAGACCTACCTACAGTATCATTTAGGTACCTACTTACTCATAGTTAATATTTCCTTGCATTCCTTGCTTAAAAAAAAACGATTTAAATCTAAATAGGTACCTAGATACATTTGTCACACTTTTTCTTAGTGCTATTTCGATTTTTTTTCAGCCCTCATTGATTATGTTATGTAACGGTTTTAAACTGAATTCCTACTTCATCTGTGTTGTATAAATAAGAATTTCTGAAGTTAATGAGTGGTAAATAATAATGATTATTTGTACCAATCTAATGAAATCTCACAACGAACAATAGTGTAACAGATAACCTGCTTAATTTTAGTATAAAACACCTTAGTACTTACCTTACCTTTAACAGAAAAAAGTTGAAATCTCTCAAAAATAGTCTGACACACCTATTTTTCCTAACTATCTAAATAGCCGTTAGAAAACGTTTAAGGTTTCGTGATCAGGACTTTAATAAAGGTAATAGGTACTTTCCAAAGCATAGTAAATTATTCCTATTCCTGCAATAACTATATTATTATTAATTAGTAGGTAATCACTATCTGTCTAATAACGTCACTAAAAAACCTAGTATTAATAGTAAACCTGTTCAGATAATGAATAAGTAAGATAAAAATAATGAATGGAGTATTACCAATAATTATGCTTATTTTATTACATCATCATCATATCAGTTAATGGGTTGTGGAGGTCTAGTAGGCAGCCGCTCCACGTAAAATACTGGTATTCAGCTGAATCCGGATTGACTGGGAGCCGACCCCAATATAGTTGGGAAAAGGCTGGGCAGATGATGATGATCATCATATAAACCGAAAGACGTCCACGGCTGGACATAGGCCTCCCCCAAGTGTCACCACAACAACCGATCCTATGCGTCTCGCATCCATCGGCTACCAGTGACCCTCACCAGGTCATCGGTCCATCTTGTGGGAGGCTTTCATTTTTATTTTATTTATTTAAGGAAAAACAAAACAGTAGCACAATAAGAAATAGTCATAATATCTAAAATATACATTTTCACAATTATGCTACCCACTAAATTCTCCACAAATTACAGTTTGAAGTATTTAAAGTTTTAGTTACCTTAACACAATAAATATTTAAATCTAGCTCAAAAATCTTTACTTAAATTTAGAAAGAAATTGAAAACCCTTTAAAATATTCTGACACACCGATTTCTTAACCGTCTAAAATGTTTTAATATAAAAAATATAGCTATGTTACACTTTTAAAGGCACAATAAATTAAACCTAGCAATAGCTTTAATTATAAATAACTAGTAGGAACTATAGTACCTAATCAGTAATCACTGCCTACTAAAGTCACTAAAAAAACTAAAATTTATAGTAGTTAAACCTGTTAACAGTAGACTAGCCTTGAGTTTGTAGGAGGGCCACGTGTAAACGGTTGTTTTATTATCAGGTTCGAATAATAATTTTGGGGTGTCGTTGTCCTACGGATGGGTAAACTTTCTGCTTTGTGGCTTAGTTTGTTTTCTGTTAAAGTTTATAATGTGCAGGTACACCAAAATAGTTACACAACAATTTTTCAAGAAATCTTAATTTTATAGGTGCAATGGTACACGTACAACACAAAAGTATCAGATAGTTGTTGCAAAATAATTACAAGTACCTTTGTGCTGTTGTGACAATATTCATTTTTAACGACTTCAATAAAAGGAGAAGGTTCTCAATTCGGTTGTATTTTTTTTATACAAATGCTGTCAAACCTCTTTTTTAATTCCTCAGGTAAAAGTACCTACGCCTATTGAAAAATCAACCCCTAGAGTAAGATCAACCTGAAATGTAGGTTCTACATCACATTGTCTAAAAACAAACTGAAACTTAAGAAAATTTTACTAAAATTTTGTTTGAATATAGTAAGATAATATAGAAATACGTAGTTTTTATACTTTTGTTCCATTCATTTACCATACTTACTTGAAAAGATACAAAGCAAGTGTCCTATTGTTATCCAAGACCAACCGTCCTCACTGCATCCCATAGACATCGAACTCTATTCATAATCCTTCCATAGTTACTTAGGTACTTACCATATTTAGTGTGGCAACTCAAAAAATAAAAATCAATACACAATCATCAATATGGTAGTCAATCGGCAATAAAAACGATTCCATATCCGATTATACTCGCTTCTAGTCCGGTAAATCGATTTTTTACATCTCGAATGACGAAATCGATTGCTTATAGCAACATTGTATGGGTCTTGTACTATTGAGCGGAGCTATTACTGTAGGTATAAAAAATCAAGTTCATGGTCGTATTATTTTATTGCATATCTATTAAGATTGTGTGTTACTAAAGTTTTAGGTGGATTCCTATCATTTTTGTTGCCCAGGCACTTCCTAAAACAGTTTGTGAAAGTATTTTTTCTGAGATAAATTTTGATAGGGTGTCTCCGCATTCCATCATAAAAGATGACCAAGTAATAATTTAGTGGTTCAATAGAGCCTTGAAAACTAGGTTAGCATTAATTTCTTTCAAGGAGAAATTATTCAGTTTTCTGATTTAGTTTTATGAAATATTCATGAACCTACCTACACTACCTAAAAACAAGAGTAGCAAAATTCGAAGGTTTCTCGGTACCTATTTTAATTTCATTCTGTAGAGGAAGAAGTTAACAAAACATTCAATTAAATTAACTATTTCCCAATCTCTAAAGTTATATGAAATAATCCTCCTAATTTTAATTTATTATCTCCGAGCGTAGGTTCAAATCCTCGCCCAAAAATTAAAGAAGTTTGTTCGACACTTCAGCCCTCCTAACCTAGAAATTTTATACCGTCTAATCAAAAGTTTTGTAACGAAAATTTTTCCTTAAAGTTCCCTTTAGAAACCAACGTAGCTGTATATTTTATACCAGTGACCAAGCGCGGCTCTGCATGGATGGAAATTATATACACTAGTTTTTTTCGTTCATCGTTCTTCTATTATTGAAAAACGCATGATAATCCAAAGATTTTTATACAAAGTCCTCCCTCCCATTTCCCCCCTTAAAGTTGAAATCTTACGTTGATTAAAATTATTTTATATTAATCTTTCTAGAAATAAGTAGTTTGATTGTTCGTTGACAGTCAGGGCAAACGATTTTAATACAAAAATAAAGAAATCTTTCGTGTTTCTGTCCCACGTTTTTTTCCCTGTCATGTAAACAATAACAAAATGTTGTGTCTTATCACGGAGGGCATAACACGAGATGTTTTGTATCTATGGACATAAACCCACCGATGTAAGCACTATGCACAACATCAGCTGAATTGTCAATATTGCTCTTAAAATATTACTGACTGTACTATCGTGTAAAGTCGGCCCTATGTATGTAATAAGTATGTGTTTTAATTTCAGATCTTTCAGTCAAAATTCGTCTTTACTTTTCAGAAGTTAAGGTGGGTTCTCGCTTGGGGAAGTCGTCATATCGTGGCTTGCGTGTGTATCCCAAAGTCGCAAATTTGTATTCAAAAGATACCTACCATCGAAGTACACAATAATCGTAAAACAAACAATTTAAACTCCGATTTTGTCGAGTTTCGAATATTGCTCTACCATTGAAACAGTAAATAAGTTTCTATATAGTCTCTGATCTACTTATTATCGTGTATGTACTTGTGTAACTATTACTTAGTTAGGTACTTTACTGTAGTGTTTTGACGCCCTACGGTCCTACTTTGATATTACCTAGATAAACTTACCTACATATTTCTGAGTCTGTTTTTTTTCTGTAGACATAATTTTATGGCTATAAAATCTTTAGGATCAGGTGCTAATTATATCAAACTATAATAAACATTAAACTTTAATCCTTTTTTTTCACAATTCTATGCAATAAACTGTTTAATGATCAACGTGTTTCACTACAGGAACAAATCGTAGCAAAAATAATAAGACAACCGGAAACACCAAACTTTATTTAACTTTACCACAAAAAAATATATTTTACACTACAACTTGTAACATTAAGAAGTACATATTTTAGTAACAAAAACTGTTTTTTAGTATACCTACATCAAAGTTAACTAGGTGTGTTCTAATAGTCTTTTAATTGTAGGTAGGTAAGTACCTACTCATCTTACTACGCCGCCGCCATGCGAACTCAAAATGATCTCCTGACTTTGTAGTGTTGCCAACAACAATAAATAAATTGAGACAAGTCCAGGAAAATGAGGCGAAAGTGTATAAATTACATGTGACAAGATTTAAACAGACATCTGTGTGTTATATTCTTTATTACACTTGTAATAAGGAATGTATTAGGATTAAATTCTTAGAATATTAGTGGTTAATGACCTGGCACAGGAAGCGATGCAATCGTTATAGCCCCGTGTTTCCTTACATACATTTACATTAAATTAGCTGGAGTGGAAATGTGCAATTTGTAGCCTAACTACCTTTTCATGGTACTGACTAAAATACTAAATTGAATTTTCATTACACACTACAGGTATGTAAGCTATGTATAGTTACCTAGTGCTTTTAAATCTATTCATAATGTCGCACAGTATTTTAAAATGTGCAGTCATTCTTAATGTCATACAATTTAAGTATATTTAGCTTTATTATTTTCTTGACATAAGGTCGTCATAAACGCTGAAAATCTACTATTTAAGCCATTAAAAGTTCACCCCCAAAACTCTGGTCCTTAAAAGCGTTAGTGGTGAACCGGACTACCCCAGCACTATGGCAATGCGGCAAAATTTGGATATCCCACGAAATTACGGACGGGTGGCGACTCTTCGGCCACTCTACATAATTTTATGAGGCTCGATAGCGGCTGGGTTTTAGGAGCGAGATAACTATGACTTGGCATGGTCTCAAGCCTACTATAAAATTATGAAAATATTGTGGATTGGTACATTTGCAATGAAAATAAAAGATAATTTATTGTAATGCAGTCTTGAGCAGGCTTAGCAGGTCTTGCAGGCTGTGTGCGATCCAATTTGTCTTCCTAGAAAAAAAAATGGATAATTGTATTATTAATGAGGAAACATTCATGAATTAATAAGGTAAGTTAGTTTGATGTTACACAAAATTCAGAATTAAGAAAATATTAAACATTTAAGAATCATAAAAAAATGGATTGAGGTAGGTTCAATTTAGAGGCTAGACAGTTTCATAAAATGCGTTTTTATGCGTAGTAAAAGCCAGCAGAAAAAAAAAAACAAAACACCTGCCTTATTCGGTTACGATGGAGATAATATCACACATAACATGTTATTATCAACATTAAAGCGTAAGCTTAAAGGCCATTGTTTCTACATACAATAACCTTATAAAGAATCAGGAATGTAGGTATATAAGAGTGTTATGTTTATATTATTCATCGATTAAGTGTAATAATTAAGTTTTAATTGAATAGTCAGTGGGCGTAATTTATGCTTCGTTATCGTTTTCTAAAAAACCGCGTCGCCGAGGGCTGACAAAGACAATAAAGTCACAAGTTTACAGATAATGTAACTTGACCTCAACGCACACGCTTACACCTACATGTAAGTATCTTAGTCTTTTAATTATTCCTGAATTCATTACTTGATAAATCCAACATTAAGCCGTAAAAAACATATACCTACGCCACCCTAATTAAACGTATTATTTTATTTTTAAACGTGTGCAATGTTCGGCCCGCGTGCGGCATAATTAAATTTCTTATTTATTTTATTAAACAACACCTTGGCGTAGAATTAAACATGAGTTTCAGGAATATAAACAGTGTACATTATGTCCTTCCTTTTAAAATATTTGACAACACTTGGATAGCTCGGTGGAGTGAAAACTAGATCCAATAAGGTATAATCTATGCAAATAAGCATTTTCTGTGCTTGTTTTGAAGCGAATGAGGACTGTATATATTTTCTAAAATACATATTTAATGAGATGGAATTTCCATTTATTTCTGTGTCCTCTAATGGGTCTTATGATATATTTATGGGAATAGATAGGTAGGTTAAACACATAGGTATATGGTAAATTATTCAGTCACGTCACTCGAACAGGCAATTTCAAATATTTATTTTCACTTTTTTTTTAATTTTCAAAACTCAATTTAAATTCGTTTTTAGTGTTACTTAACATACCAAAAGAGACAATTTTAGGTAGAGACTATCAGCTTGTTTGACATGTAATTAATTTTGTAACTTCTTATTGTTGTATGCGCATTTTTTGATACAATCTATCCTATCTCATTTAGTGTCCTTTTAATTTCAAAATAATGTTATGTGTTTTCTTGAAGAAAAATATACTTATTAAATTCTGTATTTGATCATTTTAAAGTTATCAAACCTTAAAATATTTTATTTTATGACTTTTAAATGCAGTAATCCCAACAAATAGGCCCAACTCAAATACTGCTCTGCAAATACAAACGTAGAAACTGCGGGTAGGTATCCGAACCCATATCAACTATTTACCCAACTTAAATGAGGGTCTTATCAACGTAGATCTTGACCACACAACACAAGCCTCCGACTAACCTCATCAAATTCCCATAGGTGCCAACCCAATTTGAGGAATCAAAAGGAAATATCTACGAAAACTACGCAGATAGGAGAAGGCTTTTATCTCTAGAAATTATGACTAGAAGTTCGTTTTGGACATTTTGTTATTGTAACTAAATACTGGGAATGTTTTTTTTTCATTCACAAATTATTATTATATCTTTCCATCTCTGTGCTTGTCAAATGACTTCTCTATTCTAATTTGCCGAGCAGTTATTTCTAACTGTATAGATGTCTAAACTAAAAATAGGCTCTTCTTTTCTTGAACATTGACTTGAAAATCTTCTCCGAAGAAAAGACGTGCCCAATTTATTATAAGGGTTTCTTCCAATATTAAATCATTTCAGAATCATTCAGTCTTTAAAACTCCTTTATCATAAAATACAAAAATATTCGACAGAAACTCCTTTCCCAAGAAAAAATCTTCTAAAACATAAGTTACGTGTCGTGAATGCGAGATGGTGCGTTCTATATCCACGTGTATACATTGTACCTATACACGTATAGGTCCTATACATTTTACCTATACGTGTACAGTTGTGTATACCTCGGTTCAGGAACTGAAGTGCAGTTAGGGAATACAGCACGGACTGATACCACATAAAGTAAGTGCGTGGCACACGAGAGACGAAGAACGGATGTGTCGCGAGATATATTCGTTTTTTACGTCGTGTTTTATTTCTCGTTGATTGATGTATGATGTCATGAAATGATTGATGGGCCGTTTTGGTTGTTTTCTTTTGAAGCAGGGAAATGTCTGTTGGTTTTTTATGGGTACGGATGAGTGGTTTGTTGTTATGATTTATTTTTGTATTACATTAGTAGTCAATGGTTTCTTAAATTAGGTCAGTGGCCGTTAAAGTTTAACAATTACATAACAATAACTGAATATAGCACAACAGGATGTTTGACATGAAAACTAAAAAAAAGCGAAAATAATTATCTATCTGTCTGTAACCTTTCACGCGACTGAACTGATTTGGATGAAATTTACGGGTAGACCATGCCTTGGAAAAGGATACAAAGAATACTTTTATCCCGTAATTTACGACATTCAGGCGGGCGAAGCCGCTAGCTGAACCTAGAATTTCATATTTTTAAAGTTTAGAAACGTAGAATAATGTTGGGTTGAGCTTCCAAGCCAAAAAGGAAAATTTCAAGTACAGGGACATAGCTGTAACATGAGCAGTAGGTAGATTCAAACCTTGATTACTAGATATATTTGAAATAAATCGAAGTTCACCCAATCAATGTGGTTATCTCCACTTTACTTTTTCCAACTCGAGATAAGGATACAAAGTCAAAGATCCATATTAATTTATGCGTCAACAATCCAATTAAAACTTAATAACAGTCCATCAGCTACATTATTAACCCACATATTACCTAATAAGTTATCTATGTTCGGATCTATCGCGCAGCGTCCTCTCGTGTGTCCCCGTCGAGTCAATAAAATATGTAGGAGACGCGACGAACTCGCCCTCTCTCGCCTTTCCTATAACAAGAAAGAATTTTTCTATGCATTTATTTTCTCACTGAAAATTCTTTTGAGTTTTTTATTCTTTTTACCGATAACAAGACTACAACATAGTCCTTTTTGTACGACATTGTACCCGAACAAGACATTGTAGGTGTATTTTACTTAGCCGATGACTTATATTGAATTTATTGTTTGTTTTGCCTGTATGTGTCTCGTAGAGCCTTCGTTATGGGCTGTTCAATATATTAAGACAGGACCTTGTACCTTTGTGTCGACATCCGTATAAGCAATCTTGTTTTGTGAAGGTACACGTAAGTCGCTAACAAGAGAAACTTCTGAACTCATTACCACAGAATGGGTGTAGGTAGACATTAAATAGATTCCTGCGGAATAGTCATCTCTTCTCAGAATAGAAGCTATTTACTATTGAACAAACGTAGATGGGTAAGTAGGAACAAATGTTTAAAATAAACATTTATTCATTTAAATGCAGTGTGTAATTGAATATATATTCTCAAAACATTCATATACCAATCAGACTTAAGAGAAATCGTCAGTAATTCAATGTAACAAATGTTATGACATTTCTTCGGTATATTTATGACATCAACGGTATAATTTCTTATTGTCGGGCGCCGTTTCAAATTATCGTTTAATAACACTGAAATGTTTCAATTGATTTAAGGCAATAATACCTACAGTACGTAATACGATATAGATTCTATTTATTTCAAGTGTAACGTGGTTCACGAATGAGGGGCCATTCATTAGGTGCCGTGGAGTGTTGCCCGTTCATTTTATTACTTCAACTTACAAATAAATAAATCTGTCGATCTGTTTCTGCGAAATATATTTCGTAGAAGTGTTATTTTTATGTGGTCAATAAAACTGTGTTTTTATTGAGAAGCTATTTACTAATTTTCTTTTTAACCATAGAGTTACAGAGCCAATCTTTGCATTCATGTCAAGTATAGGTACGAACTGAAAAAAATCTGAATGTAATCAACAATGAATATTTGAATAAAACTCTTCCAGCATCCCAAATTAAATTGAATTTTCAGCACACATTCACACAAAAGCAAAGAATTTATCAATCCAAAAATATTTTTAGTCATCACCCTTATTCATTTCCTTCATCAATACTCCATTATATCTTTTATACGGTACCTTTATTCCCGTACCGCATAATGTTTGACACTAAAACGATGCTGTCTCATTAACCAAGAGGCAATGCCCGTTGTGGTAAGTTAGTGTCGGCTTGTAGCAGTAAAATACGACACTTGATTGGCGGACAAACATTGGCCTCGCCGGCATAACTTACCTCCACGCCGCCGCCCAGGGTAGGTTAGGGAGCAATGCGTATCGATTCCGCAGACGCGATATCATCTTTAATGTACGTACACGTCCCGTTAGCCGCAATAAGCATTTGGGATAATACTCCGGTAGCCACCAATTACTTAATTGGATTAAGTGCAATGCTTTTTGAATGAGTTTTCGATATCGAAACTAAATGATCTGCACTGATGGAGCGATTCAACCACTTTAACTTAGTTCCGATGCGTGTTTACGTTGAGTCTTGCATTCAGTCCAGATAGTTTATGCTCTGTTATTATATTTTATTCTAGGGAATTGGTCCCGTTTCGAAAATAACTAGAGAAGTATTATGATGTGTTTAAGATTCGCCAAAACATTCGAGAGATTAATGCTTGTTTGCATAATATATTTGTTTTCTTATTGGCTTCCGAAACAACGCGTCCATGCAACCACTCAAAGTAAGTTTCTTCTAATACACTGGTCCTTTTAAATTAAACAAATAAGCGGGACCTAAATGAGGTTTTTGCCCTACCCGAGCTAATTAAAAAAAGAATTAAGTTACTTGCTTCACAGCAAAGATAGCTTATTTAAAAGGTTTATAATTATAATTTGAGCAGAAAATGTTTAAATTAAAATAATCCGAAAGGGGAACTGGCGGTAATCAACCGACACAAAAATTATCACGACGATATTTTACGAAAAAGGAGGATGTTTATTTGCATTCTGAGTATTTTTACCTACGCTGATAACGTGTCAAATGGAATCTTAATCTGCTAAAATACCTACGCGCTTCATGTGAGTTCGGTTCGCTTCAAAACAGGTCTGATAATACGCAAAGTAGTTAGATACAAATTTTATGAGACATCCCAAGTAAACGCCTTTCGGCTTTCACAGGTAGATACGCCGACTAAATTTACATCGGCCTTCCGCCTCGAAACATATTTTTTATCTGAACCGTGTAGGAGCTATCGGGAATATACTATAGCTGTAATCTACCTAGCTGCACCCCGATTCGAAAGGCACATGTATGTATTGATGTAACGCGACCTCCGTACCGAGGCTTTCAAAAGAGTAACAGGTACTTAAATTTTACAATCGAAATTAAGATCGTTAAGAAATTAAAGAAGACTCTCATGTTAACATATGATCAAATTATAAAAAACCGTTTCGAAAAACCTAAAAAATTAACCGCGAAACTGCTTTTTATATTTCTCAAGCGTAGTATGACGAAATGGACTGCACGCGAACACAAAATTAAGCTACTGGCGGCGAAGCATTTTCACACTCGATAAGGTGAAACTCAATTTCGCATCTCGATATTTCAGTACTAAATCTTTAATTGTACGACGTATATGAAAGATTTACAACACGGAATGAATATGAATTTTTAATTTGTCACCAGGGAAGCTCGAAAAGGCGTTCTTTCACTTGAAATTATTAACACATAATAATGTAATTTTATGGTTTCTTTTAATGGAACGTGGGGCTATCGGAGTGGCTCGGGGTTCGAGATACGGCCTCAATAACGCTTGATGTTAATGGACTCGCCCGATGGAGGTGTGTTATGTACTCCGGCCAGTATACTAACGTTGTAATGAGCCTCTTCGTATATAGATAACCAACCGTGCTCTCTCGACCGTACGATTTACTGATAAAGAGTATTAAATATAATATTTATCTAATTAGTCAACTATCTTGATTTTTTCTTCTTTTACTTTCTGTATTAGTGTTTTTTTCTACAAGTCCGTCCGTAGATAACACGACCGTGAACTGTCAAGTCGAATCATAATTCAACTGCATGTGTATCAACATACTTAATTAATTAACTCTGTGGAATACCAAATTACGTAGTTAACCATCAAAACAATAACCATGTGCATAAATAAGAAGAGTTTTTCAAAACCATTATCGTACGCATTTGGTTTTTCCTTAAAAACTTACAGTAGGAGTACCTATTATTTCGTAAATAACCGTTCGACTCTAGTTTTATATTAATATTAACACTTTATGTAACGCGACTAAAATATCGACAAGTTTTGTTGTTCTTTTAACATCTATAATTCAGAGCTAGTGTGGGGCACAACACAAATGGATCTTGAAAAACAACCAGTTATTTTGACAACCACCGTTTCAAAATAGGTCGTAAACGATTCATGGTACGAGCGAAAATTCTCTTAAACTACACCGCGTTAAAGTACATTTCAGATTGCAATGTTTTGACAAAATATAAGATTCTTTTCTTTAGTTATGCTAGACCTTAATTTTAATTTGGAATGAGCTTTTTATAGAGGACTCTTTGAAGAGAAACGATTTTTCATAAGTGATGAGGCGGCACTGATTGCGTATATTGGATAAATATTTTTAAGAAAAATCTCCGGGGTCTGGAAAAATGTGGGGTGTAATAAATATTAAGCAAAATCAACGTCGACACGTGTAACTAATCCTTCGATTATACTTGTTCGTAATGAATTAGCCCCCTCGAGAGTTTAATCAGTATGGAGCCTCGGATTTACATGAAATATTGGTGTGTTTGGCAGGTAAATATAAATTATGCTCCATGTAGTACATGGAATTAAAAACTGGGGATAAAGGAGAGGGCGGGCAATATAATCCGTGCGCGGCTATTGCCGTCGTTCGGGCACTTAGCTCCAGGAACGCAGATGTTTCTAATGATTTAATTTCGCCTAAATCCGTCCCTTCGTTGAGACATTGCTCCTTGAATACCTAAATTCTGTGAGCCTTATCTACATTTTTGCTGGTGTAATCTTCAATAAGGAAACGCTCATATTTTCTCTGTCATTATGGCTGATTTCCTTGCGATTATCGACGTTGTAGCTTTGTTTATGAATACAAAGCAGAATCTAGTGTTTATTTTGGACTCTTCACAAGACTACACTTAACTGGTCATGCATTATCTTTGAACAAAGTGCGTTGGAATTCGCATTTTAGTTGTGTATTATTAGTTTAATCAAATACTCCTATTCCTTCAATTATTTTTAGTCTTAATTATTGTAAAGTATCCTGAAGTTATATTCCTTTCAATCGTAGTACTCAAAGTCGTATACAGCAATGGTTATGAAGGGATTATAACGTGGTCATGGTATATCAATTACCTCATGCGGTCAAAGCCTACGGCCATCATTATTATACATAATAATATAGTAAGTTTAACTTTCAATTTGCATTTAAATAGCTTCGGATTCTTCACACACATATTTTGCTAGAATTTACACGGATCGGATTGTCAACCGAAAGCAATTGGAAAAACATAAAAATGCTATAAACTTCGATCGTAAAAGAATTGTAAGTCCCGTGCACATTTTTTTCCACACGGTATCGAATTGAATTGGTCTCTACTTCTGATACCGAGTCGTTTAGTTAATTATTATTATAGTGGAAACTTTGAGCAGTCATAAAACCCTCGGATCGTGGTCAAAAACAATATGGCAATAAAATATTTGGCGCGTGGCGAGATTTTATGATCTTTAAAGTGTAAACTTGAAGATATTATCATTTGTTTTGAGTTATATATTCTAGATTGACGTATTTATTTATCACTTTATCTATGTCAATGATAATGTATGTGCATAATAGTGTTTTAATCGCGTTATAAAATGATACACTTCAGTTTTACGAGCAGTAGGTATAAAAACTTGTAGATTAGGTAAAAAGAAAAAAAGGCGAGCTACCCGTATTTTATATTGAAAAGACAAACTCCGTTATCGGATCTCCTTGAATCTTTTTACATTTTTCTCACAAAGCATCCTGGAACGGCGAATGTAATAGAAGTTCCGTCTCGGAATAGGTGAGTTATCGAAGTAAAAGATAAAAGTTTTAAGATTTTATTTAAGAGACGGTACCCGTTCGTTCAAAGTTTGGTCGTAACGACCCCGGATTCAAGGCACTGATATTTCAACTGAACACGTAACTTTAGTACCTATACGCAGTGGAAATTTAATTTAAAACTATCAAACTTATTAATTTTTTCTATTAGTTTGTCTTAGCATCATCGTAATGTATTTTTACGAAATTACATTCTTGAATAGGAAGCCTAGCAGGCATGGTCTGTCATTTTACAATTAATTTAATTCCTTTAATGGATACAAGCAACACGAATACCTAAGTATATATTTTGTATGAAAATAGACGTAGTCAAACCAGATTTCATTACTACCTATTTAAGTATATACAACAAAACCAAGTAGGTGCTTACTCATCAAAATTCCGTGCTAATCAACAAAGTTAAACAAATCCAATTACAAAGCTTAAATTATATGAAAAGGGGAGATAAAACCTAATATTTCCCGTCCAATGCCTCCAAGGAAAATGAGTTGGCAAGGCTTACCTGTATAAGGTAAATTTGTAGGTATATTTTCTGGGAACTACGTCGCTTAGACGTATCAACAGCCCTCGCGTCAGTGAGCGCAAACATTCAGTAGGTAATATAAAGAAGGAAAGTAAACATTGTCAACATATTGTTCATTCCCTCTGCCGAAGATATCAAACAGATATAACGGGATGAGATTTAGTCCGTGTCGGTTATGACGTCATAACGAAGGACCTAGCCTCTCACAGCTGCGAGCGAAAATCCCGGGAAATTCTACTTAGGAACTTCGGCTGAAATATCTAAGGGATCAAAGTGAATGGTTTAAGCCTATCTAAAATACACCTGTTTCATTTGTACAATTTTTAATTTAATTAATTTCCAGTAGCTTCATATTAACCAACAAAAATGCTCTATCAAATCATACAATAATGATATAAACAGTTAATTTAGTTCCGAACAAAACTGCCTCCATCTTCCATTAAACCCAATAAAGAATGCACTATAACTAAAGAAATTACTTACTGACTCTTAAACCTGGCAATTTCCATTAGTTTGATTAAGAAAAGATCCAACAACATGAAAACATGTTGGTATTTAACTTTTAACTATCCACACACATATCTATAGTCGTGTGTGCGTTTCCGTCTATAACAAGTGTAGGTACGAAGCAAATACGTGGAAAATCTTCAGTGGAAAATGTGCCTTAGATTTTCCGTGGTAAGGTTTCTTTTCGGGTGAAAAACGGAGGTATTTATGACGTAATATCCCAACGATATCACGTATCGATTGGTAGCGGCTCAAAGCCGATACAACCGCTTCTATTTACGCTCTTTACCTATTTATAAACCAAGCTATCTGACTCCCTACCTGCTCGCCGCGCCGATGTTAGTTCTCGATATACTCGATATACACACACGGATATTATATTCGGTAGAAAAACACGATTCGCTGCGTAGATACGAGAAGTTCGGAAATAGGCTAGTAGAGTGGATCCGACGAACGTTGAGAATCGATTTTGTGATTGCAAGTGCATGAGCGAAGAATCGTTTTATTTTTAAAAAGCGTGGGTTGCAAATCTTTCGCATCGTCCTGTAGATATTTTAAACCTCCTGCGCAAACGATTCCATTCCCGTTTAAGTAGATTTTAATGAAAAATAACTGCGCCTACAATTAACGTTCCCAAAGGTCGTAACTGTCAGACCGATTCTAATGAAATTAGACTCAAAATAAGATTGCGTAGCGAAGATATGAAACAAAATCGTTTTGTATAAAATAAAAGAGGCAGAATTTAGGGAATTAAGTAATAATAAATGATAATTAGGAAACTTATACCTAGTCTGTATTTTTTAAGATTTTATCAGTGATTTGTAAATGGATTCAGTGAAATATGGATGACAAATGGAAAAGTATTGGAGCGCCGTGATTGTGGTGCGGTCATCGACACGAATGCATCGAAAGGATTGTTGCACTCAGCCTCACTACAACGTACTCCCATACGGTCTTTAACCTCGCATATTTTACATGATCAATCGGAATTTAGACCATGCTTGCTACAAAAATATTTGACAAGCGTTTATCCACTTAGTTTAAAATATTTCATAGGTAGATACGTTATGTGAAATAGTGACACGAAAACATTCTCTACGTAGGTATACATTTCCTACATAAATCTCCTTAAATAAACAGGGTAAAAAGTGAGCTTTCTAATTTCTACCGCCACCTGTTCAAAATGATAATTTATTTCTAAGGCCCAGCGATCCCGATCAGTGATTTCTTCCGCCCAGCTTAACTACAGTTAAAGTGAATTTATCAAGTAGCAAATGTCGTGCAAACACACGCGTGCCGACGACTTTACTGTCCATAAACCGAAGTGTTAGAGCTCATCTTTCTTCTTAACGACCATTCGGAATTGTTTATAGTGTAAAAAAATGCCAAATCGCGTCCGAGCAGTCTCCAGATTAACGAGCAAAAATATTTACGTTCAGTGTCGTACAACACTCGTTTAATGAGAGCGAACGTTAACGTCGGTGGCGCCTGCCTTTACAGCTAGCCTTCAGTTCTTATAAAATTTACGGATGTACGCAACTATTACAATATTGGATATCGCGCCTCAGACCACGCCTAAAACCAATATTTGCACTATAACATTCGCATAAGGCGAAACTAAAGGAAAATTACGCAACGCCCCATATATTATTTAAGTCCGCCGTAAAATGCTTGAGTTACCGATTCCATCGACGTTTAGTGTCGAACAATCGGCCGCAGTCGGTGAGTCAGTTGGCGCCCGAGGACGGACGTCGAACTACGCCTACAAATCGGAAAATATCCCTTACCATGTGTTACTAAATAAACATGGAGCTCGTTGCCTACATAAGCAACGCCCGGCGCGCTCGTTCCCTGCACGTACGGGCCCATTATCTTTTGAAGTCACGCTCGAATCGAATCCATTATTAAACTTCAACTTATAGTAATCGTAGTCGAGAAGTACGCGGAACACACATTATCTGAATTTTGATTGGAATGATTTTATGCGAACCGCGATTCCTTCAAAGAAATGCTGCATTGTTAAATCCCCGAACAGATGGGACATCCCGCGAAGCCAGTTTCGCTCGAACCCTAATTAAATATTTTAATATATTCTCTCCATCCGTTCTGGGTATTATTTCGTCTATATGTACGGCACATATATGGTAAGTTAAATTAAAATGCATTGGTTAATTTTCCTCAATAACATAATTTGGTAGGCATCCACCCATTTACGGTTGCTACGCGAGCTTATGGAACGTTTCGTATTTCTCGATGTAAAGATGGCCATTCACGGAAACTTTATAGCTGAACATTTACATAATCGGCGAAAAAATAGTACGGATAAAGTTCCGCAACTTGATCTGCCACAGATAGTCGCGTGAGAAACACCTAAAAATCGAGTAAAACAATTAAAATGTCGTAAAGGCGGTGGTTTCCCACCATAATCATTGAGTAATTCTGTATCGTTACTACGGGATGATAAACACGCCTCTCGTGCCGAACGTAAAAACAACTTTTGTTACCATTTTATGACAACAATTACGACCTATAAAACGTGTAGCGATTATTCTTCGTACCGATTGTTGTGGTCTCGCTGTCATCAGCCCGTGCTGCGGACTGGCTACTTACTAACACGCGTCCACTTACAAAAAACTTAACTGTAACAACATCACATCGTAAATTAAACTTTATTTTATTACCGATAAAGTTTAATTTTTATCGCCGCTGAAGGTGATATGTTCATCGCCTCCCTCGCCGCTGATAATGCTGAGCCTACGAGCCTTGACTTTGTCAGCTGTGTATTTATAATTCGTCAATCCGTTCATATTCTGTGCCATGTGTAAGTTTTACGACTTTTGTGGGCTATTTGGACATTAATGTTCATTTGAAAGAGAATCTTCGCTTAACAGATGACATTTTATCGTTTTCTTCTTGAATAAAGTTATGCAAATGAAATTTTTTCTTGAGGAATTTGTGGTAAATCTTGACGAAAATTATGAGGTGTTTTGTTTTCATTCCGTATGTGTTTTAGTAGCGGGGTTATTTCCGTTTTGTTTGACAGTCGTGTAACAAAATGGCAGAGCACATGCTAACACAATGGGGCTGGCTGTTTACAATGGTTTCGTGTTAAAATTTCGCGTAGAAATGCACCCAATTTGGCGAATGGAACAAGGGGTTACAATTTGTGTTGATAGTTGTTATCTGTACCACCCATCGCAGAGTGTATTGTACAGCCTACAAAAAAATATTCTAGCTGAAATAATTTTTGTAAAAAAATGGCCATAATATATTTTATATATACATCCCAAAATGGCTCTTATTTAATACAAAAATATTACCTAAACACGGTGTGGTCCGGTTTATAAATAGATTTCTTCAATAAACTCCTTGGATTTAAAGAGTTGCGTTTCAGGGATTATCTCAGAAATATGGACAGTAACCAGCTACAAATTAATAAAATTATACGATCACTAATCCACCAACACGTCTATGAGAAAATCCTGAGTTCCAAGATACTCTAGGGGAGGGATACAAGATACCTAGTAGTGCGAAGCGTTCCACATTTACGAACGTATTTTGTTATAATTATGATAAGACTAACTGTGAGGTTAATGGCCTGTAACTAATAAACACAATAACAACCCCAATTTAAAAAGGAAAGGAAGCAAAATATTGTAATAGCGCTTTAAAAGGAACTTTTATTGAAACATTAATAAATCAAGTTAAAGTTTGACACTGTGAGAGGTAACAGAAAATGTGTAGGCATATTTGAATCCTTTTAATAAACATGAAGGTATAAACAATGTTTATAGTGTAAATTTAGTCTACATGACAATGAACTTTATGTAAAACTTACACATAATTCACGTAATTCAACCCACGTAGTAGCTTTTATTCAATCTCTAACTATGTAGGCGTTTAAACTTGTCTTAACATTCAAGTTTTTTCATCTATTTCTGTGTAAACCAGCGTTGGTCACGACTAGCTATGTAAACAGATAATTCTGCCATTTTATTACGACTAGAAACATGGAAAAAATATGTGGTAAATAATACCTACAATTTTTGACATGCGTGCTACGACGTAGCAGTTTTTAAAGTCTGAATTTCCTTGCGACATCGCTACGTTTAAAAATATAATTTCGTCAATTTTGTACAAACAAAAAGGCTAAATGCCCTTTCGAAACTTACGGCGTGATAGCTACGAAATACGAAATATCTGAAAGTGCTCACCTAAAACTACGTAAAATACGAACAATGTCGGCCATTTTCGTGGCGTCGACGGTTGGCTGCAGCCGTGAGGCGTTCCCGACGACAGCAAATATCCAACTCGTCTGCCCTTTCACAAACACCGTCTGCAACGTATGACATTTAATTTAATATTCATTGCCTTATTTCATACCGCCGTATTGCGAGGCGGATTTTAAAGGGCAAATTATCACCATAAATATAAATAAAGGTAGAAATAGCCTAACATGTCAGATCAGGCAATATACGCCTAATTAAATTTTCTGAAACCACTAAAGCTAATACGCATTTTACATTGTATAGTGTCTTATAAACGTTTTATAGCAAATAAACAAAAGTTGCACTGACGCTTATTTCCTTCTATTACGTTTGCGTAATACCAAATTTCGTAGCAATCGACGTAAATGATAAGATTAAAAGTTTATTTCTAATCAGAGCGTGAGAGGCAACATGTTTATTTTCTAACGCTACCCCGTTTCATATTCGGCTCGCGCTCCCCATCTATATTTTGAATGAGACAGTCTGCAGACCCACGAGCTCACGAGCGACGTCCGACTATCCTATACACACATGTTTCATACTGTTGAACGCTGGCTTTCATACACAACACACGTATACGTACGAAGAATCCAATTCAGTTTCCACACTTTTCCATTTTTAAAACAGCGCCGAATGACAAATTTTCCTTTAGAATATTTTAAATAATTTGATGTTAAATTACAAATTCATAACAATATCTGTCTCAGCGTTTCAAAGGCACGCTAACAAAGTTTTCAACACTGAAGGCAAAAATTGGGGTTCTCGACCAATTTATTAAAGTGAAGTACGATTTACGCTCCAATTTTAAAAGAAATGCCTCGTGTTAGCATCGGATTTATACGAGAAATCCGTGTATACTACGCACATACTTAAGCTCGCGGGTAAAATAAATTAATTTCCTACCTACCCACATGTTCACACTTAGATACCTCAAGTGTTTGTAATTTTTGGAAGGTGATTAAAGCCTTTCGAGGTGAATTAAATATTCGATGAGATAGTTCCGTTCGTTCACGCTGTATTTTACGATATAGAACGTGTTTGTAATCATAATTAACCAATTTGATTAAACAGAATCTCAGCATTGTACCTACTGCATAACGGTTGAATGCATGCATTTCAGATCAACATAATAATTTTGTAGATTAATGGTGAAATAAATTAACTGTATATGACTCCTTTGCATTTGTAGGTTTGGCTTTTCTAAGTAGCTATAATACCTAATTGCCTACGTGGAATAAACACATTTTAATTACCTAATGCACACGCGATAAGCAGAAATTATGGCTTAAAACATACTCACTGAAGAAACTGAATTCTTTTATGTTTAAGTTTGGTAGGTGAATAGGTAGAAATATTAGAAAGGGCTAAGAGTTTATTGGTAGGTAACTACACGATTTTCATTATTCATATTTGACAGAAACACTTCACCCCTCAAATTCAAACTTCCCAAGGGAATCTCGCAAAACATTTCGATTTCTGATACGTTTTTACAGATACCTGCTCGGTTTGCAGAAAATAAGAGAAAGTCTGGAGGAAATTGCCTAGGTAGATAACTTATCCGCATCTTCGAGATACAGATAAAAATTTAGATTCGTTCAGCATTTTCAGATTGAATACAAATAAAGGTTGGGCTCGCATTGTGTAGTTTTTGTCATGACTCAGTATCGACCAACTAACAAAGTGTATACTGGCAGATATATGCGACAAAAACCGCCTTGAAATGTGAAAGCTGTTTTTCTGTGCAAGGACAAAAATGGACAAAAGACGAACAAAAAATGGATGAAAAACTCTTTCACAATGACCTTTAAACATGTGATCTAAAAATAATGTACCTAGTCAACCAAAAAGTTTTCATACTTATTAAGAAAAAAGAAAACCCTTTTTAACCAGTTACATGAAATCAATGGGAGTGTGTTTTGGTACAAAAGTTTTTACCTACGACTTCCTCCGTTTTCATTTTGTATTCCCTTCCCAAGGACAGCCACCCCGTTTTTTCCCATGAGTGCCGTAACGGGCGACTTTCGGATCATATTAGGTGGACAGGACTGCTTCCTACCTGGCTACAGGGGACGAAAGAGATGGCGGACATCAGGTGGCATTTACGCATATACCCGAGTAGATAGAAATACAAAGTCTTGCCATTTTAATTTGCTTTAGCCAGCGATTCCGTTTATTTATTGACTTTTTGTAAAAACTATGCCTACGTGGTTAACCTACCAACTTATCTACTTAGTTCAAACATAAATAAACCTTTGCTTTTTAAATATATTTTTTATAATTATTAACAAGCACCATTTCAACAGACTTCAGTAAACGTTGGCAAAACCTCAAATTTATAAAACCTACACACATACAAATGCTTATATAGATGTTAAACTGAGATAAAGATAGCAACTGATTTTATCTTCCCAAAAAGCTGGGAGCGAAATTAAACGCCTGAGGGGAGACAGGGAGAATTTGGTGCTACCAATATAATGAAGGACCAAATTTTCTATAGTTCATAGTATATGTAAGTAGGTATAAAGAATCGATATAAACTGGTCTATTCTCTTAAATGTACCCGTGTCGATGAATTCAGCAATGACACTTCATTCAGCTATATTTTATTAAGATATCACCGTGAAAACTAAGGTAAAGTGAACATGAACAAGGATGTCAATTCATTCAAATAAAGCTGAAAGACAGTTCACTTCCAGCTCACTCCAGCTAAGTTTCCAGGAGGAGAATTTACATAATAACCATACTAGTAATAAGCAGTAACTTCATACCTATTATAGCTACATAGTTTATGACACAGTCTATCTGGAAAGCTAATCATATGCAAGAACCTTAGCTACCTAAGTCTAGTCTAGTCAGCCTAGCCGTATAAGTCGTTACAATAAATTCGGAATATTACTGATAACACTAATGAAAAACCATTATTTATGTGTTTATTTAGATATTTATTTATTCGTAATTGTATGTTACAAGCAAGTTATTAGCAGACTTAATCGGTTGGACACACCTAATGTTGTATTTATTCACTATAAATCCCTGAATTATGATTATTTGTGTCAATACCATAGGTTTTACATGTGTTAAATTGATGATATTTTATTATTCTTTAGTGTAGAGGGAAAATGGAATTTAAATTTAAAATACCTACTGACTCAGGTTTTATTTGTATTGATGACGTATTCGAACCTTTATGTTAGTAAATAACACCTTTTTAAAGTAATTGGGCGGCGTCGACGCCTAGGTATTTTTTAATATTTAGTAGCTGTGAAATGACTTGCAAATAGATCTTTGGGCAGCTACCTATACTTTATATTCCCTATTTATGCACACCAATTAATTACCACCTTAAATCCAGAACACTTTAGAGATCTAGAAGATTATCGAAAGGAACATTTATGCTTCTAACCATGATTTAATTGATAAACATTTTGAAAAACCACCTCGTTTATTTTATTTTACACCAAACAAAAAATCCCTAAATTCTAATTTATTCAAACCTTCAGAATAACACAAAACAAACCATCAACCCAATTACTGAAACAATTCCTTAAAATTCAAACAGAAACACGCTCAAAGACTTACCCTTAAAATAATTTGTTTGTAAGCAACACACGGGAAATGGGCACGACTGGGCAGAAGTACTGTAAGGGCCCACAGACTACGGAACCCACAACGGTTAGAAATGGCATTGTTAATATTATAATAATAATTTATAGACCATTGTTACAGTTTTTCCTTAAAAAAACTTATTATTAATTTAATTAATATTGTAACTGGTTGCATTTAACGTAAGATTTTACAGTGGTCCCCGAACTAGGTAGCGCAGCGCCTGTATCTCGCCAGAGTTGCGTTAACATTCATTTAAGTACAGTAAACAAAGTGTGTTGGTACTACACTGGTCAAATTATTATAAAGAAAAGAAAACTACCTACCGTTTTGGTAAAATGACAAAAAATAAATATGAGCGAAAAAAATAATAGTGTTCTAAATTGGTGAGTGTGTTGTTTTGCTGTTAGTTTTGTGCGTTAGTGCAAGTGTAGTGTTACTGTTGTGTGGTGAGCGTTTATTAAAACAGAGAGATATGATTGTTGAGCTTGATATTGTGGTGTACATAACATTACTGGTTAGCTAAGAATTTCCTCGGTTTCGTCATATGATAGGAGATGAGTAGTTTTTTGGCCAGTTTTTACATAAGTTGTAGTTAAGGCATTTAATATCACAGTATTTGATTATTTTGTTGTAGACATGAGTGTATGAGTTGGAGTAACAAAGTGTCTGAGTAGGAGTAGCATTAACTAGCTGAACGGTAGCTGTTACTTAAAAAAATAAATATTATGCTGCTGTATTCTAAGCGCAACTAGAGTGGTGATCGTGGCTAAAGAATAACAGCCGCACGGGTCGATCTTCAAGGTTAAGCAACGCTTGCCACGGTTGGTCTGCAGATGGGTAACCATCTTAATATACCAAATTTTCTCCGTGCTTCGGAAAGCACGTTAAGCTGTTAGTCCCGGCTCTCATTTGTAGATCTTTGGCAGTCATTACGGATTATCAGAAGTAAATAAACCTGACTCCAGTCTTGCCTAGAAGTACCGTGTTACTCAGCCGGCTTGACTGGACGCCGATCCAGTCAAGCCGAATTCAGCTGAATACCAGTATTTTACGTGAAGCAGCTGCCTACCAGACCTCCACAACTCATTATCTGGGTAACGGCACCCCAATCTAGTTGAGAAAAGGCTAGGCAGATAATGAGTATTCTAAGCGCAACTTGCCGAGATCAGGGCCTAAACCACCAACTCTTAAAGCAGTATTACTTCAATATTACTTCCAGTGGGAAAGAGACGGAGCTATAAAGGACGTATAGCTCCGTCTCTTTCTCACTGGATTACTTCAATATTACTTCCAGTGGGAAAGAGACGGAGCTATAAAGGACGTATAGGTAGGTAGGCCCCAGAGTGCCAATACTACTAATTTTCAAGGTACGATCGCATTCACATTTCAATCGCAATCTTTCAAAAATGTATGAAAATTATGGACTTTTTGACAGTTTGCGACTGACATGCAAATGCGAACGTTATTTAAAAACTAGTAGAATTGGCCCTCTGATTGGTGATCATCCTTTAGGTACTTACATACTTTGGTTACGGCTTTTATTTGTAGATTTTTGACAGTCTAATAACAGTCTTGCCCAGGTGCATCGGGCTAAACAGCCACTGAATTGTGGAGGCAGGACATTCAGTCGATCCATGTAAAAAACTGATACTTTTTTGCATCGGATTAGAGTAGTTAGGCAAGGTTCAGGCTAAATGAATCTGCCTTAGATATGATTTGAATTCTAAAAGCAACTACTGGCAGTCTTAGAGCCGATTTCACCAATGAAACTGAACGCGATCAGTACATATATACTGCGTTCAAGAGCTGTCAGCGTCAATATTCCATAGAAAAGTAATGACACTGATAGCTCATAATCGTGGTTTACACGCTGATCGCGTTCAGTTTCATTAGTGAAATTCGCCCTTAGTTAGAATTATCATAGTTAGAATGCACCGCACAACAGTAACACTGCCACACTACATAATAATGTACACTATCGCACAACACTAATCAGCAAAACAACACGCACACCAATTTATAATACCTACTTTTAATTTTTTCGCTCTTTTTATTAGGATTCCATACCCAAAGGGTAAAAACAGAACAGACGGACAGCGGAGTCTTAGTCCCTATTACTAAGACTCCGCTGTCCGTCTGTCTGTCACCAGGATGTATCTCATGAACCGTGATAGCTAGACAGTTGATATTTTTACTGATGATGAATGATTGTAAAGATGATGTATTCTTTTGTCGCTATAACAACAAATACTAAAAACAAAATAAAATAAATATTTAAGTGGGGCTCCCAAACAACAAACGTGTTTTTTTATAGATAATGGTACGGAACCCTTCGTGCGCGACTCCGACTCGCACTTGGCCGGTTATTCTTTGTCATTTTATCAAAACGGTACTTTTCTTGTCTTTATAATAATTTAACAAGTGTACCAACTCAAATTGTTCTAAAATGAGTGTTAACGCAACTCCGACCCCCGAGATACAGGCGCTGCCTAGTTCGGGGACCACTGTGTATCCAATCCACCAATCTTATGTTAAATGCAACTAATTGTTGTTGGAAAAATCTGTAACAATGGTTAATAAATTATTTTTATTAATTAGTAAGACTTTCCACGAGTATTGGTCACTCACTGTCACACTTGGTTTGTATGAAGAGTGCTCACAATACCGTTTCTAGCAGCGCCCGAAGAGGCGTCTTCGTACTCTGTGGCACGGACGGACAGGGATCATCCCTTACAAGTGCGGTGGCATAACTTTATTTTGAAATTAACATAATTAGAGAATGTAAGCTTAGGGGCACAAAACCGTGCTTATTAAGTTAAGGCGTAATGTAATTGTGATGCGGAATTGGAGGAAAACAGGTGTTAAATGTCAAGGATGAGCTGGTTCTTTGTTCTGTTGGTTCCGGGGACTTGGTCTTCAGGTACGAAGTTCTAAAAGCAATATATTTTGAAAATTTTAATTTAATTTGAAGTTAGGTAAAGTCTACCCTGGCGTAGCAAGTGCTAAAGATTTTTTTTTTCGTGATTAGTGGTTATGGTTTATTCAAAATGGAATATTAAACATTTATTAAGCCCTAGCCAGACAGTTAATACCTAAACATTGGCACAGATTTTGTTTTGTCTAAGTGTCGCATATATTTATAACCGTCTACTGCCATATCTTACGCGTAGCTTTTGTTTTCCGGTCTCGTGAAGATCAAAGTGCGTAATTTACGAGAAGCCGTCGAATTTTTTAAAGATAATTCTGTGGGACATATATTTTATATAAATGGTTTTTGTTATTCATTAGCGGAGTACAGCCGGCAGTAATAAAATAGAATAATTTAATTAGATTTCGGGGACACTTCCATCTTGAAGGGGACGGAACGGTCCATTCCGGCGCTACTGCAGGGAAATCTATTGGTTTAATATTGGTGGTATTATAAATTTAAGAAAATCCCTTGACGTCCCCCGAAAAAGGTGGCGTTGTGGGTATCAGGTGTCCCAAACTGATCCCTAAGAATGGTATTATCCGGAACATATTTTCCAAGCTGGGGTCGTACAGACCAGTTGAAGGGCCCACTCTGAATAAATTACTTATCTACATTGATTTTTTATCGTATTTACATAAGGAAAGGTTCTGAGCGGCAATACTCAGACTCTGCTTTATCTAAGCCTCACTCACTGTCTTATCATACTGTTAGGTATATTTTGCAGGCTACGAGCCTCGTCTTAACACTTAGGTCGAGATAATCTGAAGACTTTGTGGTTCAGCTTATACTAAAACATTCACTTTAGAACTTTAAATGTAGGTATAATTTTACTACCGAGATAGTTGTGCAAACTGGGCGGGCTAGGAGCATTTAAAATATAAATTCGTGTGATACTAACTGAATAATTTTCTAGGTTGTAGATAGTCTTTGTTGTGAGTATAAAGTGTGATTTTATTCTTCAGGACAAAGATTATCACACTTTTTTTAAAGTCAGTAGACATGTTTTCTTTAGAAATAATTAGGTAGGTATCTTCACTACCTACAAAAACAAAAGAGACAGAATGTTTTTCGGATAAATCCTAATGTCTACCAGAATGTGTATCTACGATGCGAGACCCAACCCTCCCTATTACCTACCACGGTCCTATTCTTCGTAAAGATTAGGTAGGTACCGTGTCTTGGCCTTCAACGAAGGTCAAAGGTCAAAGCATCCAATATTCTGCTCATTTTAAATAGAACTAGGATCCCAGTAATGAAAATTACCAGTAATTCGTAGGCTTCAAAGTACTTAGGGCCGTTTATAGAGCAAAACCGTCGCTTCTCTTCTATTATAAATTCAAATGTGTACTATTAAAATTTTACAACTAAAAATTGAATTAATTGTGAATTAAAAAGTAATAAAACCGATCCGGATTCGAATGCGGTATCTATTCAATAATACGCAGTAAAATCACCATGGCTTTGAGCTTGCGTTGGTACTTGAATAGGATTGTCATATCGGTTTTTATAGTTGACTATAGGCGGCCTTACCCGTATATATCTACTCATATGGATGAAAAAAAAGAGCTGGATTTTTTATTATTAGGTAGGTGAGTGTAAAATTAAAGCACACCGTTTGTAATGGGGTTTCCCATTATTAAAAGACTAACTAGTAACTTTAGTGTGTCCATCACTTTAAAGAAAATATTTCGACCGAATAAATGGTTAATCCAAATACAAGCATTTTCCGGAAACTTTTTCCTCACGCTTTCAAATGCATTTTAAGTTTTCATCGACCAAATTGTAATAAACGTATTCACGTATTCGTACGTGCACGAATACCTGTGTCTACCTATCACTGGAGGACGCGTGGAACAGGTTATTCCACCGCGTTATCGTGATGCATACCTACATACTTGTACGCACCTACTTACTCAGTTGTACAAGCGATATTTTAGAGCTCCAATGTCACAGAAAATTGAACGGAGAAAATATAAACAAATTCTATTCCAAAATCTCTTGAAGTGGCTTAAACCCCTTAATAAAGTAATTCAATTTTGATATTTCCAAGATAAATTCATTCTTACATGAATAAATAAAAGATAGCTCTAATTCACCAGACAAATAAGTAATAACGTTTAGGCCTTCAATTACACTTTGCCCGCCAAAGAAATCAAAATGTCGCGGCGTTTCAAGGGTATTTTCTTTTCAATTTCAAGATGACCTTTCGTCCGGACGTCGAACCAAGAACCCCCGTCTAGACATCTGAGTGCTGCGCCAGTCAGCTGATAAACGAAAACTGGATAATAAGGAGATGCCTAGCCTAATATAACGAGATACAGGCGATACAGAGTATGCTAGAGATTTGGCACGAGTACAAAGCAGTGAGATTTACACTTCGCTCTGTGCCCAGGTACTGACGTAGTGAAGTCTTGCGTCAGTGTGTCTCTCGCCTTACTCAACCCTCTCACTGCAGCCGCTCCCTGCATTTCCATACTACTTTTATTTTACGACATGTTATCTAGAAGAGATACCCTTAAATGTGCTATGTAGTACAGTTTAAATTGGACGGAACTCACAAGTACTTTCACACAGCGTTTGAAAAGGGTTGATGACAGATATGGAATATTTTAAATGGACACTGAGTCCATAGATAGCGGTGACAAACGCTTTTTAAATGTGTTGATGTTTTATTTTTGTTTTTCTTTGTTTCAGGTATGCAGATACATCTATGGTTTTGAAATCATATTTCGGAATCAATAGAGAATTTTAGTAGGTATTAAATTTAAAAACCTATTTTTATTATCAAGCACATACTTTACTACACTAGGTACTTTTCAATGATGAAAATTGGAGCTCAGACAGTTCCTCACATTTCAAGTTTAAATAATAAAATCATTCACACAAAATATCCTTAATTAAGAACCTAATTTCGCGAACACACCCACAGAAATCACCAAATTTCTGTTAAAGTACGTACTCTATCAACCTACCGAACATTTTTCGTCTGAAATACTGAAGGGCAGGTAAAGAGAGAATATCGCTTAATCGTGGCGGGAGGCTCCCAAGGAGGAGAACATTAATCGGAGGCTTTACGACACGAATCCGAGCCGCAGACGACGTCAGACTCTTAGCGTATTGAGCGCGTATAGCGGAACATTGCAGATAAAATATATTGAAGCCGAATAAAAATATGACATAAAATGGCGTGGGAAAAATGTTCTATATTTTAGCATGTAAAAAAATATGTATTTTGTTTACAATAGTAAATAAATGTTAATTACAAGTAGTCAGGTTATTTAAATGTGGTAGTTAAAGCAATAAAACGATTTTAAAGCAATTTTAATCACATGTTAATTCGACAACAATTTTCATTGTGGAGTGGAATATACAGACATACTTACCTACTGCATTCAATTCAAATACCTGCATAATTTTATACCGGTTAAATGTTAATTAAAGCAATAATAATTATTATGAATTGGTTTTACAATGTACTTCTTAATCGTTTATTGTTTCCGGATTTTGCTTTAATTCGAACTCACACGTTAAAAAGTATCATAGCATAACCCAATTCTGCATATTCTACACCACCGCGCTTCTATGTAGAGAGAAAAAGTAGGGCTGGAATCGAAGGAGTTCGTCCAAACTGGAAATATAATTTTAAAGATGGCTGCCGCTCTCGACCTACCCCCTCCCCGCGCGCTCCCCAACCCGCACCCTGACGCAGCCTAAAATATTATGCACCCAAAAACCATTGTCTGTTGCCATGACAACGGGCCGCTCGATACCGGGGACTCGCAGTCGCACAATCAAAGTTACAGTCATCTCGCTTACTCTTTAAGTAGTCAGATGCTGGGTCCGGATTTGGACGATCGTCGTATTCGCACGGCGATGGCTGGATGCCAGTGTTCGTAGGGTTAGCATAAATGTTCTCTGCGCTGTCGGTTAAGTGAGCTCGGTCTTGTTGGAAAGCTTTGGTCGAACAAGAATGTAAATGATATAAGTATATTGAACCGATCTGACCTACATCGAACTACGGATTGTATATAGATTATATGAAATACGCGATCTTAGAGCAAATATCTCGTACCTAATTTACAACACAATAGGTCGATCTGATCGTATTTTGGTTAGGTCTGTGATTGTATTATACTCACTTGTAGCTAGTTATGATATTCATATTGTACGATAGAATAAATTCGTCGTCTGATTTCTTCATACGCCAATCTTCGTCGTATTATCTGGGTGTACGAAGGCATTCTTGACGACAATTAATTAACCACTAATGATATTGCTGAAAACACACTTCACTGAAAACTTTATGAAATTAACCACCTAACTTTCCACTTGATCTTTTATACCGGTAAAAATATACACTAGAATCACTTTACAGCAAAATATGATAATATGCTACAACTTCGTCACATTTCATCTCCCAGAGCTACCGTGCAAATGATTCAAAAGTTGTGGCAATTTCAAAAACAAATTAGAAAGTTCTATTTTCGGCTCCCCTATTGGTCGATTTCACAAATGTTACATTTTTTTCCTCACCTTAAGAGTAACTTTCTCTTTTTTGTTACAGTTCTTATTCTTCCTAGTTTTGTACCTCTAAACGCGGAAGGGTTTTTTAAAAACTTTCACCCCTGAAACAATAGCTTATGGCCTTCGATCCTTTTTGGGATTTTGACAATAACAATTGGTGTTTTTATGGTTTAAATGTGGTTCTTTACGTTTATGATACTTGTCGTGAAGAAATTTTTATTTAAAAATATAACTTTTGTATCATCAATAAAGTTTCATTTTCATATTCTTATAGACATATTAATGTCCTTTTGCCATGTTTACCTACCTACAACATGTCATCGATGAAATATATTTTCATTTTGCTGGCAAACTCATTGTTAATGCGTTCCAATAATATCTAAATAAAATTTTAAACCAATAATAACAACAAAGTTGTGTAGACGAAAATATTTCCAGGAAATTAAAAAAAAATAACTTGTTTTACGTCAGAACTTTCAAACCATCCAATTAAATAATTAACAGATACTTAACCTAGGTAGAGCAATTAAATATATCAACACTATTTTAATTATAAACTTCAACTTTACCAAACAAAAAAAACCTAAAGTTCATCTTGACATCTTCAATGTCACAACACGGTAAAAGCTCTACTATGCTGCGTTTCCAAAAACTTCGACCGTGATCGCATAGATGGCGCTTTTGATGAATCGTAAAAAAATACTAAGACCGGCGAAATTGGAAGGGTTAACTCGGTAAGAAGGTTGTATTAAGCAGTTTTCTACATGGCTAGTTACTTAGGTCACACATGTGACCCCAAACCGATTTTTGGCACCTATACCAAAGCTCAATGACGTCAATCTAGAAAATGTTGGAAGAGGACTTCCCTACCTACCTACGGTTATTTTCACACCTACTTTTTATTTTAAAATATTTATTAGTAGGATTCAAATGGTATTTTTACGACAAAGCATCTTTTTTTTTTTCCTTTGGTATATTTTTTACATTCATCAGTTCAAGAAGTTGGGCATAGACCACCAGTAGCTGCTGTCAGTATATTGTTCTTCTTCAGATAGTTTCTACATATAAAACCCAGATTATCTACTCTAGAAAGATATTCAATATTCTCATTGTCATCCATTAAAAACCATTTTTATTCTTGCCTCGTTTACCTTCTATATAAATAGGTCAAAGTCTGAATCTCATAGTCAAAGAATAAGGCCTCTGGCCAATTTTATGACTACCTTCATTGAAAACGAATCAAGGCTCATGGAAAGATGTCCATCCCATTGTTTTAACTTTGTCATAATACCTTTCATACTTCGAAAGATATGGGAAGTTTAAGTTTCTAGTTAAGCCTGGTAAAAATATTGTAAAAACCTTCAAAAATGTATCTATTCATATTATATACTTGCAACTATTCTGAAGTAAAAAGAGGCTCAATACTGATCTAAGTTTTGAGGTTGAGATTTATTTTTTACAGGGTTTCCACATTTTTTTACTGACACTTTCCCACTCGTGGGCAAATGCCTCCCCCAAGTTATTCCAGGAATTGTTTTCCAGTACCACCTCATAAAAAAAGTATAAAAACAATTTTCTGTATTTTTTTCGGCCTATAGGTACTGTAAAATATTTGAAGATAGGCTTAGCTTTCTTATATTATCAATCTTATTCAGAATTATTTTTTCTCAGTTAGTTGGTAGGTAAGTAAATAATTTCTGGTCACCATCGGTACTTACCTACCTAGGTAGGGAAATATTCTTTGTTGTTTACTTACCAAAATACTACTCCGCCACAGCATTTTTCACCATTTTTCTTTTACAACAGGAACCTAAGGGTTCCTGTTGTAAAAGAAAAATGGTGAAAGATCATTATGATTTATTTTGTCTAATATTTATGTTGTATATTGTCACAGGCATCTAGTCATATGCAACTAGGCTTACCTAGTTGGACTTTTATTGAAAACCTTAGTTTCCAATAAAAGTCCAACATTATAAGCAGCAGGTACCTACTGAAATCACCAACTCGTTACCAATATTATTGAGTTGGTTATCTATATATTTTTAGTGTTTTAGGGAAAAGTAAAAGAAGACCCAGGCTGAAGTCATTAACATGTCCTAGCTATTTTCTGAACAAAAAGCCCCAGTGAGAAAAAAACTTTTTCCAACATTTTCCAGCCAACTCACATACCTACCAAACAACATCACATAAAAAATGTTTGTGTCAGTACCAAAGCTGCTCAGCCCTACGTGTATTATTCTCATTGAAGATAGGTAGCTTATAATCTCTAGACTACCATATAATGGCCAGTAGCTACATAACATCCCGGAACCATACATCCGACGTACTAATACAATAATTAAAATGACTACCAACCTACTCCATTGCATACTTAGCTCGTGTATGTGACTATACTGACTACCCATTGTTAATAAAATGCTTGAAGATACGGAAGAGGAAACAATACTGGGTATTTCGGCCTTTGTGGGTGACATTTATTATTTCATTGTACTTTTGTAATTCTGAATGTAATCAAATTTATTGTCTTTTATACAAGTTATGAGTGTAACTATTGTGATTTTTAACTTTACAATGTTAAAGTGTAATTTGTCTAAATGGTAGTAAGTTAAGTAATTAGAGTTTGTGTTATCAACTTTTGCTTGGTTCTTTTCCTTAGTCAAAAGTTACCATTTTGGTGTTGTGTGATTTGTTTAAAGGAATGATAAGTGTACCTAGTGTTATGATTTTATAAATATTGGGATGGCTATAAATAGACAGTGAAATAAAACTCAAACATGTTTTATTTTGCATTTATTTGTTTGAAGTTTATCCGTAAAACATTACATAAAAATTAGAACTTATTTACAGTTTCATATAGGCAAGATTATTAAGGGTCATTTATTACATCATTTTAATAAATACAATCACTATTTAGAACCAAGAAACACGAGAATGATATTAACAAAGATCATCATAATATTGACCCTGTTAAGTGCATTATTTTTACATTAAAAGTTAATTAATGATATGAAAATAAATAACGTGTGAATCGCATGATGTCTTTATGAAACATGCGAGATTATTGTAGTTTCAGTACAATTATGAAACTTATAAATAAAACAATACAGTTCATTTATATAAAACAATTGGCTTTATACAACATAAAAGAGATTTATTTTATTGTGAAGTCGTTTGCGTTTGCAGCTGCTCTAGTGATCTGTGAACATAAAAACGTGACACACAAAAACACATAATGAAATGCAATGTCAATGTAAAAATAGATGTAAGTTGAAGAATCTTCAAGTCTTCGCGTCTTCTCAGCGGTCGACCAGTGTCATCTTCTGTTACGTATACTGAAGGTATACCGGAAAGAATGAGGCACTCAGGATACATTCAGTATACGTACAGAAGGCGACGCGTACTCTTCTCTTCTCTTCTCATCAGGGCTCCGAAGAATGCTGTGAAACATGGTAAGACTAGCCTAAAAAAATTCTAAGATTGAATGTAACTTTAATAATTAAGTCGACTCTCACACCACCCAATGTTAACCCTACTAGCTCACTATTTAAATGTGACGGTTCACGCGAAGCCCCTTCAATATCTTAAAAGCTCACCAAGTGAAACTCCACGCCGGACCCCCGCCTCTCCTCAGGGAACACCATCTATAAAATAAAGCAACCGATTTACAACACGCCTGGGTCTTCAAGCCGAAAAGGGAAACACTGATAGCACATGAATTTCGCTATCGTATCTGTCTGTATAGTAAAATGGAAAAAATATGCGCTATCGTAAATATTCCAATGCGAAATTGTTTTAAAACTTTAAGCCGCGTTAGACTTGCGAAACAATCTATTGTAGTCCGCCACCAATGAGAGCACAGAGACTAGCGAAAACACGCGATTGGCTTGCAAAAATTATTTTCGCAAACCTACGAACCGGTAGCGAGGCGTCTCTTTGTTTTTTACAACCTATCCACCGAGGCAGCCGCGACTGACGCCGAAGGCCTTTTGTCCACCGGCCTTTGTTGCACATAAAGGATAAATTACAAAAGACAAGTTTCGACCACCACTCGTAAAGATAACTAAAGAATTCCGAGTCTCTATGTGTGTGTCAGCCGGGGGATTGAATAGAAAAACATGAAAGGGCGTAAGGGTGTATTATATTCGTAATTTACGACGCGAGCCAACATAACACCGGGCCTGCATTATTGATTCTAATGCACAAACGAAAGGTTCTCTATACACCGATATAAAATTCACAAAATGCAGCAAATAGCACTGGAGCGAAGTCGGGGGCGAAAGGGATACGCGAGTCGTGGCCGGCGCGGAGAAGAATGAATAAAGCACGTGACTTACCGGTCCGGTCGGTCAGCTGTTCGCGTCGTCCGATAAGTAAACATTGAAGGATGACGGATGGGGTGCGCGGTCGGAGGAGCGTGTGTTCAGGGACGGCGTCTCCGGGCGTCTGCCGGTCTGGGCGTCGGGGCGCGCGTCCCGGCCCGCCATCGATTGCCGCCCTCGCCGAGTCGCCGCTCGGCGCGCGCCGAACCACACCACGACTAATGCCGATGCAAGATTTTCATTACATACGCCATGATCGTTGTTATTTGCACCCCGTAATGTTTTTTGATAGTTTGCTTAGGCTTCGCGACCGTTTACATTACGAATATCTATTTACGTTTCCATATTATTTAGATAGAGGCTCGTCGGCGGCTTATTATAATATTCCGTATGTACGAGTGCTGATAAAAAAGTCGATATTAACCAGCAGACAGGCTGCGCCACCTGTTCCTGCTCTCCCGGTGATTACCTCCGCCCTGCGAGCTGCGGCGCGCTCGGGATTTTTAATACTAACATAGGTCGGCTTTATGTCGCAGCGTAATAAGTGGGTAATGTAGATTTTGGCAATTTTATAAATAGAAAATATAAAACGAGATTGCGTATTGTTGTGTATTACTTAGGCACCGTTTCTTTCTCTATTGCCTCCGGTTAGGTCGGTAATGAAAAAATAGTAAAACGTCAAGTCTCGAGCTATTCAAGTACTCGTTTAGTAGTAATTTATGAAGGAAATTTTTATGGCAGTAGGTACAACGTCTGCGATTTTGCTTTGGAATCTTTTGTTATCCGTATGTTTTGCCTAGGTAGAGTTAAAGTCCATTGTTTTACGTTATTATGAGGGATTGAGTGTGTATTATCCAGTGCATAACCTTTTTACATTCCACGGTAAAGAGTGAAAACCATAGTCATGTAGGTAACTTTGCATATTGTTCAGTGAAATATTATTGTTCTACTGTTTTATATGTCATAGAAATACTGTGTATGATTTTGAAAGAACTTCTGAAAAACGTTTCTGCCTTGAACACCCACTGTCCTATACGAGAGCCTGAGTTTCCTCGGTAAATAGGCATCTACAATTTCAGGTAACCGCAATACCTACCTAAATTTCAGACTGCTGTAATCTCATGGAAATTAGGTAGGTAACTAAGAGAAACTTGAATTTGTACAAATTTCTATTATTATATAACATACCTAGGTATTATATTTATATTATTTGAGTGATTCAGATGAAAAGCTTTTCACATTTAGGTCATGGTCATGATGTTTTTGAAAGAAGGTAAAAGACTGCTTTTACATTGATAATACCTACATAATGATAAACCATAAACCATAAACTTAGGATCAGCATAAGTAAACCGTTACTTTTGCCTAATAAAATTAAAAACGTGTAACATTTCCATCCAACTTCAAACCGTCGAATAATATTTCGCACGCAATAAAATAAAATCAAGATCTGTAAACTGAACGAGATAGATCACTGCAATGACCTAATTTCAACATTTTACGACGTTTTTTAAAAACCGGAACTAACGGTTCCATAAAATAAAACTTTATAGCTTTTAAAATTTTCATAAATATTGTTTGACATTTACAGCTTTTTTTTTTAAATTTTAATGATTGTCAGCATCATCGTGATAAGATAAAAAGCTTAGGTACAGCTGCCAAATTCTGCATGTAGGAGTTTCAAGACCCAGGGTTGCGGAAATTTTTCGAAAGAGTCACCGCGGCCCTGGAAAGCTAAGGGCATGAGCAGGAACAGGGATGGGTTTTAGTCAGTAAGAGTCTGATACTCCCTTCCGCGGAAGAAGTCATTTGATGATTTGGGAAATCAAAAAAAAATCATAAAAAAGAGTATTTCAAGGAGTTGTTGATGTCAAGATGGTTTAAGAAGATTTTTTCCCAAAATTTTTGAGGTTGGCGTAGCTAGCATACCACGTTCTTTCTTTCATAAGTCTATTAGTCAACATTATCAGTGTCTACTTCTCTTCTCATAAACCTAAAATATGTTTTTATTATTAGGTAATATCCTTATGGCGTGTTAAGTTGGACTCCTCCTTAAAGGATTGGCCAGAAATTGCAATAGAACTAGAAAATGTACAGATTGAAGGAAAGCTTTTGCTTTGCCTTGGGCACAGTAAAGCTGCCTAGTTTTTTTTCTAAACTATCCCAAAAGACCCCAAGGTCAGACTCGATTCTGACCGGATCATAATCAACTAAAACAACAGGATCATAATTATCATAAATTTCCCCGTTCCCGTAATAATTTCCCGTTTCCGAATAGCCTAAAGTCTTCCTCGTGAATGTCGTTATCATAACACAAAAAAAAAATCCAAACCCCACTGGCAGTTCCAGAGAGTCAAACAAACTCTTCAGCTTTAACCTATAGATATAAAATTAAGTACCTACGTATTAATGTAAACCTATTTACTGTCCTAAAACGAGTCTCCATTTCTTATGGCATACCTACAATTGTTTATCTAAATCATTATCAGTATGATTCTACTTCCCTATCTTTCGAATTTTCATTTGGTCATTTTGGCGCTAGGCGTCCTAGATAGCCAGTCAGACATAAAATATTGCTGACTAAGCGAGGAGGTGGGTAGCTAAACGACCCATCTAGATCTTGTAGCCAGGTCAACGGAAATTGGTGTTCCGCATCGATTAGTCGGCTGTAGGTAGGTATTCTATTATTTAATTGGAGAACCAAACGTAGGATTTAACTATCGTGTCTTATATAAAAGAATGTTGTTGTAAGTCGTCTGTAATTAGTTTTAAATTCTGTGTTGAGATGTAATTATTATTACGTTAGCCCCGGATCGCTAAGCTGGAAGTCATGGAAATTTTCCCAAAAGCCCACTTTTGGGAAAATTTCCATGACTTCCACAGCTTAGGACGATGCGAAACTCGCAGTAACCAGTAAGGATGATTCAGCCTCATGGTTTGACAAAGTAAAAAATATCTCATGCCGTAAAAAAACCCTTAGGTAATACCCCTTGAAGTATAAATAAACAATTATTTAGATCCATAAAACTAACTGACTTTTCATTTACTATTTTGTTTTTATTTGATTAGGTTAAGCCACGGATCATCAGGCCACTAATGTGATGGGCTACCGCCTTAATACGTAATCTTCCACAGCGTTCAAAAAGCACGTAACGTTTAGTTCCGACAGATCACACCAGGTGGCGCTCGCGGTTGCTACGGGTGCGTAGCATTTGTAACCAAAAATCCATTTTTTATTTTAAGATTTTGGTCTATTTGCCATTTTTTAAGAGAACCGGTAAATAAAATTAGTTTTTGTTTGATTTTTTTATGTCTATTGTTAGATATATTGAAGTCTATTTCCCTGGGCCTAGGCACTTGAGCTATAAATTAAAGTTAGTTATATTAACATTCTCTTATATCCAGTGTTGGTTTGTGATAAAATAACCCTGAAGGAAGGTACCTACGTAATAGACTTTCTATTTAATGACTTGGTCCTGTAATTAGTGAAGCCTTTGCAGACAAAAGGCCTATCACCTAAATCTCTAGAATTCCTGACCCCAATCAGTTGCCGAAAATACTTATCAGGGTCGCACAGGCCTCCTTTTCATCCTAACGACTATTTAGGTGCCTAAATTGTAGGTATAGGTTGGAATGACCTATCTTAGGTATCTATAAGTAGGTAGATACCTACTGTTACTTTGAGATGGGCGTAGACTTTCGGTAGGTAAGAAAACCAATAATTTAGTAGGTACCCGAACATTCTTGTAGGTTCCTAGATGAATTTGATTGAATGCCAGAAAGGCACCAAAACCTAACCTTAAAATGCGGACGACGACCATTTTGCAAACGTTTGGGAACTAGGAAGCTCATTCAAGGAGGTACTAGACCACCTCGGTTAATTTGTAGTTAGAGCTTACCTATATTCTTTTTCAGAAGGTATATGTAATCAAAATATTCTTTTAGACATATTACTCCATACTTGCAATAGAAAAGACAGCTAGAATACCTACTTATAATATTCTTGAAACATAAATGACACAAAATACCTACGACTATTTAAGATACCTTTTTATAAAACAATCTGTACCTACGTACCTTTACAGTCTCAGCAAATCTCTCCTCCAGAAACCCCGATAACTTACCTCTGAACGATCATCCCGACATCATCATGAAACATAAGAAGCTCAATTTAACCATTTTTTCCAGTTGAAAGTGTTCTCTTCCGCGGTCGATGGTCAAATGAATGAATAAACGGCCTCAACCCCGGCGACCAGGGGGTGGGGTCGAAAATGGAAAAAAATGGGGTGGGACCAGACACCAGACGACCCCTGCAACAAAAAATGAAGATTTATTTGCGAACACCACGTTTTGTAATAGTAATAATGGCTGTATTATTTTGTTTGGAGGCTACCGTGCCTCACAAGTCCTCAAAGCGAACAGCAGAGGTGATTGAATTTTAGTTATGGAGATAGATTGTTTTTGAAAATCAATTAAAATCTGTTCGCCGTTTGCCTGAACATATGTGAAAGCATTAGAGTTTACAAGAAACTATATAACTATTGTTGCTTTGCCAATAGAAATCTTTTAGAATTTACCTAAACAACCACTGGTAATTAAATCAGTAGGTAGGTAAGTACCTACACCTATTACCTTACGTAAATTACAAATCAGCCGTTTGTACAACTTAATCTAAGGCCTATTACTATTCCCGTGCCCCAGAAAAGGTTATATCATTAATTATCTGAAAACAGGTTTGCAATTAACCATTTATAAACAAAGATACGTTAATTGGCAATACATAACAATTACTAGGTCGTCAGAGCAGCTCTTGTACCGTGACTCAGACTTGGCTGCATCTAATTCTCGAGATATTTCTAATGGTATTGCTGTTGATATATCTTGTATACTCAGCCAGCTCATACTCCCTAAAACCGATATGCATTTCGCGCCATATGCGATGAATAAACACAGTAGCTCCTAATCAAGTTTGTATGAATTAAACGACATTAAAAAGGGATGTCTTTGATCACCACGTTGTTTCGTGAGTCGGCACTGAACCCAATAAATTCACAAGATTTAATTGTCATGTACTCTGGTCAATAATTTTGCAATACGACTTGCATATAAATGTTCGTCGGCGATATGTTTATGTGTCTTTAACGATTTAATTATGATCGAATGTAGTCTGCGATTGAAATAAATGGCGTCCGTATGATATTAATTAGCATTTAAAATAACAGCCAGTGGTATAGTTTTAATACCTAACTATTGATTATTTATTTAGTTCCAGGAATAATACACTGATACTAGATAACCATAATCTACAAAAGCCAAACCAGGCACCAATATGAATTCATATAAATTAAGTAGTCGTCAGGTAAATCTAAAAAAAAAACCTAGATAAATATTCCTTAAAAAACAAAAAGAAACGATTCCAATAGGAAAAAACCGGTTAAATAGGTTAAATGTTTCTATTAATAGACCAAATAAGGTGCAGGTATTTTAATTTAATTGGAAAAGTAGTCAACGATCAGACACAAAATATTTGGTTGAAAAAACACAAAGAAAAACCGAAAAAATAAATAAAACACTTACCCCTGAGCAACAAAATATCACTGAATTTACACTATTTTCTCTACAATATTGACTATTTTCACGAATGAAATAGAAGCAAGACAATTTAAAATATTTTTTTATGTTATTTCGACACGTCTTTGTCTACGAATTCAGTATTATTTTGAATTTTCTTTTCATGGTTAGGCCTAAACACAACAAAAGCGGCGGCGGTCGGCCGACGGCGGCCATCTTGTGGCGCTGCCGTCGCGTCGCGCTGCACGCTCATTGGCTGAGTGACGTCAACCGCGCCATGACACTCCACCATTACTACACACTAACCAGTTTCTCTTGACTATTCGCACACTGAATACTAAACACTATGCCGTGGACACACACGTCACACTACCTGCACTAGTAACTTGGTAGCTTGGTACACGCGCCTATCCTTGTCGGCTCGCATTCTTGCGTTGTGAATTATCGCTTTAGAAGCTTTTAGGATGCACCCTAATCGGGCAAGGGGGAACATTTAAAATTCAAGTGACTCGACACTGATAGGATGAGAGATTTTAATTGGCTGCTGATTTTTGTCGTCCCGACTCGACTAGTGTTAAATTAGGAGATGTTTTCTGAAGTTACGAAGAATTTACATCGAGGTATTAGGATAGGCTTTCAACGTGAAATTTTATTATTTCTGTAAGTAGCCATTGAAAACAAAAGGAATTCCTAATAAAGTTTCACATAAAGGCAGTCGAGTTAAGTTAAACGAGTGTCTTGGAAAATAAATGAAAGATGCATTCTGCAAATCCAGATTTTTTCTATTTAAAAGTAGGGTCGTATGCGTAAGCAGTACTTCTTGCATTTTTATGGCCTGGTTGCCAGATGGAGGTAAGTTCTCTCAGGTACGTAAAGAGCATAAAATGTAACGGTGTACCTAAGCATAGGTAATGAATGAACAACATTGTAGCCCGACTTCATCTAACATAGAAAGGGTTTCCAGTGAAAGGAATTTATGTAGGTACTACTCTGGCAAACTGCTTGTACAACGGTGTTTAACTTATACTAACTTGTACCTACGAAATATATTGGACTTAACTATAATGGTGGGTAGGCAGAAATGAAAGGTTGTTACCGGTAACAACCTACACTTAACATAGCGATTGTTTTTAATGTACCTATGTGGTAAGTATAGACAACAGATAATTATGTTACTAATATTTAGCAAGAAAATATTCCAATTTTGTTGCTAGAAACTTGAGAAGTTTATTGTTTAAAGACGCCCATGTATAAGTCATTAACTGTTAGTAGAAAGCTGTATGAAGGTACTAGACATATTTCTCTTTAAAGTAATTAGCACCATAGACTACAAGTAGGACCACAAAAAAAATCATCAAATACTGCTACGCCTAAGCGCCTGTGCTACACCGTAGACTCAATTTTTGTAAACCCGTAACAAAGGTGCACATCATTAACAACTGCTAAATAAGTTAAAAATAAAACAGCTAATTTACTCAACCATTACACCAAAACAAATATAAGAACTTCCTACATAATTGTAAACTATATCTACGAATTAATCTAAAGTTCGTAGCACACTGACGGAGCTACCATTAGTCATCGCAGCACTCATTATAAAGCGTCGCTGGATATTATTTATTATAAAGAAAATCACCCGAACAAACTTAATGAAGTACTATCGTATTTTTATCTTAAATAATTAAGGACCACCTGACCACTTGGACTTTACAACTATATCACCTCTTTGTGATGCCGACGGTTGTTTCTCACTTTTTATTCTCTTTTCTAAAATTTATTGTTGTAAAATATGAAATTTCCAATAAAAATGTAGGTGGGGCTGCGACGTGGGGCACACCATCTGTTGTTCCCCCATATTTATGTGATTAGTTCATGGATTGGTCCGGTGTACGTATAATTTTTATTTAAAATCGCCAATTTATGATTATAATCAGGTTCTGCCTCACAGGCTGTCAAAAGTTTTAATCGATTTATGTATGGCTGCGTTGTTTGTGTTGGCTGCCTTCTACTAACTTACCTACCCTTTTTTATTAGTAGGTAACTTTATATTTTTATCGCATGACTGCTTCTGAATGTACAGACAATTTTTTAACCCATTTAAATAGCTATTTATGCAATTAAAATAGTGTTTTGCCATTTCAATTAGTTTTATCAAATTCGAGTGCATTACTTAGTACTCAAGTAATTACTCCATCAATTTATTTTCGTTTACAGATAGCTTGAACAAAACTGGTTCACACACGTGAGTATCTACGTCGGCAGAATTATTTTTGTGTCTTTATATGAAGGTACCGCACGCAAAAAACTACTTGGTAAAACATAGACACAACATTGAGATAGGGACCTCCTTGATAAAAAAAAATTGGTCAGCAAAAAAAGTTTTTCTCCGCATCCCGCTCGCCAGGTTAAATAAGTAAGTATATTCACTCTTTTCGGTATAATATAACGGTAGGTTACACAAAGAAGCGATGTCCCCACATTAAGGGGGATCTAAGCCATCTGTGAGATCGAGCCCGTCGACAACTTGTATGGGATGCCGTTATGGGGAGACAAGTGGGTGAATCAACACCCGCCATGTGTACCGTGGACGTAGGTATTCAGTATTGATTGGATGATTCGGTTACTGGTTGCTAAGCCACCGTGAACTTACTTGATAAACTAACTACTTAATTTTATATTTTATATCTGTATAAACACAACAAAATCACAACGTTGTCATGTCTGTAACGTTTTCAAGCGTGAAAGAATGCGATAACCTACTTCTTCATGAGTCTACGTAATATATGATAACCAGAGCTAAAAATAACCACATTTGTTATATTAACTACATGTTTTGATACTTATCTAACTCTTCCGTATAGACAAACCTACTTTTTCTGGTTTCCACGGTCAAGCTCAAGAACCCACTAAACAAAAACATTACGTAATTTTATAAAGAAATATAACAAACAAACAACTACATAACCGCACCTAAGTTTATCAACATCTAAAATACCAACGAAAGTAACATCTTGAAACCATACAGTGTGCCGGGGTCGATGCACTGGGCTACATAGGTCTTAATACGGTGGAGTAAAGTCGTCATTCGTGCTATAATGCATCACTGGATCCGAGTATCAATGTAGACGATCACAGATGCAGATATTCGTGTGACGTGTGACATGAGGCGACGTGACCTTGACCCACGGATGACGGATTCCGGCCTTGCGGGGTCGCCGAACTGTTCATGTAGGTTGCTACACTATCTAGTCAACATCTACACGTCGGAACGTTTAACCTAGTATTTCGCTTTAACAAAAAATATTACCGCGACTTTGAGTCGCACTCTATTAGTGCTAGAGTAAAATATTACACAGACTAAAAAAACTGGTAGATAAGGTTTGTTTTCTAGTTGAGAATTTATTTTGAAAGCAGAATAGTGACAGCGCGTTACTTGGGCTTATCGATAAGTTATTTGACAAGAAGAAAATTATCGCCCAACTAATAGAAAAGATGTTTTCGATAGAAAATATTAAGTACATAATAAATAGATAATGCACATAATGTAGTGTTATGTTTTATACATAAACCTAATCCGATCGTTATCGGCCGAGTTTACAACAATTGTATAGTAAATAGATAGTTTAGTTTTTGTGTTTACAGCGATAGGTGTGTGTTCTGAATAAAAAGCAGTTTGTACGACAACGCAGATAGCATCACGTGGATGCAAATCGTGGGAGGCGGGACGAGACGTTTGCTCTTTCACGAAAATATATGTTAAAACACACTCTTTGTCCGTAATTGAATGTGTCTTTACATTGAATTTTAAATGTAATACACTCTTTGTTTTCTTAAACTACCAACATAAAGGTAAATAAATAATACATCGAGCTGATAATAATCTCGCTGGATTATTTCATTTGCGGTTTACCCTTTTATTGTGTGCGAGAAACTCCTCTACACAGTACCTACACATGTATGTATTGATGAACTTTAAAACAAGATAACGTTTTATGTTTATTTTCAACAATGGTCATGTGTTTATACGGAACGTTAATCGTGATTTTGATGTCACTACCCACTTATAAAACGCTTCATAAATAATATCGGGTGCACAATCGTGTTGCTACTGCAAATGAAAATTTACAGGAGTTCAACAGAGCATGAATTCATGGGTCGTCCGCCCGACCACTAAATTATTTATTAGCCTCAACAAAGGAACCATTTCGGGCGAACAAATCGCCCCCGAATACATTGCATTTGATTTAAAACACAGGTATTTGACCGAGTCGCCGCCCGCTACGAGTAATGAGTTTATTTACGACAATAGAAGCGGCGGACAAGGCTCTTTATTGTCATGATTAGTTGCGATCCTCACAATTGATCGAGCGAATTTTAAGTGCATAACAAACGAGATTGTTATTTTTATAGACGTTACTGTAATGTGGGCAATACTTTTTATTAATTCGCCCATTTGTTGGCCGTTATTGTTTCAAAACTGGGTGAGCAATCGTAGCAATGCCTACACAGTGGCATCGCAGAGCTCAATAAATCAGTGTACACTCAAAATACTCGTGTTGGTTATTTTGGTCCAGCGATCACTGACGCCGATGCCTTGCATAATGTGCGTCGTTAATCGTGTTGTAAATCCGAGGAGCGTCAACAGGCGGAGACGGTGCAGCGCTGGCTTCCCAAATATCGTCTCAGCCGACCGCAGGATTTGTCCCCTTGCCAAATATCCCAGCTGTGGACACAAGCGCGCTCTGAATACTGATTAAATGTACGTTATTGTTTTCGTTTTTTTTTTCACTTTCGTTCTTCGGCTATCGACCTATTGAATTTTTCATGGTGTTCTTTATTGGAATTTTGTGCGAGCTCCGCTGATAATAACCGGCCGTGTTAACGTCTATCTATATGATCGAACGATACCGCGGGAGGAAGTTTCGTCAATTATACCAACTCGGCGGTGGCATTAGCATACATTTCGCATCCAATTCAACGGGCCTTTATCGACGTTTGAATTGCTTTTATTTGTTGAATAAAAATAAATGAGACTATATTTAGAGAATAATCGAATCCAGGTTGGAAAGTAGTGGACGATGAGAATAAAATACTATTTAATCTGGCTAGATATGTAACGGCACCGCACACGCAACAAGCCGCTGGATGCCGCCACTAACATCTGTGTAGGATTAGTTCTACGAAAACAAATCGTTACTTTGAAGTAGACTTTCGTCGTTCACAAATATAAATGTGTCATAACAATGTCAAATAAACTTGTACTTACGTGACAATACTGATACGAAATCACGTTAACCCATAGAACGGCATCGACAAAAAGCACTAAAAATGCCAATTAATAGAAAATTTCAAGCGGCGTGACTGGTGTCGTAGCGCGTTTAAAATACGCGACTCCGTGGAAACATCGGGTTAACAGAATAGGTTCATCTCTGTCCCACACGAACAGTTGGCGCTCGAAACGAACGAACCCAGTGTGTGCAGTTCACTTATCTACAAAACGCATTCGTAATAGTAAAGTGGATCACTTTACGAGACTACAATGCACATTTTTATGAAGGGCGAAAAGGGCGAATATCAATACCGAATCCATTCGAATGTTATACGAGTCTCACATATTATACCTATCAGTTTCGGAAAATCCACATCGTAGACGCAAGTATTGTAAATTTAGTAGTGTTTACTCGTTCTCAAACTCGTACAAGCTACGAAAATAAGTCTGCATTAGAAAATTGAAAGTGAAGAACGATTAAATAATAAACATCCTTATCTGAGGCCGTAAACAAAGGAAAATATTTATATTGAACGGTATTTAAGCGCTTAATCCTTTTAACTTTTAATTGACGTTACATGTACCACCTGGGCTTAAAACAATAAAATGCATAAAACTCACCCCGGGTACTCGATTTTAAAGAATGTACATTCGCAGCGTTTTTAAATCACGATTTAGGAAAAAAATTTGTTCAAGATTGGGATCCGAATTTACTGATACTGGGGAATGTAAGTTCAACTTGCTGAAAGTTTTAAAATATCATTATCGAATGAGGTGTTACGTTGGAAAATCGGTCGTATATCTTTCTGTGTGAGATTTATTTTTGTATATCGCTCTACGCGCGTTTAAGTCAGTTTTCCAGGTTAAGGGAGCTGATGTAGGACGTGCAAATAAACACGGTATTTTTATCGCCGCAAACCTTTATATAGTTGCGGTCGATTTCTCCTCTTTATCTGCTCGGAGCGGTGTTTGCTTTATCTTGAATAAAAAGAAAGATACGTGTCGACTGTCAAAGGATTTCACATCAAGTGATTGCATTGGCCATTTACATTAGTCTATGGCATTGGCTATGATGTCGAAAAACATAAGGCGGCTATAGTAGTAACCTCGTCGTGACTCCGTACTACAGTGTTTACTTAATTATCCTTTGATTACGGTCTTCTTCACCCAAAGTTTATATGCAACATGAAAATTTTACGACCGTCAAGAATAAAGATAAGCAAACATTATTACCAATGTAAATATCTACAAAGTTCACACGTAATTATATAATTAACGATAATTTTATGACATTAATAAAACAATAAGGCCTTTCAGTTAACAAAAACAAACAAAATTGTACGCTCGTGATCCTATCGTGCTGTCGGTTGTAATTCAAATTAGCTCTTTATAGAAGTTACACGTTTGTTTGTCCTGGAGAAAATTTTTGATTCGATAAGAGATCGTAAAACACTGCCCCCCGTGTCATAAAATCGAATCGAGTCTGTCATGCAAATATGGCCTTAAATACCAGGTGTTATGTAACCTGGAATCATTTTTTTCGCATGGCCCGTGTTGCCTGCATTGTTTTATGACTATGGAAGGGTTACCAAGTTACGTAATGTTACAATAAACGGTTTGAGGGCAATAAATTTTAATAGAGCAGAAATTTATGGTCAATTTGTGGAGACATTTACAGCTGATGAACGAAAAGTTTATTTTTCATGCCCTTGTTTGTCGGGACATAAATCAGATATCGGTATCGACTTTCGGCTGTCATGGGTATTTGTGTCACGACGAGTATGAACGTAACGCATTCAACCCCATAACAGTAAAATTCGAAGTTGAAAACTAATCTGAGCGCTGAAAACATATTGGAAATTGTTTTAACTGAAGAAAAACGTCTTTGAAAGACGTAACAAAATTACTGTTTTAAACAACTGTCGTTTTCGTTACTCACGTCGGCGGTTTTACCTTGATATGAATCGGAAAAATAAGGGCATTCATATCTGGAAGTTTCATTTTAAAAGCGTGCCAAAACGTTTTGCCAATTTGTTACATTTTATTTGACATAATCATGAAGTTTGGGCCCTCCATAAATATAAAGTAAGGCTGGTATTTTTTGCTATGCGTCATAACAAGGAGACACGTCTAACCTACATACATTAGAGTCGTCGCTATCTATTCCCTAACATTCTGTTTTTATGTCAAAACTATATCCGAAAAGAAAAAACAGCTAGGGAATACGTGGCGAATCGAACGCTGCTAAGCCAATATATTGAAATTGCAATACAGACGAGGCAAGTTCTTTCATTAGGGTTGGAAAATAAAAACAATACAAGTGAAAAGGGTATCGGATACTGTGCGCATATTCGCCAGAGAAAATTTCCTATTATGATCCCTTCCCTAAAGTCAACTACGTACCTATGGGTACGAACTTGTATAGCAATTGTCTGCCGTCCGCTGTAGGGACGCGCCCATATCGATATTGTAATAAAGCAATAATCAAATCCGTATGCTAATATCTCAGATACATTCATAATTATTAGAAACCTTTGAATATTCTATCCGTATATAATTGAAGATTCATGGTATTCGGATATCGGTAGCGTCCATAAAAGTAACATAAAGTATCAATTTATAGCTTTCCAATTATCCGGTAATTGTCATAGTGGGTTTGATAAGGATTAATTAAGAACAGTATCGACAATTACCGGTAGCGCTGAGTCTGTGGAGCGTCCCTACGTCCCCCGCACTCACACGCGCCGGTGCGGTACACGGAGACACACAGACGTACAACAAACACGCTTATACAAAGCTTAAGGTACGTATTTAGAGACATAGTTTCATCCGCGACCAAGAGTGGAAATTTCAATAAAAATGCAAATTTTTCCCGAGCAATTTCCTTCTCACTACCGCTGCCTCCGTTATTGGGTCCTACCGCATTATGTTCGGGTTTGCAGCGTTATAACATACCTACAGAGGTGGATTATCTATGTATACGTACCTACAGTGCTTCAATTTACTTGTTAATGTACGCCATCGAATTACGGTTATCTCACGCGCGCAAGAATGGAGTGTAATCCCCCTTAAATCGACACTTAGTTAACTTAAACGGAATGGTAAACAGTATTTACACAACAACGAGTTGCCATTGACGTTATTAGCCGTTTTTGCTTTTTTAATGCTAGCGTGGTGCTGACTAATAAACGGTTAAAGGTAAACACTGAGAGTGTCGATTACAGCTTGTTTGAACTAGGTGGAAAATTTTAAGCGTCGTGTAGTTGTGCTTTTTAACCTTTCAATAGCTTTATTGAAGCTTGCAACAATGTTAGACCAGCTCCAAGCTAATAACATAAAACTTAATTTAGTTCCAAGTTTGATGTTTCTAGCAAACTACGATTTTAATTAAATAAACAGTTGCATGCACGCCATTCATTTTAGTTTTAATTAAACACCCGTACTTCAATGACATCGTTATCATGCAATCTACCTAATTCGCACAATAAGAACAAGTGCGTAAAATCTGCATAAATACTCGTGTTTTAAAACTTTCCGCTTAGTTGGGACGCGGCGCTTGGGGGGTTGAAAAGGGGTGGGGGAAAACGGCAAACAGGCCAGATTAAGGACGCTGGAAGCGAGGAAAGAATACACAATTAGCTTTCTGCTACCTGCTGGAGATAACGTATCCAGTTTAATATGATCCCGTTTGACACTTATCCGGCGTAGTCTTTGGTAACGTTTTTATGTTGGCCGCTGGGGGCGGAGGTCCTAGGATACGCTGGTCGGTTTTGAGTCGGGGATTTTAAAAACGTTCGGCGAGTTTTAGCTTCGACCGGAACCAAGGGGGCCGGATCGATCAGAACTCGGATCCTCGTTGGCTTTGTTGAAAAATCAAAATTAGATGCTTAGTATTCACGTGCGTAGTAGATGAAGGTGGTCTCTTCGTGTTAGGGGAAGGTCAATGGTGTTCTTGAAGATGGGTAGGTACAGCACTTACAAATTGAGTAGGATGCGCCCTCGGTTTAGAGTTTAGTGCTTTGTAATGTGTAATTATATCAAGCGCTTCTAATTCTGCATATTGCACCTTCCATTTTTCTCTGCATCACCCAAAAGTTGACTGGTAGAAAATGCCTATGGCATTAAGTCCGCCTCTGTTCATTTGTGTGCTTAAAGTGTTAAATAAATGAATAAATGTGACGAGTTTGAAAACCAACGAGAACATCGGAAAATGCGACACAAAATTACCTTTTTGGTCAAGTTTTTAAGTAACCATGTGTCTCGTACCTACAAATCAAATGAGGTTAAAATATTATGGAGCCAAATATCAAAATCGGAAGCATAGTTTCATTCTGAAATGTCATTTAATTAGCAGACAGTCTGTGTACAGGAGATTTTTGTCCCTAACAGAATTCCAGAAAGCTTGCACGGAATATTTTTTTTACAACAACACATAAAATAAGAAAAATCAACAGCTACATAGGTTACGAGTTCACTGTGTACCAGAGGCTTTTGTTAAGAAAAGGCAATAGTCGGTGAGACTAAGAAAAAGAATCAACAAACACGTTGCTTGCTTCAAAACGTGGTAAGCACAGCGAACATAAAACCCGCTCACACACAACATTACACAGTACGGAACCCTATGTTTGCCAGTAATACTTTACAGCACATGTACGAAAACAAACACGACACACTATGTCATAATCATTATGTACTAAACAATAAAGTCGAAAATTGAACACGAAACCGTTTAAGCGAATGCAAATAACATGTAAATATTTCGCGTTTATTTTCAGTGTTGAAGCAACGAGATAAAATTCGAGGCCGTAAAATAATATAGCGGGGCGAAAGAGTACATTGTTCGTGGTATCATTAGCCGTGTTCGCGTAGTACTTTGAGTCTGTGTTGCTATTATAAACGCGCTTTGTTGTACATTTATGCGTGATTAAAGTTGATGAGGAACGAATATCTATTGGACAAAGTAAAGTTTATGTTCCTAAATTGAGTTTTATGGAAGTGCTAGGTGTAATTTTGCTAAAGGTTGCCTGTAAATAAAATCATGCTAAGTAACTGCCATGTTAGTATTGGCTGGTTATTTCATTGGTTCGTACGTACGTTAATTGCCAATCATTCTGATTTATTGGTCATCATTGCTTATTACTTCAAGTAAAAGGCATATACCTACATATTATGATGAAGCATAATGTCAATTAACTATTCCTACTATTAGTACCTAGTAAAACGTAAAAGTTCATGTCTAACAATAATGAAACACCAGAAATGTTAAAGAATGTAGCTAGAAAATTATCTACCGCAAAAGTAGGATAATATACCTGCCCATTAAGTACAGTAAGCACCAATATATAACCCGAAAGCTAAAATTTCTTAATACCTCTTGCCATTCCTGAGCCACCCTCGGTAATAAGCCTGCCGAGGTCCACCGGGAGGATCCACAAGTGATTTAAAGAGATTGTCAGTTAATGAGTCCCTGTCTGCCACAAATTCCGCCCTTTTCCGTTAAATTTTGAGCTAATCACTGTTTTAAATGAGACGCGCCTTGGGTCTAGGAACAGAGCAAAGTGAATTTAGATACTAAATTATGAATGGACGCTCAGCTGAGAATCAAGACCTTCAAATAATCTACAATGATGTCTTTTTTCAGTTCTCCACAACGATTTATCCTTATTTCAATATTCTCAGAAAGATCGTCGGAATTCCTACACACATCACGAGGAAAGTATGTGTTGCGCACGAGAATCAAACGAATGAAATATCAAATAAATATATGAACACTTTAAAAGCATTTAGCGGCTTTAGTAGCAGCTGACAATCGTTCATTTAACCACGTGACACACCGTTAAGTTTACCCAATATACGTTTAGAATGTGCCACTGAACTCAGACATTTAATTCCTTTTAATATTGCCTTTAAAAGAGAAAAAAAAATAAACGCCATTCCTAAAGATTGGCGTATAGTATTTCCAGCGCAAAGGTAAAATCATAATGTTAAAAATTACTATGATAATCTTCGAGCTGACTGCAAATTAAACCACAAAAATAATTGCCCATCCAATATAGAATGTTCAAAGGTTTAAATGTTGAACTTGTAGCACATGCATCTACATAACTGGTTCGATTGCGGTCTAGGCCTGGGGCTACACTACATCCCTATGTGCCCTCGGGTAAGCGATATGTGTGCGCCCGTTCGTGTGTTCCATACAATTTATCTGTGCTCGGCCGACTGTGCACCACCGCCTTATTCGGCAATCGTCCCACACCTTTACCAGTTTCCAATATAAACAAGACTAAAAAAATATATCGTCCGAATATACTTCCGTTCACGCGGCACTAGGATAAAGTTATTCGATTCTAACATTCTATATGAACATTGATGGCTCTTATGAACTGAATTAATGTCATAATTGCGGCAGTTTCGGATAAAATAAATCGATATGGCCTGCTTACATAATACCGCCCGCAGTTTGTCTGTAGAATGAATGCCAATAACCATTCTATCTTGGCCTCTATGAATTCATGGAATTTCATGTATTTTTGATGTTTTAGTGCAGCATAGACCGGCCATGAGAGGTCACTATTTATAAAATGGATGAGTTTACAAGACAATTTTAAGTAGAATTTCTTATCTAATCCGTTGATTTACGAATGTCCATTATAATCTATTATCTAAGTACGCCATACATATCTGTATAAAGATTTTAATATGTTAAAGTGTTGTTCACGTAATTACGTAAATGAGTTTTTTGTGTATTGATAGGCTTTATCTTGGGCCTTTCTATTTATGTGCATTTTAATTATACGTGTTTAATATTAAATTTCGATTAAGTTGACTATGGATTTGGTAGGAAACAAAAGGGGTAAAATAGATGATCCGCAACAACTGAGGCAGACGGCAGTAAAGAATAATTATACCATGAGTAAACTCAGAATATGATAATTGATGTAAAACAGGTCAGTCCATCGCTAATAATCTCCAGGAACAAGTAGTACCTTATATACACAATAAGTATTAGTAATACCTACATAAAACGAAAAATAACATTTTTTTTTATGTTGGTCTACCAGTTAGGTACTATTCAAAGATAGTACAGTTGAAAAGCAAAATATATACCTACTTATAACTTCAAGACATATTAAATTAGCGGAAGCTTGAAGCTCTAGAGAATATTCTAATTTAGTTTCAGTCTGTCTAGTTATTTCCGTCCGACCTAACTTGACCATTTAAACGTGATCTTTAGCCGCCACTGTAATCTTCTGTACCTTCAAGGGATGGAGGGTCATTTTAAACTGGAGAGTAATATAGAGATATAGTGTGTATAATATAGAGGTGTGTATCGCGTTTTGTGAAATTGCGAAGAAGCTTGGAGTTGCTCGGCGTGCCCAAGGGAAGGCGTCTGGACTAAACACCCCGTTTTGTTTTATCTTTTATGACTACCTAGGTAACGTACTTTGATCTGGACTGGGTATATTTGGAAAGTTTATTTAAAAGGAAACCATTGAAATTGTAATTGCTGAAAGGAAAATTACGAAACGGAAATTTTCAATCAAAAATAGAACGAAATGGTGATGCCAATATCTACTAGATAACAAAGTGTAAAGCTTTCCATATTTATAATACACAAGGCACTTGAATAATTAATAAGTACTCCAACAGAAAATTCGAAAAACTGCCAGCCATCTCATGAATATTAATGTTTTTAATCCCACTCTTGTAGCCACGATAAATTCTCGTAAAATTACTTTTATTCAACACCATAACCACCCCATATTTTACATTGAAACACGTAAATGTACACCATAATTAAATTCCACACCATTCTGGGAACCAGTAGTCAATAGAAAATAAGGGACATCACGTACTTATGCCTACATTCATATTAAAATATTTTATAAAAGCCAGTACTAAGCCGCACCTAATTCACAAGAGATAAAATAGCCAGATAGACACAAAAGAAAATTTTTCAGGTGTCCGCTAAATGTATTCAAAGGATACTACTGGGGTACCGGTTCCAAATGATTTTTATTATTGTATGAATACTTCATTGTGATACCACTATTTATTGCTGATTATATTATGTAATTTGAATAATATGTGCATAAAAAACCAACTGAAATAGCCATGTAGTAACTATCACCTTCATGAAATATTGACACGAATTGACAGAATCACTCACTAAGGGCATATATCATCATTATTTTAACCAATGCCGCTAATGACATGTAAATATTCAATGACAATGTAATATGCTTGTACATAAAACACGCCTTAACTATAATTTAAAATTATAATTAGTTAAAAATGGCTTCTTTCCTAAAATTGCCTATTCAAAAGCAATTCAATGAGTTTGTTTATCTTCAATAAATTAGTTTATTTCCGTATTAAATCTTTTTAATTGTATTTTAATTGCTATATTATTCAGCGCGTTGGATTATCTGACGAATCTGGAATAAAATATTATTAAAAGTAAGACAATTTCATGGAAATTTCTAATTATATGATTTCTATAAATATAGATAATATGTACACTCATAATAATGGTAGTTCTCGCAGCATCATCAAAGGACAGTCGTTAACAAAATCGCAAGACATTATACCCGTATCGTTACGATGCCTAACGCTACGCATTACCCTTAATTATTGTCCACACAATTGCTACGCCATTCCTCCGCTACGTACTACCACATTAGCAACTCTCATAACACTATATCTGCTATGAAATATGTTTGTGACTGTTCATTGATGGTGACCCAAACAATTTTGTTCCTTATACGTCATAATTACGGGCGAGTATTGTGTGCGGTGTGGTATAAAACTACAAGTGTGGGGCCGATTTTGTTTTAAAAGGGAGGGTTCTAATGCCTGGTCATCGGTCGACTCTCGCTTGACCGTAGGGGTAATTTGGAGGCAGACAGCGGACACATTTGCATCACAATGAGAGTCGGATCCCGAGGGGGTCGGGGAGGGGGCTTCCGCCGACGGATAAGCCCGCGTTTTGTATGTATAAAAGTGTGTAAGTTTGTCTGGAAGCTCGCTGAATACTTGAATATTAATTGTTCCTAGTAATTTTGTTTGTATTTGTTGAGGAATTCAATTTGATTGTATATTATGGTAAAATTATATGGGTATTGGTATTTCGTTACACTGTAACAGGTAGGTACTCGTAGACACAGTTTGTTCACAAGAACAATCGCGGTTTTAACCAAATTCTATACCTTCTCTATGCGAAAGTTATACTTTTTTTCAATATTTAACGTTGAAAAAGTACGTACTTAAAAGCTTCTAAAAAATCAGGTCAGGATCCATAACTAAAAAAGCAAAGACAATAAGCTGACCCTTTTTGTTTCTATCCGTTTGTCCCCGTTCTATGTTACATCTTGACACGGCAGCAGGAAGTTGGGATACAAAAAGGTACATCTGGTAAGTGGACCCAGCAAAAACAATGGCGTCATGACACAAATTGTGTAAAATAATGTTAGTTGTTTGTAATGAGAACAACAAGGAAATCTGAAATCACTCAGTTGAAATCAGGAAAACTGTTTATCCAATCAAAGTTTAGAGAATGTATTTAACAAGAAGTCGCTTAAGATCTGCAATCCCTGTAATGCCAAACAGGAGAAACCATTAAAATATGCTTAATACCGTTATTATTTAGTAATACTGGTAAGTGATTTTTTAGATTATCTCATGCCAATGACAAGCCGCCTAACCAGCCAGATAGACTGGAAATAAATAATGATAAATGTAACTGGTGATTGCAAAGCCAATCTACTCTCACAAGAGCAAGTTGTTGAAGCCGTTGCAATAAATAATCACTCATAAATAAAATATAATCCTTAATTAACGGCTATCGAATCTTTGCCAACTAATAATTTCAGATCTAGGCACTTCAAGACAACTTCATGTTCGTCTACTGTTTTGTCTAGACTTGTTTTCTAATCAATGAATTTTGGCAGTCAATTGCTCATATTCTTTAATATAACTAGTACTTACGATAGACTGAAAAATAAATTCTGATTCAATAAAATTTATACTTCAAGAACATTTTTTGTGAAAACTTTTATTCTTGCTGTTGTTTCAGTATAAAAGCTATTTCGGTCGTCGTTTTAAAAAGTTATATGACAGTAGCAAGAAACAATTGAAGGAAGAAACAACAATATCGTTTCGATTACTGATTTAATTTTGGGCTGTTTGTAATGGCAGGAAATGATTTCTATAGGCAGTTTAAGCACCTACAACTTTCTTTATATGGTACATTATGAAGACAATAGAGCTACTCTGAACAATAACACAAAGTAAAAAACTAAACACCAATTGCTGTCATGTATTGTTACATCAATACAATCAAGCAAATCATATTAAGACCAACACAATACAAGAACGTGCTCCAATAAAGTTAGCGAACGCTCTGTGAGAACTTGATCCAGTGCATTAATAAAATATATCGCGTAGGGGCGATTACGTCAAAATAGATGCTTCCCAAAGGCGCCAACGCACCGAGTGCGGGACAAATACCAATATGTTGCAGTAAAGTGCAGTACAACGAGACGTGGATGTACTACATAAAAGACAAAGTAGGGTGGCCATGTGGAATGTGGTTTTAGAACAAAAATCTAATTCTTATTAGTTCTTGACAACTCTTCAAAATTGTGCTTGGTTTGAAATGAATCGAGTTCTACAACTATTGATTTGTACTTCAATAACGTGAAACTCACCAATCCAGTCAGCAGCGTATTCTGATAAAACGTAACTGCGGAAAGGTGAAGGAAGCGTGTAGTGAACTGTCACTTTAAAGGAAGCTATGGACTGACAACTCATTTAAAACACATTTCACCTAAGATCACGGTGATGTTTACAGAACAGCACTGCTGGTAACTTGTGTGTGAATTGATATTTTATTGAATGTCAAGTTACTGCAGAAAAGGAGGTCAAATTGTTAAAACCATAAAATAAAAAGCACTAAATAAAATGTATGCCAAGCTTAACAGCAAATTTAGCACTCATAGCCACAGAAACAACACAAATTGGAACATTAATTCGATTTGGTATCAACGATCTATATTTATGACTCGAAGGACTAAAGCAGTTTAATATAAGGAATAAAAATACCTATCAGACAGTATTGCAAGGAAATATCAGCTTAATTGAAGCACTAAAGCAAAAAAACTAAATGCCTGGTATCACGAAGCCCATTAAGGCAGTTAGTCCTAATTGATATATGCTAATTATTGGCCTTTGCACTAAGTAGTTGTCAATATAAAGTATAACAACAAATAATTTTGATATTGCAAAGTAGCTGAGATAACGTTAAGAAGATATTAATTGTTCAGAAATTCGGAATCCAAACCATCGTAAAGGTATAGACAGTTCTGAGCCAGAGTTTTCCGGCATAAAAGTCATCAGGGTTGAGTAACTGTTTTGTGGAAACGGTTATATAAAACAACGTGGAAAGCCTGGACGGTTATTATTTATTTATATTACAAGCCCACCACACATTACCAAACCACTGCTACTCCTGAAAACCAGAATCAACAGTGGCGACCACCAGGAAAACGCCGAGTCAATGAAGCTCAACGAGTCCCGGAGAAACGATTCAACAGTCTTGGATCCCGCAACGAAATTAATCAGTAAATAACAGCGGAGGAGTAGGAAAAAAAAATCTAATTCTATTTATTTATACAACGTGTAACAGAATAAACGCAATATCTCTTGACGGGTCATTGTACTCATAATTATGAACAACTTTTACTACAGGACCAACTCTGAAATCGCGAAAAACAAATTGACTGCTCCATACATTTCTGTGCGCATAACTCGACAAAATGTACTGAACAGCTATTTTTTTTCGCGATTTCGGGGTTGTTCCCATAATAAAAATTGTTCATAATGACGAATACAATGACCCCTTATGAGGGATTGCGTTTTTTTGTTACAGGTTGTATAGGTATAAATGACAAAATATACTTGTTACTGTGTCCATACAGGATTTTATGTAAGTTCATAGAAAATAATATGTTCACGGATATTCTTTTCTCCATACTCTCTGAGCCCAGAGTCAAGGGCATTATCCTGACAGGTAAGTGTGTAGAACCCTTAGGATTCCTTATTGGGAGCAATCCTAGAAGTTTCAAAACCATGGAGTCCCTACCTTCAGTTCAAGTACACAACATATTTAATTATAGTCAGAATATAATCGCGTGAACTTTTGTAAACTACCTTTATATGTAATGCCACAGGTGTTCTGAAGCCATCAAATGTCCACTTGATGGATCTTTGCAGGGCACTGATAGATTTATTTATGTACCACTTTACATTTTAGAAACATATATAATGACTTCAGCTGATAGAGTTGTGGCCTTGTTATTGGTTCTCGAAGTAAATACATACATTGATTGGTACAACAAACAAATAGTTTTTATGTCGTTCATTTTGAGACCATTGCGATCGTATACTATTCGATCTAATAGGTAGGTTGTCCTAGTTCTGATATTTTTTTCTTAGGGAAAACTGTTGGTATGAATTGGAAAATAATAATTTACGGTTTACGACCATCGTTTATTTGACCATTGGACTCCTATCTGATGATATATTGTATAGTCTAATCGTACGATTATGAGTGTCAGTGGACACAGCGTCTGTCAGAAAATTATCAGTTGCAATGAAATTATCGATTGTATGAGTCTGACATAAATTCTAATATTACTTATGTTAAGTGCACAAGTAAGTAACGATACGATTATTATTGTAAGTGTTAGATATGAGTAGATTTGAGTACCTATGTGTAGGATTTTCATAGAGATCTTACTGCCCTAAACATCATGTATATTCATTAATTTCTTTGAGCAACATCAATCAAATCTAAAGCATTTTTATCAACACTGACGTAAACTTGAATACCTAGTTACTAAACAATATACCTGGTCATATAGACGTATAGACTCAAAACCTACCTATCTAAACTTTAAAAAAATTCTCAAACCACGAACATCACTACCACACATCAAAACCAATCTACAAGGCAGATCCTCGCAGAACTAAGTTCAATTTATCATACAACAATGTAAGCTTGTCTGGCCTTCTTAATCAATGCAGTCAGCGTTCACAATCACCCGTAATGGACTGATGGACGGCCAGAACGCGCTATATTAGCGATGTATGGACCTGGACGTGCAATGCGGATGCACTGATGTACCCTGCCAATGAACGTGGGCTCGTCTGAGTTGGTACTTACGAACTGCATTTATAGATGTATCAGAGTTGGGTATTGTGTCTGATTGGAAACAAGGTTCTTATCTGTTAGGCTTGGTTTTAATTTCACAGAAAGAAGATTGAGATGCAGAGCAGTTAGACGTTCTTTGTAAAATATAGATGACTAGCTGCCGCCCGCGTGAATGTTAAAAATTATCCCAAGGGAACATACTCTCGGGATAAAAAGTATCCTATGAGTTATATTAGACTGTGATTTACTAGACTATAGTCTAGTATAACACAGGATACTTTTTCTCTATCTACCTCTGTGCCAAATTTCGTCAAGATCCAATCAGTAATTTTTGCGTGAGAGAGTAACAAACATTCATACACATAAACTTTCGCGTTTATAATATTAGTAAGGATGAACTATGAAGGTGTTGGGAAGGTATATTTTCGCAAACGAAGGTACGAAGGTGCTGAAGTAGGTTACGGTAGGTAAGCGAAAGATGAATATTGAGTTTCATCTCTTTGTGTAAAGCAATATTACTATGATGGCAGTCTAGAGAAGTCTTCAGTGCAGTGGGTACTGCACTGAAGAGAATAGAATAGTCTTAGTCTATTGGAGGAGATTCTGTCGCCGATTTATCAGAAACGATTTTTCAGGCTATTGAGAAGAATTTGTCTAGGAATCTCGCCCTAAAACACGAGACAAACTTTACTAGCCTCTTTATTATGATCCCGGCTTACGAAACTGTGAACCTAACTGATGTTAAGGTACTTAAAGAAGGTAAACATAATAGAAAACCATTACCTTTGAATGCCATAGAAAAAGAGCTAATTGTCTACCTGGCTTTATGAAAATAAAGCCGTTATCTACAAACTCGATTAATCATCCAATTTGATTGAAAGTATTATTACGTGTGCGGGAAATTAGACTTTGTCTGTACCAGACTATAAGTTGAAACTAGTTCAGTCCTTGGACTAATTATTTCTTGGTCTATTAATAAATGCCTTTCTGATTGTGTCTGTTCTACTGACTTGTTATATTACTGAGTTTACAGGATTTTGAAAAAAAGTTATGTTTTAGAAGCAGTAAACAAATCATGAAATGCCAAAGCCTCGTGGATTTGGAGATGAGCTGGCCATATTTAGCAAGTTACCCAACATACTTCAAATAAATATACCTGAGTTAAAATAAAACGCAGCGTATAAAAACGAAGCATTCGGAAACTCATTCCGTCTTTCAATTCACAGGACACAACACAAAAAGTACTTCAGAATTATAAAAACAAATAATAAAACTTCTAAAACAGAAACAATAGCCACATAACAATAAGACACGGACGTAAACGTTAAAAGAGTAGACAAAAGCAAAAAAGCAACAAATACACACAATATGCCATTCAACCCTTTCGTCAAAATATGACTAGAATCGACACTTCCTTATTGCCTCGTAAATTTAACAGACGACATACAAATCTTTCCAGACAATAACATATTTTTTATTAGAGAATATTTGTCACCAGTCCTTAAAGAACCAGTGTGCTGTACGTGTTGGAAATAAAATTTTAGTTCATTTAAATAGTTTACATAGTAAAACGCGTCTCGACTACCATGTGTCATTCTTAGAAAATACCTCAGTACCTATGAAAATTTTCAAGTCACATAAGATCTAAGAAAAATCATGGCCACACAGCGAAAATACTTCCCAGGAAAAAGGTTCACGAATTCCATTAAGGAAACTATTAAAAGGAGAGCTCATTACCAAGTAAGTGGGTTTTTGGTTTATACCTACACATGTTCAACCTTTTGCGCTAGCTAAAATTTTACTGACCGAGGAAATTTCACGAAACCATAGGACTTATCAAAAGGAACGAGAAGGCATTTGAGCCATTCGGCTTTCAATTTATTGCTCACAATATCGCTTAGAAATCTTCGACCTAAGTTTCCTAACAGAAAATATCGTTACACTGAGCAATTTTTTGTGACAAAAAGCCACGGAATCGTAACAATAAATTTGAAGGTGTATGGTTCGCTTTAATGTAGTCCGTTACAGATATTTATTTGTTTCTCCTCCAAATTCTTAGTTATTCATTCATTCTTACTGTACTAGAGTAATAAAAAGACTGATAAACTCTAAGAACAGAAGCATTTGCATCGGTATTACCCTCGAAGATTTCCATATTCCCTATAAATTGTACCAATATTTAATCCTTAGTATTCATATAGTTACATTAAAGTATGTCATGTATTTGAAACTGTATTTCTCTTTTGTAATGAAATTAGTTTATAGTGGTATTGGAACAAAGTGTTTTGAAGACAATAGCTGTGAAGTAGTTTTAAAGAATAGAAATACAGTGTAATATAAGAGAAAGGTTTGTGTAAATACTAAATATGTAGTCAGAAATCCTTGGGAATCGAATACATATATATAGTAAACTGGTTTCTACCAGCCGCTTCGCTCGCGTGAAAATTATTCCAAAGGATGCTCCCGAGATAAATTCTTATGTCCTACTCCACAACATGATCTACCTGTGGACCGTTTCATCGAAATCTGTTAAGCCGTTAGAATGTTATACACAGACAGGCATTTTTATTATACTTATACTAGCTTTTGGCCGCGACCCGTTTTATTTCGTTACCATAGGAATTTCGCGAAATTCTCTCTTAGTGCTCCCCAACACCCCCCAAGAAACTTACATGCCAAATTTGAGTTTTCTACGACCAGTAGTTTCGGCTGTGCGTTGTCTGTCAGTCATTCAGTAACGGACGAGTTTTATTTAAATTGATTAGTGAAAAATATGGGTTCATTCCCGGAAACAAAATAGGTTATAGTCCCTATAACCTATTTTGTTTTTGGTGTTTCCGAATCCTAATACTTATATGTCATGCAATCACAATTTAGCGTGCTAACTTATTATTATGTACTAATATGTCCCAAGTGTGTAGCCGCTCGGACCAATCTTCAAGGTTAAGCAACGCTTGCCGAGGTTGGTCTGTGGATGGGTGACTTATTAACATACCGAGACTCCTCCGTGCCTCGGAAAGCACGTTAAGCCGTTGGTCCCGGCTGTCATTTGTAGATCTTAGGCAGTCGTTACGGATTGTCAGAAGCCAGAAAATCTAACACCAGTCTTGCCAAGAAGTACCGTGTTACCCAGTTAATGGTCTGGTAGGGAGCCGCTCCACGTAAAATACTGTTAGTCAGCTGAATCTGGTTTGACTGGGAGCCGACCTCAATATAGTTGGGAAAAGGCTAGGCAGATGATGATGTCCCAAGTGTGTCCCACCTATAAAATAAAAATCAATGCCCATAGTTGGAACAATTAAACTGTTACTTTAAATAACCCGTGCTAAACCCACGATTGAGTTAGAAACGCGCGGGCTCATAACCTCGTAACATTTAACAATAATGTTGCTCATAATATTAATAACTTCGAGTAATTAATTTTCATACATAACTGTTAAATGTGAAGGCTCGAGTAATAGATGTAGTAAATATTTATTATTTGAATGCGGACGAAATACTTTCAATTCTGAATCAATGCTTGGGTTTACTGAGATTTGTAAATCATGAAAGCTGCCTCGCACGAATGTTATTGACCTATAGTAACGTAAAACTTTACTAAAACTATAATACTCGTTTGACGCATAATATTTTCTTAATTGGATACTGTATTCATATTATTCATCATCATCATCATCATCATATCAGCCGAAAGGCGTCTGCTGCTGGAAATGGGCCTCCCCTTGATGGGGAGGGGGGGTTGCTTGGCAGGCGGGTAGGCGATCGCAGTGTGGCTATTGCAATGTATCTACAGAGAATGCAACTGCCCATTCTCTGGTGAGATTCATATTATTGTATGATACAAATTACGTATGTCGCCTAAAATTAAACCAAAATACTATGGGGTTGTAGTTTTTTTGTATTCAAAATTCACTTACGTTAACGTTTCTAGGCCCTCTGACACGGGTCCGCTAGCGCCAGAGCCTGGCAGGGTTGTGGAATATGTTCAAAAGAGTTACCGCGAAGGGCAATGGAAGGCACACTGTTGGGTTTTAGTCATTAAGAGTCTGACACTCCCTTCCGCTCCACCCAGAGTGGAGGGAGTCATTTGATAATTTCCCATCCTTAAAAAAAGGCCCTATGACTCCATGCGAGTTTTTAAATGTCCTCGATCGTGTTACCAAAAACGTTCGCTTATGTCAAATAGTAGGCAAAGAAGAGGTTTTCCGTTATTCGTCTGGCGAAAATAACGGAAAATTTAAAAAAAAAGGAAAAAGTGGTAAAATTTACATTTATTAACGTTAACGTGATCGAGTAGGTATTTACGTTTAAAACACACCCTAAGGCCACTGATGCTATAGAGAAAGTGACATCCATTATTATGTGTGATAAGTGATAACGATTGCCAAGAACACAAAATGGTTGAGTTTGACCACCTAATATTTCAATAGCACTTGTCAATTGCATACATTTTGAACTTTTTACCATCGTTACTTTATCTAGAGCCTATGAATACTTCTATTGCTGAACTGTGAACCTTTGTGCGTGAAGTGTTTTGTGAGTCTGTCGGCTAGGTCAAAGTTCAAAACTGGTTGATAATGCAACCTGCTGAAACATTAGGAAGTGGTGACAGGTGGGCGTTATAAGGGACTGTCTTTGTGTTAAATTTTAGTGTTCAAAAAGTGCTGGCGCGCAGCTTTGAATAAATTACTTTTCTTTTGATTTTAAACCAACCAACGACTCAAGTTAGACCGATATATTATTATGTATCTACGAGTTTATCAAGATTCGTGGCCCCAAAGGCGACAGGTGTACCGTTGGACTCTACAGGTTCACATTTGAAGTAATATTATTTTCACACTTTTATTCTTAGATAAGATACGCAAATGAATTAAACAGTATTTATTAATCGGACTCTTAATTTAAAAAGAATTTTAAAAGTAAAATGATATTAAAAAGTTTATGCATTTTATTAATCTACCAGCTGTGGACATGTAGGTACCCAGCATACGAGAATTTATTATAAGTAATGTATTCTCTTGTATATTAATTTAAATACTCGACCTTATTTAAATAACCACTGTTTATTATGTAAACGAACATTTACATTGCCATATATTTTTCATAATTTATGAAAAGTCCTACTTATAATTTAGAAAAACTTATGACTGTGGACTGTGATCCTACAATGTTGCGTGTAAGTATAACTTGTAACTAAGGCTTCAGTGTAGAGATGGGCGTAATCGAATGTCCGAATCTACTCGAATTACACTATTTTATTACTACCTACTTTGTTTGTTGGAATTTCAATATTTTTCACTTATAATAAAATCGTAGGGTTCGGTAGTTCCTTTGGCCTGTAGATATAATATATCTCAGTTAAGTTTCTCTTTTAATTTTAAGTCTGCACACTTTTTAAGGAAAAAAAAAATTGCAAATTTAAATAATTTTAAATTAATTTAAATGTACAAAAAAGTCATGTTGATACTAACCTTTGATAACCTGAATGTTACATAGAAAAACCAAGTATCGTTAAAATAATTAAAATCACGCTAATACCATGAATTAACAATAAATGGCATGCTTACAGTATCAAATAACCGATTCGAATGGAAATCGTCATATTTATTGATATCATCATCATGTTTTTAAACAACTTAATTTTTGTGATACAAGCAATTAGCAAATTCTTACGATTAATTTCCGAAGAATAAAATTTAAGATTAATAAAAAGATTAGAAAAATAATAATTTAGGAACACGCTCTCATTTTATAATTTCCCGTAAGAAAGAAAGAAATCATTTATTTGCTCATAATCTAGTTATACATATAATATGTTAAACGTAGTAGGTTATTTTATTTGATAATTTCATAAATGAAAAGGCCTATGCAAAATCGATTAAAAGCATAGGTAACACATGTTTGAGTGATGTTCTAAGATTCTATAGAAAATGACCAAATAAATTCTATAAAAACTCAAAACATTTTTTTAGGACAATAGTCTGATCATTTTTACCTGATGAATAATTATGGCATGTTTGACATGGTTATCTTAACAAAAGCTAAAACACAGGTAAAAGTTGTGACTGCTTATTAAAAAGTCCCTTAATTTGACTTTTTATACTTTTTATCAAATTTTATTCTACCCATATAAGTCAACTTTAAAGTTCTGAACTTCTAAAATCGATTACCAATTATTTTTACAATGACCCCATCCCTAGTTACCGTGAGCATATTTTAAATGCCGTCAGAACAACATGGCGCCAACAGTTCCGAACTTAGTCGAAGTTAAATAGGGGTGAGTCGCCTTATGTGTGTTCACTCCCAACTATTGTGCGACGCTATAATTACACTGCTTGATAATGGCGCAGGCGTTCACTGAACTTGTTATTAAGTGTGTTTTATCGTCATTTAGGTGTGATATTAGCTGTTTTGTAAACTGATTCGCTTTGTGTTATTTTGTGCTTTAATTAATCTATCCATCATCATATCAGCCGAAAGACGTCCACTGCTGGACATTAGCCTCTCGCTCATGTGTCGCCACAACAACTGGTCCTGTCTCGCATCCATCGCCTATCCGTTAATCTACCTATGTCCATACTACCATACTAATATCAGCTTCTGCCTTTCTTCTTTACATATAAAAATCAATTTTATTGATGTTCGATAGTCTCACTAAAACTTAAGAACGGCTGGACCGATTTCGATAGTTTTGGTTTTGAAATATTAGTGGAAGTCGAAAGAAGGTTTAAATGGTGAGAAAGTCTGGAAAAAAGATACATCCTATATCCGAGCGAAGTTGGGGCGGACCACTAGTCTTTTAAATAAAAATCAATTGCTGTTCGTTAGTTTCGCTAAAACTCGAGAACGGCTGGACCTATTTGGCTAATTTTGGTTTTGAAATATTTGTGGGAGAGTCCAGGCAAGGTTTAAATGGTGAGAAAATGTGGAAAAAAATACAGCCGGGCGAAGCTGGGGCAGGCCACTAGTTATATATATGAAAGGAACTTTTTTTTCTAAATGTCTGGCTGAACGGAATTGGATAAAATTTGCCACACAGGTAGACCATTGTCTTGAATAAGATATTTTTTTGAGATAATTTTCGAATTTTCAAGAGAGCGAATTCACTTGCAGAAGCTGAAGAGAAGAAAACTAAGCAGAAGAGTTATGAATGTGAAAATAACTCGGTTCGTCTGTTTAATCATAATAATCATAATCATAATCATTTATTTGTTTATATGTTACGTCATCATCACATCTAAACCGCTCGCTGGCCCAATTTTGATATATAGTTATAATTTGAACTTTGGAGAAGGACAACAGCTACCTACTTTTATACGAGGAGCACCTATGTTCCAATGGAATAATTTCCGATTCTAATGATGGCACTTCACTTGACGTATTTGCGAAAATATTCGCTTTACTTACTTGTTAAAAAAATAACTTTATGACGTTGACTTCAGGGTATATTTTCTATTTTCGAAGTAACGCGAATATTTAGAAATATGCCAAGTGAAGTACCAGCATAAAGCAAAGCCACAGACAGAATCAAGAAAAAACATCGTTATTTTTACAAACGTTTTTTAATCACCAGCTCGAAGTTTCTGATTCTCATTTTTTATTCACATAAACAATATCATAGCAATGTAATCTGATCTTAAAGCTACTTTATTCATGAATAATTTCTCAATTGTAAGAAAATCACTTCGCCTCAACAATCAGACGGTTAAAAAGACGTTCCGTAGCTCGGATCGATCAGAACGGATCGTTACTTATAAAGGAATGGCCTCAACAAATCGACGATCGTCCGTAATAGAAATCAATTGATACGAACGACATAGTTAAGTGTGAAAAAACCACTCATAACTGATAGTTTTCAAGTAAGTAAATGGTTCTATTAAAATGTTGAGAATTCATTCATGTTGCGTGACTTTTAAAAAAGCTCCACAATGGTATTTTTGTAATTATATTTTTTTCTATTCATTCGTTTCAGTAATCTAGCACACGCCCTAGCAAAATATGCGCATTCGCTATAATAAATAAACTGTTACATACTTAATTCTAGAACATTATCATAAACAGTTTTCACCAAAGAAAGCTCGATGTATCATAATTAACTACTCAATTAATAGTCTGGAAAATTGATCGAATATTGCCATAAAGGAATCTATTTAGTCCCTAACGACGGCCGACAGAGGTCATCAACATGTCTCGTAACTGTACTGAATCATACAAGGGAGACGGCATGACTACCCGAATAAACCTCACATTTTCACGTTACATTAACTCATAGGTATTGATAACCTACCTTAATTAAACTTTGAGCTTATACGCACGTTTTTCGGCTTATAGACACCGCTTTTTATGTGTATTACACACGTAATTAAGCAATAAATTGCATGAAAAAATTGCTTAATCATATTTTTATTACTTTCTGGTTTCTACGGATGACATTGGCTGTTGTCAACATACGTTTTTATTTACTTATCCTTGTACTTTATCCCTTTGGCTGAGTGATATAAAATTATGAAACGAATGATAATACTTATGTTAATTTTAAGCATGCGTTGTTACGTCATTTTAGTACCGAACTAAAGGTTTCCATATTCATGTGTAAATTAGTGATAGTTTTCTCTACATAATATTATTTCTATTCGACAAATATTTGTGGAGAAATTATGTACAATGATCTAGTAGCTGTTTCCCATTTTACATAACCGTGGCATTGATTTCCAAAGAACGCTTAAATTATTTTCGTTAAATAAAAAAGATGTAGGTACCCATCTAGACTAACTAAACTGACAGTGACTTAATTTAATATCATTTCACATGCAATTTGGATGTCTCAACACGTTATTTGATTACTTTTCAACTAAATCAGAAACCAGTTCGATTAATTATAATGAAGACCGATAATGGATGAGTTTATTGACTTTGATACACTTTATACGTCTATTAAAACTTTATGTGCCAAATATAATGTTTCTCCTAATGTTTAGACAAATTAAAGACGGAACAACCCGATAGAATTAATTAATGACGAACAGATACTAATAAATCTAAATAGTTATTTGATTTCTTTACGAAATTCAAAACGAATCATGAGAATGTTTTAAGACATTTAGATTAAATTATAGATTCAAGAGACAGAAGTTAGAATTTCAACCAAAAAACTGGAAAAAGTCTAACAACATTTGAAGGCCCAAAAAGTCTAGAAAAAGCAACAAAACAATTTCCCACTTTATAATTAACATTCCAATCTGAAGCGGACATTCCACGATCCTTGTTCGTGCTGGATCCGACTTACAAAAATGTCTCCGATCCAGTAAACGTCCAAAGTTTAGCAATTTAATAGTGTCGGAGCCAGTCGTCTAACGCGACACTTAATTACATTCAATGTAATTGAAAGTTGGCAGCTTATCGTGTCTAGGAGTTGTATCTTTGTTTCTATGTACTGTAGGGAGGGTTCGTAGGGGCAAACTGAGGCGGATTATATTCATTAATGTTAGAAGTATCGATAACTTATATTTTTATGGGTTATGTTTAAAGTTTTCTGTCTGTGTTTATATTCGAAAGGGAAAATTATATCTATGTTTAGGTATTATTCAAGTTAGTTCAAGGTAGTACCTACTTCATTTTCAGGACAAAACATTGAGCCTTAAATTGGCATAAGTGTTTTAAAGATCAATCATTGATGATTGTGTAAGAAGGCTTAAAAACAGAAAATATCTGTTTAAATACTCTTCTACTTACAATGATATAATTCGTAGTAAGAATACCAACAGTCCTATAAGCATAATTTTAATCATTACCTACCTGTATTATACCAGAGTAAGTTCGGTCGGAACTACATTTACATGATATTGAAACACAAACCTATACAAGTTCACCGACTTCTCTAATAACAAAGAAAGTCATCCGCACGTGTTACAGATAGTAATATTAAGTTCCAGAGTATCTCCGATTCTATTAACATCGGAGTATTTACCTTATCAACATCGGAGTATTTACCTTATCAACTGTGGACTTTACCCGGAAACGGTAAAACATATTAGAAATCTGATAATAAGAAGGTTCTAATTATAAATAACAGAGTTATTTCGAGAAAATACAATCCAAAATTTGGTGCTTAGATGAAATACTGGTTCAAAAACTGTAAGCGGTATGAGCTCAACTCATACTGGAAGAACTGGCCCACACGAGCAGAAGACAGAATTGTGTGAAAAGGGAGAGGGAGAGGTCATACTGTCCCTGCAGAGCGACAATATGAGGTATTTAAAAAATTACATAATTTAGACAAGTAGTTTGTAGTTCAGCAACAAAGACTGACGACTGTTTCAAAGTCTTGGTTATGCCACTTCTCTGGTGGTATAAATCAAGTCTTTGAAACAGTCCCAGACAGACCCAGGTCTTGAATCCAAGAGATAGTTTGACACACTCCAAAACTCCTAAATACCTTAACAGTATAGAACCCATAGTAGCTCCAGCAAAATGTGTTGAACGTTGTTGCTTTCATTAATTTGGGGTCCGTAAAGTAATAATTGCTCTTGAGAAGCGCGCGCCGCGTCTAAAGTTGCTTATTAACATTATTCGGTAGCCCATGGCTTCTATACAATGGTGTGTCCTAATTATAAACTTTCCTAATTTTCTTTAATCACGTTGCTATTCTATGTATTTCTTGTCCTTAGTGAATGGCGAATACTTAAGGGGAATTTTAATTTTTTACTCGGTCGTCTTTGTCTTGTAGTCGTTCTTGAAAAACAGGGAATGGCTTCTGCTATATACATGTACTTGGTTTAATACTAATGTTCACTGTTACGATAAATATATTACCTACCGTCAAACGGGGTGAATAGGAACGGAGGGGTAAATAGAAACAAAAGTTTGATAAGGTTTTTCACTTGTCAATTTTTTTTGTAATCTAAGATAGCAAATTTATTTTATTTAGGTATATCAATTCAATCAAATTGGAAACCGCATATGCGACAAATAAGATTAAAATAACGTAAATATCCCCTTCAAAGTTTTGTGACGAATCACCCCTGCATTCCTATTCACCCCGTTTGTAGGTCTATACTATTCCAATTATTGTACCTTTAATAAGCACGCGTTTGGCCACTATCTCACCTGATGGTAAGCGATGATGTGGTCGAAGATAGAACCCTTTATTCCCTATATCCCCGTCACGAGGCAGCGGGACGTGACTAAATTTATTTCCCGTTGTCCCCATTTATCGTACATTCGGCTAACGGGGAAAACGGGAACTGAACCATATTTCTGGGTGGTTTAAAAAAAATAACCACGAAGGTGATGGCAGGGTCTGTTCGCTCACTCACTTGACCCGCTATCCCCTTCTAACCTAACCTGTCCGAGTCAGGGTGCCCCAAGTCCCGAGGTCGCTTTGCTTGCTCTTGCACCAACATAATTTGAAAAGTATATTTAATTATTACAATAAATTAACGGGGACAACGGGAAGTAATTTTAATTATTTTATTAAATTTCCTTTAACGGGGACATGACCTACGGGGACAACGGGAATATACTGATAGAACACTTACCTATTGACTCTTGACTTAAAGACTCCCAGGTTGAAGCCATCAGGAAACACTGACTCTGGCAGGAATTCCACTCCTTAGCTGTACGCACAATGAATGTGTTCCCAAAACGTTTTGTGCATGTGGGTGGGATGTTCACCATGTACCGGTGGCATATTGCCCTGCGTCTTATGGTCCGATGATGGAAAGTGCTTGGCGGAATTAAACTATGCAATTTCGTCGCACACTCCCAAAAATGCAACCAATAGAAAACCGACCAGCTAGCAACAGTAGCAACTCAGCGTCAATGATCGAGACTTTGGAGCTTCGACTCGACGAGCCTATCATTGCCGATGATCCTCTTGGCTCGTTTCTCAATTGACTCCAGGGCATCAAGCTGGTATCGTCTATGTGTACGGCTGGTAACAAGCTGTACGAACTATCTGTCTGCATGTTTGTTGCCGTTCACGTCTTAAAGACTGAACGGATTTGGATTTTACTTGGCATACGGTGGCCTGTTGGTCTAGTGGTTAGTGACCCTGACTGCTAGGACGGAGGTCGTGGGTTCGATTCCCACACAGGACAAATCTTTGTGCGATGAGTACGATTATTTGTTCTGTATCTGGGTGTGTAATTTATCTATAATATGTATGTATTTAGAAATGTATAAGTATGTTTATCAGTTGTCTGGTTGCCATAGTACAGGCTCTGCCTAGTTTGGGACCAGATGGCGGTGTGTTGATTGTCCCAAGATATTATTATTATTATTAGATTATACCACCACCTGGAACAGGACATCGGATATCTTTTCATCCCAGAAGTATATATTCCTTAGGGATCATTTTTAACTTTCACTCGTTTGAAGCCACTAGCAGTAGCTTATTTACTATTAATATTTTAATGTCATTAATTGTAATTACGGAACTGGCAGATTACCTTTGCAGCTTTTATCATGAGATATAAGATGCTTGGGGGATAACCCAGTCTTGACCACGCTCAAATGTTCTCTTCCTCAGTGAGGAGATATGATAGTTTTAAAGCCGTTTTTCACCCAGCAGTCAACTCTAGGAAGCTGAAAGATGGCAGACAAGAGAAGAGAGTTCCTAATAGCTATAATTATCTGGACTAACTCTTAGAATCACGTCTCAGACACTATGACCTTATCTTTTATATTCAGACTTCGCAGTACCATCTTACAACTATATTTAGTTCAGAAAGCAAAAGATAATATCCTGTGAACAAGAAATCTGCGCAAACACGTCTCATTTAACGGGGGATGTAGCATACCTACATAATTAAGGAAAACCGTGCGAATGCAATGTCTAGGAATAATATTAATAAGCAGGTAACCTTTTCCTTCGCCATTTTCTTTTAATTAGTTAGATACAAAGTCTTCTTTACTGCATTCATTTGTAATACTCATGTTTAGTAAGAACAAAGTTGTATTGCTACATATTAGCTTTAGTCAGCGGTTTCGACGTCGTGAAAGTCAAGGAAACATACTTCCAAGATAAAAAATATTTTATTCCGGGAATATGTTATCTTTTCACATCTCAAGGAACCTATTCCGGGGATAAAATACTTTAAAATATCGGGAGTATGTTCCCTTAACAAAATTTTATCCCAAGATAAAATTTTATCTTCTCCTTGACATGGTCTACTCATTTGCCAAGTTCTTCCAGATATGTTCAGCCGTTAAGACGTCATGAGGTAACAGACACACAGACTGAGTGACATTCGAATTTACATATAATATTAGTATGGATGACTATGTAGGAAGTACAAAGCTTATTATAGATAATTTTCGTAGTAAAGTTTCACGATTCTTATCAATGTTTAAAAATAGAGTCAGTGAAAGCACTAAATTAAGTGTGTAAGGTACAGTTAACTATACATATAGCTAAAGTTCGCGAAACGTGTGCGTAAAGTATAGTCGGCCGCATTTCACAATTACTGTTACATATTAAACTTTTGTTTATGAGTTCGCTAACCTCACACTTCGAGTAATTATTAATTATACATACTTAATTAATGTCAGCGTACACGCTTTTAAATGTAATTATAGAGCAATAATATTTTTCATTGCCACTTTATTCTTGGGAGCTATTGCGCCTCGAAAGTTTTTTCCGCGTTAAAAGCACATTACAATATAAGAAACATCGTTTAATTGCTCTTAAGGGGCTGCTTTTACGAGTTTTTAAGTACTTACCTATGTTTAATGCATAAAATTTACCAATTAAAACCTATGTCCGGAGCAAAAATTCTGTCTAACAGGCATTTCTGCTCATCAAATTTCACTTTACATAATGGTGAGCGCAACAAAAAATTGTCTAACCTAACCAAATATGATTGCCAACTGTACGGAGCGTTTCGCATGATGGCGGACGGTCGTAAAGGGCCGGAGTTGTAAAATAAGTAAAAATAAAGGGCTCGCCAGCGGCAGCGGCACGCCGGGGAAAGTTCAAAAGGAACTTTTGCTTTTTAACCAGTCGGTCGCCAAGTTTAAATTGGTTTCCACCACCTACCCTCCGCCGAGAGAATGAGAAAACTAGTAACGAGAAAATTTAGCTACGTATACCTATTTATTAAGTAAAAGTTGGATGCCAAGTAGACGTTCCACTGCGAACTTTGACATGCTGATAGCCGAGAATGGCGCTAAAGCATCATTTATAAGAGCCACAAATCAATCAACCCGTTAAATATATCTTCCTGTTTCAATTTCGTATGTTGAGGTTGAGACGTGCCATTATCAAGCTAATTATTTACACGCGTCTAACATTAAATCATGATTCGATCCTATAAATAATTGCCTGTTAATTAAAATAAATCGCGACAAAATACAATTTATCTCCATAAACAAATACTGTCACGTTCTATAACTTAGGCTGTATTATTATTTTGGAAGTATTTTCTTGTCACTCAGTTGTATTTCAGCGTCTTTATGCAATGTTTTGCTTGAAGAGAGTGAAAAAAAACTTATAGGTCATCGCACATCTAAAATTAAATCACTTTTAAGTTATTTTTCGCAGCAATTACGTCATCCGGAGCACTGTTGCCAATAATTTTGCTGCGTCCTGTCCTAAATGTTCGATCGACGAGTCAAGTGGACTATTAATACGGCCATAAATTTTATGTTATGACGAATTAATTTGAATCTGATACTAGATAGTATAGAATCTACACATTGAAAAAATGTTATTACGTGAAAAGTACTCAAAAGAATGTTGTCGATGATCTTGATCTTATTTGTAATGGTTTCCCGTAGACGCGCGTTATTTTTAGGAATGTTTTATAAAATTACGTAATAACGGGAGTTAGCGCTCTTTTACATTTAAATCTGCTTAGCAATAGACGCCATTTTGATTCACAAATCACTCATTCGTTACAGGACGATTTATTACTCTGATTTGATAAGCAACAATGTAAGATGATTTAAACAATAAAGGAAACCTAAATCACTTGCCATGTTTTGATTCATTGTCGCTATAAAATTTCCGTGAGACAATTTCAAGGTTGTAAAATGTCATAGAATTATTTACACAGCGAAACCCTTGGCGCGTTTTGTTTTAAAGTGTGCATTCATAATGATTTATTGTAATACATATCTGTTTAATGTGTGTATGTATGGGCAATAAAACGTTTTATGGGACAATTTAGTGCGTTGCAACCTCAGAAAATGCTTTTATTGGTATCTAAGTGCCATACAAAATTGATATAGACTGAGGTGAGGGAATTGGTTCTCGGTGAGATGTATCGGTGGTCCCGATGGCTATTCACTTGATTACCATTACTTTCTAACACCTCAACGAATGGTGTAGTGATGGGAAGTCGTGACATGGTGATGGCGCCTTGGAACACATGTTATCGGAATGATTTAGAACTTTGCGGTCCAGATATGAATTAGTCATTGGAATGGGAGTTTTTATCACTTTTTATAATACGGCGTAGTTGAGTATCACTTTGCATATTATCATACTGATTTACGCTAATTACATAATTATAACCTACCTACGCTATTTTTTGTTTTTATTTGGAAACAAGCTTTTGCCCGCGGCTCTGCCCGTGTAGATGTCAGTTATCTCGTAAAAAAGTAGCACGTGTCCTTCTCCATATCTCAGTCTATATATCTGCCAAATTTCATGACGATCTTAGCGTGAAAGCGTAACAGACACACAGACAGAGTTACTTACGCATTTACAATATTAGTAGGGATTGCTAAAATTGCTGCTGGTATCATTTTAAGAATTGAATCATAATTCTCACTTAAGTGAAGTTATGTATTTAGTCACTATAATTATTTATTCAGTACCTACTAAATTTAAATTTATTCAGTGGTTTATAGATCAATGATATAAAGGTCATTTCACTCATATTTTCGCCTACCTGTTTCCATTAAATTACCCTTCTTATAAATATTCACACTGCACTAAAATAACTTGAAAAACACATTTAGAACGATTTACATTATGTTTACACATACTTGCGCAAATATTTGATTAAAACATGATTCCACCTTTATTTTTACAAATGCTACGAGCAAAATGCTTTGCGACCAAACTTACACTGCAGAGATTCACCTTATTCAACCTTCTAATGCTAGTGATTATTACTTTTACCACACCTTTGTCAAGTAATTACCTTAACAGTTATGTTTATACAATGCCCTAACCTGGAAATGCAACACCACCTCACATAATGAACCTTATTGGAAAGTGATAAGGTCGCGAATAAGATGGCCTTTCTGAAACATAGAAAGGCATTGACAGAAATATTTATTACACCTCAAAGGGTTGGGTAATGCGTGATGGTTTTATGGTTCTACGTTGTGCAATTTTCCTGCATTGTACAACTAAACTGATGTATTGAGATATAGTCCGTTGCGTAATTTTGATACTTGAAGCGACGTGTTATGAAGGGCTGGATTTGGTGCTAGAAAATATTTTTTTATAGCAGTAAAACAATTAACCTGTTCCTGAAATTATTTACATTCACAAAATTGTAAATGTTATATAAATTTTAAAAGAAGCCCATAGAAATTTGACGAGTAACAGTAGGTATTGGATAATTTAAAATTGTTTCCTTATTGTTAAAATTGACATTATACAGGTTCAAATAAATTAAACAGAATCATCTTTTTATCAGACAATCAGGTGATTCAAGCCTGCAATGTCCTAGCCAAACTGGAAGCAACTTTACAAAGTATGCTTCCCGTGAGAATCGAACCCACAACCACCGGGTCTCAGGTAAACGCCTAAACCACTCGACCACGGAGGCAGTTGAATGAAATTGAAATGTAATATCATAATAACATCTTTTAAACTCAATGCACATAAAAGTGTATACCTACTACACTTTTTTTTCAGAGATTTTTTTTTTAATTTTTTGGTAATAGGGAGTAGGGAAATTTATTTTAGAAAAAGAATTAGGGTTCAGTGCAAACAAGAAAATCGCATGAAAGTGTAATTTGTGCTGTTTTCTGAGTTTGACATGGACGAAGTCGCGGGCAACAGCTGGTGTGTTTATAAATTTGGAACATAGTATTAGATAATGGAATGGGAATGCAAATATAATGCATTATTGCTAATTTAAAACTAGTCCCGACAGTCGTGGAATTGTGTTCATTTTACATTTGGATCTAAAGTTTTATTAGGTAACTATTGACACTATAAAACGTAATGTTATTCGCGACATAAAATACAGGTATTAACCTATTGCATCGGCTTACTTTGAAGCAATAGATATTAGTTTTATAACACATAAAATACCGATCAGGAATAATGATGAGAAATCGCAGATTACAATGTTATACACCACTAGGTATAGATGACGCCATCTTTGACAATAACAATGACAACTATATTATATTATTGACATTTATTTACGTACTAAAATAAAAAAGCTAATAAAATGCCAAAGGTACTCTTTTTATTATTATATTATAATACAAGGATGTTTATAGTTTATTGGGCAATAATTTATGTATCGGCCTTAATATTGATTTATTTATGATTAAGCCCTTTGTAAAGCGATGAAAGCTCAAAAATTAAGTGTTTATCATTATTTCTGTTATAAAATATTTGTTTAGTATCCTCCTGTGTAAAATATTGATACCTAGGTAATTTTCTTGCGAACGTTAATCGGGTCTGAGATTTTGCTAAAGACTAAAACTTGCAGACTAAGCGGCCATTAAATTCAAACAAACGAAGTTTCATTTATTGTTTTTTTTTAACAATTAATATTCAGATTCAGAGAAATCATAATTATTATGGTCTCATTGCTTAAATCATTTTCATTGAACACTCTTAGAAAGAAAAAAAGAACATGTTTATTTTTTTTTCCCCAAGGATCAAATACGCTCAGTCGTGCTACATGTTTGTTTTAGCCAGCAATTAACCACTGGACCATCAATAAAGCGTGCTTGTAAGGCGGCCACCGACAATGGGACCATTGTGACGCCACGTAACCCTTTCTTCGAGACAGGAACAGTTATAACACCTAGCCTGCCAATAAATTGAAAACAACGGAATCCTTTACTCCGACTATTGTTTGAGGAACCGTGATTTAAGCTCAGATATTGCGGTGCATTTACCTGTTGCGTTCAACGGTTAAGAATTCTCAAGGTTGAGTAATTTATTTTGGGAGTAGGTATGAGATGGGTGGCTGTCAAAAATAGAATTTCTTAAAGCGTGAATGTTTTGAACTCTGTCGGGTTGTTGGAGAAATACTTAGCTTAGATTTTAATGTTTTGTTACGGAGCTTTAACTTGTGCTCCATTCAAGATGAGAAGCAAAATTAATATCGGATGACAAAGTTTAGGATAGATAAACAATAAACTACCTACATTTTATAAATAGGTAAATACTCAGTGGCATAATTAAAGGTTCATAAATGCAGATTTAATACCAGTAGCCTCTATTATAAACAGATAAAGATAGGCACCTATCACCACAACTACATGATTAGCAATTAACGACTCACATAATTTAAGCTAGTAATTAAATTATTAATAACCCTTTTAATTCTTCATATGGTATTTACTTGTACGAGATATACGTGAAGAATAAAGTACTAATTGCTAAATTAAATCCAAGATTTTTTCTAATTAAAGCGGGAGTAACAGGACCCAAACTGTGAGGACCGAATTGTAATATAGCACCATCTGTGTATCAAAAGACGAACTAGCTCGTCTAGTGCAAAAACAGTAGCACCATCTTTGGGGACAGACGGTGTTTGCAATAATGCGCCACCCCTGCAACCCCCGTCTGCAAGCAGGGGTAACAAACAGTCGGCTGCATTACGTATCGCGTATACGTCGCCTTCGACCGGGCGACGCGGCCCCACTCTATCGCCAACCCCGAACGAACTCCAACAATGCCTTGTAGCTAGCCATCGCATTCAGATTTACGACACATAAACATTTTTTATCTTGATTATTTATCTGAACTGCATATAAATCCCCTAATTGTTATCGCAGCGATGACGGAAAAGCGTCGCGAACAATAATGCCTAAGTTTATCCAGACGATATTGCTCGGCCATGACGCGGAAATGAATTGTTACCATATTTTCTGAGATTTTCATTGATGTTACGCTTGAATGGTTTTGTCTTGACAAATCTGGGTCATACTGTTGTATACGATATTTGTTGATAAGTTGACAGACAGTTGATTGCACGTCGTACGAGAGATAAATTTTCAGTTTATCGAGAGAAAAGTTGTCTATCATTTTTATGTCGCAACTTTAGTATTAAATGTGGTTAGTAAAAGTAAAATTTTCTAAAATGTTTTTGTAGCACATGTGGACGCTGGTACCTAATTATGTGAGGGTATTATGTAAATGTAGGTGCCCTTAAGTCCTTGTAAAGTACGTCGTTTACGAGGCCGGTAAGCGGTTGCAACTCTGTTGTCCCTATGTAGGATGTTATGCTGAATTATTTATTTAGTTTACACCCACCTATCTCGTTTTACACAGATATTTAATTATACCATTTTAAAATTATGTTTCCTACTTTATGAGCACTTCTAAAGGTATAGTAAGGGTGGGAATGAGTGTACAAAGCTTCTGACTTTTTCATATGTTTAGTAGCCAATGCTAGGTACATGTTTTTTCACAATATAGTCTTTGATGGAAAGTTATGTTGTGGTCGACGATAGAGCCTGCTTGCTTAGAAGAAATTATTCATACTAAGCATTTATTTCTACTACCAGGGTTCTGCTTAACTTTAATTTTTTACCACTATGAATGAAAATACTTCCTAAGAAGTATCGCCTATGTTCTTTCACTGTCACTCTTTCATAGAAGCATACCGTTAAAAGCCTTCACGATCTTTTATCTTTTTGGTCCTAAGATACGATAAGCATGATACCACACTACTATCGATAACACAACAATAAAATCCGTAAATGATCTTCGTTACAATGAAACGGATACCGGTTTTCACTAGGTATTCAAAAACTACTCTCAAGTATTCATTATTCGCTTGTAACGTAGTATCGATCGTGAAACACTCAATTAGCGGATTTTCAAAGGATTGTCATAATCAAATCGACTCATTAATCGTATCGTTCATCGAAGCTGTAATGCTTATTTTTAATTATTTACAATTGAAATCAACTTGGGTTACCTTACATACTATGTAGATGTTTTACACACTAGTGCAGTTAGAAAATTAATTCAGAAGATTTGTTTATTAAACCCGTTAATACTGCATTCCGTGATTACCAACTAGTTTAATCTTAGATCAGCCGCATAGATAGTATATAACTAGAAATACCTTCTTGGTGACAAGTATCTATTTAAATCATAGAATAATCTAATATGATATTATCTGGATTATTTGCTAAGCCTTGAGACCTTTATTTTATATTCAAGAATGCTGGATTGACTGCATATTCTTCTGCTTAACCGTATTAAGAAGCGGATTCTGTCCTTGAAAAGTCGCCTTCGGTGTCGTAGTCTCAATATATAAATGAATAATAAACCTTTATACTCATATATTGTACAAAATACAGATCCAACGAAAATATCCAACAACTATTTCATATTCACCCAAATCAGAACACCAAAGACCAGTAGACAAGGAAATTCTAATCTTATTTCAGTGCGTTCCATTAGCATCAATTAACGATATCGGCCATTTTAAACACAGAGTAAACGTCAGATACCATAATACAATCACTTTACACACGCCTCCTCGTTCCTGCCTACTCACTGCTACATTAAAAGTAATTCTATGTTTCGAAACTCCTTTTAACGTGCCATCGTATATATCAATAAATTCCCTTTTAATCGACTCAGTATCGACTTGTATCATTCCCACAAGAACAAAGAACACCGAACTATGAAAATTCAAAATTCAAGAAATTGCGTGACAGAAATAAATACTTTCCCTATATACAAGCAATATATAAATATATTCAAACACGTGTTCGTGAGGAAACGAGGCATGCGTACGGAATGACAATAGGGATTTCCCTTTCAAGCGGAAAATTTACGTGATATAAATTCTAAATAGTCGCGTGTGAAAAAAATTGTATAAGGTCCAAAAATAAGTGGCTGCGGTAGGTGTCATTATGTAGTCTTATAGCAGTTTTGTGTGCGGCCGTAAATCAGAGAACAACGTGAGAATGGATTCATTATTTAGACAATATACGATACGTGGTTGGCGTTTACGGAGATGAGGTTTGTATAGCGTGTGCAGGGTTGCCTTTATACGTGTTTGCACGGTTTTCAGCGAACTTTGACGTCGTGCGGAAACTATGCGACAAGATTGAAACTTCATTACTGTACTTATACCTATCTGAGCTTAGTAACATCTTGTCTTAGCTTTAAGTCCTTAGATTATTAAAATATATATAGATATTGTGTCACCTCAGAGTGGGTAATTTCAAATGCAGTACAAAACATGAATTTTCTTCGAACCGCTGACAGTTCCCTTTGAAACTTTTGAAAAGTAACGCTCCGTCGCGGGCCCATATTTATGACGCTTGTCACAACGCGAAGCGGTAGATAATCTAAGCTGAAGCTTCGTTATATCAGCTTTTACACAATCTAACTAAAATTATCTACCCACTTCATTACAAAGATCTGTTATCCGACCACTAGAACTCTTTACCCCTTGACACCAATTTTTCCACATAATCAAAATTTTTAACCAATATCATTCACCATTCCAGTTGTCAACACATACCTTCGTGTTATCAGGCAGCCCTGTTTTCGGTTGGTAAATCATAAAATGACTTCTCCTGCTCTTGGCGGAGTGGAAGGGAGTATCAGACTCTTACTGAATAAAATCCACTCGTGTTCCTCCAAATGCCCTTTGCGTTCCAGGGCCGCGGTAGCTCTTACGAACAATTCTGCCACATCACAGGCAGCCCTACGTTATCTACCTAGTTGCGGGCTACGGGCCGTTGGCTCGATGATTCCCGACCGATACGGATCTCCACGAGTTTCGCGTAAACTTGCTCGGTTATGTAAACGTGTATTAGATTCTGATTAAGCGATTGACTAAAAACGGTCGAAATGTTGACGTTTTGTCTCATACGTCACTATGACGTAGAGTTACGATTCTAGGGTGAATGATTTGACTCAATGTCAATGTGGTGATGATAATGGCGATTAATTATATGACGTAAAATTCTAAATTAGATTAGAGGTCTCGTCATAATATTTTGACCTTAGTAATTGATAAACAAGTGTCTACAGAAACTTTTTTCTGAAGGTTGATGTTTACACAACAAAAATGGAAGTAGACGTTTTAAAGAAAGAAAATCCTCCTATATATTAAAATAAAATCCTGTTTTTGATTCAGGTAGGTATCAAAGGACCAAATAAGACCTCTACACAAAAGCACTATTGTATCGAAAAAGTTTGCACAAACCACCGTTTTATCTCAGAGGGCGCAATATGCACCCTGTACTGCAATCTCAACCCTTCCACTCAAACAGTTCTCTATCCCTCGAACAGATGGCGCTACTTTCTTCGCACTTAATACTACCTAATCTATTAAACTAAACGTGTTTCCGAACACGTAAAAATCAACTTATACGACTATTAATATTAAATAAGTAGTCGAATACTATAATAAAAGTGTCATCGTTCAACGGTTCAGAGTTCGAGTGTTGACCTTGCCAAATAGTTGTCAAACAAAATCACAGATGGCACTGTTCTTGCAAAATTCGGCAAGGGTTCGCAAAAGTTTACGATTCATAAAATATGGATTATAATAAAATATTTTATTAGCGTTTTTACGAACGTGAATCGTAATCGTGACGTGCATATCATTGATAGAAAATCTTAATTACTTTTTAATTAATGCAAATCCGAAGTAGGATTTAAATGATTAGGTTTATAAATATGGGAAGCAGGTATAATATAATTAGTGTTCTGGAGTTAGCGATGATAATTGCTTTAACGTTTAAGTTATCGCGATTTGAAAGGCCATCGCAGACTGTTTACGATACTAGTGGTGCGATTAGAAGCCTATTTATAACATCACGTTTCAAAATCTAAGAGGGTGAGCAAAATTAACGTTGCTGGTGTAAATTTGCACCTGTCTAGTTGACAATGCCTTGCATTGCTTGCATTAGATGAGTCCGTTTATGCACTACTACTGTTATGGAAGCTTCAATTGATTAAACTTCACTATATGGGCTAAACAAATACCTATTTAAGAAGAATTTAGAATTTCTGTTTTGCATGATGTTATTAATAATAGGCAACACTTGGGGGAGGCTATGTCCAGCAGCGGACGTCTTTCGGCTGATATGATGATGATGATGATGATTAATAATATAATTATGAATGTGATGTAATTATTTATTACCTATCTAGTGGCACTCATTATCATATTCTCTTTTATTATTATGAGGAAAATGTAGTGAGCTACAATATTGTTACTATATTGAATTATATTTTCTCTATTCCAACATATATTGTAGCTGTTATAATAAAAAAATAATCTTAGATCTTTAAAGTCCTTACATAAAGTGAGAAAACAGAAAATCTGACACCAAGCGTGCTTAGGGTTATCGTGTTATCCAGTTTCTGGATTGTGGAGTTCAGATATTGATATTACGTAGTCGTCCATGTAAATTTTGGGATGAATGAAGGACCTCGTGTAGCGCAATTTGTTCCATCAGACACTCAACTGAATCGAGCGCTCGACGCATCCTGGATAGTCACCTAACACCTTATAAGACTGGCCAATCCTTCCCTTGCGGTCATAAGGCTAACGCCCGCCTGGTTCGCGACCACCCTCCCACAGAAGTCCGGCGTCAAGCAGGCTGCTGTGTTTCGTTGACGCGTGGGAGTAGCAGTGCCTCAAGGCATCTTCTGGGCTCGCTTGCTCCATCATAGTCCTCATCCATCGCTTTCCATCAGGCGTGATCGAGGTCAAGAGCTAGCCCATTCATCAATAAAAAAAATATAGGGGATTTTGTGTGTAGGGTCACGTATGACGTCACGTTGCTGGTAAAAATTGTACTATGATAATGACATCACGCGTATTTTTAACGCACTGTATCGTCATATTTTTTTGTTTATGTGAAAAAAAAATACGTGTCCAATTGGTTTCGAAAGTCTATCTGACGGACTAATTACATTTTTCCAGTAAAATACCCTATTTCTGGTAATCAGTTTAATCCGGTGAGACTGGAAGCTGACTCCAATACAGTTGGGAAAAAGGCTAGGCAGAATGACGGAGTCTTACTTACAAAGTTGAATACTTTTGGAGTTCCTCCAGGTATTATAAAGGTTTTCATATTCGTTTTTGAACGTCTCAAACTCCTTTCAAGAAAGAAAAAAGGTTTGAAAGGTTTTTGGGTCATCAACAGATGATTTATTTATTATTTATCTAAGTACACACAAAATACTTATAAAAGAAAATTTATAATAATTAGAGAAAGGTTGATGTACATTATAGCAAGTTTATCTGGCGCCTACCATACAAACAATTTGTTCAATCATCTTCAGTGAAAACAAAACAGTAGAAAACAATCAAGCAAACAGCAAGCAAATATTTTTAGGACATAACCTAGACGGATAATCAGTTTTCGTAGAGGGTCTACGGCTACGCCAAAAGGTCTACGCGCTACGAAACTACGAAAAAAATAGCCGATTTAATTTGTACTCAACTATTGCCCTAGTGTTTCTGACAAGTCGTTTCAAGGTTTTACGATTTATAACAGCTGCTTACCTAAATTATTTTTCTACATAAATATTTTCTGATAAAGATCCGGTCGTGGCATAAAACCTATTTAAGCACTAGTATACCAATTAGTAGTATTTCAGACTCAAGTGTAACCCGCTTCAGTAGTTAGTAAATAGAACCCTTAGTTTTTTTCTACTCAACTGTGGTATAGAAAACCTCAAGACCGGTAGTAGCGATAACTATCTTCAAATCTTAAAGGTACCTACTAGAACTCATTTGAAAAGGTTACTTTTCTAATTGTTGTTCCATTAGGAATTAATCTGAGTTAGAACCCAATACCAAAGTGAAGGGTGAATACAATCTAAGTGCGTCGGCATTTCTCAAAAGCTTAAAAGCTAAAGTTACTTTTAAGTTCTGGGTCAAAGATCACAGTTAAATTGTGTTACAATACTGACAGGTTACTGGAATATCGTCTATGAAGGCTAGAGTTAACCGTCTACTTCAATTTACCAAACAACCTGCGTGGGACGGCAACCAACTGCTACTAGAATATGATTGCATTAATTCTTTAAGAAAAGTAGAATTAGAATACATTTTAATTTAATTATAACAAGAATGTCCCATAAAATATAATACTTATTGAAGCATATAATCGTGTAGGCACTCAAGACGACCATGAATCGCTACAACACTTTTATAAGCGCACATACGAACATCTTATAGCATATTTCGCTAAATAAGAAATACCTCTATCATCGTCCTCCCTTTTACACCCCCAAATGACACTACCGAACGTTTGGAACGCGCGTCTATCAAAAACTATATTTCTCACCTCCCGAACACAAAGGGAAAAATGACGTACATACTCAGCGTAATCCTCTAAATGTTCCGTAAAAGTATTGAGAGCGAAAAGTCGCTGAATTTGAGGCGTTCTTTGAGGCTTTTTGAGGAAAGCCCCGATGCTGGTGTTATAGGCTATGAGAGGGCGAGGCGGGAGGCTCTATAGGCACTTTACACGCGCTCTACCGCAGCTAACCTCCGCCCAAATGTAATAACGCGCCGCCAGCTCTCTGTTTCAATTTGTTCCCAAATTGAAATTGTTTTTATTTGAATAATATTACTGTACACTCTCTGTAGTATCCACGAACGGCCAGTTATGATATTACATTATTTTATAACGATATGTTGCTGTTGAAAACGATACTGATAGGAATCTTAAGACGTGAGAGAATATCGTGGTCCATAGATACGGGGATCTTTGGTACATTGAACAGGTCGTAATGCATTAGCCTATGTATTTGAAATCTGATATTTATTCAAGTAGGTAAATGGTGCAACAAAGTTAACTTAGTCTTATACGTTACGACACTAGCGTGCTCGATTAATTCGATGTACCCTGAATATTGACTGTTACCTAGATGCCAGAAAGCCAATTCTAGTTATTTAAAAGCGTTGAAATTCATTTTGCATTATCATCTACGTAACAATCAATGTCGATAAAATAACATGTCAATTGATTTGTCATTTGAATTGTCAGCAGTGTAATAACATGTCAAAATGTAGAGAAATTAGAGGTGTTTTTGACATTGCAATGATGATACGATGCAAATGCTAAGGCTCCTTTAAAGTACTAGAATAACCCCCTCCTGTCTACCTCTTTAAATAATATCCGTAGTCATTCATCTGCACTTCAGTACTACAAAGTACATCAAAAACACTGACATCAAAATGGATAGTTTTTAGTGTTCCGTACCCAAAGGGTAAAAACGGGACCCTATTACTAAGACTCCTCTGTCCGTCTGTCTGTCTGTTTCTCATCAGGCTGAATCTCATGAACCGTGATAGCTAGAAAGTTGAAATTTACAGAGATTATGTATTTTGGTTGCCACTATAACAACAAATACTAGAAACAGAATAAAATAAATATTTAAGTGGGGCTCCCATACAACAAACGTGCTTTTTTGGCCGTTTTTTTTAAAGATAATGATACGGAACCCTCTGTGCACGAGTCTGACTCGCACTTGGAAGGATTCTGTATATAAACATATTTTCAAAACTACTGAAATAAATCTTTGCCGCTGATTGGGTTCAAAGCTTCAGTCAGGTCGCTATTTAAAAACCCCATTGTTTTTCCTCTCATTTATTTTGTAATAGTCTATAGTTTTATTGGTAAAAGTACCTATTCTACTCCGAAATAATTCTGGAACAAAAAAAAATAGGAGTACACTATTTGTTGGTAGGCAGGAGCTGGGGTTCAAAGCCCTTTGCGAACTCCCCTAGGTACACTTAATTAGAATGAGCCAGTTTTACTGAGAAATTATCTTAGGAACTTTCAGTTGGGACTTGGGAGATAGCTAAGCTTTTACGCATCGATAACTTATCATTTTAAGGAAAAACCTTGAAAATAAAGGTTTATTTTTATGATAACTGATAGGCTCGCATAATTATGAGCACTATCTCTCCTGATGCTGAGCAATGTTTTGGTCCACGATAGACCACGCCTGCCTAAAAATCATCAACTCACTCTTGACTTAAAGTAGACGTGGGATAGTTCAAATACAAATTCACGTTTATTTCAGACCCTTTTAGATTCCAGTTCGCCATGTTTTCGTATTCGAGTCTTGTACAAAATAATTCCTATTAATAAAATTATTATAAACGATGTTCATTGTTACGCAATTCAGGGATGCTTCAGTGGGGATGCGGGGCGCGCGTTGCATCCTTTATCACGGCGCGGGGGGGTGCGGCAGCCGCGCGGGCAGGGGCGCCGCTGGAAAAATTGCACATAAATATTGAAGCTGCCACTTACACGTGCGCCCACCGAATGCTACGAGTTTAGTGTGGATAAGACTTTATTATTTTATGATTTTAGAGGGAATTTTGTTTTAAGGATTTTTATGTAGGTATGATGTTAAAGAAAATCTGTGGACAGTGGTTTTGCTATTGGTAATTTAGTTTTGACAAGCATGGTTTTGTTTAAACACTTACTGTTAGTAGCCGGAAGGGAATAGTGTAAGTTCCTGCTTGATTTCTGTTAGCCTATATCATCCCACTTCTGGACACAAGCCTTTCATTATGACCTATGTTCCTATCGAGCTATCATCTGCTTCTCAAAAAGTCGACATTCACCATATGACGACGGATGTATTTTAATAACGTCAGCTAAACCTGTAGATGTCTCGTTTAATATTTGAATATGTCAAGAGTGAAAAGAAACTGGATTTGAAATTGATCTGCATTTGTTCGAGAGGAAAATCGCTCTTCTAGCCGGACGTAAGCTTTTTGGACCGGTCACAGACGGTGTCCGGCCTGACCGGCTGTTGTTAGGGTTTTTGAATTTTACCTGGCACTTTGATTTTCAATAAGTATTGCATTGTTTTTCCATTAGTTAGGTATAAGTTAGAATGTTTGTGGATAAATGTTGGTTTGTCTCAAAAATCCTAGATTTACTTACAATGCCACTAAATATTGGTCCGTAACACCTGGGCGTTGCTGGCTTGCCTTGAGGAGCTGGGATGGATCGAATGCTATAGTTGTCTCACCTTTACGCAAAATACGCACTTAGACGTGGAGTTGCAGACAGCAGCCCGATTAATAACGACTTAATACGTACAGACGCCAGCACATCAAGCTACCCAAGCTTTACAACCTGGCAAGCCTGGAACCTTGTACTTGTATGCTATGCTTTAGGAAGTTTAGGAAGCAAATGTGCATTAGCAGACATAGGCGAACGTAAGAATTCTTCAGAAAGCGACATTAAATGAAAAACGCCATCTACCGATCATCGAGTTGAACTGTCAAAATAATAGTTAAGACGATAAAACGATAAGATAATAAAATGTTAACTTTTCCTTTGCCACGTATTAAAAGTTTCACAAATAACATATCAATATGTTTAGGTGTTATTACCATGCTTTTATTCATACAATATAGTACTAAACTATTACCATTTTTTTTAATAGATGGCGTTACGTGTATGTGTTTCACGAAATGAAAAGAAATTGCTTCTTGAACATTTTAAATAAAATATCTTTTGATAGAGTGAACCGATTACGATGAAACAAAAACTAAGTAACAATCTGAATTATATTATTATATATATATATATACTAATTTTAATGTGTAAAAGTTCAACATTCGTTTTGTACCTACTTTATACGTGATGCCTGCACATCTAAACAGATAAACAGACAAAAAATACACAAAACTTACAACAAACTAAAATATAGGATAAAAAAATTCGTCCTCAACGCTGTCACCTGGTAATGAGCCCAAGAAACTGAAATAAAAGAAAATGCAGAAAATTAACGATACTCCACACGTTACCTGTATTGACAGGCTCATAATTGTTAGTTTTCCCATGCACTACCAATCAAAGCAGGCTACGGTCATAAAATAAATTAATATTCTATTATTTTGCATTCTGCACCTATATTACAACTTGTGATTGCATTAGAAGTAGCAAAAACAGCTTACAAGCTCTGTATGGTAACGAATAAACTTTTAATGAGCTTTTTACTGCCTTTTGTCTCATAAGTGGTCATTAAAATTAAACAGTACCGTCTATTGCGATGCATTTTTTTTTAAATATGGGAAATCATCAAAAGACGACTAATTCCGCTATAGGCGAAGCGAAAGGGAGTGTCAGACTCTACTGACTAAAACCCATCCGTGTTCCTCCAAATGCTTTTTACGTTCCAGGGCCGCGGTTCCTCTTTCGAACAAATTCCGCAACCCTGGCAGGGTTCTACTGCGATGCTGACATTGTGTTGATTTCAGGAAATGAAGCAAATTAATACAATACAACAATACTCTTTTATTAGCATATCACATGGCAATATTCTTTGTTTTATGTATTACTAAATCGTTTTAAGGAACCTCTATAAAGAACCTGGTATTTATTTAGTATTAATTTAGTCCCATGTACTTACTTTTGCCAAATATTTGAAGGAAGGAATTTCTCAAACTGTTATTGTAAAAAATTGTGATCAAAGTAGGGTTTGACACGCTGTAAACTCAAAATAGGTAAGTATTCAATTAAGAAACCCGGTCTAAAGCATTGACACCTAGTAGACTGACTTACAAACACGACATTAGTTTTCATCAAATTTGTTCCTTCCAAAACGTGAGGGAAAAAAAAAAACAGCTAAGAAATTACCAGCATCTCGCGGCACATCCACACTATCTCAACGTCGCGGCGCTGCGATGGGAGCCCTCGTTCTTTTTCTTGTAGCAAATTTCGCAACAATCTCACTTATTATGCCACACAAATTTCCGCTCCCCGCCCAACTTCAGACGTGAAATTAAAATTTCCTACTTACCCCCCTTTTTGTATACGATACGAGCCGAATAGCTAAATAAATATTGCTACTTAAGAACCTTTAGTACGCGGGGTACGTTATCTTTTTATGGGGATTTGTACTTATTAGTTTTCGAGCTAAGAAATTGGGGTATTCTTTCTCGATCCTGTAAAGAATTTTAAGGTTACCTATCCACTTTGTCGTATTAGAAATTTTGGATATGCACACAATATTCTTGCATGTCTCGTTTATTTTAGTGTAGCTAAACTTATGGCCTTTGCCAGACTATGAAAAGGCCGCTAATAAACCAATTTTCACTAACCACCAGAAAAGTGCCAAACTCTTACAAAGTTATATAAACGATAGAAGAACTACCTCACGCAGAGAATCTGGAACAAGTCTGCTTTATCAAACCTAGAATGCTAGAAAACAGTTGAAATCAATAGTCAAATTCTAGATGTCTACCGAACCAGCTTCATCTTTGTTGTGGATCTGTTTGTGACATTATCGCTTCTGAAGTCTCCCCTGCAAAGCAATTGAATAAGGGATCTTATATGAATGATGGTTATGGCTGCACATACCGCAATTGAAAAGACCACATTATTAGGATGAAATAACTGAACAAATGCTTCTCGTTTTCTTTACTTTTGACAACGTGTAACAGAATAAATGCAATACCTCTAAAGTGGTCCTTGTACTCATCACTATGAATAACTTTTACTATGGGACCAACACTGTAATCGCAAAAAAAAATCGACTGCCCCATATGTGCGCCTAACTCAACAAAATGAACTGAACAGATTATTTCTTTTTCGCGATTTCGGGGTTGGTCCCATTGTAAAAGTTGTTCATAATGATGGGTACAATGACCCCTTAAGAGGTAGGCGTTTATTCTGTTATACGTTGTTTGTGCTATCATCTTTTTTGTTCCATGTATTTAGTAATTCTGAGGAGGTGTTGCGATAATATTTTGATAGCCAAGGCCTTACTAAAGAAAATTATCTTATAAGTAAAAATATTATGAATACTGTCAGTTACTATTTTCCAGGACAATCTTGAGAGTTTTTACTAAGTTAAAATTGTATTCTGACGATTATACAAGAAAATGTTATTTTTTTTACCATAAATCTAAAAATTATCGTCGTGAGTTACTTCTTGTTCAAGTACTGGTCTTCAAGCCATTTTGTACTATCATAACTTCGCTTGGACTTGTAATTTTAATTTTATAAAAGTTTATATTTAAGGTCTGAAATATTTTTTTTTTGTTTCCTAAGGTTTTATATTTTCCTCAATATTTCCATATTAATAACCACGATTTAATTTTTCTAGAAAATATACCGATAGCCTTAGTTACTACTGCTATCGTGCGGTAGGTAACCCAGTAACATCCCCTTCAACCAACTGCCTTTCTGTAATTTACCAATGTTCTGGTGATAGTATCCGTTTCTTCTTTATCCTTACAGGTACTTTTAACCGACTTCAAAAAAGGAGGAGGTTCTCAATTCGGTTATATTTTGTTTAATGTTTATTACCTCATAACTCCGTAACTTATGAACCCATTTGATTTTTTTTTCTTTTATATGAAAGTTTACTTTATACTTTCCGATGGTCCCAAAGACATATCACCAAAATCGGTTCCGTGGTTTGGTTTTAAATCAAAATAGCTGAAAAAATTATGTCACCCATGTGAACGAAACAGCGTATTTAGCTTCCTGTGAGTCCTGTGACTTTCCAGTGGTGTTTACGAATTACGGAAAACCAGCCAAGTGCGAGTCGGAGTCACGCACGAAGTGTTCCGTACCATTATCTATGAGTATAAAAAACGGTAAAACAATCACGTTTGTTGTATGGGAGCCTAACTTAAATATTTATTTTAGTCTGTTTTTAGTATTTGGTGTTATACCGGCATCAGAAATACATCAGCTGTGATAATTTCTACTGTCTAGCTATCACGGTTCATGAGATACAGCCTGGTGACAGACAGTCTAAAATGTATGGGATTGATATGGGATGCCATGTCGATCCCATACATTTGGCATTTCAACTGTCGCTGATACAATGACACTTCGTCTCCGCTCTGTATGTCTCTTCAAAAATTTCCAATAGGACTAATGTACCCATGTATTCATTTTCTGTTTTTTTTTTTGTTTCAGGTGACGATGACTGCTTATGGGGTGAGTACAAGCTTACTAGAGTCCATTAATTATTGGCTTGAGAACAGAATCCTTCAAGTGCCGATGCACCGTAAAACTGTGTTCCTGATAGGTCATCAGATGTTTTGTGTTGCTATGGTGAGTGGAGCATTTATTTGAGCAAGCAATTCAGTGATTTTCGAAAACCGAAGTGACACGTTTAATATTAATTATTCAAGTCACATTTTGATGGATTTCTTCAACTGTCTAAACGTAACGTAACGATTATTCGATATCAATAAGACGGGAGTTTTGTGAAGAAAAAATTAGCTGAAGAAAACTTTATTTCATAACAGTAGGTAGAGCTTAGACGAAAATTTCACTTTCCAACAAAGATTTACGAAAAACAGTGAAAATTGGCCTGAAGACAGCAAAAAATGCTGAAAATGATCCAGTACCGAACTGGAGCGCCGTAAAAAAAATGATAGCCGTTTAACACAAAACATGGTCCACAATTACGACACTATACAGCATAAGTGGTACATTTGTCACATTGATAGCTGTTTCATTGAGACAAAGCAAGTTTATATCGAATTTAAAAGCGTTGGATCTATAAACTGGTCGTTAAATCTCACAAGCGATAGTTGTAAATTTTCCAAAGACTTCGAAGCACTTTTACGATGGACGTCGCTCCGCCCACCGGCGACTTTGCGGCTTGCAATATAGAGGTTCCCGGACACCGATACATCTATAAAATAAGGGTGATTGCACCAACGCTCTCGTGTCTTTTTAGGGAACGTGCCTTTTTTGGTACTTGTTCCATATAAGTGCAGACTCTTGAAATAGTTCTTAACAAAGTACTTTGTGTAAGACTTTGTAGGTAGCTATTATTTTGAAAGCAACTAAGTTGCTTGTTCGAGTTTCAATTGATGTTTATTGTTGTCACATTGTTTGATGTGTTTAGATAAGACGATAAATGAATTATTATCTGAAAAATAAATGAAAGTCGTGGCAAAAATAATATCAGCCACACGGTTCGATCTTCGAGGTTAAGCAGCGCTTGCCGAGGCCTGTTTGTGGATGGGTTACCATCCATTAGATAATTCCGAGACTCCTCGGTGCCTCGGAAAGCACGCTAAGCTATTGGTGACGGCTGTCATTTGTAGATCTTTGACAGTCGTTACGGATTGTCAGATGCCAGATAAACTGACACCCTGGGCCTCAAGTCTACTATTACAATAGTGTCAGAATGGTCTATCATTGATTTCATAATTGTTGATTTTGACAAGTTTGGTAATCTACTAATATAAAAGCGTTATTATGACTTTCCAATGGTCAACCACTGACACTCCATTGAAAGAAATGTCATAGAATGGTAATCTCGTACATAATGACAAATGAATGACAGACGTATGTGGTCTAATCTGCTAAAATTTTGACAGTTCCTTCGATCACCATAAGAACGTTATTGTGCAGTCATTGCTTTTTAAAGACATTGAATATTTAGAACCACGATTCTATTACGAGACCATTGACCGACCAATGATCGACCATTATGAATTTAGCAGATTACGAACTTATAGTAAAATGACAACGGGATCGTGTCGGAATGAAGACTTGGGGCCAGGTTCTGTTGTGCCAAAATTTAATTTTTCTTATTGGGTAACTCCCAAAAAAAAATCAAATTGTTTATTGTGGTTCACAGGTCAAAATACAATAATTTAAAAGACTGTTGCACATTATATTAGAAGTCAATGATTTATTAATAATTAATTTAGTAATCAATAATTTAATAGTAATTGATATAGTGGGACACACCAGAAAATGGGAGCAGCAGCATTCTTTGTAGGCAGGCACATTGCTACAACTACACTGCGATCGCCAACCCACCTGCCAAGCGTGGCGATTATGGCAAACCCTCCCATCTGGGGGAAGCCTATGTCCAACAGTGGACATCTTTCGGCTGGCATGTCGATGATGATGTCAATAATTTGATATATTTAATACAATACGCAATAATTTAATGAGATTAAAATGGTAGTTAATACGTAAGTATTTTTATAAATGTCAAAAAAAAGGAATGAAAATAATAATAATTCTAATTTGAATGAATGACCAGAACCTCGTGAAAGCTTAGAAAGAGAAACAAATCAAGTACCTTAACTTAGCACACGAGGTTGTCGACATGTGGAATGTGGACTCGGCTGTCATTGTGCCGATAGTCGTTACGGCCAATGGCTTGATAGCCAATAGCTTCGACGACCACCTGTCGAGGCTGGCGTTACGCAGTTGGGTAAAGGGCCTGATACAGAAGGAACTCCTCGATACAGCTCGTATTGTGTGGAGGTTCCTTTCTCTGGAGCCCTAACCACCGGTAGCTTGGACCCAGCTCCCGACACCGGCGGACTACTATTTTTATATTTTAAATGTTTTTTATTGTTTTTTTTTTTGTTATTGAAATATTTAAAAATATAAAATGTATGTACGAGTATATAAAATGAAAAAAGTGAATCCTAATTTAAAGCGCTACCCCGACCAAAACCTAGCGATAGTGCGTTTTTCATCGTTATTCAGAGGTTATTAACTCATTAGATAAGATAAATAAACTACTTCTAAAAGCACATTATTGATGTTCGATATCCTATCATCACATTCCACGTTCTAATTTATTTTTATGTGTTAATTAATACATATAAAATCTACTTTTAAAAATTTACTAAAATAATTGATACACACATTGATAAATGCATCTGATGCTAAAGGCGACGCTCTAATCATTTGAGGATTACACTAATGGATAGATAACTTAGAAATCTAAATTATTCACGTTTTATTTAATTTCAAAACATCGCTTTTCTTTTTTTATTAAAATAATTCCAAAAATTCTGAGAATTCTATGATACGAGGCGGCAAAGAGGGATCGAATGCTCAAGGTCATTTGGTCAGGGAAGCGTCTTAAGACAGAAAACATTAAAAAAAAATACCTACTATTTCTAAAAATACAAACTAGGTACTATAATAAAAACTGAAACTAATAAAGATTATGCAATGAATTAAATAAATTAAAACTTGTCATCTAGGTACTCATTAACAGAGTAATAAATATACCTTATCATTTAATAGTTTTAATAAAACTTTTTGAAATCAAGTATTTCGTTTAATTCTCTTTTCAATAGGAAGCTTATTATAGATTTTAGGTGCCATTCCAAGAAGACATTTAGAAAATAATGCAGTTTTGTGTGGACTGGTACATACCTATTTCTCTGCTGCGACGACGTTTAGATTTCAGAGTTTTAAACATATTTTGAAAGTTGTATTTTACAATATTGCTGTTTCAAAAATGTAGATACATACAAGGAAATCTCAAGAGATATTTTTTTTTATATGGAACACAGCTATCAGTACGTTTAAGTTTAAATACAGAAAGTACAGATCCTTTTGGGCTTTGAACATAATAAACCCAGTAACTGTTTTGTGGGGGTACCTATAGGAAGTCCCTCCACGTGAAATACTGGTAATCAAACTGCATTGGGAAAATACGATAAGAATTGAATAAAGAAATAAAATCTCTGCAGATATTTTATTTTAGTTTTTTTTTACTATTAATAGGCACCCGTTTGACCACTACCTCACTTGATGGTAGGCGACGATGTGGTAGTATAGCAAAACAGGGAAATTAAATTTTGTGTTTGAGCTTGGGGAAGCCCAAGCCTAAACTAATCAATAGGTACCTACTACCTAAGTATTGCTTTTTTAATTTAAAATATTTATATTAGATCATCCAATTAGTGTGTTTTCTTACAGATACAGTTACATTTCTAACAAGGAAACAGTTAGGGTATAACGAAAAAACGTAGTCATATTTTAAAAACTGCTTCTGTAATCACTGTAATCAGCTAATCTGAGCAGCAGCTGATGATGAGCTTTTTTGGGCAATTTCCAAAAAAAACAAAAATGGAATTTCCTTTGAGTTAGTAGTTCCTAGTTCTAATGAGTCTTCCTTGAAGAAAGTTAGTCAGTAGGAGTACTACATGGGCAGAAGCTGTTTTAAATAACAATATGACCACATTTCAGTTTCGTAAATATTCTAATAAGAAATAATATGATTTATTTCTTATTGGTTATTATCACTCATTAGCATTCTTATAAGAACTATGCACCCCTCATTGCACCTACCACTATTATTCTCTGCATCACCCAAAGGTTGACTGGTAGAAAATGCCTAAGGCATTAAGTCCGCCTCTGTACATCTGTGTGCGTAAAGTGTTAATAAATAAATAAATAAATAAATACTTATTGGTTTCGTTTAATTACCAACCGTTAATATTTATTACACAACTGTTATATGCAGAGGTGACTAACTGGGTAGGTAGCAACTGATATGACGTTGGTCCCTTCTGCTGACGCAAATGCTGTTCTTATTAGATATTATGACCAATAGTTTTAAAGTAGATAGGTAGTACCTACCAACACCTTAAATATGATATAGACATCCCTCTCCCACACCGACTGCTGCTTTAGTTCAGCAATGGCCAAGCATTACCAAATTACAGTGGCAATGGTTAGGCCACGTTGCTCGCAGATCTCATGGCCTCAGGGTCGAAAGGTTGCAGAGTAGTAAGCGCGTACTTACTTACTGGAACGTTGGTGAGCCAATGAGGTGAACCGATGACCAGGTGAAGGCCAAGTGAATCCCGTGGATGCAAAAAAACAGAGGACCAGGGGGTCGAGTCTGCTATTGCAATCGTGTCTCAATGACCGGTCAATGATCGATTTTTGACGTATAACGTCAAACTTATGACACATTTCCCATACAAAAACTGTCAAAGTTGTCAAATATTCGATCACTGACCGGTCATTGAGACACGATTGCAATAGCAGACTCGAGCCCCAGTTGTTATGGCAAAGCTAGAGGGAAGCTTATGTCTAGCAATGGCGTTTAGGTGTAGGTAACCAGATGTTACTTATGTAGGTACATAAGTAACATCATGTCTAAGTACCTATTTCTTAAAAATGTATGTAGCAACCTATTTCTTTAAGATCAAACAAATGTGTGTCAATTTAAAGTAATGTATTAAACGTAATTTCATGTACCAGAATTTAATGTAAATGTAATATTTGTGTAATTTTAAAGCATTTATTTTGTTCACCTTCAATTGGAGTGCAATTGCAAATTTAAACCTGTTTGAATATTTTACCTATGCATCACCAACTGATGATTCTGATTCTGATGATGATCACCTGTAAATAAATAACTTTTGTCAGGTTCGAAACAGAATAATATTCAAAGAAAAAAAAACTGAAGTCGCTCGAACCAATGAATAGCAATACGCCATTGACGATATTCATTTGATTGTACACAGAGGCTCTTATAAAAAACATAGGTATGAAACCTTTAAAAAATATGATATTACCGCAATGTAAAAGGTTTTGTTACCATTTTCATTGTAGGCGAAGGTAAAAATAGAGACAGCCACGTCATGTCCTTTATTAACTTCGAAAATGTAAATAAAGATTTTATGTATTGTAACTAAACTTTTTTGTTTATCATTTTCAATAAATATGTGTATAAAAACAATAATCAAACTAGCACTTGTGGCCTTCTTTTTATTCTTTCATCAAAGAGAATGACGTCGTCTATCAATTTTATTTACTGTCTTTTTTGCAATATTTATAAACTTTCTGCAAACTTTTTTGAGAAAATTATATCCGCAGTCATAAAAAAATATTGCATACAAGATGGTAATTTAGATATTACTTGACCATTTGTACATCAAATACAACGCAATACAAAACCAATATCTACTTGTCAAAACAATTTATCTACGCAAAATGCAAAATGTAACGGTCTAAAGAGTTTCCTCCAACGGAACGATACATTAAACTGTCATTAACCTCATTAAAAATCAATAAAAAAATTGCTCATATCGCGAAATAAACGGCTTTAACTGGCCATATCATGCATTCCATACGTTTACGGCGAAAACATCACAATAACAACATAAAACCTATACTTATGCAATGTTCTACTGCCTCACAGTCGTACCACCGACCTGATAAAGCTGAAAAGGCAACTTAAGCCTATAAAAACCATGCACTAAACACGTTTAACAATCAAAACTGTAACAAATAAATAAACTCCTCAGGCAATAAACGGTTTTATTTTAACAGTCGTAAAGTTTGTTATTGCACATGTGCTCGGTGTAGTTACGACCAATACGTATGAATGAAACGTGCGACGGAGAAGGAAACATTCAAAGAAACGAGATGGATAGTACCCGTCCGTCCACGTGGCCGGCGTAACGCAATTTAGAACAATTCATGTTTTGGATTTAATATTTTCAGCTTTAGTTAATTTTTAATAAATTGGTGACTTAATAAGGTGCCCTTGTGTCAGTTAAACACACTTCTACAATATCTAAAAACTTTATTATGACATATTTTATTTCGATAAAAAAAAAAATTGACAAAAATACGTTCAAAATAAAGGTAGGTTAGATTAGTTAGGTAGTATTTTAAACAATCAATTGTAAAAGTTGTAAAAAACAAATAATTATTATACCTGTAGTATGATGTAAACAAAAAGAATTTAAAAAAAAATCCTGAAACTTGAATTCAGCCAAAAATTGCTACCTACTATAGGTAGCAATTTTTAACGTTAAAATATATCTGTATCTCTATTGAAATAAAGTACCTTTAGTATATTATTTCAACAGTAATTCAGGAAGTTAATATTACATATTGAGGGGAAAAAAACGTTAAAACAAACAAAAATTTTACAAGTTTGCGAAATAATTGTACAATAAAAAAATTATTCAGTACCAGATAATTACAAAAAATACATTTAATATTAAAAGTAATGTTGCAATTCTGTTTAAAGCCATTCAATTTGACAGCTAGAAGTGCCGGAATGGTTTGTGATTGGCGGTGAATGTTCTGCACCGGATCACTATTGGTGTAGACGAGGTCGGTGCGGAGGTGCGGGGTGCCCGGCGCCATTACGAACAATGGCCGTCGGAATGGTCGTTAGCGAATAGCTTTTATCTCTTTCTAATATAAGCCACGCAGGTAGGAATTAATGAGACGGAGAGGGTTCTGGCGGGTCGCCCCCGAACGTCACTGCGTCTCGCTCGCACGCACGTGGCGTGTTTCGCTGTCTCGAGAGCGGCGCGCGGCAGCGGTAACGCTCGCCACGACGGGGAATTCGGAGTCGTAGAGCCTCATACGCGGGTCATAAACGATCCGCGGCCATAGTAGAGGTGCACGCGCGAGAATCGATCCGAATCGCCGGCGATAAACGCATCTCCCGCGAGGCGATCGTCGCGCGCCGCGTCGCCGCCGAGCGATGAGTTCCAAGTTCATCATCGATAGCATGCTCCCGAAGTACCACCAGCAGTTCCACCACCAGAATTTGTTCGCGGGTGCTGGGGCGTCGCCTATAGAGGCGTCGCTGTCATCGTCGCTGTCGTCGTCCCTGTCGACGTCGCTGTCAAGTTCGCTGTCTGGCGGGCTGGGAGCGGCCGCGCTGGGGGCAGGCTCGCCGGGCGCCGGCAGCCCGCAGCGGTCCTCATCCTCATCCTCGGCGTCGCCGGGAGCGCCGGCGAGGATGTATCCTTACGTGTCGCATCACCAGCAGTTCGGAGGTTCGGTGCCGTTCTCTGCTGGTGGCGGTTTGTCTGCGGCGGATGACAAGAGTTGTCGGTACCCGTCGGCTGTGGGAGGAGACCCGATGGTGAACTACGCGCTGGGCCAGCACAACGGCGGGGCGGCGGTGTCGGCGGCATCGGCCAGCATGGCGGCCGCTGCTCAGTTCTACCATCAAGCAGCGGCTTCAGCAGCCTCGGCAGCGTCTGCCGCCACCGTGGACGCCATGGGCGCAGCGTGCTCGCAGCCAGGCTCTGCCCAGCCCCTGCCGGACATACCGCGGTACCCCTGGATGTCCATCACTGGTAAATGTTTTACTCCTTCACTGCATGACAGTTTTCGATGTTGGCGCTCCTGAAACAATTGTAACGAATTAGTTTTTGTGTTGCTTATAAAGCCCAAGATAAGTTTCATTAATCATTATTTATACTTATAGGAAGTCTTATCAGGCCGTTGTGTAGTTTGCAATTAGATTGGCTTTAATGTGTTCGTTTAGTATCTATTTAGGTTAAATTTAGACTTGAATACAAGTTAATTTATTGTTTATTTTCTGCTGTATTTTCTTTAGCATAGTTTTCGTTTTGCTTGCACCATTTAAAGTAGCTCTAGAATTAAAATTTTCGTTTTATTGATATGTTTTCAGCCTTCCGATTGTTATTATTATTTCCTAATATATATTAACGCTACATCAACAAATATTTAAAAAAGATATAATTAAAGACAGAGCGTCAACAATCATTTATTTTATTACTCATTCCAATTAGAAGTAGCCATTTACCTATTTTTGTAAATTATACCCATTCTAATACGATTTTAGCACTTATATAACAATAAAATAATTCAAACAGTGCAATATAAACGCAATAAAATTGACCATTATTATTTTTATCGTCCATGAATCACAATAAGTATCCTTTATGGGTACATAATAATTTGGTTAAAACTAAAGCAGCTGTTTTGTTGTGAATGGCATAAAGTAAATTCTGATCACATGTAATTTGTTTTGTTGAATATAAATAAGGTAATTAAAAAGTATAAGGGTGTTTTTGGTATAAACAGGTCATAAAACAATGAGTATAGGTCGTAAATGTTGCGCGGGCGCTTCGGTTGGTTTGGTTCTGTCTCGGCGACGTTCGGCCGTCGGTCGCGCGGCTCGGACCGCCCATTCCGCCGTCGGCAATGGGCGGGTCCATATTATGCTTACCAATTTTACATAGAACTTCATTTAGTACCTAAAACTTATTTTTAACTATAAAATATTTTTATCAGCGTTTTAATTACTGTTTAGATAATTAAAATAATGTTTATGAATAAGATTACCTAATAAATTAATTATTTTAATCAAATTCGCAATCATTATTATGTTTAATGGTCAATTGCTTTAAAACGGGTTAGTAGGTACTTAAAACATTTAATGAAATTCTTCAAATAAATTCTTATTTACTGAGTTACCTCATAGCGTTTTAGCGTTTAACGCTTTAGCTAAAAATTGATCAATTAAAATCGGTTGAGCTATGCATAATATTAATAATAATAAATTAAAGTAACAGCCCATTCTAAAAAACATAAAGCTAATAGGAAAATTGACATTTAAAAGGCAAATACCTACCTAAGAGTTTCTGAAAGCTTATGCATTAAAATATTTCACGGATAAGTAGCCAAATCTATTTTCAAATTCTGTAGCTAGCTTAAAAGAATCTAAAACACGTCCGAAAATTAGAGCAGTATGTCAGAATAGTCAGTAGGTACCTACTTACCTATGAATTTAGAGTAAAACAACATTAACTCTTGTGGGGTCTACTTAGTACTCAAAAAAGGCGAACGATTACAGAGCCAAAGTGCCTGTACGTTTTGCATACAATGGCGCGATTATTTTTATACGCGGTTTTATTGCCTAGCTATCAATCTTCCGCGGTTATTAAAGGGTTAAATATCGTATTCAAATCGATTGATCGATCAAAATGATTTAATCGATTTTTTGGAATTATAGTAAAATTTATAAGATTGGCATTCGATATGAAGGTATATAGGTAGGTACTTACATAAATTAGTAGGTACCTACATATATCTAGGCGTTTATGATAAAAAAATTATTGAAATGTAAAGCCAAAGATACAATAAATTATGTTCAGTGTAACAGAGTAACGGTCTACCAACCTGATATTTTTAAAAGAAAAAAAATAATATACCTTTGTTTAATACTTTTTGATTTTATGATTGAAACTGATTTTATGAAAAGGAAAAATCTTCTCTTATTTAAAAACCATAGATGAAACTTAACATATAAAATAAAATAAAATGATTAGGTAAAATTTTAGTAGTTTTAAAACAAAAAATGAGAACATAATAAATTATGAGGTTCTAACTTACTTAGCTACCTCCTAAATGACATTTAAAAGTATTTATTTTATATATTCAACCTATATTCGTATATAAAGCCATTTTTACGTTACTTATCTAAGCGAAACCATTCCTAATTAGCTTCAGGATAATTAATATTCAATAAAACTGCAATAGTAGCAAAAAACTAACAAAAAGACGTTCTATAGAACATAATGCCTGTTCAACACATAATCACAGTCAAATTTAAGTTATATGACTGTTTACTATTAGATTTTGTTAATTAAATAGTTTTATTACAATATCTAATGTAATAAATTATTTTAATTTTGAGCAATTTGTTCAACAAGCAAATCCATATAGTTTTTTTAGTAAGAACATTTAAAGTAGGTACACGGAAACATTAAATTAATAAATAAATATTTCAAAAATGGAACATTATAGAAAATTAAAATCATACTAATTACTACATCAAGGATCAATAAATTATTTTTTATTGCTTTATCGGTTATTAATATAAAATATAAAAAACATACAGACTGTCAAACAGGTAAAGTCAAAAATTAACCTATTAATTATAAAAGTAGTTTACGTTAATTTTCTTAATGAATGTCACATTGAGAAGTTATTTTGTAGGGTTAAGCAAAATTTATTAAATTTATTATTATTTTAATTCTTTTTATTATTATAAGTATATCTTATTTCCATCCTACCGTTTCCATGTGTCGATATACTGCCCAATTGATATTGATAAGCCCATAAATATTTATTAACGATGGTTTTATCAATAGGTACAATAGTATTTTGACCTTCATTTAACACATTATGGTCGCCATATAAATCAATTAGGGCCATTACATACATATTTTTTATTTTCATCCGTATGTATTTACATAATCAGGCTAGGAGTTACTTTTTAGAGTTCTGTAGTCAAGGAAATAAAACCCACCGCTCCTACTACACTAGGTATTAGTACCTAAGGCTAAAACTATTTGATATGCAACAAAGACAAGCAACGTTTTAGGTACAATAGATAGGTCCTACTCGTTTAAATAAAATGTTAATGCTCAACATCTCAAAAACGAAGAAAATCTTTTCTTCAGAAATATAACAAATTATCTTCAATAATAAATAAATAAATATCTTACTTGAAAGTTTTCAATGTTCTACACGTCAGTGTGTCAGTTTTTGAATTAGGTAAGTACCTATAAAAATGTGAGTATAGCTTGTATAAAATTGAAAAAGAAAAACAGTTGGCAGGTAGATAAGCACTGCCAACTTAAAAATAACTTAGTCACAAACATTTTGCTACTATTTCAAAATCCAGAGTAATTACAGCGGTGGTAAAAAAAAACACTGGCGCATGACTTAATTTGATAAACTGTATCATAATTATGCCAAAAAATTGCACGTATAAATAACTCAGACCGCGACACAGATAAGATATGTGTGAATCAAACTTTTTTTGTATCTAGCACCGCATTGACGTTCTTGGCACAACTGAAGCATACAGTTGTCATGCGAAAAAAAACTTATCATCAAAGCCAATGGAACGTCATAACAGCCTCGTAGATCACTGAAATTATATAAAATGGCCTATAATCATCTTGTTTTTGTTTAGCGATGGACTATTTCCGTGATTTGTCGGCAATGTTGGCATATAAAAATGTCCGGGCTGATGTAGGTGAAAATTCGTCTCGGGAAGACAAAAATAACGTGGCAGGTGCTTGCGCGCACGAAAAATTAAAATGGCGGACTTGTCAGTAGCCGACAGTTATACGTCGTAACGCGCTACATTCTACAACAGTTTGACAGTATAAGAGCGTATTACGTTCAAACACTACGCGAGTGTTAGTTTGAATGAACTTTAGCGCGATTCAATGTTTCTTGTTTTTCAGCGTTCTAGCATTGAATGGAAAAAACTAGGTAAACATGTGCGGCTAAAAGTTGTTGATGTATCAATTGTAAAAATACATCAAAACCTTTGAATTAAAACTCAACAAGCATTTCTTAACATAAAATATATCAACAGCAAAAACAAAAAAAATATTTACAAATAACAAGTTCAAAACCTACTAGTCATTTTAAACTTAGAACGCAACTCACACTTGACCGTTAACATTGTATATCGCGGAAAAGAAGAGTGCCAGTCACATGTGTGCGGCGCGCAGAGCGCATGCGCCGAACAAATATGGCCGTCATTTACAGCCAATCGGAGCGCGCCGTAAGCAATCGGAACCCACATGCCATCAAAAGCCCTTTATACTATTGATTGCTATTTGTAGCACGTTATTAATTAAACTGTTAATGCTGTATTGTTCACACTAACTATTATTTCATTAGGTAGGTACGGAACATTTGTTTACTAGTCAAAACAATTTACGTTGATTTTAATGTTTCAAAGAAACCTGATTCATTTGCGCATATTTACGACTGTTACTCTGTTGTGGGGTTTCAAAAAAACAATAAAAAAACGTTCAACTTGAAAAATAACATCATTATCTTTTCCCAATGAAATATGGGACAGATACAGAACTCTTAACCTTTTCCATTTTAGGGTTACACCGCCTTTCGAAAGTTTCAACAGTCGATTTTTAAATTCTCGATCCAAGACCGAAAGCCTGTTGTTATCTTCGAATGAGTTGTGAATTTTCGAGTATCGATATACGACGTTCGATTCGTATAATCGAATTTTTTATGCATTCGCGGTGTAATTAACGGCTGCACTCAATCGAGACAATTTAAATGTTTCCGATAGGTAAAACTCGTTAAATTTAAACGTTGCTAAAACCGGAGTAGCTCAACATGCGTACTTAATTGCACGTCAATTTATTTGTGAGTCAAGACAATATTCTTTAGTGACTAACAATATGATATTTTTGTCTATAGCATTTTTATTGAGCTTCACAGTTAGTAATATGTTTTGTATTTTGATGTAATGCCAGAAAATTTTAATAGGCTTGTAATCCAGAGGCAGATGATGTTATTCTTAATAAAAATGTATTATAGACAATTACTCTAAGGAATATCTATGAAGTTGCCTATATTCTGGATTTAATAAACCTACGAACAAAACATTAGGTCTAGCAAAATGAATAAAGAATTTAATTGACGTTGCCACTACGCATCCGCAGCAGTGTAGTGACTACACCTACAGTTGTTTTATGTTTTACTTGAAAATTCTGCATATATGTTAAAAGATTTGGACAGTTTTGAACGATTAAATAAAACTTACACCCTGTATAGAGTATTTAGAGCTAGTTTTAGTGTATATTCTTTAAACGCATCATTCAAAGTATGTGTCTTGTCTACCTAGATATTTTCTATTTATAGACATCAGCAAACATGATTCACTGTACATGATTTCGATATTATTAGAGTAAGTCTACAATACTATTTTGCAATTATCTAGCTCTCTACACAGCGGCATTTATTTGAATCAACATTGTTAAACGAAATGCTCAATAAAAACTAAATAATAGCTTTAATTGAAAAAGCGCAATTAAAAATGTTTTACTCGTAATTTAGATTCACGATAAAATGTAATTAACAGTCAATTGTTCTAGCCGTTGATACTCGCTCTAAATAAGCAGTGTCGCTGTGAAAATCTACTATGTGGTTAACTATAAAAATTTTACGACCACTTTACCCATTGAACTGAACAGTTAAACCTGTTTTTTTCTCATTTAGGTACAGTGTAAGGTTTCTGGATTGTTCGAGTTTTATGATTTCCGAACAAAAAAAACTAATTTAAAATGATGCACCCTGTATACTGAATACTGTAGTGATCCGTGGGTCCACGTTATACGTCAATTTCGCTTCACACAAAAATACACAATAATGAAAGTTTTAAGGATCGTAATTTTTTTATGTTTCAAAATTCAAAGCATTTCTTTCAATTAAACCATTTACAGGCACTTTTGAATTGTCAAGGGTTTCGTTTTAAATATAGTAACTAATTTCAAGATAATGGCTAAAGTAGGTCCAAAGATTTTTACTTTTGCATCCCGTAGACCTAGTTATTTTTAGTAGAAAACATTATGCTTCACAAACATTGCAAGAAGATTTGTCGTTTTAAACCTTTCTTTCACAAAGGTTATTCTTTAAAGACATTCCGCTAAGGTATAATATATTTTGTTTCATTAAAATTCAAGAGATGTCAACTTACTATTTTTTTCTTAGTAGCGACTTGTTTTATGTGTTTTTTTTTGTGTAATATAGCTTTTTGACGTTATGCATGCGACTTGGCTGAAACAAAGACCTTCAATACGATTGATAATAGATTTTCCATTTCCAGATTGGATGAGCCCCTTCGATCGGGTCGTCTGCGGTGAGTTTAATGGTATTTATCGTTTCAAATTTATTTTCTTTTAGTTTTAAGTATATTTAGTTGAACTGTAGGAATCTTAACATACATTCGACCAAACAACACTTTTAATGGCTTATCGCTGTTCGAACTCCACGGAATTTTCAATTTTGGAACTGAAACTTGAAATATTTATAACCTCCTAATGGCTTAACTTTTAAAACCACTTGTGATAGTGACACAATTAAATGCAGAACGTTAGAAATCGTGGAAACAGTCTACTAAATCGTTTTGACTAAAACAAAGTCTTTTCTAATCGTACGGCTGATTAATGTGTCCGTGGAAAACATAGGCTTGAGGTTTTTAATGGGGAATTTTTTGTTCGAAACTGGGTCGCGTGATAGACATAACATTATTGTCTTTAGTCACAACATAGGGCTTTTATACAGTCAGTTCCTATTGAAATACATACACACTAACAAAATAAACATCAATGTATAGCCAGCCATCATAGCATTTTGTCGAATGTGTGCGATGATTCTTAATTATAAATCCTTCGATGGCTCTTGTAAAATTATGTTGCAATTATTCATTTGATATGGCTTTGTGAAAATATTGCAATCAGACCTTTTTTAATTGACCAAAATATTTTTGTCAATCATTTTTATTTTAGGTAAGGTTTCAAAGTTGAACGAAATATTTTTAAATGACAACTCAGTCTGCATTTTTTGCACGTCAGAATTACAAAACAACGTTAACATCAAAGGTACAACTAACCCTTAAATGCTACCTGTGTTATGCATCATGTATCACGTTTGTTACGTCGGCTTTTTTTGCGAAAAAATCTCTCTGTCATTGTATTTTTTACTATTGACAAAACTAACAATTGCAAATCAATTGTTCTAACGCAAAAAAAGTTACTAAAAAGGGTTTAAAAAGATCGCAATAAAAACAAACTTTCTCCAAGAACAAAAGCTTTAATAGTGGGTCAATATTAGCGACCGACCATTAAGGTACAAAAACGGCCAGGGACCTTCAATTCTGGGCAACTCTGTTCCGTACAGATAAGCCGCACAATTATTTCCTTTAGCCGTTTTCCTTTCATATTTATAACGCGGGCGTATTTTCCTCCCAAAAGTAATATAAATAAGCAAGCCGGGAGCACCCGAGTAGCATTTAAATCCCCCATCTTTAATAACTATAACAATAAATTTTTAGTTGATGGCAACATCCCGGTCCTTCAAACGCAATCTTGTAGCGGAGCGTGTTTTGTAAACGATTTACCATTTTTGCCTACAGAATATTATACTACGGAACTTGGTTCTTGTTTATAAAATATTATATTATCTTATATCAGTATTGCACTGACGCGTTCCACGGTTTTGGTTTAACATACAATGCGACTCACGGAACCATAAAAATCAGGACCGACAAACATGCAACTTTCACCGTTTTTTGCAAATTTATTGAAAAATCTAAACAAAAGGTTCACGGCAATAGGGTTGTGCAAATTCTCGTTGTTCTTGTAAACAGCAATCCTTTGTGCTTACAAGATGTTTACAAATAAGGTATACGTCAAAGGGTTTTAAATCACGGTGTCGAAAGCTTTTAAAACAAGCTTAGAAAGGGGTCCATTGTTTTGTTGGCACGCTCGCAAATTGCTTTATTACGGACGCTTTGCGGCTGGTGTGCGAAAGACGATATCGCCGAAATCGTAGTCAAAACATCGTTTGTTATCATACGGTGTTCACAGGGCAGAAGTAAGGGCCAAACCCGTACTTGCCGCAATGAACATAACCATGACGTTTGCACGCATTTAAATCTTGCATGCTTGAAAGAGTCGTGAACATTATCTTCATCTTCATACATAAATCTATCACTTTAGAAGTACATTTTACATACGTTTATGCCATTGAGAAAGTACGCTCTCAACACAATTTTATCATCGATAGGTAGTATTAAAATACAGACAGTGTATCAACGTGAAAAATGGATAATCATAACACTTAAAAAGTATACAAAAAGGAGTTTTATGGCGTCATAACAATTAAGGCTTAATCACTGTCAATCGTAACTCCACCGTTATAAAGTGATTGACGCTATAGTGTTGTAAAAAAAGTTTGTCCGCGAACAATAACTGTTGAGAATTGACCATAAAGTGGCGACCTTGTGGCAATAAAAATTTAACGAGCCAAGCCCGTGGCGTGGTGTACTACAAACACATTGTCAGATTCGTGAACGTGACTGTCATAGAAACAGCTGGTCCCACATCTGTGTATGCCACAGCCGCTCAGCGACAGACGCAGTCATTAAAAAAGTAAAGAGTTGGGGAAACAACGATTGATTTATTCACGCCATTTAATATCTTTTTCACGTAAACCCGTTTGGTAAAACCAATCGAAGATTTATTGTTTTAGTTTTTCTAAAATTTGATTTACAATCGACTATCGTTGTGAAGTTGTATCGTCGTAACCGTCTCAGCACTTAGCACTATAATAACTTCGTCTGAAGTAATTCGATGCGATCGTTATAGATGAGTATTCTAATATATGAGCAGCGGACGTTTATGGGTTGTAGGCGCCAAAGTATTTTAGACGGAAATTAATTTCCATAATGGTCTGTTTGACCACCAAGTCGCGTTGTCGTGTTGCGCATTGCGAATGCGTAGATGCACGAGCACGACTCAAGCGACGCTTCGCCAAATAAGTTAACTCAGTACATGCATAAATTGTAGAAATGTACACGATGCCTTATTCTGTTATCTCTTGGCTGACTCTACTGTGTTGATATTTTAAGGCATGCTTTTTAACGTTAAGATGTCTTATTTTGTACTTTGTCTCAGTGAAAAGATAGAGGGCGTCAAGTTATTAAGCAATGTAAAAGATAATATATTTTCTTGAGGCTGTTTTTTTTCGTCGTTTAACCACTTTTTTGGACTATATAATTCAGCGTTCTTAAGGTCAGCCGCTTTTATAATTAATAAATATAAATAACTGCATACAATCTTGTCACTGGAACGATCTGTTTGTATCATAGTTGTAATTCATATGAATCGCATCAGAAAACGCTTTAATTAAAATTAAATATCATTGTGATAATTTCAAAGAGCAAAAAATAGCTTGCTACCATTAATTCTGAAAGCAAAAAATATCAAAGAATGGATTTTTAATACTTTTATCGGGCTCCAGATCTTGAATACAAGTTTGTGTAACTAAAATTTTATTTCAAGTTCGTCCAATAAATTCTGTCAATGTCGTAGTGATATCGTGAACATGTTTCGCGTCGTGCTCCGCTTACTCACACAGTATCAAATGTCTATTCATTAGACGAACAAGACAATTGTGCGCTTGCGCCTACTCCACGCCCCAAGGTTGTATTTGTTGATGCTGTTGACGCTACACATTGCGTAACGTACTATTTTTGGTACAGAAAACTTAGAGTTCTCTGACCTCTCTTATTCGAGTGCAAACTGTCATATTCATAGCTCTTGATTTACTAAACATGTTTCATTGAGTCGCTGTACCAAGTTAAATACCGCTATGGCTTTAATTCTGTTAATTTATGGGCTTAATAACGTGGTCATTTGTATTTATATTTGTCTATAAATATTAATGTTTTGGTTTCTCAATCGACTCTGAAGGACAGATAAAGGGAAAAGTCGATTTTTAAGTTGAATTAAGTTCATAAATTCGTTTGCAGAGGTTGTCTAGAGATCTTTGTTTAAAGCCTGATTAATATTGGTAATGTATAAATTATAATTTACACATGTCTGATATATTTACACAAATGTTCAAAGACAGTCATGTTCTATGTCCAATAGATTTAATTCGAATAGGTGTAGATCTAAATAACTACAAAACTAACATTTAAATTTTAAACCCGCTAATACTCGCTGTCCTCACCAGTACATTTAGATAAATAATTGATACTCTATTAATTTTAGACTTGGAACCGTGCAGATATGAATATTCAAATTCATATCTACACATTATTCGTAGGAAATATTAAAATTATGGCATACTCGACCAAACATGGCCGCGAATGGGTTAAATATTATAAATCGGCTGACAGTCTAAAAAGTAGCTAGGTTTGGATATTTTTTAATTAACACAAGAACGAATGGTTTTATTGATACTTTGTTGATATTAAAAATATAATAAATCCTAATATAAAAATTCTTCCATTACTGACTGAGTGAATGACATACAACGCACAGCCGAAACTACCGGTCGTAGAAAGCTGAAATTTGGCGTGTAAGTTCTTTGGGGATTGTGGGTGAGCACTAAGGGATTAAGGATCGGGATATACGCGAACGAAGTCGCAGGCAAAAGCTAGTGTGTAATATAAGAACTACCTAACTGTCATGAATATACATTTAGTAACGTGTGAACCTTAAATCTTTTACACAAGTCAAATTATATCGAGGCCTTTATACAGTGTTACGCTATACAAAAGCAGTAAAACCATCTTACACTTCAACACCAACCGTAAAAAACAGTTCCCGAACCGTCTGTCTGTCAGTATGTATGTTCAGGATAATCTCGAAAATTACTCTATAGACTTTGGTACGGTTTCAATCACCACTTAGTCCGTTTCGAGGAAGGTTTTGATATATTAATTGTGCGCGTGCCGTCTACCGACTAGTAACTGTTATCGTACAAAATTGATAGTCTTTTCATAGTCTATGAAAACAAACAAAGCGTAGATTCATTTTTTTATTACACTTTATGAATGAAACTGGTTCTTTAAATTAAATAAACATTGCTGAATCTTGAGTCTCTTGAGTCTTGAATCTCATATTTCATTGGGTTCGCGGAAATGGAGCGGACTAATGATTTTAGTAATACTGCAAACGGACCACGTACGATGTCGGCAGTTTTTGGATGTTGTCAAGTTTCTTGGAAATTTTGGTAGGAAGAGGAAATCACGGCGGAGCATGCCTCTGTTTTGAATTTTGGCTCCTGATTAAGGGCTTTAAAAGCCGGTACAGTTTTAGCACACGTTTTGAAGAACTCACATCGCATTATTTTTTCATATCATACCTTTTTAATTCTACGAATGAAATAATATTCTTAGAACGCGGACCCATACAAAGGCATTTTGCTGACCTTGCCTTCTTCCTCTTATAAACGTTGTATAAATAAGCCTGGTATCATCATAATCATCATCATCATATCAGCCGAAAGACGTCCACTGCTGGACATAGGCCTCCCCCAAGTGTCGCCACAACAACCGGTCCTGTGCGTCTCGCATCCATCGGTTACCCGCGACCCTCACCAGGTCATCGGTCCACCTTGCCTGCCTGGCCTGGTATGCAACATTTAAAACGTCCAATAGATAAGCTGTGATGATAAGGTTTTAATCAAAAGTTCAACCCTTTAGTTTATTTTATACGATAATGTTTACATTTAAAGGTATCACTTTGCAATTTTAATTTGCATCCTGTGGGCATAAAACTAATATTTTATTAGCTGGCAGCCTATCGATCAACGTGTTTTGTTTAAAGTTTGCTAAATAATACATTTCGCACTCGAAGTTGGTGCAAGCAATGCATTCAAGCATTACTGTGAGTGTGCTGTGCAGTTGCATGCGCTGAATGAATTTTCTATTTTGTTTAGTAGGTACTTATGTGCGTAGCCTGCTATCTTGACAAGATCTGGACAGTGGGTTTCCCATCTAAAAATGACAATATTTTTTTCTGATAATTTTATTATTTTCTGCTAATAATTTTTCTTATTACGGGAAAATGGAGTAGGTACATTATGTAGGTATATATTTAAACCAGTGACTTATAAACACACTTTAACGACTAAATATTTTTGTGTTTATTCAAAAGATTACCCAAGATAGGTTAAAAAGTTAACCAAGAATTTTATGAGTGTCAAACAATTAAATTTGCCTGCTTAAAAAACAAACCGTTGATCAAAAAGGTGTCAAATTCAAAGTCAAAAGTCAGTTTAATGTGTAAACTATTGCCAACTTGCTTAAGAGTTAACCTATTCATCTCACAGCTAATATCATGAATACTGGCACAGTCACACAACACTGGATTATGCTATGACCACACTATAACTCCTGTCCATACAAACAAACGTATTGTCATGTAAATACATCCATTTTGTCCGACATCCAATATTTTCTTGCTATAAATTGATTGGAAATTGCTTTAATTAATATGTATTAACTGAATCGAAATGAATAATGAATGCAAGCGTTCTTCTGTCTTGAACATTGCCAAGTTTCGAAGATGTATAGATTCGAACACCGAAGAGACATTATTAGTTTCTAATAGACGTGATTCGAATAATTATCGATTAACTTTTCGAACCAAAGGTTCAACATCTTCGAATTTTGCAAGGATATTCGCAAATCAGTTAGATATATCAGCAAGGATAAAAAACTATAGGTAAGTATTATAAATAGTTTGCCCATAAATATTTAACAGTCAACACGTTTACCTGGAACTCAAAATAAATAAATATTATAAATGTATAATACATTACTCTGCTGAATTAATGATACGTGTTGTCTGTATGACTGATTTATTCAGCTTGAGATCAGATAACGTATTCTATATTTATTTATTTATATGTATGTAACAGCTAATTTTCATTCGAAAACATGGAGTGAACAACAATGTTCTGCGTAGTTATACATAGGGCTATGTACGTTGTACGTCGTGTTATTAGTACATAACGCTACAGACGTGACTCAATAGCTACAAGACTGTGAACGGAGGCATTGTTCACCAGTCCGTCGAACTTTCCCAAAGCTTTAGTTTGCTCCGTTTATGCCAACTACGTTATGCTAATATAGATACGATGTCGTCTGCCAGTTTGCTACAGCGAATTTATTTTATTCGTCTGCTATGACTTGAAATTTAGGTACCAACTAATGCTAATGTTACGTTCTAGACAGTTTATTGGTTATTTCAAAATTGACGCTATAGTTACTCAGAACGTATGGCGCTACAAATAAATCGCGCGGTTTATACCCGTTACTTTGAACGAGATGTTGCTTTAGGATCGCCCGGAGTACCCGGAGAGTTTGATCTGACGTTTGTTACCCATAAGCGCGGCCTAAAGTCGCCAAGTCCACAATCCACATGTAGGCGACGAAACATCGAGGCAGCACGTCTCGCGTCTGTTCCGCCCGATAACGCGTCGTTTCGTAACGCTATGGCCGTCGATTGCTCTCAAAGGGATTAAATGGAATGCGTACAATTTATATCTCTATTAACGCAGAGTATTGTTTACACACGTCTGACCGCGGCCTCGGAGGCCAAACGCAGACGCTTGTGAAAACATTCGCTTCGAGATTAAAGGTGGACCTGGCCAGCAGAGCCGGGTCGCACTGACCCGCGCGGTTCCGCCCTATTGGTAATGCGTCGTGGTTCCGCAGAGGTCAGCGTATATTAGTCGCGTTTAAGTTTGTTTACAGCGGGCTCAGCGTTTCCGACCAGTTTGCATAACTCGAGGGTAGTCTCAATAAAAACAAATTGGCTCGCTGACCAGAGCCGCGCATTACACACGTACGAGGAAGCCGAGCGAGCGGAGCGACATGCCCGGAGGTGATTTACTGACATTTCATGCCACTAAGCTCGAACGGTTATGGAAAATAGATGTAAACTACGATAATGTTCTAAGCTCCCGAACATTCCTATAAGTATAATGCGATCTCGAAGGTTTATAGGTGCACATTCTCTGCCCGATGATGTTAGGCATACAATGTTTACGAATATTTAAAGCCTCGTTGAATACTAAACACGGCAAATGTGCTAAGCTTAAACAATCATAAAGCCTAATCACGCATAATTTCATTCATCATCTGAAAACACATTACAATCACCGTAGGTACATAAAACTTGTCTATTTAAAAAGCCATTTCGAGTCTAAACCTATTCATACATAATACCTAGTTAATTAAATAATTTTTACATTACCAGATAGTTGATAATTGTTAATGGGTAGTTAACCACCACGCCGTGTTATCAGCAAACATCAAACATTGTAGTTACAACAAGTTGTGTTGGAACAGTAAATAAGGTGTAGAAAGAAACAGCAGGTTATGTTACCTATAGGCTGACACTCCTGCGCATTAATCTGAGAGATAAAATCGCGGTCACAGCGAGCTTCGTAAATCTCAGATAGGGATCTTGATATATGGTGGGGAGAGTGGGGGTACGTTTCACCTTTGTAAGGCCTTTTGCGGAATGGGGCGACACCTCGGTTCTCGAGCTTGAGCTCGATACGGGCGGCATTGTTCGGATCGTATCGTTAGCTTGTTTTGTTTCTTTACGATGCGATGGTGGACCATGGAGGGGAATCGATCTTTAAGTTTTTGGTCGTTTTGGTTACACAGTCGAGCTTTTGGTTAAAAAGTTTAAAGTTGTAGGGAACATGGGTAGGTTATGTTTCCTGAAACTATAAAAGATAATTTCAGTGCAATGTCTTTTCAAAATAATAAAATAAAATTTTATAAAACCAGAAGTTATTGTTATCACATAAAAGTTTAATAAATCTTCTCCAGCATAAAGCTCGGTAGTCAATAGACATTCATCCTTTTATAAAATACAATATGGCTGTCTCACACATTATTTTTACATCGCCGTACAGACTATAAATAAACCACTTTTTTTTTTGTTTCTTGTTCCGTCCTACTAGAGAGGCTAATAAAAATTAATGCGAACATTTTGTTCAGATTTATGTCAAAAGTTTAGTAAAATCAAACAGATGCCACGATATGCATGTTAAAGTATTATGAAAATATATACAACAACTTTTATGACGTTTTCACACCGTCAAATAGTCGACTTGCTCGTTACGCATAAAAAATGACGTCATAATTAACCACATTTCGTGACCCAAAACTTTACATTCCTGGTCAGTAAATAAAGGAATACCTACGACTTTTTAGTTGTTTATTTATAAGAGAAATCACTTCGACTCGTCCTGCCTGGAATAAGCAACTTTGGCTCGCTGCAGCCAATTACGGCGACATTTAAAGTAATTTAATCGCCACTAATAAGAAATTAAAACGTGACTTTATTGTAGAGAAGCTTAATTGTACGATACGGAGATTTTTGACGCGCCTGCCTTTTGAGGTCAGCCGCCCGTGGCCAAATGGCCAGGCCTTTAGTGCGTTCGAATTAATAATTAAAACAATTTAATGACTTTATCTAGGTATATGGCATCTGCGATGTCATTCTCATGTTGCTTTCATGTTGCGAACATGAATTATTGATTTAATCTGGGCCTCGCTCGTATTGCCTACGGTTTATGGAAATGAGGCTTGGAAAACTGTAATCAAGAATTGTTAATTACAAGTGGTTACCACCCACGACTTGTTACTTATTCGTAATTCTTATTATTTATCTAAAGGAAATTTTATTTGGTCCGGATGTACGCGATATACTCTACATCTTTACTTTTTATATCTATGGGATCCATTATATAAGTTGCATTATATAAGTTTATGGTAGCAGTTAACATAAGTTTCCGGTAGACTTAACTTGGGTACTTTAAGAGATACGTTCATGTTGTTTTTTCTTGCGAAGTAAGAATTTTGTTTGCTCTGTTGAATTTAGGGATAGAAGCCATTTCTTGATATGTCGAGAAAGTTAAATCTAGCTTATTGAAGCTTTCCAAACGTATTGCTAAATCTCTTAAATACTATTTACTTAAGTGGAGATGAAAATTACGTGAATATGTGCTCAGAAAAGTAAAGAAAACTCGATTAAACGCATGAGTATAGCTGTACTAGTGAGGTACATACACAAACACAACGTATTTTCATCAGGAGCAGTCAAACATGATACGCGTGTTGCAGCTCAATCGTCCGGTATAAATAGTGATGCTTCCATCTGTAATCTTAAAATACGCTCTGTTTGATAATCGATAATGTAAACGATTTTATACATCAATGAAGCATGCCTACGAGTATGAGTGGCCAGCCCTTTAACGTAATTAAGGGGATATATCTATATTTTTGTAACATTACAGGTTATTTAGCATGTTTCTTAGTATCCACCGACCGGATACTGAGTCGCGATAAATTCCATGTTTACATTACGATTTGTATCTGCGTTATGGACGACAAGATTTCAATGAGGCGGTGTCGGTGCTCGGTAGAGGCTGCTACATTGTAGCTGGGGGAAGTAGTCGAAGGGGACTAAAGTACTAACCCTTTCGCTGCATATGATGTACGAGGTGCCGAATCTAAAATTGTAATTTGACAATAAAATCCATGCAATTGATATAATTTTATACAGCCGTTAGCATTCGAGTGGTGTTGTGTAATGTATGTTGGAGGGATAGGAAGGGGCATCCGTGGGGTTTAGGGGATCAGGGGACAGGCGCAGGGTGCGTCTGACATTGAAGAAGTGCCAATAACAGAGGTATAAATAGCGGGGGCCGGCGGCTGAGGGCGTTACTTCGCTACGAGATCAGAATATTTTGTTAGTTCACTCCGCACGCTGTCCTAAACAACGGATTACAATGCGGGATGGCGACTACTGAACGATACCGATCCGTATCTACTTGATAAATTGTAAAGCTGATACAAATTTATCGCTTTTACGTGTCGCTTGACACTTAATGTACAGCATTAAACAAGCAGTAAGCATTATAATTGTTTCACACGAAGGCTACTTGTTTAACCTCGGATAATGATACCTAAAAAAATTTGTTTTACAAATCCTTTTACAGAAGCTTTTTGTCAGAGTTTTGAAAGAGTTCGTCACATTGTAAATCAGCTTGTTAAATGATTAACTTTGGGCAGTGACCCGTAAAGTAAACCCATTTGAACGATTCAATAACTTCCAGTTGACAATGAGTGAAGCAGGTTTCAGTAAACATCATTTGTTCGATCGATAGCTGGCCACATGACTCTAGTTCCAAGGTGGTATTAGTCCAAAAAAAGTCATAATAAATCTCATAAATTCTCCCCTAAAAATTGGTCACCCTCGAAGTAGACAAAAATGACCAGATAAATTGGAATGGTAGTGGCAGCCGATAAAACATTCAGTTTATGGGGTGTCATATTTACATTCGGGAAGATATCGACGTGGGAATACAGATAACTACTTATTTGGGTGTACGTGGTGAGCACAATATGTTCCTATTCTTCTCCATATACATATTTGTTTGAGTGATATAAATCTAAGGATACAACACATGGAATTAAGTGCACTTGGGGATAAAAGACCGCATTACTTACGCGCTGGTTGAATTTTTCCGCCTGAAATGTTTGTGTAGGTACATTTACCTTTTTGGTTCATTACTTAAGGAAGTAATAGGGGCATGCCATTGAGCCTGTTAATCCAATCACGGTAGCACTTCAATTAAACAAAGCCCTCTGACTGGTGCTAATCGATTGCCAATAAATTGGGATCCGAGCGAACTCTGAACGCATAATTTCTTGCACCCTGCGGCTGTGTAATGTGATGTAGCCTAGGGGTGCAAACGCATGTAAATCTATGGATTAAGTGCCCACCCTAGCTGTGAAGATACTGATAATGTTCAGATGGGGCTCATAGCTAGCCGAATAGGGTACTAATATTAACAGTTGAATATAGCTAGCTATACAACACGTTATCATTTCCATATTTTTGACTAAATTCACTTGTTATTCTCTACCTCAATGCGCGTTACGTACGCAAGGTGCTCCTACCAAAAATAAAACGTATAATTTTATGTTACACACTCTCGTTAAAGCCCCATGCGAACGCGTGTAAGCTCCAGACATATTTATTCGAAAAACGCGCGAAAACACCCCTAAATGGTGGCTCAAGATTAGTCGGAGCCATTCCGACACGTTACGTGAATAGCGATGCTACCAAATAAAATGTTTAGGGTCATTTTGGCCGACAACGAGCGCGCCTAGCTCACCCAAATGCCAATAGGTCTATTTTACCCCCACGCCCCGAGGGGTGTATACGGCCATCATAAATTGTCCGCCGCAAATTTGCAATCCTATCTTTTTGGCCCGGTGAGGGAGGTCCGACATTAACATAACTGTATGTTGGGCAATTCCACGTGTAGCTTTATGAACATAACAGCTTACCCAAGCGCGTATGTGTGCTTCAAACTCTGCGTTAAAGGCCTTATATCACGACCCCGTAATGTAAGTAAAGGTGCGCCTTAAACAACTCCAGAAATTTGAATTTCTCTATTATTTTTGCATATTTTGGCCATCAAATAAATAGAGAGAGATAAGCCAAAGAAAACGAGCGCAGTCTTCAGAAGTAGGTAGTGTACTTTCAAGACTTTACATAACCAAACAGACCCTTAAACACATTTTCATTCATATTAATGCCTTGATTTAGAACCCAAAAAATTACAAAGAAGAATTTTAATGAAACTTCATGAATCTGGATTAATTTTTAATTATAATTGCGGCATTGCAAATGGCGGACGGCGTCGCTGGAACGCGTGAGAGGCGCGATTTAATCACTCGTCTTATAACAAGGGTGGAGGGGTGGGGGGTAAGGGGGGAAATATTAAGCGCGTTCTTGAGTTATTAAAGCCCCTTAATTGCGCTTAGATATTTTCTGGTTCATTAAATACTCAAGATTTATAACGAGATACTTGAATGAACGAGATAAGTACCGTGACGGGAATGAGGTATCTTATGGGGTGATTAATATCAACGTTGAAGTTCCTTCTGTATTATCTGCGCTTTCCATCGAAAACAGAAAAAAACGAGAAAAAAAACTGGACCGTGAGCTGCTTTTATTCACTGGGAGAGAGAGCTATATTTTTCACTTCTGTGACGTAACGCATCCGGCGTCTATTAAAAATGTATGGCAGACAGAATTATTTTATACGACAAACTAAATACTAATAAACAGTTAAATTATAGCCTCTTATAATTAACTGGGTAAACACTGTGACTGTTTAACACAGTAATACAAACACGAAACTGGCCCTTTTAAGCGGCAACACGCGTGGAACGTGGCCCTATCATAGTTTACAAGCACATAAGGGAGGTTCCGTCGTTGGGGCTTAAGGGCACATTACACCCTTGGAATAGCGACTCTGTAATTAAAACGCTTTAAACTGACAATTACGAAGTACCTATGAAAATAACACGCTAGCCTCATGAGCCTTTCAACAGCTTAGATGCTGGAGAAATTCTCCATCGCTATGAAATTTGATAGCTATGGAAACCGCAGAGCAATGGAAACCCATTGCCATCTCATTGCTCATTCATAGATACCAATTGTTCATTAGTTTGAAAATTCCATGTGTCTGAATAGTATTTTATGTAAAATTGTATTATCCATTCGAAACACGTCAACGATATATACTTGTGTGAACTTTAAAACACAACGAACGGGCTAAAGAATTTCGATTCTATCTTCAAGGAATAAAGTTTGAAATTCAACTACTTGTCTTGTGTACGAGATCGGTATTCTTTGTTTGTCTAGGTTTCAGCGATCATAGAAAGTTGGTTTAATACAATGTTTTTTATTTACTGCTTAATCTCTTACACATTTCGAAAGATTTTGTGCTGTGAATTATTTTGGACGCATTTCATCGCCCTAAATGGGCTTATATATGGGTACATTCTACTTGTTTACTAATATAGAAACAGCAATCCTTATCCTTAATTAAAAATAGTAGATTTCAAGCATTATGGATATATCTCCACTATATCTCGGCCCGCATTAACTTTCAATTAAAACAATTTATGCACCACGCACTGTGTACCGACGTTGAAAATTGTATCGCCATAAATTATACAGTTGAATTAATAAGTGTACAATAGACGGGCTAACGAGCTCAGTCGGTGGCGGACGCCTGGGTGCATACGAGCAAATTAAATTTGCATGTTTGCAACCCCATGACACCCCTTCGCTCCGCCCTGACCGAACGGGAGTTATTAGCAGCAGCCGCCATTTTTGGCCAGACTGACCGAGGGGTGAACCACTGGGGGATAATGTGGTCGGCAAGCAATTTGTTTTCGGATTTAGTTTTGTAATTGGAAGCGTTTCACACGCGGCAGACGTTACCTATGTACCGTGAAATAGGCTCTGAAATGTTACGCACTTCCCCCAAACTTACGAGTACTTACGAGTTAAAGTGCTAAGTCGATAGTACAGACGAGCCCATTTCTGATCAACTAGACGCTCGAGACCTAAGTAGATAGAATAATGCTCCTATTCCAAAGAGTGAAGCTATTAAATAGTCGTATTCCGCAACACTACGACGAAACAACAATTTCTCCGCAGATAAAGGCAGTCATTTTTGTGCGAAAGCTTTCTACCTAGACATTCGGTACATTAGGGGGTTTATTCTAAAAAACATTTTCACTTCTCGACAGGGGTGGGTGGGGTTGAAATTATAAAATATATCAGCATTGCGCCCTTTGTTTTTTAAAGGTACCGTACCTATGTGATGGGGCGCGAGCATCCATGCGGTATTCAAATTTGGGAGCTCGGCAGGGGTAAACTAATTCGTTTTAAATTACGTTACGATATTGCGTTTTGACTTAAAATATAGCTGATATAAACAAGCGGGAGAGGGTTCGAATAAAATATTAGTAGGCACTCAGGTTCGCGGTGTAATTAGATTACCTATAAGATACGCGCACGTATCGCGATTCGAGCCCCGGTGTATGATTCTGAATTCTTGAAATATATTCGCATAGCTGTTAATAGGAAGCATTTATATTAATAGGTGACCTCATAGTTTAAGAAAATTGTTAGTAAGTCGTCAATTAATGGTTTCTAAAAGAGTTAATCGTATTCATAATAAAGCAATTGTTATTGTTAACTGATAACGTATAAAGGAACCGCCTTAACAACGTTATGTAAACAAACTTTATCAATGCTATTAGATAACAAACTTCTACGAATCCAACTCATTTATTTACATATAATTTAACACCTTCAGTTTGACATTGCTGAGAAGTTCGTTTCGTAACATCTAACCTTAAAGATATGAATATTTGAAAAACTGACACTGAATCATTCGGAAATTCGGGCTTAAAAAGCCAAGTCATCCACCCACTGACATAATTTATAACTGCGAGAGTGTAGCCCTGTTATCGCAACACGTTCGCACTGATATTTATTAGACAGGTGCATATTTTATTAGCTTTCGAGCATAAAACAACACATAAAAACTATCACTCTGACGCTCACTGAACAATTCCGGAACACAAATCTTATTCGCAATAAACGAGACGAAACGAAACGCGAATGTTAATAAAGATATAATAATAAATATTCGAAGGAAAACCTTCCGGGATTCGAATTAAACTAAGGGTAGGAAAATTGCGAGAGTCCCCAAGGAGGTGAGGAGGAGGCGAGCGACAGCTGCGAGCCTAATGTCCTTTCTATTTATCTGTGATCGGGGATTCGCGCCATAGATATATACCTATTACGTCATAACAGTAAAGTGTATCACACTCCCGATACGCCGCGACAGATGTGTCGATATTAAATAAACGTGATTTAATAACATAATCGACGCCCTTCTCTATGACATTTACAGACACTGAGAAATCGTGCCAATTTCAACGAACTCCACTAAATATTCATAAAAACATATCCGGTCTATATGATTTAATGCCAATAAAAACTATTCAGCAAACAAAACGAATTAATACGACATGATCGCCTATTCGCACTGATATTGCGTAAGTCGTGATGACAATCTCTGTTTTATGGTGTAGACCTCGTAAATGTCTATTAATATGAATGGGCTCCAATTACTTTTACGATTCGCGTTTTGTCGAGAGACGTTCTAAAAAACTTTACGATCTTACGCACCCCTGGTCTGTTTGACTTTACGTCTAGCTGGGGGTGCGAGCCATTCAAGACGGATCGAAGTGTGGACAATCGGCCTGCTGGCAGATGTCTCACGGAAACTGTCACCTGTCCAAAGCTGCCTTGACTCTGCCTATCTGTCAATCGACTCTAAGTGTCGACCATCAGACCATTTTCCACGACTTTGGCATGAACATTTTTGCTATAGACTTTGACATTAACATTGGAAACACTTCAAAGGGGCTCCCGGTATTTTGGGACTCAACCAACATACACGTACACACCTCCTCATACTTACCAACTGAATGAACGGATATCAGATGATATTGGGAGCATATGAATGGTTCATTTATGTATGTTTCTCAAACGCGACGATGAAGCAATTACGATGCAACATGCGCCCTGTGAAGTGGCGAACGATTTTATTACAATTTAAATTTCATGTTTATTTACTTCACTGAATTATTTTATAAGCTCAGTAATTTGCTTTTAATGTTCGGCTTCTTTCTTCGCTGAGGCCCTTTGGAATACGAACCATATATGTGAGTGCTTCAGGTAGTAAATGTATTGAGAATATTTTACAGCCGCTTATGAGTCATGGCGGTTGAGAATATACGGTACACGACTCGGATATTAGCTTTCAGGACATAAAACATACAAAATTCGCATCTGTACATTTTAAATGTACAATAAGTCCCATTCAGTGAATCAGAATGCGTCGTTCTGAATGACTATGGTCCCATAATGTAGTGCCAACTTCCTCTAGAGTATGCCAGCGTGCCGGCCGGGCGTCTATCACATCATATGACCCGCTGAATGCGTCTTATTACACTTTTATCGGTCGTATCAGTCATAAAATGCTAATGAACGAGCGTTTCGGACCAAACATCCGAGCGAGAGATTCAAATGACGGTATAAAACGTAACCCGAAGTCGACACTTCGTTGGAAACGTAATCGTAATCGGTCTATGCGCTTTCAAAACAACGCGTAACACGAGCGTATGTATGGCCGCAGAGATACCACACGATGTTTTTAAAAGCTCTTTTATTGTGCGACCGATATACCTAATACAATAATGCGCGCTCGGACGTCGGTGCTGTTGTATTCTGTGCTCAATAACGTCAGACGTAAAAACGATGTTTGCTCGGAAAAATGTGGTACGAACAAACGGAGGCTACCTACGTCGAACGTCACTGTGATTCATAACTTCTTTCGGATTTTTACAACGTACAATGGCATTTAAGTGCTAATATTTCTTAATATATGCGACGATAATATTTTTAATTACAATAAACCACTGTTGTAAAAGCTGTAATTGGTTATAGCACATTTGTTTATTGTGCATGCTCCTCGTTTTTGTTTTTCCTTATTGCTCCCGTATAAGAGTTCTATTCATGTTATTTTTATGTTAATAATTCTCATTTTCTTTTTGCTTTGCCCAGTTATTTAATAGTCTGATTTCAGAAAGTCTGGAACTGGTTTGAAATCAATTAATTATGAAATTGTAAATCATATTTTTTGCCTAAGTACAATATATTTTATGAATGCAATGACAATTTGATGTCAAATATATAATCTCGTTCTATTAAAATGAAGGAAAAAAGTGGAGTCTAACGAGAGGTGTTGACTGTTTTATTTTGTGCAATCTCATAGAATCGTCTTATTATGAAGCAAGATAGTTTTGTAGTGCTGTTTGTTCATAAATCAATTACGACTCTCGCTCATTTAAATAACAATAACGTCACAGAAATATCCAGCGAAGTAAGCTGAACAATATTTAGTTACTTCTAAACCGTACGCGACACTTAATACGAAGCATTACAGTTTTTTTGTAACGCCCCTGGAACGTTATCTGTGACTGATGGAGTCATTTTCAAAAATAAAACGGCCCTCTCCTCTTGCCATGAGAATATACGACCACTTCACTTTAATATATTATCAAAATAACGCTTTCTGAGCCACGAGTGTGCTTACGAGCAGCGGCTTATCTACAAACACGAATACACACAAATAATATCTAATAGGAAATGAAGTATGTACTTAGCCAAGCAATTTCGTGTTTCAAACATCCTGTTATAGTGTTAACACGTGGGCTCCTAATATAAATAATGACGACGAAAAAATTAAAGCAGTGTAAGTCAATTGTTTCCGGGACTTGTATTTCAAACATTCGAGGCTTAGGATTAAATAAAACAACTCGTTTGAACACATATACTGTTCGCACGTAGGCATAGCAACAGAGACATGGTCGCCTGGCCGCCTGGTCGCCTGCGTCAGCAATGGAAGAATGCAAAAAGTTCTTAATTAAAACATCAGAGGCAAAGCGAATTAATCCCTACATTGCGGTGGGCGGTAGACTGCACCTATTTTATTTGTGTCGCTAACGTACATTTCAGACGTAGCTTAAAAGGGGGAAATCCTTGCTGAAAATTCCCCTACTATTTTTTACAGAGCTGAAATAATCCTTGTGTGTTTAGAGATAGGGGCTGGAATGGTTTGTGTGTCGGTTGGAGTTTTGACTTTTGTCAGGTGGGTGGCTGCGCTGTGCAGACTTTGTATAATAATTACGTTCTGTGGGATTTGGCGTTTGGAAGCAATGTAATTATAACTTGCACTCACATGCACCGTCGCGGTGTTTTTTGTCTAGAGCGAGGCATCGCAGCAATTAGTGAGTTGCTTGAATTATGTAAACTTGCGTTCGAAAGCAATTCAAAGGGTCTTGTGTTAGTGTTTCTAAAGGATGAGTGCGTTAACTAAATTAAATAGCTTTTAGTTTTATATTCAACTACGAGCATTTAATTTTATTATTACTTTTAGCTGTAGAAAAGTAGATTTCAGAATATTGTATGGTCATGTAAAGTGTAAAGCACTGAGGATTATTTTCGTCTTTTAATAACGGCACTGTGTTCTTATTACTTTTTAATTCAAATCAAGTTTAGAATCAACGAACTTATTTTTGTTTGATATTTGACACTTAAAGCTTAATAAATAAAACATAATAACTTTTAAAAACTTATTTCATCTTTTGTTTGAAATCAAAATTAATAACACATATATGCGAAAATAAAATTAAAAACAACCACAGGATTTTCATCATAAAACTACCGGACGCAATCAAAACGAATCGTTTGACGTAAACAGCTGCACATCTAGTTCAAGAAAAAACTACAAATACTTAAAACTCGTGACTCGTGAGTCACAAAAATCTCAAAAAAATAATATTCAAAATCGTGCGCGAGTTCCCCAGAAGTGTTTCTCATTGGCCATTCCGCAAACGTAACGAGTTACGAGCGACTCCTTTACATACAAACCAGTTTAGAAGGCTACTGAGAACACTTCATGGCCTGACAATGATCTACGTCTCAGAGATTACTTTCTGTCAAAAACATGCGCAAGCGCTCCCCTCGCTCTTAAATAGGAAGCTTGTTAAACTGTGACTCGCTGATACAAATTGTGTAGAGTCAACCAAAGAAGCAAGCAGCTAATGACGTTTATAAACGAAAATGTTACGCACTGATTTTATCAAATCGTAGAAATCATTTGTCTAAAATCTCGTGTAAAGTTGCAACGTATACGATACGCTGCGTTAATTTAATTGCATGTGTAAAGATGTTTATTTGTAGGCTGCATACCAATCTGTTTGGTTGGCTGTACAATGTAAGTACATTGCATGTTATGGAGATTTTATCTTAGACCGAGTCTGGTCTAGTATTTGAGTGGTGGTCTAGTATTTGAGTGGTTTTAATAAGAACTGTAGGTCAGTGATGATGCTGATTCTACTTTAGAAATTCTGTTTATTCAAGGACGTTTATTTTTATGTGTGGTTTCAATTTGAATAATTTTTCCTTCTGGCCAGTATCATACTCTTTCATATTAGTTGTCGGTATAGGAAGAGTTTGAAATATATTTATACAAAGGCGTGTTCACCATTTTAATCCCTTAGATATCTCTGTATTACAAAATATTGTGTTTGAGAATCATATATTTTTATTTCCGTTGGACTGTGACAATAAATCGAGACGTGAGCAGCTGTCCCACTGTTTACCCTCTAATCCATGAGTTAAAGTAAATAATTATTCCCACAGTTAGTTTACTTATAAGAAAATTATTATCAGTATTAACTATCGGTAGGTAGGCACGTAAATACTTGCGTTTATGTTGATTTTTCCTTTTTGTTAGTAGATGTCCGCGACATACTTATTTGCAACTTATAGATTCATATTTAGAAGGTTGACGCACTAGGCAGTTGGACTGCAGCAACAAACAAGCGTCAACTTTAACACTTCACCAAAGCTGGCCGTCTTCTTTGCAGCTATTCCACCGAGTGCGTTTAGTCTCTCTAAATATAACATAATCGATTGAATACATAACTGTCGAGAACTCAATCAAATATATAACATAGTGAGTGGCTACTACAAAATGTTTTTATGATAGAAATATATCTAATAGCACATAAACCTTTATGTAATCGATGCTGAATGCGGTATCTCGTAACATAAACTACTGTATAGTTCTTATAGTTATCATTAGCTAAAGTATAGGGAGTAATTTATTGTTGGTATTGAAGGCGGTGGCGTAGCAAAATTCGTAGCGACCTCTACGACTTCCGTAGCGGATCGACGTAGCAGGTGTCGTTTGACCTACGCAAAACCAATATTTTTTGATTTGTAAAAAAAAGATTTACTAACATGTTAATAAAACAATTACATAATAATAATATTATATAATACTAGCAGAATCTATGACATTATTATTTTATTCACATTTAAATTTTAATGATAAATTTCAGAGTCACCAAATACTACGTAGGTACTATGAAACTACTACTACTAATAAAACACTGAAAATCAATAGTAGGTACCTACTATTGATTTCAGTGTTTTAAAGGTCATACATAAATCTATATAATTACTATGTGCTCGTACAGTGCGTCATAATCAATACCAACTCTTAGAGATACCGAGTTTCTTCTATCTAAGTAAACAGTTGGCTCTATAACTGTTTCTAACCAGAGACCACACTGCGTGCTATATAGCTACAAACCAACTTACTTAGCTATACTACTTATATGTAGAAGTATCCATGAGACCTTCGTTGCCGTCCCCTACAACCCACACGAGCACAAACAGCTGATAGAATCAACATTTCCTTAAATACCTCGCTTACATATCACTCTAGGTACAATTATGTATAGGTGACTTGATAATGGAAACATTCAGGCTAATTAAATCGAACATTATATGTCGAATGCGATACCAGTTGACCTATTTATCTCAAATAAAGTCATCCATTTCAATAATGACTGTCATAACGTTCACAATGTACGGTCCGAGTATAATAAATAGCGTTTTATAACTAGTATGTGTACTAGCAATCTCCAAGTCTTCTGTATCCACTGTTCATCATTATACATAATTGAGTCATTGACGATTATAGTTATTGCAGTTTTTAATGTTTATATTTACGTGATGTTTTATTGACTTTTAATTACAAAGTTGCTACATTAATCTAGACTTTATAATTCCTCCTTTTTATGTGTTTCAAACGACCTACATGTAATGAGGGAAACTGCAAGAAAAATGAAATTAATTGTCGTTTACCGACAAAGGAAGACGCGAAAATGTAGGTAATTAGAGGTTATTTACGATTTAATTTAATTGCTATGACCTACCGTACTTCGTATTTATAACTATGAAATATTGTGATTTAAGTCTGTAATTATTTATTTGCTAGGAGAATTATGGCTTTGCAAATAGCGTTCGTTTAGCGTAGGACGTTGTGTCTCTTAACACAACGCTTTTAAATCGTTCCTCAATTGGCTTTTCAACGCGTTGCCCAACTTTCGAGTCGTTTTCATGAGATCCCATTTTTTAGGGTTAGCAATTTCAGTACCAATGCAGTTTAATATTATTGTATTTGCAATACAGTTGCACCAGTGGTTCTAGAACAGTTACATTCTGTCAGAGGTAGCATGGCAAAGGAGGTTGTCAAACTTCAAAAATATATGGCAATGATAAATGATACCTATTTATTTTGTAAGTATGTTGTGAATAACAGTTTTACACGTCAATTTTTTTTGGTCGTACTAGATGAGGCCGGTGTTTTCTAGCTGAATACCCTGAGAAACACCAAAACAAACTCAGAGGTCAAGAGGTCTTTTGAATTATATACAATTGTACTGTTAAAATCATATGAGAACCATGTAGATGTCTGAGGTGATCTTTGGGGAAAGTACCACGCAGATTTGAGTGGGCCTGTCCAGACAGTGCAAGCATTTGTCAGTAATCGTGTGGCTACGATTTGACGAACAACACCAAAGTAAGGACATTTGGGTAGGCCGCATAAAAAACTGAAAACGCCAGACTAACATGAAATGAACCCATAGCATAGCAATCTACATGATCCCCACATTCACAATACGTTATATGAAAATAGCGTTTGTCAATTGGCGTTGACAAATGCTATCGAAAAGTCACGTGATCAATATTAAATATTTTGACATTTCAACAATCTCATTTGCTGATAGAAAAGCAAAATTTAAAAAAAATTAGTAAGTTTTCAAACAAACCAAAAAAACCGTTTCATACTTAATTTGAAAAATCGTAAAGTAAAAAACACAACACATAAAAATATAATAGGCCATTTTGTTTTATTACCACAGAATTTAAAAACCGTAATACATACAAAATAACGTGAACACAATGCTAATGTTAAAGCAGTCAAATTATTTAGAAAGGGAACGCAATCATAGTAAACCATAACTACAGGTAATTATCACTTGCTTATTATGCTAATCAGCCACTAATTAACGTGTGTACAGTTAAAATAGTTATTTCTATAAACTTTATACTAAAATACCGTAATATCCGCAAGGCAAACGAACGCACAAGAATATTTATGATGAAGTGAACTGAATAATTTTGCTTGCCTAGGATTTGAAATACAAGCTAAAGTAAATCTTTGAGTTATAGAAAAACATATTATAGTGTATTCGAAGATTAGGTATATTCTAAGGAAGTTTAATATGCGGCTGAAAAAATGAGTAAGTAAATGTAAATTTGTTCTTTGCTAACTGTACTTACTACCTATTTTACATGGAGTCCAGACAAGGATTAAAAGTGTTCTAAATGTTCCAGATTCTAAAATATTTTTCAGATAAATTTCATCCAAATTCACTCAGTCGTATTTGCGTGATTCTGTAACAAAAGTACTTTCTCATTTATATATTTATATACAGAGTGTTTCAGAAGTACGTGGGCAAATTTAAGGGTTTCTGCATCTGACGTACAGTAAGGAAAAAAAAATAAGCATCGACTTTAAAAAAAACCATCGCTTTTCAAGCAGTTTCATTCAATTAGTGGCATTTATTTTAATTAAATCACAGATTGGATGCTACCAACTGCATCAGGCTGCTAGAAAAGTGATTTGTTATAATGTTTTCTTCATCTATATTGTTTTGTTACTTATATGGTGTACATAATAAAGAGTATTCTATTATATTTGTTTGGAACTTTTTAGTAGTTTTTTGCGATCTATTTAAAAAAAAAAACGATAATTTATGTGTTTAGTTCAGTATTGTTCGTTTTCTGGAAAACCCTGTGTAAGCAAGGATAGCAGGATTGATAAATATCACGTTATCTCTTAATAATATAGTTCAAACCTAATCACAGAATATACATATTTCAGAATAGGTTTATAGTTTCTCTTTTAAAACTTCTTACTATACCAATATATGCACGCCCTTATTCGATGAACTTATCAAGTATAACTACCTACACATTTTACCTTCGAAGACGTATGTTGAAAGATATTGCAGATGCTTGTACATAGGTATCGTCATGACTTATGTAACACTCATAGGCGAAGGAAAGCGAGCTTCTTATTCAATTACGTCAGAACTATCAAATAGATCTCTCTGAATTCTGTAGGCAGACGGGGAGATCTGGGAATTATATATAGGGCCGGTCGTAGGTAGATACGTCTACTTTCATTTCGATCTAAGTGAGAGAAACTCGGGAATAAGTTTGAGTACCTAGACGAAACTTTTTCTTTGATAAATTGCTCGATTTTTATATCCTATGCGTAAACCTAAGTAGATATCTACTCCTACAGAAGTGGGTAACCATCTTTAACATATCGAGACTCCTCCGTGCCTTGGAAAGCAGGACACGACACGACGATATAATTAGGAAAAATATTAAAATAAAAAATAGGTATTGACTTTTTATAAATAATCCAAAAAAACAGTTTTCAAGCGGTCTTTTGCAGTTAGAGGTATTTAATTTAGTTCAATCACAGATTCAATGCCCCTGACTGCATCAGGCTGCTTGTATACTATTTTTTTTTTAACTTTATGGTCGTTTTTCGAGGTCGCGTTTTTGAAAAAAGTCAATACTTACCTATTTTTATTTTGATATTGTTTCTTTACAATATAAAAACTATAGATCACCACCTTTAAAAATGACCACGCACTTCTGGAACAACCTGTACCTACAAACATACATTCATCCATCCACCCTCACAAACTTTCGCATTTATGATATTAGTAGGATTCAAAAACCTTTCAACTCACGCCAAATGTATCTTCCAAACTAATAAACCCATTCACATTACTCAAACAACCTAACATTCGAAACTCAACGACCAATTTCAATAAATCGATCCACATCTATTGGCTTCAATTAGATAACTGCACAGCATAATCTACAAATCACTAACAGTACCATTACTTCAAGCGTATTTGACAAACTGGCTTGATCGTGGGGACTGAAGGTCCTTAAGTGGAGAGAGCAAGGGGCATCGACCTGCTTTAAATCAGGTTGGATGTGGCTGTTAGTTCGTTTGTGTGTTTGCAAGATGCAGCTGCGCTAACTCGGGCATTCAATACAATATGTGCATGTACTGTACTGACCTTCTGTGGAGACTTGTTGGACCAAAAAGGATTGTGTTGAGTGTTGAGTTCCTTTCGTGGTCAGAGTGGTTTGAAGGAGTTAGTAGGGACCTATGTGTCTGGTTTTTGTGTTCTATTTAGGGCAGTTTTCTAGAACGATGCTATGGCATTTTTCTCTGGTATGATAAAAAATTACAGTGACTGATTTCATACTTAACTTTAATTCGTAGTCAAAAAGAAGCTTTAAGCCTCGTGTGTGGTAAAACTGTTTAAACTAGTTTCCTCAAAAAATGTTCGAGCTAGCTCCAAAAACTTTTTCAATCAAAAGCCTTGCCGTAATCGTAAAATTTAATCCGTAAGAAGATAGAATACAATGCTTCTTACCTTTTTCTATCTACAATCAATTTTGAGCTCTGTTCAAACGGTATAGAAGTGGTTTTTCCTTAAACTTGACACCAAAAAGTGTTCCTTACTAAGCTATGTATAAAATTACGCTCTTGCCGTTGGCAACCCTTGCTTATATTTTGTGATGGCCCTCAAGGGACAACTCAATACATAAGGAACCGGTCATGTGCGAATCGGGATTACGATAGGTCCCATATGTTGTAAATATTTTTGAGATCATCGTTTACTATGTAGTGAAAGGAAAATGTTATCAAGAAGTTAAGGCTTCATAGAAATGTTGAAAGAAAATCCGGAAGTATAGTCAACAGAAATAATAATAATAATCCACAATATTTCAATTCATCGCCATCAACTCAAGTATCAACTTTAGTGTTGTGTATTTTAAATAGATTTTTAAGTGCCTTAAAAATGTATGAGCACGTATCGGCTGCAAAGGAATTTGAACTTTGTTATGTATGGCGTAGAGTTTTCGTTCCAGAATTTGATAATTCTCTCGAATTTTGAATTCAATTTCAATTTTTTTTTTTTTTTGAACCTATATAATATATAATCCTGCTGAAAATGGATGTAGAAAATGACTCATTTATATCCAAACTGTTTGACAACTTATGATAAATGCGAGACTGATAGCACCGAAAGCGATGCACGCTGAATGATTAACGAATCGTCTATAAATTATTCGACAGTTTTCACGTCAGGCAAAGCAGCTATTTTCGAGTCAATCCCTTATAGACGAACAGACAAAGACATTCGCAGACACTTTCCTGTGCTTTAAGAATAACTAAACACGACCTACAGCGACAATTCTTAGAAGAAAATAAATTATTCAACGAACAAACGCATAGACGCATACAAAGAGCATCAACACAACTTTAATATAAACACAAGAATGTATTTTTATAATTTCTTAATGACTACGCAGATAATAAAATACTAATTTCATTGTGTAATGTTTGCTTTATCTTTATAAAGATTATTTGATAAAAGTAATTAAGAAACATGAATTACGTATGCATTGAATGCAGCGCATTATCATTTAATACGGTAAACTCGTAAATTATTTAATTTTCTCATGCTTGAGTGAAATATTCTAAAAGTGTTATGAAACTGAGTCGTGAGTAAAAGTAACCTAACGGATACTATTTATTATTGTGAACTTTTACTGTCGGTACACTATAGGAACCGGGTATAAATTAATGGTTTCTGGCAAAACATTTTCAACGTAAAACTATTCGTCAGTCGCACTTAACAACATCTTCTATATTGCACTTTTTTCATTAATTTTCCGATATATATTCACCACTAAACTCTTCTTTATTAGTATGACATTGCAGTCTGCCATCTGCATCGTACTCAAATCCTTCAAAACATTACTCTCCTTTTGCCGCAGTCGGGTAGCAGCACCTACGTAGTTCACACGTTACTAGAGCAGTGATCAGAATAAAATAATGAAGCAATTTTCAGTAAAACAGTCGTCAAACTCAGGTCGTACATAAAACGAACAACAAACATATGACGTTATTTCTATTTTAATTTTAAACTATGTATGAGTAAGTCCTACTAAGATAAATTTACAGCTACACAGAGGATTTGATTGAGTACAGTTAGCGTAATACTTCTTTTGTTTTCTTCTTCCTTTGGTATTATTAATAAAATTGATCACAGTCTTTAATTATTATTGTCAATTGAAATGATTACGCCTTTATGGATACAGGAACATTGTGTCAACATCAAAACAAAAATGTTGAATTATAGACAATTACTGAATAAACCTACGTATATCTCGTAAACGCTAAGTTTAAACAATACACTTACAAATGCTACAACTTTTTCCTTTCATCCTTAGCTTACCAAATAGAATACTTCTAATGTACAACTTCACTCAAGATTAGCCAGAAACGCCTATATTTCAAGACATCAAAGAGTGGAACAAACATAGGGAAGCGTTATACCGCGTCCTATATTTTATTAGTCTCTGTATCCTTAGTTCCTTACATTGTTGCAAATGAATACATTATCTAAGTAATTCAACCTTTATAATTATGCAAATACGTGCCTACCTGCCTGACTGGTAGGTACCTGATCGGTTGCAAAATAACAATATTATATCTACACAGTACTAAGTGTTTCTGCATTTATTTTATTTGTTTACATGCATATGTACTTACCTACAAGCTCATTCTGTGGTGTTGATCGCTTGTGTTAGCTACTTCTTCTTGACCATTCATAATTATTAATTTTATTTCACGAGATTTTCCCTTCTTCGGGTAAAACCAATGATAAGTTTCGACATATCCAAGACTTCGCGACATTTCGTCGTCGCGTACCATTCACACGTGACTTACATAAAAGGTTAACAGAAAACCTTTAGAGTACAATAGAATATCATACAAATGTCAAGTTGATTAATTATTAATAACTGACAATAAAATGCTAACTTCAAGCTCTCTGCAACAAAAACACGTAAACGGAAAACACTTTGAACACTGCAAGATGTGTTTATGTGTGGTCAAACCTAAGGACCAACCACTTTGACCACAACATGATGCGATTTCGTCAAAGTGGTCAGTATGACTATGAGTGTGTGTCTAACTTTTAGTTCATCTAACCTATTATTTACACTATGTGGTAAGTTTCCAGCAGGCGAGCAGCAAGCCTTAAAACTTATTCCATTCATTGATTTCACGTCAAAAGTGACGACAGGTTTAATCACCATGTTTAATTGATGCTCTAAGAATCCTAATCTGCTTCTCATTTGAATTTAATTAGCAAATAATTAAGTAAGGAGTATCCTTACACACATCCATTGGCTGAAAAGTTTTTTCTTTGGTAGATAATTTACCTTAGGTTTCAAATACCTTAAACAAAATCTTTTGCGAAGCCTGAATGAAGATTTTCCATGCAATATTTTTCCTGTCAATTAAATGTTACATGCATTATCTTCTTACAAATAAGTCAATTAAAACATTGTTCCGTAATTATGAGCATTCCATCAGTCATGATGTCATGATGATCGAGTGCCCAGTGAAATGAACAATACTTGACTTCTATTTTCTTATTAACTGATCGCCTTTGTAATCAACAATCTGTCGGTTCCTATTGATCTTTGCTGAATGTGATGGGGGGATACTTTTGCCGACACTTCAGCTCAGTGGCGTATTTGCTGAGGGTGGGCTGTATTTTCTATAAGTAGCGTTTACGTATGGGATTGACCCATACGTTTTAGTTTTATAAACTCTAATTGTATGATATCGCCGATTACCTTTTGTAACTTTATTTATGCCCTCTTAAAAATAATATTTATGGTCTACATAACTAAAGCGTTGGGCATTCAATGAGAGGCCCATTATTTGATACTTAGTGGCCATTTATCGAACGCCCGAAACCGTATCAAGTAATAGTTTAGAGCTCCAAATAGTCCAATTCCACGTATTGTGTGCTTATCAAATGATCAGATCTCCCCTACAAACATAACACACCTACATAATACATGTTTTTTAGTACTTAGTTAACAGTCAGTTAGTCGGGATGAATAATAATGACGTCATGAAGGCGCGCCGCCCCTGGCTCAAAGATCGTTTCGCTTGAACACACCACTGTGCGTGCGCGCAACTGGTGTAGGGATGTCGGTCTACAAAAAATATCGATTATGAGTGAAATATAGAATTAAATAATAATTATTACTTCCTGTGTCAAAAATGTCTGAATTATTTTTATTTAACAAAATAATATTTAACAACGTCCATGGCTACTTGTTTAAGATATCGCATTGACAAAATCTTTTTGACAAAAAGTTCGGTTAGGCGGGGACTTCTCAAATTATTACATAATAATATGATTTAAAAATTGTCACGTAAAAGAGCTCTTCTTCATTTTGATCTCTCTCCTTCATTTCTTTTTGCCACAACCATTTTTTATTTGCCACATAACATTCTGTTACAAACAGTTCAAGGAGGTAGTTCAATGTTACTTCTTAAACTTTTGCCCAAAATTTTGTAACGCAACAGTTCCCTCAGTTTTGGGCATTATCTTTTCCACCAAAAACTTATGGTATTTTGTCAAAGACAAAGTTTTGTGAAGTTGGAGATAGGGAAAATATGTTTTCGACTCCCCCCTTTGTTGTTTTCCTTACTTCAATGCTACTTAACTTGCCTAGACGCAACTCAAGTATTTATATATAGGTACTAACCTCTATATTCATTTACATAAAAATTATTTTACCGTAGTAATAAACTTTTTGTTTGTCCAGCAGTGACTGGAAAATTTACTCGAAAACTCAGGTAGTTGCCGGGGCAAAGGGCACAGTTTCTCATCTCGTTTCGAGATACTGGTCACGATAACCAGTCCACGACTTTGTGACACATGCCACGCATAACATAGCATTTGTACCACATAATTCATATCAGTTAGAAACTAAAGAATTAACGATATTATCTATTTAAGTGGGACGCATTAATATTCTGTGTGCGTGATTTAGCAACGTTTTTTGAGAACCTTATAAGGAGTTCAGTCAGCCCTACGCTAAAGGCAATATCCTATGCGGGATACAGAACGACGTTGTGATGATTTAACAGTTACTCACATTGAACAAAAATAGTTCTTTCCGACACGACCAAGTATTGTAGGCACTTGCACTCAACATTCGTTTACTGAGGACATAAATCACTTAGAGCTTTGTTGTATATTGTTTCACTACAGAAAACATCGAATGTAAACAGAAAACATTTCATTATTTAAATCAAAGTCTATAAATTACGTACTTACTTAATTAAACGAAAATGGTGTCAATAGGCGCTTGCTAACACAAATTAAATGCTCCTATTCTAATTTATAACGTAGCAGGTTAAATTAATTGCCTATGTACTAAGACTAACGGACCTCTTATATCGGACCTCCATAGTAATTATACCGAAACAAAACAAGTTTTAATTGCGTTACGAAGATGTTGTCTTTTAACTACAATAGTGCGTGCCATCTAATCATTTCGTCATAGGATCGATATACACTAATTGTAAGAAAAGCATCGATAATATCGTTACTCAGATACGGTTTCGATATTAACAGACGCAGGAAAATCGATTGTCACGCGTTGTTATTTAAAATAATTTTATCATGCGATATGGAAACGTTGTTTTAATTTGGTCGTTAAACTTTAGGTAAACATGTTGTTTACGATATTCTTGTAATTGTACTGTATGTTGTTATAAGATAAAAATGATAATGTAATTTTAAAATACCTACCTACTTATTACTCATGATGAAATAAGACCAAAAGACTTCCTCAGCTACAATTAGATCAAAGGAAGATTTCGCATTGTATTCAAAACAGCACTCCGCATCTAGAACTTAAGCGCTTAAAGCGCAGGAAACTGCACATCACAACACTACAAAACGTCAAACATCGATCCGGTAACAATAGAAGAGAGTCTACATTTGAATTTCGAACACGAACTATTTTAAGATGGCGTCCCGAACGCACACGAGAGTTTACGACGATTCGCGAATTACGAGCCAATAAAGTGCGGTGTCGCCGACACGCCGCTACAGCCCTTAAAGCTTTTAATGTCCGTTTAATTGATATAAGCTATACTTAATAATGCTATCGATTTCTTTTACAGTCGGCTTTATGGCCAGCTTTTAATTATATGATCCAGTTTTATCTCCAAATTATTTACACATACTTGCATCACTCAAACGCGCTATAAACATAATTTCATCTCGCATTAACGCATCAAGCACCTCTGTAATATAACGCGTCTCTCAGACCGTATTTTCTCTGCCTCAGTTAACTGCATGACTTCCACAAATCTGAGACACTGACCAAGGCTTACTCGTTCCATAAATAACCCTCTTACTGGACAAAAATTCTGTTATAATTCACAATCAGACCTTTAATATCCCGATCCGACGGGTGGGTATTAATCAAATACATGGAACGGGTTTGTACAAAGGCGGGCAAGTTAAATAAAATAATAAATAAGCTGCATTCCGTGAGATTTATTTCGAAGAAAAAAGGCAGGGTAAGAGCCGGGTCATGTCGCAGTATGTTTATTGTCCGCGCCGGTGTCGGCCCACAATGTACGGCTCTAATTAATGCTATACCTCGCTCTCCGAGATATATCGTGTCCAAGCCAGTGTCTTTTTAACGCACGATCCTCTTTTTCTAATCTCAAGATTTAGGTACCAACAATTTATTATCAAGAGCTACAGGCCACAAACAAAACATTAAAAAATATCCTTTTTTATTCCAAAATAGAGTTATCAGATCAGAGACCAATTACGGAAAAACAATGCAAATGAGGTTGACGTACTATATCCTGTGCAGTATTCAATGTGATTGTTATCTCAAATCATGGGAACATTCGGTGGTTCCCAAGTTCCCATTAAAAAAGATGAGCTCTTACAGGTACAATACGACGCGATAGTCAAACCTCTTCGCGACAACAATACTGTAGAGAATAATGGAAGCCAGCTGACGGGAGGTGCCTTAACGTCCGTTGTCATGGCGACCGTACGAAGGGTGAACCTGCCTAACATATCACCGACCCCGACAAAAAACGGCCACACTCACCCTCCTGATATCTGATTTTGGACTCTACCCCATAAAGCAGAAGGATCCTTTGACGCGTCATCGGACGTCACTTACGACCTTTCACTGTAATCGCATTATTGGGATACGTGTATTGTGTTTTGGGTTCCATCTTTGCTTTTTAAAATTAGAATGTGTATCGCTGTCTCTCTCTATCACACGAGCATTATCTGTCCTTGCTTTCTAACCACACTTGTATAATTATTCCATTGTCTGTTTATGACATTTTAAACAGTTTTAAGTTTTTGTTGAAATAAGCACGAACCTTAAATGTTATTGCGGCCGTAAAAATACAGTTTCGGTAATTTATAGCTCATGTAAACGTGGTATCAGACTTTCGGGCGAGTCACTTGATTTATTTAGTTGCTGAATATTTCTACTTTGTAATGAATAAGCAAAATGAAAAAGTGGAATGAAAATTATTTAAGTATTTTTTTATCATTGAACATAAATTCACATTGTTACATAAAATATTGGGTTACTTCGTGCCCTCGTAAGGTATTAAATATTTAAAAGGTGATTACTTTCATTCAAGCTTACTACGAATCAATTGGAAATTTACATTTTAATTAAACGATTCGTTTGTGTTTGATTAAGAAAATACTGATATTATCGTCACTGGAATTAAAGAACTACAACAAACTTAATCGTATGCATTTTAAATAGGTTATGGAAAACGCTTTATGGAAATTATAATGTGGGAATGAAACAGTGCAAGAGAAAATAAACAAATGAAACCATTTTTAAAATTATATAAAAATCGAGACGAACTCAAACAACGTCTAGAATAATTACTTAATTAAGTTACATTACAGATCACCTTACTTAATTCAACGCGCAACAATTTAAAGTGTTTGTACACCAATTAAAATAACCCATTAGCTGCATGGTATCTGTATTCTTTTAAAGCGATCAGGTAACTAAGGCCAGCCTACACGGCCGAGAATTCCGAGACACTGTTGGTCCGCTATCAATTTTATACACGGTGGGAAGGCTATTTATCTTACCTTATTTATTGGCTGACTCGAAAACCAGTCTTGAGACCCGATCGCTTTGTGGAACTCGGTATTTACCTGTCTATGTATACTCGACTTTACGACGCCTATACTCGATGAGAATTCGCCGTTCGTGAATTCTTAGGTATTATAATTAAAGTTAAATGAACCGTTAAAATCTTAAAAGTGTTACGTACGAAATTTTTACGACACTAAAGGGTAAACTTTCACGATTTCTAAGAAAACGTCTTCTACAGGAACAAAATAAAGGGACACCTTACAAAGCATTAGAAAGTTGCGCAACCCTTCTTTACGCATCCCTGACTTTTTTGTAGCGATTTCTTTTTAGAAAGGACACTATTGTTCGCGGACCGTTTGCTTCTAACCCTTTCCGTTACTTTTTTGCTTCTTGACGATATTGTTTAAATTACTTATTCTTATTGTAAGCATAAGTTTACGGGACACCAGCAGAACCCGTCTGCACCGATACCCGTGAGGGCTGCTCCTTCACCGCTCTGTGATTAATTTCCTTCGAGGTTGGTCTCAGTAGCGGATAACTCTAAAATTAACTTTAGTGCGCTATAAAATATTAATGAGCCATTAAAATCTAAAATGGTATAAAAGTGAAATTTAATGGTTTCTCTCGAAGCCTTTGCGAATCGAAGCTGTTGGAACGTGATATATGATGCTATAAATCGATTTTAAAAAGTCCAATGTAACCGTTATTTATAATTTATTTCAGATTAACGTTGTTTTAATATCGCAATGTATTATTAATTTGTTTATAAAACTGAATATCTAATAATGTTTTTGTCTTTGTTTCCAGGACCAAACGGATGTCCTCGAAGGCGGGGCCGACAGACGTACACGAGGTTCCAAACGCTAGAACTAGAAAAGGAATTCCACTTCAACCACTATCTGACACGCCGACGCAGGATAGAGATCGCACACGCGCTCTGCCTCACAGAGCGACAGATTAAAATATGGTTCCAGAATCGACGCATGAAGTTAAAGAAAGAGCTGCGAGCCGTGAAGGAGATCAACGAGCAGGCGCGCAGAGACAGAGAGGAGCAGGAACGGATGAAGCAGCAGCAGCAGGAAAAGCAGGCCAAGCTGGAGAACCAGCACCACGGCCACCACGTGACCCACCATCACGACCCGATGAAGATGCCCATCGACAAGGGCTCCAACGACCTACTCAAAGTGAACAAGGTCCCTACGTAAGGTGTCCGCGACGCCGTATAGGAAATCTTGACTGATTCTGTATCATATAGTGTGAGAGGAAGTGTTACGTCCATACGGACCTGCGGGCGTTAGTCGATTCGTATCCACTAGTTTTATGTTTTCGCGTCGGAGCCCCCTCGTTGTGGAGAGCGGCTCCCGGTTTATGTAATAATGTTCCTTTAGTGCGAAGGACTTGCCTCGGTGTCGTTCGCTGGGTGGACAGGCTGGTGATGTGCTTTAAGCATTTATTTTGTTGCCATAACCACACCTTGTATTGCAATAATATTTTACTAAAATATACAAAAACGTGTTAGAATCGCTCTAAGGTTTAAATAGGAGCCTGAGTGAACTTCGGTATTGTTAGTTAAGATTTTAAATCTGTGAATCTCATAGTATTTATTGCTACCACTTACTCTTAATCCATTATGTTATATTTTTTATTAATAGATATTATATTATGTACATTTTGATGTATATTTTATTATTTGTCCGCTAACAGCGGACTGGTTATGTTTTGATGGTCACATTTTCTTTATGATTGTAAAATTTGTTGTATTTTATCAGTTGATTTGGAAAAAGTTACTTCTTTATTTTATTTTTTTGACCAGATTGTGATTCACTTCAGTAGTTTAAGTACACAAATTGTTGTTTGGTTTGATCAATTGATTTCGATAGTATACAATAATTATCGACAAATATTAAAATACCTGCATAGCTAATTCCATAAGAACTTAAAATGTATATTTATAACAAAATACGTATGGAAGTACAATTGCAAATAGGTCTTCGTCGTGACGAGCGTTGTGTTTTATATTTTTCGTCTTCAATAATTATGAATATTTAAATGTAGACGGTATTTTTTGATAATTCTAGTTGAAAATACCATGTCCATGAAATAAATAGCAAACGAACAAAACGAACAAGATTATGGATCGGTACTGCATACGGCGTGTTGTCCATACATCCCGAGTCATCTGATGTTCAAAATTATATACGTAACGATGATACATATAATAAATTACAATAATGTGACTAAATATAAATTTTACACGTAATATTAAAAGTTGAGTAGTTTAAGTGTATTATACATAGGTAAATAGGTTCGACTTTGTATGAAGTATTGCTAAGACTAGGTACCTACAACATAAACCAATGTACGGCGGAATAAACAGTGGTCGCACTTAATCAGGCGAAATGTCGATGTCGTTTAGTTCCTTTTTTTCAACGAAAGTTAAAAAGATACCGTATTTCGAGAGAGAAACGGTAGCGAAATTATGTTTCCTGCAATTTTACGTAGCCTTATGCACATTTGAATTTTCCAGCTCAGTAATTTCATACATAAAATGCCTACAAACGGTATTACTAAATGGAGCTCGGATGAAACTCAAACATATTATTATACACGGTTTTTTCGCGAAAATGCGAGCTTGTTAAACATGGCTGGTTTCAAATTATTCCACACACCATATTCGCTTTCAATTCCACGTTGTGCCAAAATACATAATTAAAATAATTTATTAACACGTAGGTACATTGAAATATTTGTTCCGCGTCCAAAACCAGTTTTTATATTCTTTGTTCTTCAACTCTATACGTAATAATAATAACTGAGCAAAAAATTAGAATTTTAAAAACTTAGTCTTGATAGTCACCATTATACGTAAATTAATGTCAGGGTAGAATTAAAAAGATAAATTAATGGATAACTGTATTAAAATTGGAGTCTTCGCTTAATTTTTATAAAAATCACCCTCTCGACATCTGTCCACTGTGTTATTCGAAAAATATGTATTTCTGTAGGCTCTGTGTAAAGGCAACATGAAAAGTTAATGTCGTGATATCATTAGGAAAGATTTAAGTCGTCGGTAGTTATAAAAAAACATGAAAACTCGTATTGTCTTTTCACGTTTTAAAAATTAATATTATAAATTAAATTACGGGTCACATTATTTCAAAACGAATGTCATTGAGACGAAAACGAGTTTACTCAATTCATTTGCAACTTGTGTCAACATGGACAGTTGTAACATTAAAGTGGCGATAAAAAATCATATTAAAACATACACATTTTCTACTTGCTTGGTAACGCTAAAATAAATGGAAAATGTTGTAATTATAAAAGCTCGGGGCAATTATTCTTAATATTCTTGCTACTGTTGCAAAAAGCATAATTCTGTAGGAAATCAACAAAAATATCCAGCAAATTAATTTAAAAAATATACAATGTCACTCTTTGGTCCGACGACTTTTACATTGATCGTTTGTAACTGCTAAAACTTTTTGAATGTCGTGCACGTAAAGCAATGGATACGTAGTTAGAATATGAGATTTTACATTGATTTCCATTAAATTTACCCTAGTACAAGTGCAATAACTTCCACCCACATTATTTCATTAAATCCGTAGTCCCTAAGATTACGTACATAATAAGGTTGTCGTTAGGAATATAACTTTATCCCATCTTATTTTTAAATACCTATATATAAAAAATCGAGAATGAAAAATCGAACAAAATGTACTTAAGTAACTTCGATTTAAGTAGGCTTTATAAATTATAAAACGCATAGTTATTAAAAATATCGTAGACACTTGTAATAAAAGTAAGCGTAAATCCGATGGTTAGTAATTGAATTAATAAAAACGCTTAAAATTATTTAGTATTGTTCGTAGATGGTCATTTGGAAGGTGAATGGTAAAAGCTTCTTTGTAAAGGGACGTACACACTACAAACTGAAACTGTTGAACTTTCATAACCACACGATGTGTGTATACGAGTTAAATTGTTATTACTGCATTTGTGAACTAAGATAGTTGTTTTATCGGTTTTCGATTATTGTTTGGGACTGTGCAAATAGGCGACAGATTTCGAAGTATCAAGCATCTTCCTCTTAACTATCAATTAAGTTTCGTGTTTAACAATAGGTAAATCTTGTAACATAGTAACGATATTCGTGTGTAGGTATGTACGTCCGATGATTTATGTCAGGTACACTTTATTGTTTCTGCCTCGTAAACAACTGTAATTCACAGTGAAACAATGAGCAATTTGCTAAATAGATTATACCTATATGTCCTCCATCCATAATGCTGTCTTGCCATATTGCTAGTGTTTTGTAGACTGTAGGTATCAATATACCTAACCGAACATTATATATCAATATTAATATTAATTAAAATAACTATTCAAATTAGGTTATCATGTCTTTTTCCCAGTTGTATTCCAAATTTGTCACCTTTTACTTCGTTTTGTCGTATGTTTTGTTATTTTTAAACTTTGTTGCGTTGTCCAAGTTATGGTATTTCCATTTTCTTTGTTCTTTTAACTTTATGATTACAAGACTTCCGTTTATTAGTTATTATCCTAAAGAAACGATCAATTTTTATCTTTAATATAAATGTAGCTATGTATCTATGTACCTATATCTATATTTTTGAATATAGTTATTAAAATCGTCTTAAAGTTAAGTAACTGTAAATAGTCGTGAATGTTTTATGTGGCGCATTATTTTTTGTTTATATTTTTTGTTTTATGTTATGTATTTATGTATTGAGATGTGTCGTATGCCTGTGCAATTTGACCATGTTATGGGACATCGGATACCTTTAAAGCACTATTGTGTGCGGAGTTCAAGATTCTTTGGTCTTTTCGGCATGGTTGTAATTCGTACGCGACTGTAACGAAAAGGCCTGATTAAATTGGATTGAGTGGAAATTGTTTCATGTCTGATATAACTTGAACTGTCATTGAGTACACTGGTGGTCTAAGTTAACGTGGTCAAGTGTGAGCTAATGGTACGATTCAACGTGACTGTGTCGTGTTATATAAGCAAATAGTTGGGTGATTGTATATGAAGCCCGCATTCAATATTGTAATATTAATTTCAAAAATTCAAGAGAATAAAGAGTTAATAAAAGTATGGCTATTTGATTTTTGTTGTTTAGATACCCTTCTACTAGGCTTTTGATACTTATGAATTATGAAATTAAATTACAAACATGAAATACGTAAAAACATTTTAAAGTAGACATGTAATTCTATGACCGATATTTATAAATAATATAAATATTACAAAATTAAAAATCTCTTTTTATTCTAAAATAGCACCTGTCCCAATTTATGATCGTACTAATTTTAAATAAGAGAAATAAAAAATACTTGCGGTTGCAAATCAAGCCTGAATTGTTAACTACAACGATGTAAATAATAAAAAAAATATATTAGATCCGTGACTGACAATGGTAGGCCTTGGTAATCCTTCTTGTTTAGCCTCATACGTCTTCTTATGCTGCAATTGGGTGCTTGCTAACTACATATTGTCAGCCCAACTGCTCAAAACGAAAACTTGGCAATGAGTTTGTTTGTTAACAGAAACTACAATAACCTGAAGGCGCAAATAGTAAGAAGAGGTCAAATGTCAGCATTTCAAAACAAAGTCAGTCAAAGAGTTAGTTAGAAAGCTCAAAATAGGTACCTATATTAAACAAACTAGGTACTATCATGAAACATTACTGTTCTGGACTATTATTTTACTCACGAGATTGAAAGAATGGGTACTACGGAATAAATAAGTTTTTTGGAATCTAAAGATAAAATAAGACTAAAACGCCATACAAGCACTATCTGAAAAAATAACTGGAAATCTGAAAATCTAGACCGAATAAACTCAAATAACAGGTTTGTGAGAACCAGTTGAATTTTCATGTTCAAAATACTGCTCGACTTGAGTTGTCCATTTTTTTTTATATAATCGAATGCATTCCTACGTAACAAGCAGACCTAGAAGAAATCACATGTCTGTAACTTCAAATTAACTGAAAGTGTGAAATCCATTTCAAGTTTTCGATTTAAAATGAGAAAAGGTTTTGCGAAAGCTTTCGTTGATTTAAAGCAGGCTTTTGACATCGTGTGTAACATTAGTGAGCGCATCAAAACACTTCTTCTATTGGTATTCTATTGTTTTACAAATATATTATTTTGATGAAATATTATATAACAAGATTATTAATGACATTTGCATATTATAACGAGGGACTGAATTTCATAATTGATTGTTTTAATTAAATTACAAGATTTCCAAAAGTATCCATATTGGGGCCATTCCTGCTCCCATGTATTTATATTGAGTTTAATTTTCTAATTGTTACTTTGCACTCCTATGCTACAATATTGAGCCTACCAGGATGGCGGATTTTGTTCGAAAGAGTTACCGCGGCCCTGAAAAGCAAAGGGCACCAAGAGAAGCACGGATGGGTTTTAGTCAGTAAGAGTCTGAAACTTCCTATCCGCTCCGCCCAGAGCTGTTTATTAGCGGAATTCATTCAACTTGAAGTTTGTCTACAGAAAAACAAAACTAAATCGTTCAGTCATCCTAGTTCCCGAGTCTTACATGAATAATAAAATAAGTTGTAAAAGTAAGAATCTGGTACGAAAAGCTAAGTAAGATCTCTAATAAAATTTTGGAAATTTTAAGTTCCTAATGAATTTAAAAACGTGATTTCCATTGATGAAGTGACATAATTTTTGCTTATAAACAAAAAACATTTTCTCAAGTTTCTATTCAGTTTTACTCCGTGCGGAGTTGATTTATGAAGTAAGAAACTGTGGATTTTAGTTCCTTGCCATTTCCAATGTCCACATCTAAAAGATTGTCTGTTACAAACTTTTCTTATTTTCTAAATTCTTTTGACAATCTCGTTAATAGCTTTGGTGGGATCAAAATCAAAGTATTATGTCATGAGAATTTCTGGATATGGCATTTCATAGATTTATATAAAAATCTTCGAGGAAACCGTAAATATATCTTCGTCATAGGTAATACCATAACAGAAACGGTAATCCCCTTCAATGCTTGGACGTATTAACCACCACTTTATTTTATAATATTAGCATCCACATTTTTTCAATTTTAACGGCGGAAAAACACGTGCTATTATAGACATGCTTGTTTTACTGGTATTATCCTAAAGCAAACGTTACTTTTTTTCCAACCACTTACGAAATCTAAAACTTTATTTCTGTGAGTCCTTCTTCGTAGTCTAATCTCGAGTCGCACCACTTAAAACAATATTAATTTCCCACCGTAACTAACAAGCCCACTGTCGGCTACAACACTCTCTGTCTCATATATTATCAATAAAGAAGAAAAAAACATTACCCCTAATAGTTAAATGGCCCTAAATACCAATAACGTTTGTCGGATCCCCGCCAAAAACAAACCATGAGTTATGTCCATAATGTATTCTACCATTCCGCCATTTTCCATTCTCCACAGACACTGGGGCTGTCAAATAAATTTCAGACCTTCGGAATTCACAATAGGTGGGACCGATCCGCGCTGGACCGAAAATCGCTTAGCATGCCACTCTTATTTTAATACAAAAAGTACTGGCAAGCGCACCGAATTGCAAGCGATTGTGGACTTAACATACTAAACAATTTTTTACACCGACCTTTCATCTGATACTTTGCCTTGATAGTTTTTGTTGATAGTTTTTTTCGAGTGCTATCTTTGACATTACCTTTATGGCGCCTTATATCTGTTTGAGCGATCGTAGCAAATTCTAATGGCTATTAAAGCTCGCTAAAATAGCAAGATACCAAAGCAAATGCAGTTGCTATTATTTATTAGATTATCTTTTATGGGTTTTTAGATTCATTATTCGCAAAAGATCGATCGATAGCTACGGAAAATGGTTGAGTGAAATAGTTACATTGTAATACAATGTAGGGAGTGAACTTGTTCGAAGGTATTGTGGCTAAAGTATAACAAGGGAAACCGGTAACAAAACGTTCACTTTAAGTAATTCTAAATTCTGTGTTTATGAGTACCTACATATTATTCAAACACTGATTGAGTATTGGTTTTCATTGACATTGAGTTCTGTTTCACATACTTAAGTTAATGATGATAATTCAATAAGTAGGTATGTACTCGTAACAAGCAAAGCACCTTGATTAGAAACAACGGATGAATTTTACTAAAATGTCACAAAACTTCCCTGATAAATATTTGATCTTTTAATTTAAACTTATATAGACTTGCAGTACTACCTACCTACCCATTAAATTCGGTTATATATGGAAATGGCTGAAATCCTATCCACTGGTTGACGATTAAACGCCGATGCGTTGCTCTGATGGCATAGACCGGGCCAATTTCATGGTCTAACGCTTCCACTCTGCACCAGAATCACTCACTACGTATCACGTTCCACTTATAAATTCCTATTGCTATCAAATAGACTTTGTTACTGCCAAAAAAACAAAGACCACAAAAAATAGCCACCAATTCGATCTTTATTGCAATCGGATACAGCTTCTACATAAACTTTAATTAGTGCTTTCGACAATCGATTAGTAATAATTTTAAAGACTGTGTAATATTTCTTAAAATCAAATTAATATTTACGACGCATCGTAAAATAAAATGATGCTTTGATTGCAAATTGTTCCTTTCAAGTTTCAACTACAAACCACACGTAGTAGGTACCCATCTGAATTGAACATGGCGACTGCGATCCGCTTGCAAACTATTCCGCATGCGATAGAAAACTCCATCCTTTTATTTTATTCCCTTTTCTGTTTTTATTCTATTGAGAAAATTGTTTTCTTTCACCATAGGTTCCTATAAAGTTTTTTGAATACCTACTTTATTTTGGTTTGGATTTATACGAACACATTGAAAATTCTTATTTGAATTTGAAAAATTATAAAGGTGAGTTCTTACTTGATTACTCAAACAATGAAATGTTCAATAATTTTAATCTTTTTTGAACAATGAAATCTTAATCTTTTTTGTCAACCAGTTTTCTAAAACTGAGCAAACACTCTATTCAGTTTCTGGGCCAAGTGTGGATGACACAAATAAGATGCTCTTAGAAATTGGTGATGGGAAGAAAATAGCTGTTACTACACCAGAATAAACAACATCAACTCACAAACTTTTATTGCTGAAGTATCCTAAAGATTACATACCTTTCAGAAATCCAAGTCAAAAGAAAATTAGAGAAGAAATAGACATGCCCAAATAAGTTCAACCATCTAACAATATAGGACAGAGAATTATGCACAATTGGACACGAACTCGACACATTTCCTTCCTTCCTTATATTGTATTGCACAAATTCTCGACATTATCTTTAACGTTCCTTATTAGATAATCCACATTCTGCCCGGAACGCTGCCCATTATTTTTATTTCGCGTTAATAACGTTAACCCCGGGCAATTTTGTTAATGAGAAAATTTCCTCCGTTCCTCTGTCTTAATTTCTTTGTGTATACTTAGTTTTATTATTGGAAGTGACAGAATCATTTCACAGATGACTGCTGGAAAGGTTTTTTGAATTGATATTGTCGACATTATACGTGACATTTTTAGTATAAAATGGTTTAGAGAGTGAAGCGTTGTCTCATTGCTGAACTTGAAAACATCGATCGCTCTGAATGCTTTCTACTCATGTTTCTAAACTACGTATGGAAGTACGTTTGTTGAATAGGAATTGTATTTTTGCAGCTAGTTTGATGTTTGAATATTATGCTAAAGGTCACTTATTCCTAGGTACCTTTTCTGAGTACGTTATTATTACACAGAATCTTATTTATTCTATCTTAATTGACAGGCCCGCTTTTGACAACAATCTCACCTGTTATGCTATTGTCTAAGGATTCATTCAGCCTTGCGTACAGCGCTGCCGCAGTGGTGAAACTCTGATGAAAAGCGATGATGTGTTTGACGATGAAGCACGCTGTCTAGAAGTAGGTACCTAACCTATTCACTCTTGACTTAAAGACCCGATGGTTGTAGCTCCCTTAATCTGAAAATAAACGACCACAATGATGTTAAAATAGCTACTTTCGAAACAGGTAGCTGCAACCACCCACCGTCCTTATAAAAACCTATCCCATCTTCAAAAAGTTACGGTGTGACCCATTTTAAACCGCAGCAAAATTGTCACCAAACTAATTATGTTTTGAAGGCATCTGGATATTTTTCAGCCAAATCTTTTTTACTTTTAACCAATAAAAGACTATGAAAAATGGTGAACTTTCAACATAGTACTTAGTGACACTAATATTGGGATATTTTTTGCCATCGTTCGGTGGTCGTTTAGTAAAGATAAATACAAGTCACTTGAAAAACAGAGATAGTTTTAATGACGAATCTGGTTTAGTGGAGCGTCTGGCTTTTGGTGCCAGAGTTGCGAGGTTGTTCCTTGCATTAAGACCTACTAAGATATTTTTCTACTTTGAAAGTGAGTCTTTTTAGCGATTCTAAATTTGGTGCTTTTAAAGAAACTGATTGAGTGAAAATTTTAAGTTTGTGATGTTTTAGTGTCGTGAAGGGAGTGCCCCAAATAGAAAATGATGTATTGTTGTATGACAAACCTCCGCTTTCAATGAAGTCTAAGGTAAGAAACCATGCTATATTATTTTTATGTAACAGGATCAGTACCAGCCTACCCTGCAGCCTACCAAAGCTCGTCATTTTACCAATGTTACTAAGATAAGCCTTTTTTGTTGAACCAGCGTCACATTTACCTCATAAACTCAAATCCACATCATCCAAACTGTCATCATTATATGGCTGTTTGGCTGATGTACCCACATGCACCTCAAATTGTACAAAAATACAAAACTACAGCTTTAAAACTTGAAGAATTAAGCGCTAACTCAAAAGTAGTGCGAACACACCTAAGTAAAGCTTGAAAGCGTCGTGCAGTATCGATTGAGGCATCGTTTATCGGTTCACATCCCTCGCTGAAGCACGGAGGAACTCCCCGACGTAGTACCTATACTTCTAACTATAAAGATATAAGTTTGAGAGGTATTCAGTTCTATAAAACACGTTTGAATCGAAGGTATGAATGAGTTTGAGTTTGTAAGATGGTGGTAGGACTTTGTTACGTATAATAATTTCGCTATTTTAATATATTATCTGAGTCACAGATATCTAAGTAGATTAACTGACGGCGGTATACTTGCAAATAATATGGATAAAAATCTATGCACAAACCAGTCTTTAATTATCAAATCTTTTTACTAGGTAACTAAAATTTAAGTTAATAATAAATAATTCCGATAAATAATTATCTGTGGTACTTATTATTATTGTTTACAATACGTTGTTTCTTCTACCATGGGATTATAAACTTTTACCTACTGGTTAACTTAAGTTCATACAACATTCGTAATTATTTTAATAAAATCATCTGTTTAAAGTTCCAAACAGAAACCAAGTTAAGAATTAGAACTAATTCTAATGACTTTCCAATCTAGTACAAAAGCTACCAGTTTCAAGTTTTCAACTAAATTAGATTCCTGGCAAATTCAAATGAACGTTAAACTTTTCTAAGTCATAGTAAGATCTTAAATTCTCTTAAAAGTCATGAGAGAATTAAATAAAATTATTATTTTTTCGATGAAAAGAGAAAATTTGAGAATGTCGAACTGAGATGATTTACAAAATCTGAATTATGTACGAAATAACAATTAAAATTTAATTGATCACCCGATTTCTAAAAACTTGATGTATCAGCCACACTGTATTCCAAAACCACTTTCTAAATTCAAGAATTAAAACGTTACCACGTAACGTTACAACGTTTACCTGCAAAAACATAAATATGGTTGAAACTGGTATGACATGGGTTTCAAGCTCAAGCTACCGAAGAGTCTCCATAGAGTAGGTGTAAGTCCTTACTTACCTATAAAAACAAAGCACGTTTCAAAGAAAATACACAGGAAGTGTCTTTGTCTTTAAATTGGCTCATTTTAATATTATTAGTAAATAATGCAAATCTATCTATCCAGCCTATTTTGTCCCACTGCTGGGCAAAAGCCTCCCTCTCCCTCCCACCTCCCTTTTCCACCCAACAAATGCCAGTCTAAATGTATTATTTTCATTTAGAACAAAACAAAAGTTCAATTCCGTAAGTAAGTATACCTACATAAAAATATGAAACAGTAAAATTAACTACACAACTCATTGAAGTACTCATAAGGAAACCCACATATTTTTGGAAACAAAAAACAGAGATTCCTATTATTATACTCTGTTGTTACAAGTATTAGCATTTTTATCGTTGAACACGTCGTCTCATGCGTAGCAGGTACGTTATTATTATTGATATCATCAGATTATGCAAAATTTAGTATGTGACACAGTTATACCGGTAAAGTTGACAAATAACCATAAATAGTCCTTCATTCTGTATCAATACAGTAACAAAGGAAGAGATGGATTCTTTTTTATAGAAAAGTTGGTCTATTCGTCGTTTTAAAACAGTAGCATCTGCATAGAAAGTCGGTCCGAGTGGTTGTAACTTCTGACCGGTAGCGCTCCGTGAACGTTTTGCGACTGCGCGAAAACTTGCTAATGGCCACATTGATTTTGCAGATAGAAGCCAGGTCGGAGTGTACAATCCTACCTCTCGTTCCTCGAATGGGCCGCCCATTCACCGCATAGCTGCAATAGCCATCTATTGAACTCATTGTACGCAGTTTAATCGCGTCTGCCCGTTGTAAGCACGCAATGGAAGTCGTAAAACTCGAAACGGTTGATGTGACTGCACGGAATCGGCGCTCCTGATACAAGGCTTAGGTTAAGGGAAGGTATAACAATAACTATATTATTATTACCTATGTTCGTTTCGACTGAAGCTACCGTTCGTTCTTACTTTAGGTCCAATAACGACGAATTGCCATTGGGAAGGAAAATCGTTATTATATAACAAAATGTAATATTACTGTCCTCGGTCGATTACGTTTTCCGAGGGAAAATACAGGAATATTGAAAGAAACGGTCGAATTGTCCTTTTCCTATTGAGATGGTTGTAATAATTTGAGGACTCCTAGCAATTTTATGCACTGTCGGCTAGAGTTAACTTCATTGAAATAAAGAGGAAATATGAAAGGTTATGTGCGTGGGTTTCCTTTTTTATCGATTCTCTGTACTTCTTCGTAATAGAAATAAATCGGCTATGAAAAGATGCTGTACTAAATTTTCAATTTACAATCGAGTTCAATAGGCTTTTAAATCGTTGGCACCTAAAATGAAAACATTCCGACAAGCATTCCGATTATATAAATCCGACAACTCCGTTCCAATCTGTAACCATTCGAAACAGCATTGTATCGATTACAAAACATTTCTAACTCGCATTACTCCGTCGTTTATTAAAACAAACGAAATTAAGGACACCTCAGGGCGCGTAGTGTACACACATAAATTCGTAGCAATTTAATTGGATCGTATTACGTGGTGTATGGCGGTACGGAGCCGCGGGCGCAATATAGGACGTTATTCGTACACTTAACTATCCAACGCGAGTTACGACTAACCAGCTCGTTTTTGTTGTGCCACTCGCTTTGTGTGGCTCCGACAGCGTTTGGAGCATTCCAGTTCTCGGGCGAGTCACTTGTCTCGAGAAATTCAAATAAGGAATTCAATAAAACTCATTTCTTTCACTTATTAGTCGTTTTATGACTGGCCAGTTTAAATCCGTTTAGTTTAACGATAAGTGCAGATTTTAATTCGCTTTTAAATCTACTTGGAGTCAAATTATATTCTAATTGTAGCTTGTAGCCATAAACTAACTCGACGTGAACTACTGCTGGTAATTTTGTAGAGTTGTTTAATTCTGCGAAGGCTTTCAAATTAGCCAACGATTTGCACCAAGAAGTGACAATTGCCGTCTCATATTATATTGTAACAAATCATCAAACAACCGATATTGTTGTCGTTATTTCCCAACTTTATCTATTGCGATCATTTTGCATGACTCAGCTGAAATTGGGTGTCAAGTCCGTGCACAATGCGATGGATTACAAAATAAAGGACTGTGACTAAGTCTTGCCATGGTCTCAATACAATATCTGAATTGTGGAATTCCCAATATTGCAATAAGAAATTCTTAGTGCTCTACTATTGCGAGTTACTGTTAGGATCATTGTGAATAGGCATGAGATTTATTTGTCCTTTGACTTAGTTTAAAATTGTCACTTTACTGAGCACAGATAAAATATTTCAGAAATTCAGAGTCGGCACAATCCATATCCAACTATTTCTCTTTATAAAAGGACAGGATCGCTGCTAAAAACATGAGCCGAAAAAAAGAAGTATAAAATAACTCTCCTTATTTTGGGCAGTTGTGTAATAACTAAGATCGAGTCAAAGTATATTAATTAACAATCTTATAATATTAAATCTTCTGCGAGTCGAAAGTATCAAGTTGAATTACGGAACCAAACTAAAACATCACAATTGCTGCTATCTACTTATTTTACATCCACTAAACATGTTTGAAGCTGTTTCAAATAACATCTGACGAACCAGTAATTTGCTACTGCTTAAACCAGTTCCAATTACAATAGAAAGTGTCAAGTCTCTTATAAGAAATAGAGAAAGTTTCTGTCACAACTCGAACAAGAATGCATTACAGGCAAGTAACTCGAATCAGTGAAGGCACCTTTTAGCAACCACCTCCGTCTACCCCAGTTAACTAGACCTGTGATAGAATGCTTTCATTCTCCTGTGTGGTCTGTTTTTGTTGGAGTATGAGGGAGTGGGGTGGGTCATGTTAGTCTGGTTTGCTATTCTGTGTATGTGTGGGATGCAAGAGTATAAACAGGTGGGGTTGTAATTGTGGGGGTGCGGTGCATCGCTTCACATCCCTGTGTACCAACATAACAATGGGACAGTTCATGGGAAAATCATTACGGCTACTTTTTTGTTTTCTTGTTAGCATGATATTCCTAAAAGAAGCTGCTGTTGTATAACCCATTTTGTTTAATGATAATCTGTGCCTAATTTATAAGACATTTTTGTTTTAGCTTTGATGAGATAATTATTTTAAACTAGCTTTTGCCAAAGGCTTTGACCGCGTATATATCTTAAATTATTTCTAAAGAACATGCTCCCGGGAAAAAACCTATTAATAATAATAATAATATAATAATAATATCTTGGGACAACTCACACACGGCCATCTGATCCCAAGCTAAGCAGAGCTTGTGTTATGGTAACCAGACAACTGATATACATACTTATATAATTTATAAATACATACATATTATAGATAAATTACACCCAGACACAGAACAAACAATAATGCTCATCACACAAAGTTTGTCCTGGGTGGGAATCGAACCCACGACCTCCGGCTTTGCAGTCAGGGTCACTAACCACTAGACCAACAGGCCAGTCTATTTGCTATTCCTGACGATATTCTATCTCTCTGCCAAATTTCATCCACATCCATTCAGCCGTTCCGGCTTGATTGAGTAACAAACATCCACCTATCTAAACTTACGCATTTATAGAGTATGAAAAACAAGTTTATTCAATCAATAGTATAATCTGAAACAGTGTGCAAGTTTATTTTGTTAGTTTACGTTAAAATGTTTTCCTGAGCTTAAGAAAAAGCTTCAAGAAAGTTTTCAAACAACATCGTTCCGTCCCTATTTCTTAACAAAACGATTTTACTTTCGAACAAACACAAACTTGCAAGAAAATAACTCAACTACATTTAAGTCACCTGTTTTATTTTGCTTTCCGATTTTTCCAACTCGAAAGTTATCGCTGCGGAATACAATATGTGATACTTCTCGATACGATTGTACTAGACGAGGGTCCGTTCATCGAACGAGTTCACCACTCAACAACGAAACGTCGTATAACAATCCTACATACGCCAAACAAACGCCATTTCATCCTCCTAAATACAAGTATTTCCTCTCCGAAACAAATGTCTTAACTCCCTTCAAATTTTCAGTCGCTTACGCTCTTCTTACTCTAGCAACCCGCGAAACGTCTCGCGCAAAACCGAAATGTATTAAGTTACGACTTTCCCCGAACTCATACGACGTTTGTAAATAGAATGTGTACAGTCTTATCTCGCCCGTAGCAAGGTGATTTACTATAATTAGAAAGATAGCGGTAGATGCCTTTTGTTATAATTTTCCAGGCTGGCTCACGAGCGTTTTCCCGCGCAAACTCATGAAAATGGCGGCCATTTTGTAATGTGCCTTGTTTTTTGATAAGGGTATTAAAATAATGGCGCTTCGGACGGTTCTTTAGTCTGCTGGTGAAGGTATTTGTGTAGGCACCTAGGTACGTGATCGCACATTTTGAATGCAAATTGGAAGAGTTGCTAATGAAATTTAGGGAAATTAATTGTTTGAGATACCTCCTTTCTGTTGTTAGCTATGCATGAATACCTAATAAGATTAGCTATTGATAAATACAACTCTATGTCTATTACCAACGAGTGTCTACCTGGATGTTAATTGAAGAAACTCTTAAATGATTGGCTTTTGTAAATATATTGCGTATTAACGTAAACCGTATAAGTAGGTATTGGTTTTACTTAAACGTACGAGTATTTGGTACTTTTGCTTAAGATTTCTGACTACTAATTAGCAACAAAATTCTAATTACTTTAAAGCGCAAACCATAACTTCTAGTAGACAATAACAATTCTAAATTATTACTTTCTTTACTTAAACATATTAGAAACGTGTAGGTCTTACATAAAAGCAGCTATCAGCGCTTAATTCGATTCCTTTCTTCTAAGGATCTCTCTAATTGGAAAAAAATATCAGTAAGGGTTTTTCCGCTGAATTAAATCGCTTGAAAATTCCGAGGCTAGCTTTCTTTGTCTGGCCGTAGCCATTGTTGGCTTGATCGACTTAAATGGGCTGAATGGATAAGCTCCGGAATACAGTATGAAACCGTAAGATATTGTTACGAACGATATTACGCTTTTCCGTTCCATCTTATATCGAAGAAAAGGAGACTACTTTACTTGCTTATAATTTTCAGCAGTTTTCATTGCGATAATCGTAATAATAATAAATGAGGAAATCTGTGTGTTTTTCAATCAATGACACCTCAATAGCACAAAAATTTGGTTTCGAGCATAGTTTAAATTTAATCAATATGATCATCTTTCTCTCACTGGCCCTTATCCCAATATATTATATTTGGAGTCAGCGCAATATTTGTCTTCTTTTTATTTTATTTTTTTTGTTTTTTTTTTCTTTCTTAATCATCCACTCAGTCATCATCGTCATTTCAGCAATTAGCTACTAGACAAAGTAGCTAATGGCTGAAATGGCTGTGGGCCTCGCCTCAAGAGGAATCCCTTGGCTTTACGCTGAGACTTCCAGCGCACGATTGCTATTCCTTACCTTATCGGCTATCTGTTCTACGATCAATGTATCCTACCCACTGCCACTTAAGTTTGACGATTCTTCGAACTAAGTCGAGCTTTTAACCTTAGTTCTTCAGCGGATATATCTATTTTTGATTCGATCTCGCAAGGATCAAAGATCTTAGTAGTTCGATCATCGTTTGTCACTTCCTTTCTAGAATTTTCATCCTTCACGCACTTTATCTATCGTTTGTTTGAAGACAGTCTGTTAAGAGACAGAAGAGTAAAAGAAGACAGCGGAAGACCCGCTGTCTTCTTTCACTCTTCTATCTCCCTTATCCACATTCTCATTTGCACTCAAAACATTCATCTTTAACATAGAATATGTTTGTTTATTATGACAATACGTTCCTATGGGTCAACTTTCGTGTGAAGTGGTAATAGCTAGTATGAAATGAGACAAGACTTCTTCTTAAATTAAATTAATAGGTTTTGAACGATTTTCAAAAGTACTGTTTATCTCTTATGTAGGCATCCATTGTTCTACTGGTATAATAGCAGTAGTTAAAGCCAACCCTAAGGTTTTACACTAAACTCTATTTGACAAAATGGACTGGGACACTGAAAAGTGCTTACAAATTCTGTAGATACGTGTATCTTTTACGTGATATATGAATGACAAAACTCATTTAAATTTAGGGAAGTCAAATGTTTACTATAAAAACAACCTGCAGTGGCTGCAGTGCGATTCTGTAAACATGTCGAAGTGAAGGCTTGGGTGAAAAGATTACGAAGTGAGCTGTCAAATCCATGTAATCGAGATGGAATGACAGCTCACCTCATGATCACTTCACCCAAGCGTTCACTTCGACACGCTTACAGAATCGACGGGCAGCATGTTGGAATCTTATTTGAACAATCAAACTTTACTTTTAACTGGTCAGCAGTGCGATTCTGTAAACATGTCGAAGTGAAAACTTAGGCAAAGTGAACGAAAAGTGAGCTGTCAAACCATACAAACAAGATGGAATGACAACTCACTTCGTGATCACTTCACCCAAGCCTTCACTTCGACATGTTTACAGAATAGACCGGCAATTAGAAATGATAAAATACTAGACACTTCGTGTCTCTTACAATGATATTTTTCTTTTGTTCCTATCTTTGTGAAAGGTGCTTTCAAGAAATACATGGATTACTTGGTTAGAGTTATTGCACAATAATTTAGTCTCTAACAGCCATAATCAGCAACCATACTGCAAAGAGATTATAGGTAACTGTGATTTAAGATCAGAGAGTACAAGATTGATTATTGAGAAATAAACTAACTTAAGAAAGACTATAGCAGCATTTTTTTTACTTTGAACACGCCCATGAATATTCTACTCTCAGGTTCTTAAGGAACTTGCTATCTTGCCCTCTGTGCCCCAAGACATGCAGCCTGAATGACCTGTGTGCGGTTATACCAACGATGCTGTGGAGGTGGCAACATTTTGGGCCACCCAAATCTGACCAACTGTCGTGCCATCGACACGAAGAAGAAGAAGAAGGAACTTCAAGGACAGTCTTCAGAAAATCTGTTCTCTATGTATAACAGAAGTGATCCGACGTCGATCTCAGTTCTATGAAAATTGTAAAAAATCTAATTCGTGTAGATTAACATTGGTACGGAAATTGATATTAACCCCAAGAATACCTTTCCTACGATAATTCCCCCACACCGTTATCATCATTATTTCAGATCCCGGAATGATCTAAGTATATATAGGCCTACCTATAGGTAAGCTTCTTCCTTTTCGACTACCATTCTTCCCAGTTTCATACGATACACATTTCCTTTCTCTTGCCATACTTCCCAGTTTCACAATATCTTACTTCATTCTTAAAATATAATCCCATATCAATAACCACAACAAAAACTCTATGGTGCTACAGCTACATACACGGGGTATTAATACCGCGATAATGCAAATACCGCCAGCGAACGACGTCGGGGGGCGTTTGGCGGCCATTACTGAAAATTTCGCTATGTGCGCCTCCCGTGGGCTTCAGCTAACAGACTCGCTATCAACCGCTTTTTGTTTTAATTTTAATAAAATTTTACGATATGTGTGTGCAAAAACATGGATACTATTTGAAATTTAACAACTCGACGAAATTGTAGTGAGTGTATTTGGGTTTTAGTTGTTTTGAGTCTGTGCGTTAATTTAGGAGGCCATGTTGTTGAAAAGTGCTGCTATGAAGTTGGAAGGACACTGAAATTTTTTGACTAAGATTTCCTTTGTCTAACAAAATTTATTTTAAAGACAAAATCTTCTCCAGTAGCCTTCAGGATTCTGGAGGATTATGTTATTAAATTGCACAATTATGAAGTTATTTAGTTAGTTAATTAGTTCCACATGGATGGAGTACCTAACTACGTTATTTTTTTTACCTCCTTACTTGGTAAACGACGACGTGATCGACAATGAAGCACGCTTGCCTAGAAGAAACCTACATATTAACTTTTGACTTAAAAAACCTCAGGTTGTAGATATCAGGAAACAGAAACAAGCATGGATTTTCAGTTCTTCGATGTGCGTACAATAAAAGTGTTTGTACTTGTAACTCGTTTTCATGAACATTTTCATCGACATACGTAAATGTATTACTGTTTGAGTAGGTCCGAAGTATTCTCACTAAATTCTTCATTTATCTCCGAACCAGAATTCTTTTTGAAGCCAAAATCGGCTCCACTAGTCTTCAGGATAAGTTTCAGAGTATCGTAGCATTAAATAGTTACTATGCAATGTTTTGGACTAAGTCCAGTACATATTTCCCGTTGCCCAGTACATAGGTACAGCGGTCTCTAGCGTGCATTTGTTGAAATTACTCTCGAATTCTCGATGTGTCCTTTGAAATTTTCAAAAGTCTTAAAATTTTGGTATTTAATTAACAACAGACCAAATAATGGAAATGCTGCATCTACTTGTTATTAGGGTAATTACTTTATGATATTTTTGCAAAGTTTTTGTAGATATGTCGCAGCCAATTAGCATAATCACCCTTTTATTAGGCTGCCTAGTCTTTTCATTGAACGGCGCCAATTAAACGGCTGATTAAACCAGTTGGCTGCATTAGATATTCTCTATTTGTATATGAAATTAAAGAGTTTCTTAATTTTTGATAAGAAAGGCGAAACCTACACACAAAGGACCTTTTGTCCTTATCGTTTTCTTATATTTTAAATTTAATTTACATGAGAGCTTGTATCTAGTCTGTTTTTCCTTTATGAGGAAAAATTACAAGCTTATAGGTTGGCATCTTCATCTTCATTTTCTTTTCGGTAGGGAACAGTAGTAGTAGTCATCGCTGTGTTTATCCAAACCCGAATCTGTTCGTGTTGGTCACATATGATGAAACATAAATGATCACAGAAGAGGAAATCCGGGAATACAGACTACATCACCCCCATTTAGTAAAAGACCCTGAACACCGACGTCAGAACACCCACTATGTATCGAAATAAACTCCAGATAATATATGTTTACATCGAAAAACTACGCGTAAGTGCACAGAAACTTTTAGTTAGATATGTTATGAATTTTAAACTTGCCACTCGATAGAGTCAGGCATCGAACTCGGATTACATCCGATTCGATATATCGATAAAAATCCTACCGTGACGTCGACACACCGTAACGTCTTTTATTCAATTGCATGGAAAATCGGAGGGATTCTGTGTACCACCCTAGTCGTTTTGTCCCTTTCATTTTCCTTGTATTGGATAGGGAGGTCGGATAGTAAAGGTAATTTTGGGTAATAGAGAAATAGTTTTAGTCTAGACGGTAAGTTGTATGTCAGAATGACAGGCGTGAGTTTGAGAGAATGTATTGTAATAGCACTTGTGCTGAGTACCCAGCGAGAGGATCTACGTAAAGTTGCGTTCAGACTACGAGACACTGAATCAAATTTGGATAAGTACTGAATCATTTAAACCTGAATGGAGGGTAAATTTTCTATTGATTATTTAACTTATTCGTGGATGTATAGTTTGCATATACACAAAAATTAGTTTAGTAAGGTTAAAAGGTGGTCAGGGAGATGGTCTCTCTGTGGACCATGGCGCACCTTTCGTCTTGCGTCGCATTGTAACTTGTGCATGTATGGACCTCATTCTTGTCACCGTAGCTAAATTATACCTATGTATCCACATGGTAAAAAGTAGGGAAAGTTGATTGCAGCCGCCAATTCTTCTCAGAGGTACTGGGTACACCACAGACCTAATCAAAACTTAGGCCTTTCGGAAAATCTGGTTTATTATTATGAGGCAGTTTTCGAAAGCTTTTGCCGCAGTTAGAGAATATAAAACGTCAAATAGCTTTTAAGTCTCAGTAAAACGAAATTATAGTATGATCAGAACGTTTTGTAGTGCTTTGTTTTCTACTGTAGAAGATGGTCTGAAATCATTAGTAGGTCAGATTGGTAAAAAATATTGGACACGTATTTTTTGCTTTATCTTATCAATACAAATTGATGAAGATAAAAGACATCAAAGATGAGTAGTGGGGGCTTCTGACGTCACGATTAGGTAAAAAGTGTACTCAAATCATCTTAATCTTAATTTTACGTTTACGTAAAAAAATAAAAAATAGGTAGGTACGTGTCCAATATTTTTTGAAAATCTGTCTGACGGACTAATTAGATTTTTTTAGTCATCTACCCTATTGGTAGCAGAAAGGTATCCCGTAACGACTTACGGAGCCGAAACGTGGACACTCACCATAAGTCTGGTCCACAAATTCAAGGTTGATCAGCGTGCAATGGAGAGAGCAATGATATGAGATGCAAAGGGGTTTCTCTGGTGGATAGAATTCGCAACGAAGTCATTCGCCGGAGAACTAAACCCGACATTGCGCGAAGAATTAGCATGCTGAAGTAGAAGTGGGTCGGCCATGTCCGTAGACGGACAGACGGTCGATCGAGCAGACATGGTGTTAGTGTGGAGACCTCGAATGGGCAAACGTAGTGTGGGACGCCCTGCTGCACGATGGATAGATGATTTGAAGAAGGTGGCTGGCAGCGAATGAATGCGGACTGCTCAAGATCGGGATGGTTGGCGCTCTTTGGTGTGGTTTACGTTCAGCAGTGGACAACAATTGGCTGATATGATTGATTGAGGTATCACAGTCCTTGGTGTAAGTACCTGTTAAATACCTTTCTGTAACTGCTTTCTGGGTTGCCGTTACCGCGGCCCTGGAACGCATAAGGCATTTTGGAAGAATAATTTTAGCCAGTAAGATTCTGAAACTCCCTTCCGCTCTGCCCAGAGATGCTGATGATAAGCGAGGAATTACTATCCATCAAAACAAAAAAAACAAAGATAAGTACTTAAAGAAACTTTGATTTACCTTCAAATATGAAATATTTTTGATCTGATCCTGTCCAACTTGAAGAATTATTTTATATCTCATCCTGTCCTCTATCCTTGATAAATTATTTGTTCTGTTAATACAGAACAAATAATTATGATACTGATTTTTCAAAATAGGTACATAAATCAAGTGTGTAGTCATTGCTGCTCTCTAACAGTGTTTATTACAAAAAAAGATGGACAAAATGTGCCCCACGGCGTACAAACATACACTATTTGCAGTTCATTTGAATTAAAAAATAAATAATTTTGAAAAGCTTTTTATGCCCTATAGCAGAAGCTGAAAAATAATCTTACCTATAAGTTTTTCTGTTAGATTTTGTTCTAAAATACCTAATAATATTGCCATATATTATTAACAAAGATCAAAACCGGGAGAAATAAAAGCCAGACGCATAAAAAAAAACCACGATGAGTTTTGTTTTCGGGCTAAAATATATTCTTAACCGCTCCGGCCCCGGCGACACACCGGTGTGTCGCAAATTAATCGCGAATTTAATGTTTATTTACTTATTACATAAGATTTACTTTTTTTTGGGAATTTTCACATGTCGGGGTAATTATTCGTAACCTAATTAAGCTTGTATGTTTGGTCTATAAATTTTCTATAAATCAAACCATCTAGACATTAGTGCAGTGGCGGGTAGGATTATTTCATGTTACTACTGGCAATACCGCCGATAAAAATGTCAATTGTCAATACCATTTTCCCTCTTCTAAGTTTGCGCCGGTTTTCTTTTGCTATTCGGAGGGTATTCGTTTGATTTGAATTGTGTTTTTATTTTGTACTTTAAAGTGTCGTAGCCCCATGCGAGTGCTCCACTTATTGTAAACTACGTTATACGCGAGTGCTCCACTATTAATTAATTGTAAACTGTGTTATACATACCTACCTAAGGAAAATGGACAATGTTTGGGTTTGGCCATGTCCTTTATTCGTAGTTTTTGACTATCCTTGTATTATATATACAGATAATTTATGGCCGGGATGTATAGTAGGAAGTTTTTTAACCGACTTCTAAAAAAGGAGGAGGTTCTCAATTCGGATGTTTGTATTTTTTTATTTTTTTATGTTTGTTCGGGCATAACTCCGTCGCTTGCCAACCGATTTGAAAAATTCTTGTTTTGTTGAAAAGAGTATACTTTCCAAATGGTCCCACTGAAATTTAATCAAAATCGGTTCAGCAGTTTGGTTATTAAATCCAAATAGCTGGAATAAATATGTGGAAAAATCATCCATGTATACGAAATTGTTTATTTTTGCTTTCCTGTGACTTTCCAGTGGTGTTGTTAAGTGTGGGGTACCACTAAAAAGTGAAAAATAAAAAACTTTACACAAAAAAAAGAAACCGACTTCCAAAAACACTACAAAGTTCAAAATAACTTTAACTTCGGAAGTCGGTGTCAAATAACGAAGAAGCAACCAAAAACACCGACTACCGAAATTAAAGTTATTTTAAACTTTGTAGTGTTTTTGGAAGTCGGTTTCTTTTTTTTGTGAAAAAGTTTTATTATTATTTAATTCATAATTGTCTCATACCGAGCTACGTGAAAAGTGGTTTAGATTGAAGAATTTCAGTTTTAGCTGACATAGTAGGTTCCTAGATTCATGCATTCAAGAAAATTTAAGTCTATCTTTTAGAAATTCATCCAACAATAGTTTAGTTTTTAATGTAAAATATGAGAAAACCCTAGAAGGCTTTTGCACGGGCAACAATAATTTTTGGTTGTCTAATCAGCTCTCTAGCCCACTGTGCGACTAATCGCTTTGCATTAGGCTCCACTGGATCTTTCTTTATCCAAAGGATAAGCATTGCCATTCAACGTGGCAATGCCGCAAGTCTTCTGGGTATGTTTCCGGATGACAGTGATACAAAGGAGTACAGTACAACTATGTACTTATTTTCTTAATGTCCCTCGGCAATCATCGCATTTCCGAATACAAACGAATGCTAATTTCCATGTCTATCAATTTTTAGAAAAATCGTTTATTACAATTTGAATTCAGAACTAAGTAGGTACCTACTTTATTGTTTTTTTGTTTTGATTTCCGTGTGAACTCAGTCTTATTCATAACAACTTAAAAGGCTTGCAAGGTTGTGATAAGGAAAATCTTGAAAACCATCATTCATTAACGTGCAATAGCACTAAAACTAAAATATATATAAATATATTCAATAAATATTCATATTGATATTTATTCAAAAATTAAAAACTGTTAAAACTCCTTTTTGACAAAAAATAGTTTTTCTGTGGTGTCCGTATACACATCATGCAAGCTTTTCAAGCTATAGCCGTCTTTGTACATAAGCTGTTCTGTCATATTTTTATTTGAATGTTATGTGTATAATAAAAAATTTGAATAAGAAAAAAATAAGCCGTTAAGAAATTACCTACCAGTTTCCACTGACGACACCCGTTCACGGACATGTCGCGTACTGTATCAGCATCATTCAGCTTATATTCAAGGAAACTGAATGTTGCGCCCTGGATCTGACAAATTCGTTTGGTAACCGAGAAGCTATCTCATCACCATTTTCAGTAACTTTCTGTGACGTGGTGGTGGGTCACCAGCAATCCTCATAATGTGCTTGAGTTAAATTTACTCAAAGAAAACTGAAGGCACAGTGGGGCAAAGTAGACTAATCCAAAAAGATGCATTATTTGCAAATCCACCCATGCTGCCAGTTTTTTGAAGTTGGTAGGTAGGTACTGTGGCACCACAGAGCTGATCCTGTGAGCCACTTAAAAACTATCAGAAAAGAAAGACTGTTTGAGAATCAATTCAATACTTATTGAGGCCAATCTGGCTTGCAAGGAAATTAATAGGTACATGACTGTCACTACAATCTATATTTTTAGATTCATAACTCAATTCAAACTTCTTTCTTTTGCTAGACACTTCCAAGGTTCTAACGATTAACTTGTCTGCCAGTGACCTGCAGCCAAGGAGTTCTCAGTACCTATTGGTTTCGATATTTTTATTATCTATTTTTTTTACTACATATCTACCGTATCTACCTACCTACTTGAGATTACGTTTGTACCTACATACTGTAGCGCTAGGAATGGTACCTAGGTACCTACGTCTAGATGTTCAAAACAGTCCTTAGAGTTTATGTTTATTTCAGTTAGTGCGCCGTTGCCTCGGGATATTGTCCTTTTCAACTATTTGCGAAATTGTTATACATAATTATACAACATAGTGTTTAAACTGCGAATTGCTACATTTGTGTAGGGAGTCTCTCCGGCCTATTTACTGCGAACATGAGCGTAAGGAAAATTTTCATCCCTTAATTTTCTATTGCAAGAAACTTTACAGTTCATGGAGCAGTATTCAAAATTGTGAAAGACTTTGCAGATGTACTACCTACAAAAGTTTCACCGTACTACGAAATACCCAACTGGATTCCTATCGAACGGTTTCTCCCCAGAATATGAAACAGACAACACTTCTGGTGCAAAATGTGAGCATAAAAACGTGCTCAAGGTGCCATAAAAGCACATATACTATTATCTAAACACAAGTCTTGTTCGTTTTTATAATGCCACAAAGTTATAAATGCCATCAAACGATAGCACAACACACCTGCGGTCAACTTAAAACAAATACTTTGGGTACTACATTCACCTGCCAGGACTTTATGCCCCTATAAAGTTCACAAGCACCCATAAAAGCATTATTACCTATTAATTTCACACCACATTAGCGAAACACACAATAAAACTTTAACATTTGGTTCGGTGACAGTGATTTGGAGTTTTGTGTTTAGCGCCATCTATCAGCAGAGGGCGGAGCCTCGCGGAAAAAGATTATAGGCATTATACGGCCGAGTTTACGACGTCGTAAAAGTATGTCGTAAAAGCGAAGGGCACGCACGCCCTCTGTTAATCGTTCAGAAACCGATATTGCGGTGAGGCCTCGAGATAGATTACTTTTAGGAACGTTAGGAATAACTTCTTGGCGTTTGTCTATTTATGGGCGCGTGCCGAATTGCGTAAGTACCATAACTCACTCGAGGGTAGTAAAATGTGTAATGGGTTGTTTATGTAACCAGTCAAATGAGGTCACGAGATTACAATACGTGAAAAATAAGGTATTAGGAAGTACAGAGCTCGAAGCACAAACATGACTTGGCAAGATCCTCGAAAGATTCCGTAAAAGCCGAATAAACTGCCAAAACATTTTATTGAGTGGAGGAACAAGTTTCTGAACGCCAATTGGCTTGTTTATTAGCTACAGTAATTAACTATGCTCACAAATAAGACAAAAAATAGCCACAAACTACTGTACAATGCGTAACAATTTTATTCGTGCACCCTCGTAGTCGTTAAATTTTTATTGACTCCAAACTGCGTGACTTTAAAAATACACAAATTTATGGTCACTCAAACTGGAAACGATTATTCAACACGTCGTAACTATTTTATTGCATCAATGTAAACAAAGCATCAATTTTGTTATCTATTGGGCGACTTTTTTGCTGACGATTGGTGTGACAACCAGTTTTATCTATTTTTAATTGCCCATCTTTTAGGAAGGTTGATCGTTATCTTTACCTCCTTCAAATATAATGTTGAAGTTTTTAGAGCAAGCTATAAAAAATCTAAAGTTTTATCATAAAGTTCAAACCACTTACCTACTGACTAACTAGGTTCTTACTTCTAACTTTTTCTTCTTAATTTCTCTTTTGCGAAAATTGCCATGCCTTAACTATTACCTGCTTTAATTTTCTACCTCCCTCTATCTTTGAATAAGAATAGGTAACCTAAACTATATGCAGCAAACAACTGTCAAATATTACTCGTCCGCCATGTTAAGAACCCACCATGAAAGCATGAAAGTAAAAGTAAATACTGCAGTACACAGCAGCTATTCTGTAACCAGCTTAACAACACTATCAGCCTCTCGCGTATTTTCGCGACACTACTAAGCACGCAGCCGCGCAGCGAGTGCATTGAGGTTGCTGCTAATGCAAATAATGCGCGCGCATGCCCATAGATGGCGGGCGTTTAAAAAAGTTTTGGTCGAATAGTTAGCATGTGGTCAATGTAAATTTTGTTGTGACCAATAGATGGTGCTGTTTTACATTTTAGTTACGATGTAATATTTTGCTTTTATATTGGTTATAAGAATTAATAATAAAAAGAAAAGAAAAAGTACAAATCTTTAGTCGTATGCCAATATACAATGAGGTTTTTAGTAAAATATGTGTTGATCAATACGCAATTTCTTACCTCAACTTTACTGCTAAGTAAATTCTTCACTCATCGTAGTACCTATTGAATTTTATTGTAGCTTGTGTTGTTTTTATTATTCTAGTAATTTCACTATTGCACAATAATAATATGCTACACCCACTATTTAATATAACGCGCATTATTTCAATTAATCACACTATTCACGCTATCTTCTTTTTTAATTTGTCGACATCGAACACTTTCAAAAATGACACTCGCTTTCAAATTCAAAACTGAACTAAATAAAAATTGTTAGAAATATTTTCTGACAAATTAAAACGGTACTTGCTTTGAGGCTAATACCGTTTCAAACGGAAGGGTTTTATGACCTACGCAATGGTGTTTACAACTACGAGCTTTCAAAGCAACCGCCATGCAATTGCGTACAAGACAAAAAAGTCCAAACAATTCCGTATCTACCTACGTTGTTGTTCAAACAATCGTCTATATAAATTGTTGGTAATTTAGTTGTAAAATAAAATAAAACGATTAAATTCTGTTTTATTTATTGTTTCAGATTATTGCGTCAGCCATTGTCAAGATACGAAGGCCGATAACTAGACATTAAGGTAAACGACAATTTATTTAAACACCTATTCATTTCCTTAAGTGTGGTTTTATACATATTTTTATCTAAACAGCCAATCAAAGAGATCTCTAAAAATGCCTCCGGCAATATTCATTCAAATACTATCGCTAAGCTTCTGTTTTCTAGTTTAAATGGCAGTTTAGAGTGAAAACTAAATCTAATTAATAAAGCTATTAAAGGGTCTAATAAAAAGTAATTGACCCATGTGTTAATTAACAAGATGGAGGAAATTGCCATTAAACTTAGTTACCCCCATCATTTTGAGGGCAATAGAAACTAGAAATATAAACCTACATTTTTCTCACCTATCAGAGGGCCAATTCTGCTTATTTTTATTGTAACGTTCGCATTCGCATGTCAATCGCAAACTGTCAAAAACGCCTTAATTTTCACAAATTTTTGATAGTTTGCGATTGAGATGCGATCGTATTTATCAGCCGGTCGATTCTGTCGACAACTCACGGGGTTCATCTAGGCGGAGTGAACGACAATAGCGCTGTCATTCCATCTTATTTTTATGGTTTGACAACTCACCCGTCGTGCGCCCCGCCCGGGTGTTCACTTCGACATGTTTACAGCCGGTCGATTCTGTAAACATGTCGAAGTGAAGGTGAACGCCAAGTCAGCTGTCATTCCATCTTGTTTGTATGGTTTGACACCTCAATTGTCGTTCACTTCACCTAAGTTTTCACTTCGACATGTTTACAGCCGGTCGATTCTGTCGACATCTCACGGTGTTCACCTAGGCGGAGTGAACGACAATAGAGCTGTCATTCCATCTTATTTGTATGGTTTGACAACTCACCCGTCGTGCGCCCCGCCCGGGTGTTCACTTCGACATGTTTACAGAATCGCAATGCAGAATCGCACTGCTGAATCGCACTGCTGTAGGAGCTGAAGGTGAACTTAGGGATGAGAAACAGAATAACAATTGTGTTTCTCTTATTCTTTCACAAAAGAAATTCAGGTCCATTGCTTCATATGTTAAAAAAATGGTCTTCTCGACAACGTAAAACACGCAATGAATTGAAATGACAAATTTAAAGCAATAATTGAATGCTGATTTGTAGGCTTACGTTTGACCGTTAATCTTACCTAATTGAAATCAAATGATGTGGTCGACGACGACGGAGCATGCTTGCATTCATTTTTATATTCCGAAATTAGGCTGAAACCTGTCGTTCATTTTCGGGTAAAATCCCAAAAAATCATAAAAACCCTTGAGAACTAAACAGACAACGGAAAGAACAATACTTTATACCTACCTACTTATATTAAATCAAGTTTCTTGTCTCCCTTATCGACAGTTGTCCACCGCCTTATGTTTTTGCCTCAGTTTTTGTAATTGGCAGGTGGTGAACCAATAGAGTATGTTATCTAAACGACGACAATAATGTCTGTACAGATCAGCAGGTGGGGAATTATCTATCTAGGTGTATTTTATTTCTTCCTAAGATCCACATTGTATCGACAGTTTCATTGATCAAATTAATTTATTTAACTAGGTTTCTTCTTACACTTGATTATTCAATAGTCGGATAACTTTTTGATTCTTTTAAGTCGTCACAAGCTTTGTAAGCTTCACAGAAGTAAAAAATTAAAATAGAGATAGGACAGCTTTTGTATAGAAACTTTTTGTATTATGCTTTTATTTCTTCGACAATCTTCTAGTCATTAGTGTATTAATTGGAGTTCTGTGTGGTGGTAGGAAGTTTTTGCACCACTTCTTCTTCCCAGCCAAAGTAAGAAAGTGGTGACCAAAGACTACAATAGTATGGTGGTGACGGACTGGAGTTTTAAGGGTCAGTCTTTAGTAATTTTTGAAGTTCTTAAAGTGCTGATTCAGATATTTTTAATTAAACTGGCATCGCTTAGATCGGCGATTGATGAATTGTTTATCGCCCGGTATCAGTCGATCAGCCAAAGCTACCACACCAATCGATGTCAAACGATAGCATCGATCAATAATCGATCGATTGGTGTCGTAACACCCTAACTCGTCCCCCCTCCACTATGCAGGTAGCTGTTACTAAGATTTATCACTTAAAACAACTCCAAACAACATTTTAGATCTTTTTCCGGTCCCACATTCTACCTACTCACCGTTAGATAATTATGTAGATACGCCATTTATATGTAGATACCGCTGTTATTGCGTACAATACGTATAATATTGTACCAACATACCAAAAAAAATATTTACCTACTAAGACTTATGTATGTATATGTTGCCAGTTAGGAGCCAGCTGTTATCTTACCCCGCCATCTAGTGGAGACTCTCGACAATTTTTATCGGTTGATTAAATCGTTGCTAGCTACCCCTTTATGGGCGAGGCGTGCATATATCCACTTGTTTTGTTTTTGGACGAGCAGGGAGATACAATCTGTAGGTGTTTCGTTGCATATCAGAACATTAAATCAGGGTAATGTTCTTGTTCCGTGTCAAAATATTGAGGAAATAACATTTTTGATAGAGTCGAAGTTACAGGAAATTGATAATGGTAGATGACATTGTTCTTTGAGTTTCTTCCATTGTTCTTGAGAATGTTAAGTTATGTTACAGTATAGTGTGTCTGCCGTATTGCCATTAAGCCTGGTATACTGATGAAGAATTCTATTAATAAAGAAGAGCGTTACCTTGATCTGCTGATTGTTGTTATGTTGTATAGCAACCGAGAATTGATAAAAATTTAGGAAACTGGCTTCAGCTAATGGCTTCGCTCGCGTGAAAGTCTAAAATTGACCTATGACCGTTGATGCATGTGACTTGTACACTTTTAATATTACCTAGTTGGAAATAGGATGATACCTAAGCTAAGCTAATATGCAATGTGCAAAAAATACTGACACTTACTTTACCTAGTAACATCGCAGCATACGCCTTCCTTTCCTTCAGAAATCTTACAAGAACAAAAATACATTTCAGTCTTACTAGAATGAATGGTAAACGTTACTACAGTTTCGGAAATGTTCTGACAAAACTCACCAACAAATACCAATAGAATTAGAATTATAAAAAAACCCTACAACAACAATTATAAAATACTACAAATCTTCGTCTCAAACGTTAACTTTTTCAATATTTGCGTGAAACATATTCGTCACCATCTTAAACGCAAATAAGTCATTACTTATGTACTTACCTGCTTAGCTACTTTGTATAAATCAGGCTAAGGTCCTTATACAAAACAGAAGTCGCAAATGAGGTACATAAATAAACATTGTACGACGAATATAACATCATTATCCAATGAAATACTTACCTGATAAGTCCATTAAAGCAATGGAAGACGTATGCGCAAGATAGCAGGTCCTGCGTCCGCCATAAGTCTGCTGATGTGGAAAAATCTTTGTTTTAGAGATGTTGTACACTTGTAGTTTTTGTCTGATCCTGTGAAGATTTCTTGTTTTTTTTAATGGATAATATCCATTAAAAAAAAACAAGAAATACTTACACTTAACTTACATACACTTATACACTTAACTATATATTATATAGTTAAGTGACAGCTAGCCGAAAAAATTCTTTATTCAAAATTTTCTATGGAGAATTTGAATTTAGAATCTCATACAGAGTATTTTATTTATCCAAGTTATGGTTAAAAAGTTTTTATGAATAATCCTATTAATATATTAACCATCTTTAAAAGATCAACGAATCTGACATTAACTTAGATTACTAAGTATAGGTACTAAAGGCAGATTCCTAATTGAAATTCTGTACTGAACATTAGTAAGAACCTATAAGTTGAACGGTAGAGAATGGTTAGGCCCTAGGCATTCTCTGCTAAGCAACGAGTGTATTTTTGCTACTCAAATTCGAATAAAAAATATGATGCTTGCACAGTTTAATTTAAAATAATCATTAGGTTAAGCTTCTTCTTCTTATAAATAAGGCTGAAAATAATAATTAAGAATGGAATTTAAGAGTAAAAAATACCTAAATATCTCTGCCATACTAATGGGAGAGATATTTAAGTATTTTTTTAAATTAGGCATTGCAATGTAAATCAGGAGTCAAATCCAACTTTATAAGTACCTAGAGTACCAGTACCCGCCTTAGCAAGTTGCAGCTAATTGGTAGTGACGCCACAGCTTCTACTATCTTCTAACGCAATTTAATCAAACTCAATAAAAATAAAGCTGAATTTAGTAAAACTTCAAACGAAATTAAAGCCTATGCATGAGCACTGAGCACAAAATAAAATATTAAATCAACTTTAGTTATATAGACTTCAAAGTCATTTCTTCGGCAGATTTGGCGCTAATCTCCGTTTAAGAAACACACAATGCATGAACAAAAATTAACTAACTACTATAACTTTGTGTGCCTAACGGCTGTGCCAAGTCAGGTCCAGTTCAGCAAAATGCCAGACAACTGGCAAATGTTAGTTGTCCAGCATTTACCAGTGTCAGGCGATTGCCTGATGCTTGTTTTGAACAGAACCTTGCGTTGAGTGTCCGTTGATTCAGCAAGACACAATTCAGCCAAGAACACAAGACTATTGGCAAGCTCCAACACGTAGCAACACCAGCAACAGTCCATAAGTGTACACACAGCTTAAACCCAAAGATTTGTGCGGCGCACGTATAAACAGTGGCTGTTAAGGGGCGGTCGCAATTTACGACCAATTAAAATCTATATCGTGGAGCCAATTAAACCTCTAGTGGTTTATTAGTATTGAATGCTGTGTTTATCGACTCTGTGGCATTTCAACCGGTCTTTACCAACTTACCTAGTACTGGCATGCTCAAAGTTATTGGATTATCTTTACTTAATTAAGCCTCTCCTACTATGTAGGTACGTGTTTTCTTTTTGTTTGTCTTTATTGTTTTTGTATGTAATATGCTGGGGATGCTTGCCAATTAATGGCGGGTATGTAAGGAGTTATATTTACGTAGTGTGTTGTGTGTCTGTAATTACAGGGTATTTATTCGTTAGGTAGTATCGAGTTTAATTATGTCATCTAGATAGATGAGTAATAGAAACGTTGGAATGGTTTATTGAAACTGATATTGAAGAAGTTGGTTGCTGGGTTCCTTTACCCTGAGCAGACTAGCCTACTAGATACAATGGATAAAGGATAGCTGCCGATAGAAAATAATCCATGATATTTTTAACTTATAAGTCAATAGACAGGAGTTTAAATTATCTAGGTCCTGAAACTCTGAATATTCAATAGTTTGAATATTCGATTCTTTTTCCCACATACCTTGTTCGTTATTGAGCAATTCTTATTTATACACAATTCTAAAAGCTGTAATTCTACCAATACTCTATAAAATACGAATCTAACTTAATTGCCATATTTAATAAATAATACGTTGAATAACTTAATATTAAAGTTATAGAGAAAATTACAAACTCACCTACTTAAAATTAACACTATTCCCAGATCACCAGGAAGTTATTATAATTATAAAATCATATTAACGTATTAAAATAGACAGATTAATATCAAAACACATAAATACAAAACAGAGCTACATTAATGACTATTAATTAGTCCTTATCGTTCCGTTATAACATTCTTGGATGTTTATAATTGGGTTATATTTTTTTAAATCTAGTTAATTATTAAATATTTTGCATTAATATTAATTTGGTGTCATCATAATGTTGGTTCATAGTCCAATGTTGATCATGGATTTTGACATATAAGGCTTTGAGTGACCATCAATCACTATAATATAGCCACGCGATTAATTTCCCATGAAAATTACCTGTTTTAATACATCAGTTAGGCAATTGTGACCAAAATTAAACCGAGAAATAAATGTTTGAACTATCGATTAAAATTTGTTCAAATCTTATAAGAATGGTTTCTAATTCAATTGAACTGGAAAACAAGACAAGAACTATTCTAATTCAAGAAAAAGTACTTACACGTTAAACAAAATCTATTTCACCTTCCATAAACCTTTATTTCTATAAAATAAAATTCCCTGTTAAAGTCGCATACAGAAACAAAAAAGTCTCCGAAAATAATGGGGGAAACTCGCAAAACTAATCACTTAAACTTTCCAATCCCATCGTAGGCCATGCAGGGTCAATACTACAAATTTTCAATTACCCCCAATGGTAGCAAATTCAGCTGAAATGTAAATTATTTCAGCGTGTGCATTATAAATATAATTGTAGGTGTTTCTGGGCGGGGAATGGCGGGCCAATGGCAGTGCTCGGATGGGTTTGGGCGCCGCCCGCTGAAAGAATGATGTTTTGCCGGCGAAGCCTTCGTGCAGGACGCTACGCTCGCACGGAACGGAAGCCTTACAATGTTGCATGTTTTTGAATTGTAAATGTTAGGAAGGTTTCAAAATAGAAAGATGATAGTTTGAGGCAATTTAAAGGCTTTGTTTATGTTGTTTGGCAGCCTTGAAATATTATGTTTTTGTATTGAAATTTGAAATTATTATTTTTGAGGCCATAGAGGAACAGAGGATTATGGTTAAAAATAAAACTAAATGATGAGGAATGCCTAATAAACTTCATGATAACTTGAAGCAAAAAAAGAAATGCAAATATGCATTGGTATTAATGGCAGGCAAACCCGATAAGCGTAGAAAAATGTGGATTCTGACCAAATAATCCAGTTTAAATTGTTATGTCCACAAATTCATAGATTTCTTGGACGACAAATTCACATTACAAGAAAAATATATGAAAGGGGTTCCTAATAAGTACATTTTAATTAATACCTATTTTTTAGAACAAATAAACGTTTTTACTTCACAACAGTTATTTGATGACTATGAAATGCTATTTTGTTCGCGGACTTGGAAATTCCATTCCTTTTTGACAACTAATGACTGCCACATGAAATCCATTCAACCCAAGTGTTTTCATAAATAAAACAAATGCAACCTTCCAGTGAATTAACCAAAATAGTCGGCATCCCAGCCGCTCCCAAACAACATGTTTTACTATGTCTAAGAGCACTTATAAGAGACATTTTTCCAAACTTGAATTAATTACAGACAAGTTATTGGGAATTTAAGTAAATATATCTCAGCATGACGCACTTCCTGTGGATTAAAGTAGTACACAAATATTACACTGCTTTGGTAGTTGTCTTTATCTTGTATCAATATTATAATATGTTTTATAATTATTTCTTCTGCAGCAATATTGAACAACAACAAAGCAAAATTGCTTTATTAAATAATTTGTGGTTTCTATTCTAAATAGAAACCACAGTTTAATGAATAAAGCAATTTTCAATTCAATAAAATTCCAAAAAAAAAAATACCCGACACGATTTCTAAATCCAGTAGCAATTCACATCAAGCAACTTAATACATACAACATAATATGGACATTTAGTATCACCAAATGACTCATAAAATCGCCCAAATATACCACAACACCGTAAATTTATCGCTGAACACGTCATTCAAATCGTAAAAGCGTCAAGGAGATTTTCGGAGCAGAACGAACTCTCATGTCACTCATTAACGTCAAACAAAATATAAAAATCAATTTACGCGACATTCAAACCATTATGTGGTAGTGGAAACCGCTTCATTATCACTCATGGTACCCATAAAAGTGCTCATGTTCCCGAGCACAATGCCGCCATGATTTACACGCGAATATATCTCTATATGTAATAATAGTTTGTTCATTGTTAATTCGTACCACTCTGTGCCCCAGAACAATAAATTTGCGATTAGATATAAAGCAGAAATGTGTCTAGGATGATTTAAATGCGAAGGGAAGACCCTACCGCTATTTCTGCATTTACCTGAAGTGTATTGAGTCTTCGATGTCATATAATGTGGACCACAATGTAGCGAAATAACTATCTTTTTTTTGTGTGTGAAATGCGATTCTGTACGTTCATTATGGATTCGCATTTCTTTTGTTACAGCCGACAAAATGGAATGGAATTTAGATTCTTTTTTTGTTACGGAGAAATTGTTCACTTCAAAGTTTAAAGCGAACAAAAAATGTTTAAAAAGTCAGGTTGCTTTATGAGATTTTTGAGCTCAGTGCGTATAAACACACAGTTAATAAAATTTACGTGAATATGACGGGAGAAATGGCAGCGGTTTAATGACTAAAAATATTATTTGTGTTCGTGATAAAAGATTAAAATTGCCTTGAAAACAATTGCATGATAACTTAATGAGTTTTTCAAATGAATACATCCTTTCACGATTTTCATCATCTTCAAACATTATAATTATTTTCACACAAACGTTTTCAGCTCATCGTGCTCATTTTCTTCTCTAATGACTTTATTAAATCATTTTAAGATTCCGACACATAAAGACTATACTTACTTCATCACAAAAATTCCAACGATGACTCAATCGGCAAAATATTAAAACAACTTGCCTGACAACTTTACAACATATTGTACAAAAAAGGCACATTTCTAAAAACGTCACTCTTAAACATAGTTTCGGCAGAAACAAAGCTTTTGAAGCAATCCGTCGGATTTATTACAAATAAACGGCCATAGAGGGCACACTTGAATTTCAACATAATCTTTATGCCGCCATTAATATATTCCTGGACTTATTTATTGAGTCCCAAAGGAAGGTCCAGGCAGGTGGTCCACACTTAATCAAGACGTTACCGAAAATAAAAAAACTTGTAGTCATATTTTGTTTTTTGCCTGAATTATTGTTCAGCCCAACGTAAGTTATTCGAGGAGGACTAGACCCCGTTTTGTTTAGTTATTTATATAATACCTTTTAATACGATGGGAAAGACATTCTTTATAATGAATATATTAGCAGTAAAATAAGGAATACACTAAGGATACCAGTTGTGTGCAATAAAGAAACATTACGACATGTTAATAACTTGAACAAATGCACGTTTAATAGCTGAGCACCGGTTATGATAGACGGTGACGATAATACGGGTGAAAGGTGTCTATTCTAATGCTATTCACTTTAAGTACACACACAGTAAGGTATTCGAATATTTTAAGGTGTGTAGAAAATAAATACTCGAATTAACATTTGAATATCACGACGATGTTAAAGTATGGCTTTGTAAGCGACTTTATCTAACTATTCGCTAATAAGGCAATAATTTAAGGTATTATCTGCCTACCGTTTACTCAACAGCGAAGAGTTTTAGAATATTTATGTGCCAGAAAGGTTAAAAACATAACCTCTCTTCAGTATCAGTAGTCAGTAGATCCGCCATCTTATAGTAAAGATAGAATCTATTGTCACCACATGTTCCCATCAATTTAAGGTAAGGTTTTCATAACGTATTTTTAGCCAAATATGTTTAGTTTCAAGCTGCAGAAAAAAATATGTTAATTTTTACTATATTTTAAAGAACACTGTTGTTTCCGAAACATGTTTAAAAAATAAATCATCGATAGAAATTATCGTCAAAATTACCAATAACTTTGACCTTAGAAAAAAAATCCCCTATTACTAACCTACTTATGTAAAAATACTAAATAATGAATCAAATCTTAATGCAAAACTCTGTTGTTCAAGATTTTTCATAGCTCAACTTAAGTTTGAGTAATTCGATAAAATACTTTATATTTGGCAGTAAATTACAAGCATTGTGTCGTCGCGCTACTCTTTCTTTTCTTTACAGTCCGAGAGTGATCGAGTTTTTGCTGATCACAGCGCCTTAAGAAGCCCGCAGAGTCCCCAACACACAATAATACACCCTTAAAATAGTCCGTACCTAAAAACAAAAGAGATAAGACGAATCAAAACAGTTGTAGGCACGGGCAGGCCGGTACAATAAACCAGCATCCTACAGAGATCCGAGTCGAGATAGCCAGTTGATTTAGCCATCTTACAGCTAAGATTTATGCAGTTGTGGGATTAGCTTTATGTCGCCGTTTGGCTGTTATGTACGCGGCACTGTGGTATAAGATGACTGGTTCGGTGTTAAAATAGTTAGAATGTATGGGTGTGTTTGTTAAGTTACTGGACTCTTGTTAGAATGTCTTGTTTTGTACAATGTAGTGGGATACATTTGTAATCGGCTGAATTGGCTTATTTCAGATTAATTTTATTTTTAAAGCACACTTCTAGTGTAATGTCTCAATTGTTCTTCATCATTCTACCCTTAGGTATACCAATTTATTTAAGGTTAGCGTAACATATATTCTTAATAGTCGGCACTTTTCGCGCCATATCGTTGCATGTCAATATTCAAATGATTATAAAATGGTAAAAAACATCGATTTTCAAAAAACAAGTTGTTCCAATATTCTGGAAAAAGAGAAACAGATTGAAAGCAAAGTTCCCACAATAATCAGTCCCATCATCTTATAACTACAATCTAATCCTACTGTCCACAGTCCACTGTATTACCCATTTAAAAAAAAACACCCTCTTTTGGAAACTTATCCTCAGAGGGCGAGGGGCGAGCCAACAAAAGATAAAAGAGATATATAAGTGCCCTCACAGTACCATCGAGTCGTTACAACAGCACTAAAATATTTCAAATTGTACCCAATGCCGCGGAAAACGGAACTTACGCGTTTCCACCCCCCCCCCCTTCTCCCCTTCTCCACTATGTGTTTTTAATTTCGTTCTCGATTTTGTTACGTTATTGGAAATGTTCTCAATTAGTCCTTGATGTATTTTGTTTTCGTTAATGGTGGCTAATGGCCTTTTAAGTTTTTTAAACTGGCGATACTGGGCCTTTGATACTTGTAATGTCCTTAATGGAGACATTAAGGTCAAATACTTTTCTGATATTGAATTTGCATTTAGCAGCTTTTAAGTGTAAGATTAGCAGCGTCTGTTAAAAATAAATCTTGAGATTATTAGAACTGTGGTCCTTTCTACTGCGAAATTACACAAGTCGTGATCACGTTTCTTGATTTAATTTACTTCGTCAATTACATGTTTAAACCACACTATCAATATTCAGCCTACAGAACAAGCTTAGGTACCCACAGTTTCATATCAAACCAAATATTATAATTCCAAACGCAATTCATTCGGATAGCCGTAACCAAACTGGACATGACATTTCAATAACTTTCGACTATAAACCAATTACGACCCACGCTGTAATATTCATCTGTTCTATGTATTGACCATTGTGTACATACATAGGAGACCATTCACCATATATGTCCATTCCCATGATACAACAATGGCTGACAATTAGATGCAAATATTATTTGAATGGTGGTATTAACGGGCATAGGGTCAGTCATGCAAATGTACGGAGCTGTTGGATTTCCCCTGTGGATATCCCTTTGGTATGAAGTAATAACTTTTGCGATGTAGCCAGTTTATTTGTTATACGGTCCAGTGAAGGGGTGGACAGAAGCCTGATGGGAGAACGCATAAAGTTTGAAAAGTAAAGGGGATTTTAAATTTTGGCCATTTTCGTGGTAGTCCTTCAAAATGTTTCTAGGCTCAAAGGAACAAAATGCAGAAAAAGAAGCACTATCTGTGACGGAGAGCATCCGTTGTGGAAATTAAAATTGTTTAAAGATTTGATTATCACCCAGTTCTTCAGGGATTTCACCCCACATAGTCGTTATTAGAAATCTCCTTTTTCACCATTTGCCTGCGACATAGATAGCTAGGCTTAGGTTGATAAGCTCTGCTTGACCTTTGATCTTGCAGTGTTGATCACTTGGTCCACTCAATAATTTTTGGACACAACATCATAACTATTAAATCAACTTGGCTTGACTGTGAAAAGGGAAATATCTAAATAATTATTAGCCGCATACTATCAAAAGTACAGTTTTCTCAAACTGGTAAATGTTGTGGCAGATATATTGTGAAGCCTAAATAATCTACGTTTTAGTGAATATGTATCAAGTTAGGAAAATCTAAAATGCAAGATGGCTTCCATTACACAAAGGTTTTATGTTGACTTATAAAACGTTATCCAACATGAAATAAAATTGATTTTAACAGAAACTTTGTCGTTGGAAGGTCTCCCACAAGGTGGACCGATGACCTAGTGAGGGTCGCGGGTAACCGATGGATGCGAGACGCACAGGACCGGTTGTTGTGGCGACACTTGGGGGAGGCCTATGTCCAGCAGTGGACGTCTTTCGGCTGAGATGATGATGATGAGAAACTTTGATTTTACTTCCATCAGTTGAGTGTAATCTACGACAAAAATGCAAAAAGCAGACAGGTTAGCCGCATTCAAATAGCGATTCCAACTCCTGCGTCGTTTCTTAGGATTCATTAGGACTCATTGCTAAACGATTATTATTCTAAACACACACAGTATAAACGCACAGTATAAAAACTGCTCAGTTACTTCTAGAACCTAGTAAAAACTCCCTCCCTCCTATGTCTGTGCACTATCTTTAGTTTTATTGATTTATTATTATTTTATTTATTTATGCAATAAACTTAAAAAAAAAAATTGTATACAGAGAAAAGAGCACAAAGGTACTGCTTATTTCTAAAGAAATTTCTTCCAGCAGACCTGCGACAGAAAAAACACATCTTACAAACTAAAAAATAACACAGATTTTGATCATCGATCTATGAGTGCACGTAAATATATCGATCTCTGGTTCCTGATCAATCGGTTTACTGTCATAGTCCGATGTGACAGCAACCTGACACTCGCAGGGAAGCTATACGTGCTTTCTAAAGCACGGGGTGTCACACCACAAACTTTCAAACTCCGGGCAGCTACTGGGGAATCCTAATTAGAACAATCGCAATAACACTTTTTCCGACCTGGAAATTTTAACTTGCTAGGTAGCTGATTGCCGGTGGAAACGTGGCCTTAGGTATCGTTAATGTTGCGGAATTTGTTCAAAGAGTCACCGCAGCCGTGGAACGCAAAGAGCATATAAGGAGGAACACGGATGGGTTTTAGTCAGTAAGAGTCTGACAATTCCACTCCACCCAGAGCAGAAGAAGTCATTTGATGATTCATCATCCATAAAAAAGGTATTGTTGATAGAAATCAGCGATAAAGATTGTGAATGGTCCAAATAAATAGACCAGAGGCCCTAGACAATGTGCCATTTAGTTAGCGAATGCGACTGTCGAAATGCCAAAATGTAGGAATTTGATCACGTGACATTTCGATAACATCTGTCGATCCCATACATTTTTGACGTATTTACAATCGCCTACGCCACGCTACCGCTGACAGAATCTCACTTATCTCGAGCCCTTGGGGCTCTAAACAGAGTAACACTATACCGGCGAAAGCGACTGTCGAAATGCAAAAATGTTTGGGATTGGCCTCAGTAGCGAATGTCAAACTAATTATCAACTACACTATCGACTGTCACTTTTGACAGTCGACAGCGATATCGATTGTCGAAACGTAAAAAATAATGGGATTGACTTGGACTAGCGAAATGTCATCTGAGCTTATAGACAAAGGTCTATAAGCTCAGATGACATTTCGCTAGTCCAAGTAAATCCTATGAACTATTCGGCAAGATATGCATATTCGATGACGTCACTTAGCTTTTGCCCAGTTGTAACCGAATTCTTATGTCTTCTATCGCTTTTATTTTCCAAACCTCCTCTACAAAACTACGGCAGGACCTATGCTACTACAGTAGCCTACATCCCTATAAACCAGTCGTGTATAGCAGTGTACAGAGATGTCCGTGCTCAACGGCGCGAGGGTAGTTTCACGCATGGTCGCCGCCTGCGAGCGCCCTGTTTGTTTTGTTGTTGTTATGTTTTAACTGTGTAGGTGGGTTGGATAAGGGTAGAATCAAATGGGCACAGATTATAATAGAACGGTAAGAAACTGGACATATCGTATTTGGACAAATGTGCTTTCATACATCGGCTACTCGATCAAATTGTATAGTCTCTGAAAAAGGTTTGTAATCAAAGTAATAATTACATACATGAAGCAATTGACGAGAAAAATAGACATGGTTCTCCACCAACAATAATCTATGATTTAGAAGAAACTGAACCTGGATCTTTCTGAACCTTTTAACCTAAATGGTTAAACATTAAACATCAGACATTTTCAAGCGTGACATTTTTCTGTAACTTAAATAAGGGTGACATGGCTGGCTTGAACAATGTAAAGACAATGTTATTTATTTTTATAAGTACAGGACGGCAGCGGTACTGCCGCCATACATATCTACAAATTATTTAACTAACAAAGTACAAACCAAAACAACACATAACAGCAGCAACACAATAATCAAAACAACTTTAATTACTACCTTGATACATAACACTCAGCATAAAACCCAAACAAAGAGTATAGCGTGCAAAGAGTTCGTAAAACTTCCCCTAGTTTATGTAACCATCTAATAGATGGCGTTACGTGCATCAACAACGATCGATTCATGGAACTTGGGGATACAAATGTCCATAGAAGCAAGCTTTTGAATAATGACAGTATCGCTGTTTGATTTTCGAATTAACCGTTATTTTTTTTTGTTTTTACTAATTTTCAGGCAACGCGACGATCGCATTCGCATGTCAGTCGCAAACTGTCAAAAAAGCCTTAATTTTTATACATTTTTGACTGATTGCAACTGAGATACGAATGCGAACGTTGCTTGAAAATGAGTATAATTGGCACTTATAGGTATGCCGTATGCCTAGGTAAAGTGACGTACCTACTGTCATCAATGACGATTATCGAAATAGGATTGGGAGTGACAGCTACTTTTGAAAATAGCTACCGTTAATAGAATGTTTATTTTTCTAGAGCCCCATGTTTATGCATGATTCTTCAAAGGTTAAAGTTTGTAGAATTTCCTTGAGAACGAAAGAGACATTTGAATGAAATTTGCAACTTTAATTTGCACAAAATTGAGGTTTTGAACATAAAACTGATGTTTGTATCAACGCTTTTAGCTTAATTTGGTTTTTGTCCTACTTGACTTCAATATTCTGTAAACCACTGGGTTAACTATAACTAGATAGTTCAACGGGTCAAGATTTGAACTTTTAACCTTTGTGTAATCCTATTATCAAGTCAAAGTAAATAATACTTACCATAATTTTAAACAGACTGGTATATCTATGACCTTTGTGTATTTTTCTTCAAACACAATTTTTATCTTTTTAAACACAGAACTTCTCGTTCACAGCCATAGATATACAGTATTTCTATGTTCACAACTAATCCACGTTACCTATGAACCTGTTACAATAAATCTCATACACGACATATTATACATGTAAAAGTTTTTACTGGTACACTGTAAAATTATTCCGAGCTGGTATTCGTTTGACTTTTATGGTCGTGTTGAATAATGTTATATTTTTATGTTTGTTTCATGAAAATCTTATACTAAGGGTATAGGTGACTATGTGACGAGAAATTATGAGATGTAGGAACTGATTTTATGCGATTTTTGTAGTGTTTTGTAAGTAGGTATATGATTTGGCAGAACTAGTTAACTTCATGACATAATTATTTATTTGTTTATATATGAAAAATAAAAACTTACCTAAAGTAAAGGTCTTTCACAATAAGGTAGGTGTTTATTTTTCGTTTTTAGTATAGTAGTTTTCATAATTGTCATGAAGTTAACTAGTTCTGCCAACTCAAATATACTTCCGAAGTATCCAATTCCGAAACAAAATAGAACTGTTCTACCAGCTTGACAAGACAGGAATAGATTCACTGTTACTTCAATCGGAGAATTTACAAAACGCATCTTTATTATTACAGTGTCGTGCAAAATTAAAAATACCACACATTAAGCGAAAATATAAAACAGGGTGTTCCAGAATACTGTGGTCATATTTAAGGGTGGCGTTTTGTAGCCGCTGTAGAGTAAAGAAACAATTATTTTTTACTTTTTTCAAAAAACTTCGACCTCAAATAACGACTAAAAAGTAAAAACTTTTCAAGCAGCCTGATGCAGTAACTGGCGTCGAATCTGTGATTGTACTAAAATAAACAGCAATAAATGCATCAGACACCTCGAGAGTTAATCGTTTTTTGCAAACGGAATTTTTGCAAAAAGTCAATATTTTTTTTATTTTGAATTTATTGCTTGGCTTTACAGCAGTTACAGTACACTACCCTTAAATATGACCACACAATTCTTGAACACCTTGTACCTATTGAGAGAGAGAAAAAAGTCAACCTTTTCATACAAAACTAAACTTTATTACTTAGTAATAAGTACTATAGGCACACCGAAACTTACCTCAACCTAACCAGTATCCGTAGTAAAGGTATGTGCTAAAATAAATATATGCATAAGGTCCCTTTGAAAATAGTCGTTGTTATTGAAATAAGGTGCCTCTGCATCCGATCTCGGCTATCGATATAGCGTTATATCGCTTTATACAGCCTTATATAGCTTTATCCATAATCCGCGCGCCTTCCCGTCTTGTTTACTTCCTCTAAGATATCACGTTGTAAAACCATGCTATGTTTGTTTTCAACATTCCTGAAGGATTTTGCTATAAGGAATTGTGAAATTGTCCATGGATTTTGCAAGGAAATGCCCGGTTTTATTGTTTGCGACAAGGAGAAGCTATGCTTTTAATAATTGTAATCTACTTTCAAGTTTATATTGAAATCCGTGAAGGAGAAAATTTGGACCTTTCGTGAGAAAATTTGGACTCATACCACCACACTGGCTCAGAGCAAATAGCGTTGGGTGATTTTAGATTGATGTTAAGACATCTTAAATCGTGATGAATGCTAGTTTTTCCATGTTTGAGAATAGACCTTTGCCCAATACTAGGACAATAAAAGACTGGCAATTTTATTTAAACAATACAAGAATCAACAAACAAGAAAACAATGATACAAGAACATTTTGACTTTCAATTAATTTAAAATAATGACGGTCATACAAAGAACATTTAAATTAATACTAAACATTTCTTGTTACCATTTTAATTACTCAAGTAATAATAATTGCTCAACAACTACGCACATACATCGGTAAGAACATATACGGGGTTCAACCACCAATAATGCCCATAAAATAAAAAACATGCAGCCAGACGTAGGAAAAAATAAATAAAGTCATATATCTTGAAAGTATTTTAATGAACATAATTTCAAAAGTGTATCACGCATGCTACGATTTACGTACAAATGTCACGCGACGCGAAATAATCTGCTAATGAACTGAAAGCTTTTTAATGAGTTTTTATTTAATTTTTTTGGAGTTGAACACATCTGCTGGTCACAGGTGGATCTGAAAATAAAAGGAGTTTAATTAAATAGTGCTATCGCTATTTTATTAGTCGTATCTTAATTGGAGATTGGTTATCTTGGACTTTCGACTAATTTAATTTTTTGTGAAATGAATAAAACGTAATGATATCGTCGATAGAGTACCTACCTACCTACATATTTCAAAATATACATTATTTACAATTTTTGTGGTAGAGCTTTGAATTATTAAACACTAAGACCTCAGTTTTAAATAGTACGATGATGAAGGAGACATTCAATCGATCAATGAAATCATTATTGCTGAAAACAGGAGCATTGTAGCTTAGTCTCACTTATCTAAACTAAACTACAATGTCTCTTTTTTGTTTTGCATTTAAGCCTTTATTTTTATGTTCATTCTTTGAAGATATATACTGTTGCAGCCAATTAGCTTAATCAGCCGTTAAATTGGTTGCCTAGCCTTTTCATTTAAATGTGCCTTGATTTTTTTTGCGACTTAAGTGACATCTTTTGTTCAATATCGTTTTATGACTTGCCCATATGTCGCTGATTAAACGGCACAGTTCAATGAAAAGGCTAGACTTTTATCGAAACGGCTGATTCAGCTAGATGGCTGCGACATATCTATTGAATGAGTTCATCATTTCCTCAATTCCTGATGATAATCAAAAGTAACAGGTTCGTTTATGGTATGGTACAAAACGCTTCAACCGAATTTTTAGCGGCTCCATTTCTCACGTACCCAATAGCCAATACAAAGCAATTGGCATCAAATCATAACCCAAAACTAACAACAATAATAACGAAACGACTTAACAACTCACGACTACAAGTTGCAATACGTACCGGAATACGTTTTCGGCAATAACTGGGCAACATTTCAACAATTTAATACAACATAAACAATAGAAACGCCGCTGGTACGCGGCCCGGCGCGTATGTAAGCGTGCAACGCGTATGTTAGTACGCGGCGTATTTATTGCGTATGGTATTGTGGTACGCTCGTTACCGTATATCTGAGTGGGGGCGTATGGGAGCGGGCCATCATGAATCCTGATACACGACGACCGCTTTATTGGGAGCCGTGAGCTTTTTAACGATCGCTGCTACGAGGATAGACTTTCTATTCTGTATTAGGTGGGGTACGTAGGTTGGTGAAATAAGACTCAGACCGCAGAGTCTTTGTTGGACAACTTGTGTAAAAGAGACAAAAAATGGCATTGACATGTTCAGCGATTTTTTTTTAAAATTAATTACCAAAAATTTTACAATATGTTATTACCTACACGTAAACCTTCATGAGCACTCTACACTGTGCTGATTTCTCGTTTAACATTAAGAAGGAACGATAAGAAATTCTACGATAATTCTATTAATTAAAATATGGCGAGAAAACGGCAAAGAATTCCTCGAAACATAAACAGTACCAAACCTTTCAGTAGCTCCGAAAAACAAACAAGCAGGACCAAGCTACATTGGCGGTGGCGTGAAAGGGTTGGCTGATTGGACGGTCCCCGGGTAACCGGGTACCCGTGACCCGTGCACCATGTTAATGGGCTTAATCGTCTGTATAGTCCGTCTCAACAATTTATGTATCATTTTCGATCCCGTTATGCTCGCCGGATTATGCGTACGTGCGACCCTCCCGTTTCGAATTCGTAATGGTGATGGCTCGAGATATCTGAATTTATAATGTTATATCAACACTGATAATGGAACTAAAGGACCAGGGAGTAAGGACTAACATAACTTATGTATTGGTTGCTTTAGTAAGTAGCTAAGTAAGCTAGTGCAGAGTAAGGAAAGTTAGCGGAATAATTCAGAGGGCTCGGAAACTATTTGTGTCTTAGCGATGCGAAGGCATTTGCTAATGGTCCTTTCCGCCGTTTCCTTCGAAATATTTCAGTGATTACTTCGAATGGCTTTTTGGGTGATAAAAATGTAATTTGTAACGAGTTTTTCGATGTTTGCAATGAATCGGAAGCAAACTCTCGAATCTCGTGATAAGATTTGGAGTAAAAATCTACATTTTCAAAATATTACTAAACCACCGTAGCTTACTTATTCACTTGTCCCTGACAAGTACAGGATTAACAGAGAAAATGCCTCTATCATCACCAACCTTGGATGGTGCTCTGAAGAGATCCTCTTTTTCACTAATTTGCATAATTATTCAGCATTAGGTACCCAAAAATACCTACTAGACTATACCCACAAATTCATAGCTCTAAATCCAACAATACCTACTATTAAAGTGCCTACGAATAACAGGTGCGGCTTTATCAGAATTTAAAATAGGGATTAACACTGCCCGGCTCGGGCGCAGCGTATCGCCGGCGCCACGCCCGGGTAACCGGATCCGGGCGTATTTACCCGGATTTAAACCGGATTAATCCGCTTCGACGCTGCTGCCACAGCTTTGTAGATATCACATTGTTTATTTTACGTTTAAAATTGCAAATGGATTGTTTTAATTATATGGGTATGGTGGTGTGATATGACCTGTTATGATGTTGGTTTTTTGAGTGTGTGAATATTATGGTGGTAGATTGTTTAAATGCTGATTAATAGCGTTAATTTTAATCAGTACCTATTGAAACAAAAATTCCCGTAAAAGTTTTTTTTTTGGTTTTTAATAAATATGTCGTAGAATACCAAGTATCCTTCCATTTGTATGTCATCAACGACTATGTAAACTAAGTCAACCATCAACACACTAACGTATACCCACCATAGCATCACGCAATATAAATGAAACCAATACACATACATAAAAGTTCGGCATACAATCTCCTGAATCCGGCCCCCGCCGCGCCGCGCCGTAGACCCGCTACGGCGTAGCACTAACATATAATCCTTTTCGCTACAATAGCAATTTCAAACTTCCTTAGGGGCTTCGGATAATCTTTCTTTATATCGAGCTACGAGTCGCAACCAAGCTTATTTTTCTTCCCTTTCTAACACCCCGTACCTCCCTAAGCGCAATAGAGATGCCAAACACAAAAGCCTGAAGAAAGCGGTAGACTTCCCAATAAAGAGGGGAGAACAGTAATGTGTATTTAAATTTTGGTTCAAGTGTAATAATTTTGTTTTTTAATTTAATTTCTAATGGCGTTATAAATCTAGGGTGAGAGTGGGAACCATAAATCGTTTTGGTGATCTTTATTTTTAATCTGAAGACGGTGGGGAACTTTTCTTGACTTTCCTGAAGTTTATGCGATATTTTTACACTCTTATAATTAAGACTATAATTTTACTTTTAGTGCTATTTATTTCATTCATTACAAACATTTAAAATAAATTTATAAAAAATAAATTAAATTCATAATAATGATCATTAAGTATTTTAAAGAGTTTAAAAATCGAGTAAGGTTGTAAATATATGTAGTTGTAAATGTCATTATATCATTTTAAAAAAAATATATGAATACGGCGTTATTATTTTGTGATTACATCAATACTGCAATGACTACAATAACTTTTATAGTACTGCAAGTTACAGTACTAGTCAGTCATACTGTTATTTTATATTGACCGTAAAAGTATGAGTACCTATTTAGCTAATCAAAACAGTTTTAAAATGTTTATACATTAATTAAGGAACAATAAAAAATAGAACAGTGTAAAATTAAGTAAAGTATGAATTTAGCACATTCACAATTTTATAACAAAGAACCGAACAAGCAATTCCAACTTAAAATATTCTCACGCAAAACAATGAGTTTCGATCGTCTCGAATACGAGCACAAATGCGACCTAAAAATAATCTATATCAATTTCCTTATTAATTTCGGGAGTGGCAAAAGCGTTACTTTCATAGCCACTTTAATGGGTAATTTTCATAAACAAAGTTGAGGATCCCTGAAGATGGGGCGAAGGGGTGTAAAGAGGAGGCGCGGGGGGAGTGGCGCGGGTTCCTTTCTGAGATAGAAAACAGCTCTGGTGCTCGTATAATGGGTTTTTGGAATGGCGTCGTCCGTCTTGCCGCCCCCCGACCCCCTCTCCGCCCGGGGCGAGAAAGGATGAATTCTTATTTCCTCATCTCGAGCCGTCCGCTACGAACCCTCCATGTAGATTGCCTTTTTCTCGTAGAACCTCCGTATAACATAACAATGGCTTGTTTTCAATTTTGTTGGTGTTATTTCTTCTGGTTTTTTGTTTATTTGGACATTGAACATGCATTGGTCTGGTTTGGTAATTGAGATGTACTTTGTAGCTATAACTTCTATTTGTTGGTGTAAATCGAATGTTAGATCCCTCTTGTTTTCAGAAATCTGTAACAATAAAAAATAGTTTTAGAAAAAAAGTCTTAATCTAATAGGTATACGTACGATTTCACTTAGAAACTACGCTAGTGGTTTTATTGATACCTACAACAACAAAATTTGGTACTTTTTGGGTCGTTTTACCCTAGTATCATGGTGTTGAGATTTCTCTTTGATGTACTGAAAAAATTGAAATCTGCTCAATTCTCTTCCTTCTATAGGAAAACAGATACTGAAGCGGATACAAACAAAAGTTTTGCTGAATAAAGATATTTTCCTCTTTCCACAAGGAAACCTTAGAGAAGACAGGTCGCTTAATTAATATATTATTACTAGTCTAAAAGAGTGGTAAGTAATGCTCGTGCCTTCTCTGTTCACGACGTCTCTTGCAGGTATGTGTGCCTTGCAGTTGGTGAGTTAGAGTACATGCTGGTCAATACCAGCATGTACCTGTAGTGGTACTTATTGTTTGCCATGCCAATGCTTGGCAAAAAATAAGTACTCACTCAAGGTTTTTTACTTTTTTTATGTCATTGAATAGAACTCTTTGACACTGATCTAATTGACATTATTACACCTTAGGCGATCAACTAATTAAATTTTTTTATAGAAATTGTAAATTTGACGTTAAAAAGAGCCTTAAATGGTCTAGTTGAAATAAATGAATTAAATTTGACTTTGACTTTAATCAAAATGTCTACGAGTAATAATTTTAATTACTATTAAAATTTTAATTTTAATTCTAAAAAATTTAATTACATTACAAAAATAAGGATACACTACAGCCAAAATGTTTATAATCGTAACACATATCGAACGGCAATACCAACTGCATTCATGAAGTGTTTCGCGAGCCAAAAATGCTTTGACACTTTGCCAGAACATGCAAACACACACATAAAGTAAGTCTCGACCACGCTTGTTATGACGTACTTTTTAATTTAGTATGACAGTGTCGCTTGCACCGGGATTTAGTGTGTTATTGTCTAAGAGCTAGCGACGGTCTAAAAGGAGGAGTTCTATTTTCGTGCCTTGGAATGTGGTGTTTGTATTTTTATGCCCTGCTGTTGATGCAGCATTTAGTATTACTTAGTTCGTTTTGTGTTAATAACTGTTCTTCGTCTTTCTCACAGATCGGATGTCCCATTGACTTGGAACTGGGGGTCTACTCTCTAAGTCCGCAGCTTCGGCCTTAGTGTCGGGCGTTTTCTATTCCGTATCACCTATGGACCTACAGAACACGAACTAAGACCAACTGATAAATCGTGTTGTCATTCATTCTTAGTTCCGTACTAACCATAAGTCCGTAGGTGATACGGAGTAGAAAACGCCCGAAACTTAGGCTGAAACTACGGACTTCTGGCTTAGAGAATAGTACCCTGACCTTCAGTGTGGTTTTGTCTAGGAGATAGCGTTGTTCTAGAAGAAGCAGTTCTATTTTGGGGCCTTGGAATGTGACATTTGCTTTTTGAAGTGATATTTAGTATTTTTTTTATTTTTGTGCTCTGCTGTTGATTTAGTAGCCAGTATTACTAGGTCCGTTTTGTGTTGTTCTTTCTCTGACATCGTATATCCCATTGACTTCAAGTGGCCTTTCTTGTCCTTCTTATGCTGTGGCATCAACAAATAAAGTTTTCTTCAGGTCTTATTCAACTTGATGTAAAACAAAGGGTTTTTTAAAATACTTTTCGTTCTACTTTAGTTAAATGCATTTTGAGACGACTCATTTGAACATGAAACGGAAGAACTATTTACTTTTTATATTCCAACATATCGATAAAAACAGAATCATTTCAATCACCAACATCGGTTCGATAGTTCCAATTTACCGTCCCAAATGAAGTCATAACCAAATAACGGAAACTACAGCGATAAAAAACTGGTAAACACAACAAAATGTATTAGCACTCATAATCAGTTGCCGAAAATCTGCTTTCATTCCCGCGACGCCATTATGAAAACGCCTACGAGGCAACCATTGTTACGTGACCCGTTATTTTCTTTTCTTTAGTACTTTTTCTTGGAGATGTAGGAGGTCAGGGTATATTGGCGATTATATAGCAATCATAGCAGTTGTGTGAAATGAGAAGTCTCCCTTAAAAGATAAACAAGTCGCGTGTGTACGAAACAGCCGAGACGCGCCGAATTCATATTTTACTTCGGCCTCCCTTAGGAGAGCGTGTTGCTAGAAGAGGTGATATGAGTTGGTAGCTGCTCTATTTAAATGTAGGCTAGCAAAATAACAGTACTTAGTATACATTAGCAGCCGTATTCAAAAAACTTCATAACCATTACTTAGCTAAATTAGTGTTAAGCAGATTCATTATTCAAGATATTTTCCATGGAGAATCTGATCTGAATATAAAATCTCTAAATGGTTAAAAAGTTTTTATGAATAAGGGTGTAAGCGTTTATAATAATAATTCAATGAAAACATGTTTCGCGAAATAGAGCACGGTAGAAGTCGGATTTGATTCAAAGAACTAAAAAATAGATTTTTAAACATTATTTTATCACAGTAAGTACTTAATAGAAAATGTACTCCTTGATAGCAACAAAGGCTATTGATATGATTTTTATTTACACACTAACCTACATGTTTCTAGAATGGAAACACATAATAATTATAGAGCAATTGATCAGATTAAATAAATCAAACAAACACATCATCCTACAATTATGCTGCTTTTGTAAAAACCTTATCAAAATCGAACACTAAAATGAGCTCACTAGTGAGCTTGGGATTTGTGACTAGTCACTACTTAACAAAAAACCAACTATACAAAACTTGCTAGAAATCCCATGCATTCCAAACAAATCTAAACAAGAAAAAAATAAAAGCCGGCTACATAGAGCATCTATTCACCCGCATCTTAAAAGTAATGTACCAAAACGTTACAGTTGTACCATTCCACCATCAAAATTGCTTTCCTTATATCTTCAATAAATGTTTAAAACATCCCGGCAAGCATGTGTTTTATAGGTTTTAGGGCTTGTTATATTAATTTCACTGGTTTTCGTACTTACGCCGCGGTTGAGCGATGAAAAAATATTTAGGGTCGAGGTATTGGAGTTCAAAAGATTTTTTTTATTTGAAAAAGTTAAAGGGATCGAGAAGGCATAGACAAAATGATATTCTGTCAGTGAAAATGAATGTAGGTACAAAATGTATGGCATTAACATGTGCTATCGAAATGTCACGAGATAAATACCAATTTGTAATTTTGTGCTGTACAGAACAACTTTGTCTAAAGCGCAAGAACAAAATTATTTTTTCCATATCTATGACATCAGAATCATACAGTTTATGTAGACTCATATAGGACTTCTATCGCTGAAAATTATGAAAACGTCTTTCTCAAGAAAACTCCATATTATTACTTTCATGCGACCATTATTATAAATAATGTGAAAAAGTGTTGATTATTGCATTTTTTCCAACTTCTAATAAAATGCTTTCCTCTTAAAGCGTATAGGGAAAATACATGTGAGATACATGCATGGAATAATGAATTTTTATTTTTATCCTTGGTTTTCCCTGGTCTTCTTTTCTTCTTTTCTTCTTTTCTTAAAACGGCTATAACTTTTACAGACACGAGTTGACATTGATTGAATTTGGTATGGGTATACGTATTAATCACGGTAAAGTACGGATAAAGTAGTAAAATAAAATCGTTAAGCCCTCCACACGTAAAGTAGCGATGAATTTTTTACGGAAGGAAGCCAAGTTATGCCACTAAGATCAGGCTTGACAGCTCTTATAAGTTCACTTTCTTCTGCCCGCGGCTTATCATATCATCATCATCATATCGTCTGAAAGACATCCACTGCTGGACATAGGCCTTCCCCAAGTGTCGCCACAACAACCGGTCATGTGTCTCGCATCCATCGGCTACCAGCGACCCTCATCAGGTCATCGGTCTATCCTGTGGGAGGCCTTCCAATGCTGCGTCTTCCTGTACTTTTTGGTCCCATCGAGCAATGTGCCCTGATCTCTGCAACTTTAGTTTGGCGATCCTTCGGGCTATGTCGGTAAACTTGGTTCTCTTGCGGATATCATCATTCCTGATTTGATCACGCAAGGAAACAGCAAGCGTTGCCCCGCGGCTTATGATAATGTATAATTGTAGTTATTTAATCAAAAAAGTTTTGAAATTAATCCTAATACAGTAGATAATGATAAATGATATTTATTTTGTAAGTAGGTTAAACATAACTCTTTTATAGTTCTCGTCAAATAACTTTGCCCCTCTGAAGTTAGCCATTTGCAAAGATCGCGCAAGTGCAGTCACGTAGACGGGAGCAAGCGGGACGCAAGCATGCATCGAACGTAAACGAGCGACTGAGACATAAAATCGCGCCCCGCCCCCATGTCTCTTGCGCATGCGCAGTTGCAGTTTGATCGTAATTTTGACTACTACGCAGCCACTCGTAGCCAACTTCAGACGGGCAAAGTTATTTGACGAGAAAATGACCAAAAAAATATTGACGTGTACAGGTCAATATTTTTTTGGTCATTTTAAGCTAGATGAGGCCGGAAACTCGGCAATGGTGTAGTTTTCTAAGAACTTTTGTGATCGATCGATTCCATTCTGTTCGATCGGTGACCTCTGTTAATAAATAAGTCAAGAAGAGTCTTATGATTCAATACAGAGGTTTAATGACAACATCTAATCATCAATCTTGCAGATCCCAGAATAGCAAAATTAGCAATGAAGTACCCACCATACAATTCCAACCAAAAATATAATCTCAAAGACAAAAGTAGAGCAAAAATGTTTATCTTTTTACGTTAACTCGGAGTCTTTCATAAATAAACTGTAGGAATAATAATAAAGTATAGGGGTAGCGTCTTTCGAGATGTATGCTTATCTCACGGACATAAAGCGGTATTAATGCATATAAATATGTCAGGATGGGGTGGACATTGTTTTTCTTTTAGTTGACCTTAGTAGAGTTAGTAGGATCTCTGTGTATGTAAGAAACTGTTCACATAGGTAAACATTTATAGTAGTATGTGTACTGTGGTAAAGCTAAGTTTGTTTAGGAATGTCGGTTTCAAATAAAAATTAGATCAAAAGGAGAAACCAAATTCTAGTACACCCAAGGACCACGATTTCAAGAACTATCACATTCGACAGCTTAGAGTACCTTACAGTTTACAGTTTGATTTCTCAGCACGTTTTACTAAGAAGATGATGTAAAGGTCACTTCAGTAAAAATATTAATTCAACATACAACACTACTGGAATTGCCAAGAAAAAAACTGGTCCTTTGTACCCCAAAATACACAGTTACCCCATCAGCACAGGATGCCCGGTCTCCCTTTCGCCGGTTGCGCGGGAAAGTTCGCCAGATCCGTTTCCTCTGTTTGCCATTTCCCCCCAGCGCACCCGCTACCCCTGACTGACTGCTTCCACAAATAAATACGACTACCCTCGCAAAATAAATCTGTTGTAACGAAAAATAATGTTCGGTAGCATTAAGGTAGTTTTTATGGTGGCTGGAATAAATGTAGCTTTTATTTGGCTTTTGACTGTTGGCAAAAAGCAACTGAGGTCATTTGTTTATTCAACAATTCTTTTCTCAACTCTTCTAGGGCTGTTGATCAGCGCTACTATAATAACATTTCATTTGTCACGATTCCGTTGTGAAAAAGGGATAGCACTATTTGTTCTGTATAGCTCTGTCTCTTTCTGACCTTTGATAACCCTCAAAATCATGATGGCTGTAATGTTAACAGCTGCTGAGAAGATGATCCTTAGCAACATGTTTCAGCTTTATCAACAAAACTTAGAGCACAGCCTAATCTCCTAGTACGACGTATCAAAGCCATCAAGATTCCGTTGTGAGAAAGAGATCTAGCTATACAGGTAATAGCACTATCACGTTCTCACAACGGATTCTTGATGGCAATTAAACCTCATTGTAGGGGTATAATTGGCATGTGAATGGTGCAAATGCAGATCTGTGCCGATTTTCTAATTTGTGATTCCCTTAAAAAAAACAGTTTGAAAAATAAGCAAAATAAAAGAATGATAATGAATCAGCAACAGACTGTTCTGTATCACCGTCACCATAAAAAGTCACTTACCTGTATTTCTAAGGCACCCAGGGTTGCGAGAAAGAGTCAGCGCGGCCCTGGAACGCAAAAGGCATTGGGAGGGAACAAAGATGGGTTTTAGTCAGTCAGAGTCTGACACTCTCTTTCACTCCACCCAGAGCGGAAGGAGTCATTTGATGATTTCCTATCCATAAAAAAGGCTGATTTGCAAATCAGATTTCAGAAGTGAGTTCGAAAATGAGTTCTTTTACAGAATATTCAACAATGCTCAACATATATTTTAATCCTTTTTATTTCTCGTAATTGTCAGCTCGCAATTGAAAAAAACATAAGTAATTGCATATAAAGTCTTTATTCGTGATCATTATTTCAGTTGCACTGACACCGCGGTTTTCAAGGAACATTCATTAAAATAATGCTGATCATTAACGGGCTCACTATAAAATATGTACTTTTTGTGCCAATTCTACGTATTGTCATTGTCTTTAATAAGAAAAGGTTTTTTTTTGTTAGCATGAATGTTCGGAACGATCCTCAAAATTTATATCAATTTGCGACTTTCATTTTGTAATAAACAAAAAATATGCTGCAATAAAAACGAACTGCGTATGTAGAAGCATAACTGTGTGTTTAGGAGTTAATTAAATCACATTAGCCTTCCATTTTCTGGTTAACATACAATCATAAAACTCATTTATTTAATAGAACTACTTACAAACAAAATAACAATGGTAAAGAGCCTACTTAAAGTTGCTATAACAGGCAAAGGTGAATAACACATAACAGTACCCTTCAGTTTTTATATTTATCACTTCATTATAACACTAGATTCCATAATTTGAATATTATCAGTCAGTACGATCGAATATTTCATCCCTAGGAAACAATAAAAATATATAACAACACACATTTACATAGAAAGTGTTTCTTAAATTAGAAGTGTTAACTTTTTAATATACCTACAATTTTTATCTGTTTTATAATTTTCTTATAAAGAAACTTACTTATCGTGTAAGAGATCAAAGGATGCGGTTGGATATAAAAATTAATGGTTACACACACTCCATTTTAGAGACATAACTTGAAGGCAAATCTCGGCTACAGTCAGATACAAAGATGTATGGAAATGAAGTCACTAGAAGTGCTTGAAGATTTGCTTCAAAAGGTTCCATATTTGCTGTGGTGTGTGCCTAATTCTTGATCCATTATTGTAAACCAAAGATGATATATATTCGTAGTACAAAGTTATTAGATATTTTATATATAAAGGCGAGTTTAACTCTAAGTTGAATTTTCTCCCGCAAAACATTTAAGGGCTAGAGAGAGACTGTAAACCTTTGTTCAACATTTTTATTTCTTAAATTCCGATAGTTCATACTTAATATTTCCTAATATAATTACGACAGTTTGGATTGGATAAAGTCCATCAAAAATAATTTGATACGAATTTAATATTCGAAAACCTAATTTACTTTGTTAATTATATCATTTACCTTGTAGAATAGTAAAGTGAGAGCGTGTTGCACGATTATCAAGGTCACAAATCAACAGAAAATGTCAAATTACACAGCATAGTCACGTTATTAAGTCATTAAACATTTTATGACACGTCGTATAAATTAAAATAATTGACAGGGTGGACATTAACAAATAAAATAGAAATAATAAATAACAGTTCATAGAATCTTGTAAAAATTTATATTTAGAGCCAATTTCACCGATGAAACTGAACGTAGTTTAGATTTAATGAGGATGCTCGTTTCGTTGCTGAAATTGGTCCTTAATAAAACTCCATCAACATTAACTCAATGATTTAAATCTGTGCGTTTAATCCTTCTTAAAAATATCATATCAGCCGGAACAGCTCCCCTGTTGGAAATAGGCGTCCCCCAAAAACGCTACTATACACCATTGCAAATAATTTTATGTTTTTAACAATCTAATGCCTGCCCATCTAGATCTATTTTCCAATTCTGCTCAAGATCTATCAACCATTTGCATATAAACTATCATAACTACAATCCATTACATAACACGATCTCCCAAGTCGCTTCTGTCTCACCTATGTCCACGTATCAGTCGCTACGTTGCAGTCAACAATGGCGCCGCTGATAGTGGCACAATAAACCGCCTCAAATGGCCCGGAACTTTTTCTCTAATGGTTTATTTAAAAAATCTCACAATTTTCATTCGGAGTTTCCTTCGGGGGAGGCAGATAAATCTCCTTTATTCGACTCCTGAGACATTCAGCTTTTGATCGGAATGGCTTTTATGTGATGTTTGCGCTCTTCTTAGTATCTTTGTGATTTAGTGTTATGGCCTGGTCGACGTGTCCTGCTTTCATAGACACGACTCCTTAGAAACTAGGAGGCTTGTGTCGCTATTGAATACGTAAGGAATCCTTTTTTTATTGCCTTGTATTTCTTATTAATGGAGTCTGAAATCGGTGGAGATTTGGGTCAAGAGAAATTATTTAAAATAGATAGCTTGCGAATTTTCTGTAACGGTGTACCTATTTTTTTTTTGTATTAACTTACCTCCCTATTTTTTGTTTGTCTTAATCAACCACTTTAAATGCCATTAAATATACAAGTTCATAAATAAAATAATCACGTATTTACAGTCTCCAAGTAAAACATTTCGTCTCAAGTAACATTTCCGGTGTTTACATTCCTGAGATCTTCCGACACATCGGAGAACCCCTCAAAAGCCGCGGTATCGAAGTCGACAGGGTCAGGCAATCGCGTTTACGACGCATAAAAGTTAGTCTTTATAGGCTCTCCGTGTATAAAAGTGGCGTTTATGCCTTTTTAATTAATTGTCCTGCCGTTAAAAGCCATATCAGCTTTGTCGTTGATGGCTGATGCCCGGGAAATTGTTAACGAATAGTGATTTAATAATAAAACGTATTTGATGGTCGGACAGTTCATAAAAGTCTCGTAAAATGTTCGTTGTAAATCTTTAAGTTCGTAAATTTTCCCACAGCTGTGATTTATACTTCTCGTTACGGCGACTGATATGTTTTAGTGAAAGGATTTTATGATCCCAAATCGTTTTGGTGTTATTAAACTCCATTTTAAAAGCGTTCGACTAATTTATAATTATTACTACTCGGGTCTAAAAATGGAAGAAAAAATATCTTTATTAACATGTAAAGTTCATCGAAATGTTTAATAATAAATTATTTGATCAGTATATTCCGAACACCGAAGTTTTTATAAGATAAAACACCCAATTAATCGGTTTCGGTGGGCGGAGCTGGGATATCTTCATTGTGCGATAAATTCAAACTAATGTTAACTTATACAAGATCGTATGAAAGCAGCATCCATTAGTCACAGCTTGAAGCCTCATCTATTCTTGCTTACCGGTCGTTCTATCCGTGCAATAAATAAAAAGATTCTCCAAATAATTTTTCAATACTAACTTACATTTGCCTATTGGCTCAGCCTTGTTGCCTGAAAAATAAATACTAAATTCCCTTGATATTTTTTGTGGGATTTAAAATTTATAAGGAACACATTATAGGTACAGCCTCTTATGGATAGTTATTAATAATAACGAAGTGACATTCACAGTGCGTATGGTACGCGTGTCTCCTTAAGAAAATAAATTCACCGAGATGATATTTTCTTATTTATAGTAATTTCAGACATTCTTTTTACATGAGAATCCCTTCGATTCCCCTTACCCTACAATGGAGTCAAGTTTAGAATGAAGTGTTAGATGTGTTTACTACGGAGAGGGTTATGGTAATCTATAGTCCCATAACGCCGTCCCCAAAACTAACATGGACTAACTGCCGTAAGCCATTACCTTTCATGATGGTTTATCGAGGATACTATGGTGCGTTGACGTAATCAGCTCTTGTACTTTAATGGAAGAAAGCATGTTTCGATCTTTACCTAAATAGACTGAAGAGAATAAACGACAAAAACATGCACATAAAAGTTATTAAAACATTCAATTGTCGAACAAAAGTCAACCCCACGCTATCGCTGACGGTATTTACGACCCGCGCCAATTAATTTTTTCGCTTCTTTTTACTCCGTCAACAGTAAAGAGTACAAAATGGCCATAGACACAAATACAAGTGGCTATAAAATGAATGTAGCTGAGTCAGTGGCACTGGGTGCCTCTACGCGCATGTGCGGTACATTCCGGTACTTTTATTGATTTCAGTAGCACTAACGGTCCATAAAGCCGACGTGCCGGACCGAAGCTTCTCCTCTATGCCCCTTATTAGGTACTCACGATTTCAACTGAGTTCTACTTGTTAACTTTTTAAATAGGTAATTACTTCTTGAAGTTTTTTCGCTTTTAAGGATCTTTAGAGCGATTCGGAGTTGATTAAGCAAGCTTTAGAATTAAGATCTTTTAGACGATTAGGATTTGTAATTGCTGTTAAACTTTAAGGAAGAGGTACTAAAAAGAGGTCGACTAAGCTTTACAAAGTATGTACTTACCATTTCAGATTATTTCCCATGCATATGAAACAGGGTTAAAGCACCATAAATAATAATAATGTGCGTTTAATGCGTAGGGGCTACCTTGCGCTGCCATTTTCGTTGTCTAAACAATATGAACCCTCATTTTTCTCTTCAAAACAAACCAACCTGTAAATGCCGACGGCAGTCAATAAACACCCAACGCACGTATTTTCGGATTAACTACGTAGGGAGTCGCCAATCTTAATTGCCATTCTCTACGGGCAGCACGCGGTGGTCATTGGGACCAGCGGACCAGCACTACATTATTTTGTTTGTACGCCTCATTTACGAGGGTTGACTCAATGTTTCGGTATGTGTGGTTGTAGTTAATGTTCTTATCGTTATGGGTTTTGAAAGTCTTCATTAAGAAGACCTGTCGGGAGCTGAACGATACGATGAAGCTAAGAGAATTTAAACGTTACAAATATCGCTGAAGCTAAAATACAGTCCAGAGAAGAAAAATACAAAAATCCGAAATGTTTAAACAAGCGCAAGTATTCTACTCAAGCATAATTCCTTACTTTGATCTCAGACACGGCATAAGCCAGAGATTGTCAACCCTAAGCACATAATAATGCTTCAGCGTAATATGAAAAGAGGACATTAGTGGGTGTTCGTCGTCCGTAATATCAACGTTGCGACGGCTGCGGTGGTCGCAATAGGGCCTTTATTAAAACAAAATTTCTACCCGCAAAATGTCCACAAGCTCTGGCGGAACATTTCTACTTTGCGACTCGGAATATTCGAATTTAAATTATTAAAAAGCTTTCTGATGCATACTTTTGCACTTTTATAATGTTAGTTCTACGTTCTTAGGTTTGCAATGTCTTTTGTATAACTTAGATATTATATTTAAGTGTTAGTAACAGAGTTCTTTGTTGTAGAAATAAAACTAAGTTATATAATGTCGTGTTGAACTGTAAGAAGTTTCGGCTATGCGGTATACTATATTATTAACTTGGAACTACTGCGATGACACAAATAAAGTTCACCAACAAACTAGAAATAGCAAAACTCAAACATATTTCCTTTGCAACTTACAAAAAGAATTCGCACAAAATCAACCCGAAGTCGTACAAACATCCCGTACAAGTTACTCAGTGATTTCATTCCGGAACCGAAAGTCCAAATTGAATCAAATATACCCTACTATCTACTGATTACAATATCTACTAGGTTGGTAGGTAGGTACAATATGTCCGTACGCCACACCGACCGGCGTTCGGCAGTGAAGCGATGATTTCGGTACATTTGCCGAGACCGTAACGATGCCTGGAATCGTCTTGATGGACGCTATGAATGAGCTCTCACAACATAAAGAAATCCCCTTAAAAAGGGTAGCGTTGGGGTGGAATAAAAGAAGCCAGCGACGCTCAAAAATGTTCTTTCAAAGAAAATTAAATAAGAAACGTTTCTTACGAGGAATGAACGGCACGGAATTTAATTTTATATTAGAATAGTAACAATAGATGTTGTTTCAGATTTTGTACCTCTGTTTTGTTACGTAAGTTGGGGTTTTTATTCTGGGATATGTTGGGAACCGGTGCAAGGGGAGATAGCATTGGAGACGAAGCCGGAGTTCGGATAAGCTGAGAAAGCCGTTTTATCTCGCCGTGCCGCCTAGCACTGTTCGGTTCGCTGAATACCTACTTCAGGATTTACTTTGAAAACTCGAAAAGATTGAAAATAAACGTACGTGTTCATTGTACCTTTTTTTTTAATTTAACAGTAACCTGAAATAAAATGGCGGATTACCACCGTTTTTATTTTATTACTCCAATTATTTATATGAAAAATATAATAAGTCAACAACCATTTTTTTACATCAGTTACAATTTTGGACTTAGCTCGGACTGGATTTGCAGAATATAAATAAATCAGCCTTAATTCAATTCATGATATAAGGATTAAAACCTAGCACTATCTTTTAAATATTGGTACAGTTGAACATTCAAACGTCTAAAAGATTATTGATCCCGAACACTTCCCTAAAGAAACTTCCTAAAAAGATATCGGTACTAAAACATAAATCGACTTTTCGTTTCCTTTATGGCAACTGAAATAGTTCCACAAATACTCGATAAATATCTGTTCCAACTAAAATATTATTCTTTCAGCATTTTCATTCTTAGTATAAAAGTAGAGATAACGTCGTGAGTTAAATCCATGTTTACCGACGGGGACTCAACCCATTAAATGTCCACGCAGTAAAATAAACAACACAACTATTTATTTTTATTCATAGTTTTACCGCTAACACTACGTGTTATGCCCGTATATGGACTAGTAATTGACACAATTAATTTCATCATGACTCAATAAAATTGTACGAGTTGGCACTTTAATACAATTGTTACCTCGTTACGTTACAGTAGTTTTGAATATTTTAAACCACTTTAATAACCTACTAGTAACTGGGGTAATCAAAACGGTACCAACATTAAGCTTCAATGGGCACGAAAGGGTTAAATTTTTCTTCACATAACATTTTGTTACTCTAACAATATGGAACTCAAGAGCAAAGTTTCGCGAACTAGGCGCCATTTCATTACGTCGTTAGATTTATAGAACAAAACAAGCAAAAATATCTCCTTGTGTTACATAATAAATCGGTAGACTTGCTTTTGGAGCGTATTTCTGACCTCCCCCGCGGAATGGGGAGTAAACAAAACAACATTTTTTTTCCAACTCGGATGAATAAATAAGACGGGAAGGGTCGCAGTTCGTAGGGGCCATCCCCAACGACGGAATAGTACTTGTTTGATTTGCATGTTTTAATCCTTTCCAAATCTTCCTCTCAAGCGGAATGGCGCAGAATTGTTTTAATGCTGATCTGGTGCTTCGCTTAAGTTATTGTTAATTTATGAAAATGTCCATTCATGCATTAATTCATTTGATTGTTTGTTTGAATATTTGGTTTCCATTGCAAACTCTCATTTCATTTAACGATGCCACTACTGCATCCACACACAAAGTTACGAAATAACATGTCAAAATTACATAATGCCACATTTTATATCTGAGTGACAAAATCCCGGGAAGACGGGACTCGGCCCGTGAACCCCGAGCGATGAAACTAACGGCCCTGGGTATCAACAAAAGAGCAATAAGATATGCTTGGAAAAACTAGTGTATGCGTCCCGCGGGTACCGTCGGGGGCCTGGCAGGCCCATACAGCCGCCGGGGGGTTAAGAGCCCGTGCGTACGGAAAGACGATCCGGGAAATAAATGACTATCGGTATTGCCCTGAAGACATTTGTGGGCGAGAATAGATTGATTTCCATTCGGTTTTCGTATAATCTAATAATACCACGAATTGTTCCACGTAAATCTGAAAAGAAAATAGTGAACGAAAATGTCAACTGTGAAAATAATTTACATAACTCTGTAAATAAAGATTAGAAGACAAGTCAAAGTTATGCATCTAAATTATTATAATCGTTAAAAGATTAAAATGGCGATCTACATTTATTTATTACAGCAATGAGTTTAAAATGTTCTTGATTACGAAAGCTATCTATAAATCAAGATTAGATTAGTAAGTTATCTACAGATGTGACAGGCATCGTTATTCATAGAATTAAATCATATTGAAATGTATCATTCAATAGGTATAACTCAGGTTTTATCCTTGTATTATATATATTATAACCTTGTGGTATTGTACAACTTTTCCTTATAAAATAAATAATAAAACTGCATAATAATTCTTGTCAAGAAGAACTTTGTCGGAAAAATTATAATGCCTTGTAGACTTACGTAACAGTCAGAAATGGTATCTACTGCCTTTTGAGAGTTCAGCAAAAGATCTCAAAATATAGCTACATGTATTTCACCGCCAATGCCTAAATAAAACCACTATCTACTAATAAAAACAAATCCATAGTTTTTCGAGTCGTGCCACGTTGGCGATATATCGGAACGGGGTCGGCAATGCTGGCAATATGTATAATTGCTGGGCCGTACCCGGGACTAGGCCACACGTCACCGGGATTGCCGCGTATATCCCGGTAATTGGAGAGCAACCCGGGATTCCACTTTCTTTATTGCGAATAAACTAGTCCCGCACTGGTGCTGTTCTTGCTTTTTGGTGGAAGGGTTAAGAGAACGGCGATTTTGAAGATGGCTTAATTAAAATATTTGCATATTAGTTTGATACAAAACATGTTTTTATGATTCGGTACCCAATTCAGTTAATGATTATTTCGAATAACCATGAATCAAAAATTGTTTATTTAGGTTAGGCAGGAAATCAGCACTAATTGAACGTCGAACTGACAAACGTCGGTACCCCAAATTGCCTGCCATTCAAAACTTCCTAAAGTGGAGAAGAAGTGGCGCAAGTGCAACAAACTCCCCAGCAACACAAAGTACCTAGTTGCCTGGATTAGCTTCAAATTCTTCTTCATCTGGAGACTTATACATAACACTTTTCTAAGAATTAGACTTTCAGTTATAATTTTTTAAACATTATCAAAGCCACAGACCATCTGAAGAAATTTTTTTACATTGAATTTCTTTAAGTTTACCTAGTTAGGTGAAATACAAAAAACAATTGATATAAAACAATTTTTTTAACATTTATAATTATTTTAGATAGGTTACAAAAGTTGTAGGTGATTCACTAAATATTTGATATAGTAAATTCAACAACTTTTGTAAAAGTCATTTATTTCAAACTAGATTTTGCCCGCGGCTCCGCTCGCATGTATGTCGGTTATCGCATACAAAGGTAGCCTATTTCCTTCTTCATATTCCAGGAATTTTATCTGCAAAATTTCATGACGATCCGTTCTGTCGTTTTAGCGTTAAAGCATAACAGAGACAGACAAGGTTACTTTCGCATTTATAATATTATTAGGGATTAGGGATAAACTATTTACAGACATTGAATTGTCATGATCAGTCTGTCAAAATGATGAAACTAAAATTGTACTTTTCAAAGCGAAGCTCTTTATGAAGAAGAACTCCGCTTTTAAGTCAATAAAAAGTTACAAAAAGATTAAAAATTTTAGTCCGACTGGCAAAAATATTGCTTGCAATATTTCCACCCCGCGCCCCCATCCGCCCTCTACCTCTCGCCACTTGGACCAAACAATCGGAGATAGCATTCATGTAATTTACTGGTTGAACTTACGATCGTACTCATTACTGAAAGTGTTTTGGAAACGATTTGTAATGGCCCGTTTTATTTCTGAACCAAGTAGGCGTACGCCATCCGAAATAGACTCCAAACCCGTTTCTAGCGATATAAAAACGTTGTTACACTACACTTCAAGTTTTTATTATGTAAATAGTTACATGTAGTAATAATACAGTATTTTATAGAATAGAATCGTCTCTGTTTGATTTGATGGCTTGTTTAGTGCGTGTTAATTCAAGATTGGAGTAAAAGATTACGTTTTATGAACTATAACGTTGATTGTTGAAACTGCTGCTTTCTTTGACATTTGAAGCGTTTTGTTAGACGGTTTCTTTTATTTGTTAATGCTTACTGTTAGTGACTTTTTGTTTCTAAATTAAATGTTTATTCGTTTTGTTGTTATTTATTTTGTTTCATAACAAGTCATGAAAATATTTGTAATTAGTATGTCTTTTAATTGCAGAAACGTTTATTATTAATAGATTAATCAAGACCTCTTTTTATTTTTAAGTGAAGATTTTTATGATGCCATTATATTTAGTCTAGAAATAAATAACTACTTATGATCTAGCATCGATTCAAAAGGCTTCTTGGGAATCTATTAATTAAATAATAAATTAATCACCTATGAGCAACTACAAAAATTTCTCGTCAAATCTAAACCTACCTAACCTCCTCCTTTCTGTCGCTATACTTCTTGTTATTTATTTTATTAATGCACATCCATGCTTATCTTACCTATTGTAATACCTATGCCATTAACTTCTTACCCAAGGCCGGTTGTCCCGCTCTTCAGTAACCAAATAACCTTAATCTAGAACAACACCATTTCATCAAATAAACAACACTATAAAATTACTAATACATTTTCTCAGCGCAATACGTCGCCGACCCAACGTAGCAAATAGATTTAACTTTGGTTATTATGTATTAGTTTATTTTTTTAATTTGTGTATTTTATCTGTGGGCCATAGTTGCCTGATAATAAAGATTTATTATTTATAATTATTATTTTAAACCTAAAATTGTACTCAAATCTCAATACGTGAACTGTATGGAGACTGAGACGAAGTTTTATTGTAAGTAGGGACATTTGATCGTCTCCCGTCGGCTCTCACAGAATTGGACGACATTATTATGTCAGATTTTCTTCTGTTTTGTTTGGCTCGCTGCTTTTGGCTCCTGAAAAGAGTATTTTGAATTAAGAACTTATGAAGCCCATTTCAAAAAAAAAAATTGATGGATTTTTAAAGCCGAGGGCTTATTAGCACGAATGTCTTAGACTAACGTAGGTAACGTTAAATTTTACTATATGTAATATTAATTAATTTAGATTGTGTACCTACTATGTACCTATATTCATTTTGATACAAATTGTGTAGGTATGCCGCATAAAATTAAACCAAAATACTATATAAAATAATATTTTAGTTTTTTTATATTCAAAATTCACTTACAACATTCGTGCTAGGCCCTTTTTACCACGGTAGGACAAATAATCAACTTCAAATACATACTTAATTCTAAAATCGGTGGTTTGGTTTCCTTGTCGATAGACCTATAAATTTTCTTAACTTACTTTATTAAGATGTCAAAATTATTTGCTTGTGTCTTGGCCCTGGAGAGGGAGCACCCTCTCCAGGGCCTCCGGGCCTCAAGTCTGCTATTACAATAGTGTCAGAATGGTCTATCATTGATTTCATAATTGTTGATTTTGACAAGTTTGGTAATCTACGTATAAAAAAGCGTTATTATGACTTTCCAATGATCAACCACTGACACTCCATTGAAAGAAATGACATAGAATGGTAATCTCGTAAATGACAAATGAATGACAGACGTATGCGGTAATCTGCTAAAATTTTGACAGTTCCTTCAGTTCCTACCATTAAAACGTCATTGTGCAGTCATTGCTTTTCAAAGACATTGAATATTTAGAACCACGATTCTATTACGAGACCATTGACCGACCAATGATCGACCATTATGAATTAAGCAGATTGTGAACTTATTGCAAAATGACAATGGGATCGTGTTGGAATGACGAATTCAGGGTGAAGTGCTCCCTCTTTTTGGTTTTTCTCCATATTCGATTTTGAGTATTATATTACAGTACTGCCTCCCTGACTTGACGAGCATACGCCTGTAATGTAACATTTTAGATTCGATTTTGAGCATAATATTACGAGTCCGCGACAAGCTCAATTACAAGTAGTGCGCATTGATGTTACAAGTTTTATCAAAATATTACACTGTAATGCTCTGTTCTCCTCCCTTACTAAGGTACTGATGTAATGCTCGACTCTATAACGTTACATCACAGGCCAATGCTCCAAGTGAGGGAGCACCTTCATAATTATTTAATATTTGCGTAACCCATTAGAATTAATCAGAACCTAGGTAACGTTGAGAGATGTTATTGTATAGGTATTTATTATGAAGTTAATGGGCAATTATTTAGGTAGGTTAGATGTCGTATGATTCTGAATTTAGACAATAATAGTAATGCAGATTCATTTAAAATGTCTTTTTGTGTGTCAAGGAGTTATCTTAATTCAGCTCTGTGATAATAATTCAGAACTAAAACCTTCATAATGCTTTTTAAATAAGAAGTTTCGCTTAAAACTTTTGATAGTGTATCATAGCAATTTCCAAGTTACTTATACCATAAAAAAACAGTAGTAGAGTTTACTCTTTCTCATAAATATCTAAATTTTTAACATATCGAGCTAAGGGTTAATTTAAAAATATTATAGGTCCATTACCTAACTAAGAGTAACATGCCTTAGGTGACCTCACAAGTTAAGTGTATACCTGCACTTATAAGGTCCTAATGCAGGCTTTCATTGAGTCCACACCGTTGTTGTTAAATTGATAATAACAAAATCAAGTGACATAGAAACTAAGGCGCATATGTTTCTACCTATTTTAACCGTCAACAAAAACATCACCAATGCCTTCAAATGAATATTCCGCCCTATAATTGTCTAAACAATAGATAGTACCTATACACAAGTATATATACTACATAGTTGAGCTCAATGGCCTGCAATGAATACTAATTTATAAGCGCTTAATGTGCCAAGCAATTAAACTGCTATTGTCGAGCGCTGAGCCTGACCTAGCATATATATTGAGTTATATTATATCTAGTACTGATATTCTATGTATATTGAAGGCTTGTAAAAGTGTTAGGTATTTTTTTTAATAAAATTAATGACAAATAATAAGGTCTTCCTATGTATTTTACCGTAACATTTTTTTAAGTATCGATACTGCCTATACCTACTTAAATTTTTATCATTATTAATTATCTGAATGAAAAAACAGGATGGCTATTTTATTCTTAGAATCCTTTTTATACCTACACAAAAAATGCCAGTCTCCTTTGTGACTCAGAGTTTTAAAATCAATGCAATATTATTTCCATTTTCAAAATAAAAATAAAACCTGTCACATTACATCAGTCACCTTTAACTTCTAAAATTTCAAATGGGCCTCTGCCGAGAATATGACTCTCAATTCCGTCATCTGCTACATCTTCTCTTTACATCTTCTTCTGTCTGCCTTGATTCTTCTTTTTATTGTTGGGCATGATGTTATCAGGAACATTCTGAAAAATAAGTAAAAAAGAAACTTAGGCGGTAAGTAATATAATTAAGTTAATTTTGTCGACTTTTTTCTGTGTCTTTAAGTAACAGTCATGTTTCGAGAGAATCTATTCGCGACAAAAAAAACATTAATTGGCTTATTTCATCAAAATACAAAAATGAATAGGTACTTGGAAAATGTAGGTAAATTTCCGATAAAAAACATTTTTAATTAGTATAGAAAAAAAAACCAGTGACGAACATCGAAATTCAATACAAACGCAAATGTAACTACTTCGTTAATTAAAATTCACGACGTGTTTAGCTATTATACAATTTCTAACAATAAAACGCGACGAAACAACATCGAATCTGTGTTAAAAAATAAAGGTATGGAGAAATTTATTTGTAATGGCCGCCATACAAGCGAGTTGATATTACAAGAAAATACACTTAACAATCTCAAAGTCCGTGAACGCTTTTTCAAACAATTCTTTCTACACACGGTCAGGGACTTTGAGACCGGCACGGTCTAAAAGTACCTGGTCGGGTTTGTTGGTCGGTTACAAGGGGTGGCGGTACGGGTCTTTTGGACCGCGGTATTCTCATATAGAGTTGTCAAGGGCGGGGTCTCGTGATGAATTGGAAACATTCTAAGCGGGCGGGGGGGAGAGGGGGCTTTTTTGAGGGGATCTCAGTTCAGAGAAGCTTGGGGGGTGCGGGTGCAAGGGGGTTGATGAATGGCCCCCGCTAGAGGGAGCCATGTTCATTATACCGCCGGAACGACGTGTTACTTGCCTACTAATATATTTTGCTTTAGCCCGAAAGTTTCGGGTATGTTATTAGTTCATTATTTTTAGACATTTTTATCTCTTCCGGAGATAAAAAATGACGTCTCACTGATTACGTATCGTTTGAATTTTGTTATTTTTAGTTGTTTTCTAAACAATAATTTTAGACGGCGTCGTGTTATATTTGAAATAGGTAGATACTTAAAAATAATTAATGGTTCAATTAATATAGACATAATAGTGAGTCATGCCTTTAGTACAATAGGTTGATTAGGGGCAACAACGAACACACCACAACACGTTTTTTCTCTTCAATAACATTTTCGGTATGAATCAGCGAAAGTAAGGCTTAGTGCACACAGTCCCATTTGCAGCGCACCTGCGACAGCACACGCGCGCCCTCTCTGTCAGAGAGCGAATTATAAGTGAAATACTGAGCTAATATTGGGGCTTATAATGTGGTGTAAAAAGGCAGAGCGCGTGGAATCGCGAGATAGGCAACGTTGAGCCCCGCGCTTAGCTTTCATATTAATGACATTTATGAGCATAAGACGTAGTTATAACTTTTTTTGCTGTAATATGATATTTTTGTAAGAATATTTAAGTTAGACAATATGCTAGCACGTAAACTGTCAACTAAGAACCTATTTTGATTGGACTTTTTAAATGTTTGTAACTAACCTTTCTATTTGATCACATAAGCCCTAAGGTACCTAATGATTTTGGTAGGTAGGTATACCACACAATAATTAAAGTACTTAACTGAGTAAATTTTAAATTAACCAATCGATTTACTAGAAAATAAATTGTACTTAAATTTTCTTTATTCCTGAATAATTGCCATTTATTTTTTATGATGCAGTTTTATATGTAGATAGGTACTCATTTTATAGACATCTTCATGCCAATATTCGAAAACTGCAGTTTCTTACACAACCTCACAAACAGGCGTCTCAAACTTGGTATTCCATTCGCACGCCACGTTTAAAATAGAAACAATGGCGCCATTAAAAATCCGCTCTCGGATATTTTCCGAGCGTATCCCGTAACACAAATAAATCGCAAGCTTTCCACCGAAGCCGTTTCCAAACGAGCATTTTCTATTCTGAAGCGTGCACCCGTTTTTCTTAGACACCCATTATAAGGCGAGGGAGGGTTCTACCCCGGGGTGGTCCCCAACAGGCATCAGGGGGGGTTCAACCCCGAAAGTAGAGGTTAAGTCGACGTATAGGCCGTTATGAAAGTTTATAAGTAGAATGGATGATAATTATACACGCTTTATGTATAGGGCGTGCTTTTTAAACGATATCACCTTAAAGAGTTTTCGGTGAATTGCAAATTTTCGGATTACCCTGCATGTTGAGTGGAAGGGACAGATTTATTCGGATATGAATGTGGAATGTAGGCATGAATATTTTAGGTTTAACGACGGTTACATTTGAATTTCAAGTTAGAAATTCACGGGTAGGTATCATGTAAAACAGTTATATGAAATTTTCAAGACAGGCCGAAAATAAAACAAACGCGAATCGATCTTGAACAAAATTCGAACGCTCGCGCCAATTCCACACCCCAGGGCTTTGAGGCCGTTCAAATACAAACTAATCTGCAATCACACGTTAATTCTTAGCAAACGTAAGAAAAGCCAACAAACACAGACTCGGAAGCGCCATACAACACCGCAAACTTCGCAACAGCAGCTCTATTTACATGTAAATACTTTGAAAAAGTAATTTGCGCTCGGCGTCTCCCGCGCCGCCCTCGAGATTGCGAAAAGGCACATTAAGCTTCCTCCAGGTGATGCATGATAACTGTTATGGCCGAATATAATTTTCTCAGGGCCGCATCGCTCCCTTAATCCCCGCAAAGAGCCTTCGGAATTATTCCTACAGATATTTACGGTTTCGTGAATAAATAAAATTATGAACGGTGTGTACGGGGATCTAACTAAGTCGGAGCGGCTTGGCTGCGTCTTGTTTATTATTATTCCTATATTAAGTTGTTTATCTTTTTAATGGTCGTCGAGAGTTATACGGGTCGATGCGATTTATGTCGTGTAGGATAAGAAACTCGGAGGATAAAAAGAAGGAATGTCGGGACTCGAGTCTGATTCCACGCTGAGATTGGATTTTTAAATTTAGATGTGATGATATTGTTCCGTTTGGTTTATGTTTATGGATTTTTTGTTTGAAATTGTTTAAGAGAAAATTGTGATCGAATGACTTTGTTGTTTTTCTTAAGTGGTTTACAATTTCTAAAGGCCTTTAAAAGTGTCGGGTAGTTAATTTACCTTTTTAAATAGTTGCACGTATGGTCCTGAATCCTGATGCTGACTCTATGTAAACTTCGAATGACAATAGCACTCACACAACTATTTTAAGAAGCCAACTATAACACAGTTCAAAATTTTAAAATAAGAAGTCACGTCAGACGTTTCAAGCGTTCACTATTACACTCATAACAATCTCAATATTTACTGAAAGGGGTTCTATCCTCACAACAAAAGTAGGTAGGTTTAGGTTTTTAAACAGTTCTTCAAAAGACTCGTGGTCAACGCCGGACAAAGGAACCAAGGAAATTCAAACAATATTGCGCAAAATGGCACTTTGTGCAATATATCGTCGTAAAAAGAACAATAAACAAAGAAAGGGTAACAAAGTCACTCCTCAAACCCTTTTATTACTTTCGAAAGAAAAACAACCCTTCTATTGAGTACACAAAGGACTTTTGTTTCTGCCCGCCCGTTATTTTGACGCAACCGCTTTTAAAATTTCTAGGAAAGTAATCTTTAAGAATGTAAACAAAGCATCTTCTGTACATTTTTTATAAACACCTAGCAGGTAATATAGTGTCTTTCAAGTAAAAAAGTTAACGGATTGCCATTAAAGAAGGTAAAAAATTGTTACTCTATTACATTGAAAAATAAGTCTTTCAAATAGCCGACTTAAAACGGGACGTTGGTAATAAATACGTTTACAGCTTGCCCACTAGGTGTTACATTAAATATATTATTTTCAATTTTTCCTGCACGCAAGAACCTATGTTGGTATGCAGACGCATTTTATCTGGAAGATGAACACAGTGGCAATTCCCGTATTTTTATGGAACGTGCGCAATCGCATCTTAGTCGCAAACTGTCAAAAACATTTCTAATATCCCCAATTAGCGTTCAAAATCAAGTTGCAATGCCATTGCAGAGACAATTATGTCAAGTCAAAAACTTGTCAAATAGTTAGGTTATATTAACGGTATTTTTGACAGTTTGCGACTGCGTTGCGTATACGAACGTTCCTTAAAAGTACATTCAAACTTCATTCACAAGAACGCGGCTTCAAAGAGTCTAAAAACTCCGTAGTGCCATGACGTAATTATACGCAAACAGAGTACAAATACACTTATATGCCTAATAAACGCTCCATTAATAGACATGACTAACACATTGTTACCAACATCACCAGCAATTTCGTCCCCATCTTGTCATAACCAAATACGGGGACCAAAATAGCGGTAAAGCTGGGTGCAACGACCTCACTGCAGACCCTACCCAAGGCCGTGCTAGTAAAATGTTTATGGACTATAAAACCTCGTCTGCACTGTGTCTCTATGTCAAGGACTCCAGACAATTTTATTGACCATTCTGACGATTCGACGAGACAGAATTTACAACCGACTGACAGCTGTCAACCCTTTATTGTTTTTAAAAACAGATGTTGGGCACAATTGGGGTACTAGGATGCCTATTGAGTTTAAAATAAGGATGAGAATGATGTTGATGTTTTTTTTTGTCATTTTGTGTACCCACAGATGTTTGTATCTTTGAATTAGGTACCCGTTTTGTTTTACATGTCCGTAATGGCTATTAACATAAAGGGTGGTTAGAAAATCAAGAGCATGCAATATCTTCATTGCTGAAATGATGTCTGTAACCGAAACCAACTTAAAACTTTTTGACACTCCGAAAACTTTGTGGCACACGGTAAAGTTAAGGTTGAACATGAACAAGGTAATGAAAGTGAACCTGCAACACGTCAGGCCTGGAATCCGTTTCAGTCGTGTACGCACGTCGCACATAAAACTTGCAGAAGACGAAGGGTCTGAATTAAATATTCCATAAAATCGCAGCACTTCTAAAAGAAAAGCAATATCGGATACGCAAGTGGTTAATGACAATTTGATGCCGACGGGATGGCGCAGTCGTAAAAAATCACTAGAAATGATCCCATTTTGATTAAAAAATCACGAGTAGCCACCCTCAGGCGCTCACAAAAGGAAACTTCCGAATGATTTAAAAGTTTTAATAACGGAATTCTAGTGAAATGACATTATACTTTCAAATTAGGAGTGAAAATTTAATTTAAAGGAGAGACAACTCGCCGCTGTAGGGGCGAATGAGATTCACCATCGTAAAAATGTACAAGCACTTCTTTCACAGTTTCTTTTCAGTGTGCAAAATTTATGCCGCTTAAATCTCTCCGAGGAAAATTAGAAGGGGCCTGTATTTATTAAACTGGATGGTTCTCACTCGTTAGAGGAATTTTAATGGGCGAAGTTTTCCTTATGAATGCGGCTTGCGCTATGACTTTCGAGTTATCTTTTATTAGATTTCAGTCCTAATTAGGGTTGTCAAGTGTTCTGGAACGAAATCTTTAATGACCACTTATTACGCCGAGTTTCGGTCACGTAGCAATTTTTTTCTGAAACTTGAGTATCAAAAACGGTCAGGCATTTTTGAATGTAGGCTAACAATTTTATTCTAACGTTAAAGCTACAGAATTATTATCATTACGAACTTTTCGCTCCAGACAATACACGAACAAGCTTTTTAACTTTTAATTTCTAATTAGAGAGGCGCATTATTAACAAAACAAACATTGTGTGTAAACTAACATGGCGAACGCAAGAGTGTGTTATTGCTATTATAATTTTGTTCTAAACGGGGCCCACACAGGGACCGTCTCCGTTTCAAAGCATTTTCATGTATAGCTAATTAAAATACGCTGTCGCAAATGTAAACGGCGCGAGCGGTCGCTTTTACACCTACCCAAATTAATTTGTGCTTTATTAAAATTATTTTTACGTACTTGCATTGTTTGTAAAAGGAGCTGATTCATTTTTGTTTGTGAAAATAACAGAAATATAACATTATTTGGTAGATGCTGATATTAAAAAGAGGAATAGTAGAGCCTCACTTTCTTAGGCAGCTATAGCAGTAATATTGTTTGTATGTAAGTAATAATGTACCTACTGTAACCTTAACCTAATGTAGGTACCCATTTAAAATTAAATCATTCACACTATTCCAAATATGTATAACTACTAAGTCTAAAAGTGTAACGAACATTACTGCAAAAATATTTATAATTGTTTTTGTTTGCAACTTTTAATAAATAGGTATGGTACACATTACATTTAAACCTAATCTTTAGCAAACACTCAACCTGATTTATATAAATTCGGACTCCAATTTTTAAGTTCTTTTATTCATAAATCAGATTATGAACAAAAAATCGTATCCAAGCCATTTTCGACTGGAAATAAACTTTTAAATCGTTACATTAAAGAAATAATAATTTATAAAATAATATAATTTAACGTCTGGAAAGTTTCTAACAGTCCTTTTAAAAGATATTTATAATGTCAATATATATTTAAAATCTATTCGTTTATTGTAAATTTGAACACTATCTTGAAATGTTAAAAGCCGTTCAGCCACTTTCTCTTCATTTTATTTGATATTTACTGCTTGAGTAGGTGGAATTGATGATTTATTGTATTGGTTGCCTATTTGTTTAGCCATAAAATATTGTTTATTAGATATTACTGAAAAACTTTGTGACAATTAGGTTTGAAAATCAAGTAGTTATGATATACATCATTCACATTGAATCAATAAATAAATTATGTAAGTAATTAGTTGCAACTTTGCAAGTCTCTAAACTTTTTTTACGGATTGAAAATCATTAAATGACTCCTTTCACTCTGGGTAAAGCTGGAGGGAGTGTCAGACTCTTACTGACTAAAACCCATCAGTGCTCCTCCTAATGCCCTTTGCGTTCCAGGGCCGCGGTGACTCTTTCGAACAAAATCCACAACCCTGGCAGGCTCTGGCCCTAACGGGCCCCGTCTACTATGCTGGCATCTCTTTGAGGCGTGCGTGGAACACAACACGCGGTAAATACCTATACTTACGATATTAAATACACTCATAACACACTAACACTACTACAAAAACATAACAGTTCTTCCACAAATTCAGCTCGACGTTCATATGCTACCTCAGGGGTCTAGCAGAATGTCAGCGAAACATGCAGAGCTGGACTTCCATATGCTGCAACCTTTAAGCGCACACCGCACTATGGTTGTTCATTTCTGTTTTTTTTACCTACCTCTTATCAGTGTGATACTTTCTTTGTTTAAAGTGTGTTTTTTTTGCAACCACTATCGCTTGATATTTGATATTTGTGATTGTTTTTTTTTAAGGTGCTTATCTTTTTGAATAAAGGATCTGCATCTGTAAACTAATCTTGTTGTTATTTTTATGTGCAAGCCAGAAAAAAATTGTTTAAATGCCAAAATGTTTGGTATTGACCATGTGACATTTCGGTAGCGCATGTCAATCCCATACATTTTTGACTTTTCGACAATCAAAGTTAGAGTGAACAGGCTTCTTCTGGGTAAGCTCACTCCATCGTCGACTTTGTCTCTGTCCTAGACTAGAGTCAAGAGAAAATCTAACTCAAATTAAAAAAAAATAATACATTATCGCTGATAGAATGTCATTTTGTCTAGAACTTCTTATTAAATTTAAAAAATGCGCATTTCCCACAGTAAACCAACAATGAAAGAAAGTAACCACTGTGTCGTTTGGTGGCCATTTCAAAAACGTTAACAGCTACATTAGAGGAGCGTCTACGTTCAGTTTCGATGCCATTAACCAACCGTTTGGCCGTAAAGTTGACTAGTCTAGTCGTTAAGATTAGGTGCAGTACACCTCTATTAGAGCTTTAAATTTCTTGATGGTATAGTGATTACCTCCGAGAATGTAGGTGAAGTGGTGTCGGAACTTTTTCTCTAGGATTTTTTCTTCCTGCTGAAGTCTGTATCTTGAAAGGACTTTCACTTAGCAATATGTAAGTTGAGGAAATATAGTCATATTTTTTATTGGTGTCGTCAGTTTGTTGTATCAGACCAATTCCTACATTTAAAAAACTTTGAAGTCGCTTTTAGAGACAATAAATTTAAAAAAAAATGTCAAAATGTAGGGAACGAACGCTCCTTAAAAATACTAAAATTGCCCCTCATGTACTTACAATCACATTCTGCGTCATTGGGTTTTGGTAGATTTAGTTTCTTCATGATTGTCTTTCACAGGACCATTCGATGTGGCGACGCCTTGAAGAGACCTATGTTGAGTAGTATATGTCTTTCAGCTGAAATGATGATGATTAGGTAGTGATTGGACCGTTTTTTTTTTTATAAATCTCTTTGGTCCGCTTCATAGATAGACAGGGTAATACCCTTTTTTATGAATGGGAAATCATCAAATGACCCCTTCCGCTCTGGGTGGAGCGGGATCGTGTCAGACTCTTACTGACTGTGCCCTTTGCTTTCCAGGGCCGCGGTAACTCTTTCGAACAAGTTCCGCAACCAGGGACATCCCTACTAACAACAACAAACTGTGTAGCTCATAATTCAGTTTTGAAATAACTAATTATCAAAGCGTCGGCAAACGGAAAGTAGTCCTGTACAAGATGGAAGCTACAACTACGTCATATTAGGCCTACTTAACTAGTCATTAATTTAACTGCACATTTTTGGTATTCATAAACGGTACCGTATTAAATTCCCTTTAATGTTACCGCTCATACTAACACATAAAACGAATAAAATTAAATAGGTAGCAGTATTTTTTTTTTCATAGGCATTACATATAGTGTTCTTGAAAAAAATATGTGAAGCATTTCAGTGAAAATTAACGTCAAAGAATGTTTGTATAATATGCTTTATATTATTCTCATTAAAACCATTTTTATGATGATGAAGTGTAAAAAATAGCGGCTTGCTTGAAGAATAGAAAATAAAGTTGTTTGAATTTCTTAATGAGTCCGTTACTTTCGCATACCGTATGTTTGTACGATTATAAGTTAATGTTTTTTTTATTACCTACTTAATTTTTTTTGACATGGAATGAAGTTATTATTTTAAGAATTTAAATAATAAAGGAAGACTACGTAGTAAATTTGTAGTTATATATGTTTCTCAGAAATATTTTAATCTCTTAATGAATGAGTACATTTTTATGATAAACCGATTGCAAGCATTTATGTGCATGCATACCTACATAATATAGTTACAGATTTTAAAGTAAAAAGTCCGCAGCATTACTTCTTTTTTTTTCAGTCTGTCTACCCACAAGTCACTCTTGCTCATATCAGCATCTCACATCAACAAATTTGACAGCAATATCGTTATCCTTAAACATATTTGGTAAAACAATGACTGCTATCAGGACCCCATTCTCAGCTATCAAGCGTGATGGTTTTTTTTTTGTTGCGGCTACTGGAAGCTGTGTGTCTACTGGACTTCAGCAGTTTTTGTTTTCGAAACGGTCTTCTTTCATAATAATTTAGTGATAATAAATTAAATTTTGTATTTAATAAATGATCAATTCTACCTAAGAACCCTTTTCATCCTGCAGTTTTTTCTCAAAACGACAAAATAAAATTATTGAAACAAACAGTATGTAGGTATTTGGATTAAAAATGGACCAAAAATAACAATAAATTCACGAGGTCTTTTGAGTTCATATAAACAAACATAAATGTCACATAATATGTGATTTAATTGTTCTTTTAGTACATTAACAATTTGATATTTGATTTTTTATTTAAATTAGCTGTCGGGAATATCTTTTTAATTTATTTTAGCGGTTTTATGTGAGACTTTATAATAATTCATAGTGTTATGTTTTTGTTTGCTATATTTTATTGAGTTTATCGAATTGTGTCGTTGATAAAACTCACTTAAGTTATAATAAATATGCAACAATGTTGTGTATATGTTGCAGCCAATTAGCTTAATCAGACGTTTAATTGGTTGCCTAGCGTTTTCATTTAAATGTGCCGAATATTCAGCGACTTATGTGACATCTTTCGTTCAATATCGTTTAATGACTTGCCCATGTCACTTATGTCGCTGATTAAACGGCGCAGTTCAATGAAAAGACTAGACTTTTAATGAAACAGCTAATTTAACTAGTTGGCTGCGACATATACAAATCTTATCTCATTTCTTATTTTTTTTCGGTTTTAAGATATTCTTCTTTATAACATTATGTTTAAATAAATCAGCTGGAAAGGTGTCAACGTTTATCCGGTTGTAATGCCACTGTATTTTCTTCATCATTATTGTGATTGAAGAACAATAGAACTACAAAATTCTTGACAAGAGAACCTAGATTAAGTTCAAACCTAACAACTGATAACCTCAAGAAGTTTATACCGATCTATCAGATTGGAAACCGTTGTAAAAAATACAAACACTACAAAAACGCTTCGAAACCGAATGTCACTTATCAAAGCACGCTGGATAGATTTAGCCAAAACCAAATTACCTACAGTTCCATAAGCAACTGTGATGTTATAATGAAAACAGTTCCATCAATTTAATCCACAAAACATCAGCCTTGTGAAAGTCTCCACGTCTCCTACAACTCAATGTTTTATTAAAATCGTTTCTGAATCTAATACGTTTGCTTCTCGAAATACGGTCCAACGGTACCCCATAACGAATGGGAATGACCCCATTAAGGGCACCTTTTAACGTATTAAATCGAAACTTATCGGGAGCCCTGTCCACGGGCTAACCCAAGGGTGACTCTTATCGAATGTACCACTCACTTAGGGATACTAGGATAGTGAATGTGGGATATACGATTCTCATTTGCGGTTTATACTGGAGACATCTCTATAAATTAGTAGGTATCCCGGCTTGCTATTTATGTTTAAGCGAAGTACGAATAGATTTTGTGTCTAACCCTTTGTTGTGTTTAATTTATTTAGAGGATAAACTGTGTTCCAGAGTTATCACTGTTATCATTGGCGTGAAACATTGACACTGCTTTTCAACGTTATATCTTACGTCTCGGACGTTGGTTAAGATGAGGGGCACCTCATTACCTCATATTTTGAGAAGTTTACCGCTGCAGATTGCCGCTACGATGTTTTTTCGACATGAATTTGACGAAAATTGGCCTATGGAGCGAAGCGCGTAGCGGTACTCGTAATTCTGTCAGTAGAGTTTAAAGGAACCTAACATGTATGGTGTTACGGGCGATAAGTTAGCTTGCTTGGCTCACTCACTCTGGCTCCCACTGGAACCTGACCTATCTGTTCTTGACTGCAATTTAGTTCTTAATTCACTACAACCACTGTGGTTACTGTAACTGACCACCATTTTCTTGGAAAGCCTTACACAAAAACATTCGAAATGAATTATGAATTACAATCTGCTAACCATAACTATTACCACTATGAATAAACTTTGACGATTTTCTTATCTATGTAAAAGTGTGACCGGAAGAGGTGATCGGTACAATAAAGTTAGAAAATATGTAGGTGTGTAAATTAAAGTTGGCTTCATGATTTCTATAAAATCTGCCAGAAGTAGATAATTAGTACTAACCCTGAACATTTTACTTTTTACAAATAGTGTATTTGCAGTGAACTAGTTGCTACCTAGTGAGTTGTGCCTACCTGACGGCTTAATTTAATAACTTCAAAAGGTCTCTCTTTTGAGTAAAACCTCATAAAATAATACCAAAACAACTGTCGAAAATCATGAAATAAATTAAATATACATTACGTGTAACAGAATAAACGCAATACCTCTTAAGGGGTCATGGTACTCATCATTCATCATGTCAGCCAATTGCCGTCCACTGCTGGACGTAAGCCTCCCCCAAAGAGCGCCAACCATCCCGGTCTTGAGCAGTCCGCATCCAACCGCTGCCAGCCACCTTCTTCAAATCATCGATCCATCGTGCCGCAGGACGTCCCACACTACGTTTGCCCATACGCGGTCTCCACTCCAGCACATATCTGCTCCATCGACCGTCTGTCCGTCTACAGACATGGCCGGCCCACTTCCATTTCAGCATGCTGATTCTTCGCGCAATGTCGGTGACTTTAGTTCTCTGGCGAATGACTTCGTTGCGAATTCTATCCACCAGAGAAACCCCGAGCATTGCTCTCTCCATTGCACGCTGAGCAACCTTGAATTTGTGGACCAGACCTATGGTGAGTGTCCACGTTTCGGCTCCGTAAGTCATTACGGGTAGGACGCACTGGTTATAAACCCTGGTCTTAAGGGATTGTGGGATCGACGATTCAAAGATATCACGTAGCTTCCCGAATGCCGCCCAGCCCAAACGAATTCTTCTGGTCGCTTCCTTTTCAAAGTTGTGCCGCCCCAGTTGAATAATTTGGCCTAGATATATGTATTCTTGCACAACCTCGAGGGTAGCGCCATTTACGATTACAGGTCTCGGGTTGACATGACCATTGTACATGACTTTGGTTTTGTCCAGATTCATCCCGAGACCCACCCGCCTTGAAGAATCGCTCAGACCGTTCAGCATCACTTCCAGCTCTTGCAGAGATTCTGCCATGATGACAATGTCATCCGCAAACCGGAGGTGCGAGATGGACTGACCGTTGATATTTATGCCTCGTCCTTTCCAATCAAGCGTCTTGAAAACGTCCTCCAACGCGTTCGTAAACAGTTTCGGAGAGATGACGTCTCCCTGTCTAACACCTCGACGCAGCTGGATTGGTTTTGTGCTCTGTTCTTGTACTTGGACGGTCATTGTTGCGGCCTTATACAGACATCTCATCACCTCGACGTAGCGGCAGTCGATGAGACATCGCTGCATGGCCTCCAGGACAGCCCAGGTCCACATACGCAAGGCACAGAGGCTGATTGTATTCCTCGGTCTTCTGGATTATTTGCCTAAGGGTGTGAATATGGTCCACGGTGCTGTAGCCTTTTCGAAATCCGGCCTGCTCCGGCGGCTGGAAGTCATCGAACTTTTGGGCGAGACGATTCGAGATAACCCTCGAAAACAGCTTGTAGACATGGCTCAGGAGAGAAATGGGGCGGTAGTTCTTAAGGAACGTGTTATCGCCCTTTTTGAAAAATAATACCACCACACTCCCACGCCATGCCTCCGGTGTTACGCCTGTGTGAATGACGGAATTGAAGAGCTTTACAAGCTCTCTCAGGACAGGTGTTCCTCCTGCCTTGAGCAGCTCTGTGGTTATCCCGTCATGCCCCGGAGCTTTGTTGTTATGAAGCTGTCCGAGAGCTATTCTAATCTCACCCATGTCAATGTCGGGAAGCTCGTCTGTGAGATGGCGTGTAAGCCTGGCACGTGGATCATCCGTGCCGTGGTGGGCCTGAGGTGGGCATGTCTTTTGAGCATACAAGTCTCCGTAGAATTTTTCGACTTCAGCGAGTATCTCTGGCTTCGAGGTGACGGTGGTGCCCTGTGACGTTCTGAGTTTCGTCAGGTGACAACGGGAGGTATGGGGTTTGGCAAATACCTTCGAGCCTTTGTTCCGCGCTATGGCTTGTACTCATCATTATGAATAACTTATTTATTTATTTATTTAAACTTTATGTACAGTAGTGGTACATGGGCGGACTTAGTGCAACCAGTCAACCTTTGGGTTAAAAAGACTTCACGGGACCAACAACGCAAACGCGAAAAAGATCTATTTTATATGCGCATAACTCGACAAAATGTACTGAACAGCAAATTTTTAATTCGCGATTTTAGGGTTGGCCCCATAGAAAAGTTGTTCATAATGATGAGTACAATGACCCCACACGAGGTTTCGTGTTTATTCTGTTACACGTTGTACCTATTTAAAAACGCATTCGACAATCTTTTCACGAATTTTATTTACAAGGGCTTTTAGTACCTAAAAGCTCCACCGCATTTCAGCGCCACAGGGATAAAAGGTTCGTGTTTCCAATCACTTTGATAGCGTAGAAGCCTTCGAGCCTACGTAGTTCCTATAAACACTATGAGATGGCAGCACCGGTACGAAACTGTAATAACCTCGTAAAATAATTTCAGTGGTTATGTAATCACTTTCATAGCATTTTAAGTGTTTAGTGTGATATTGAAATAAACATAAAATGATTTTACATGAATTTTGTCCCCCTGTGTGTATTTGAATGTTGTAGATGTTATTCGTACGCTAAATTTTTAAGTTTGTAAGTATCTAGGTAATTAACTATAATAATTGTTGTTTTGACCAAAATAGGTATGAACACCCAGTTTTTTTTAATGATTATTTCAATGTAAGTGGGTCATATTTACCTTAAAAAATTAGAGCAAAGGACATGGTGTGATACCTAATACCTATGTACCTTTTTATTATTATCTATGAATAGACTCGCGTTTAGTCACTATCTCACCTGATGGTAAGTGATGATGTGGTCTCGAGAGCATGCTAGCCTAGAAATAATCTATTCACTCTTGACTGAAATACCCCAGGTTTTAGCTATCAAAACACAGACAGAGAATTCAACTCCTAAGTAATACCTCATACCCACTGAAAGTATTCCCATTTTTTTTTGTGCGAATGGGTACGATGCCCATCGTGAATCGCAATTTACAGTACGACTTTTCTCAAATAATATGTTAATTCAGACTACCTACTAATTACGATTCGAGTCGTCCTATAATCAACCATTTAAATATCGAAACTAGACAAACAACCAGCTTCTATAACCCAATCAGATTTTCTCACACAGCCATTATTCATTAACGAAATTAATATTTATAGTTTATCTAATTAAAAAATCCATCCCCTTTACAAAAATGGCTGTTAAAACTGTTGGAAACACGGCCATTAACACTTATACTTATACCACTTAACTCGTACACAACGCCCCTATGCAATCGCCATTTCATATCATTGCTAAATTGGTGACCACATAAATCCTTCTGTTTAATTTAATCAACACTACTCTTCTTCACTTATAAGTACACTTATAAGTACACTTTATGACCACTCCATCGTGACCTCTGAATTATTACCAATTCACCCCTTTTACTGAAATAAAAATAGCACACGAGAGGGAAGGGTAGCTCTGGTTATGTCGGTCAGTAGGTTGTCCATAATTTTCACTTATGGGGGAGCTTACCCACGCATGTCATATTTCACAAGAGTAAGATTAATTTCGTTAAGATAAGGGTTTAAAGAGGATGTTTTTTTTAATTTAAAATGCTAAATATGTTGCCAAAAACATAGGTACCAATAAGTAAGATTACAATTATTTATAGATATTCGTCGGTAAATGTTATACATACTTCTGTCCAGAATAATACTGAATAACAATTAAATTATGACTATCTTTAACTCATCATACCTAAATCACTTTATTAGTATTATATATACAGCACTAATGAAAAATCAAATATCCTAACTAAGTTAACCCTAAAATATGGCGTCAAAAAATTCATCCGCATCGCTGTCGACCAAATTAAGTTTGAAACAGGAAAAAGGGAAATGTTCCCACAATAAACAAACACTACATCTACAGTAGCAAAATTCTAAACAATAAAACAACAAATAAAAATAACAACCCACACGTTTCCCACAAAAAAACAACACTTATTAAGCAATAGTATGTGTAAACAAACTCATAGTTACGATAAACATCAATATTTCGGTACTCCAAAGAGACATTACGGATCATTGTTTATCATCTCTCTGTAACAATAATGACATTTCAAATTCAAATCTAAAATGGCGGCGGCTCGGGTGGGGTTCCTCCCTACCGGATGCGAAGAGCACCGTCGGAAACGAAGGGGATTATTTATGATACTGTCATATATTATTTATTTTATTCCCAACTTTCGATGACATACTAATGTTCGGTACAACACATTACATTACCATTTCAATAATCAAGAACCGACTCTGTTATTTTTGTTGTCAGCGAAAACTGTGGCCATGGAAATTAATAAAACACCCACGTTGTAACTAATACTGTTCGTACATAATAAAGATAATGAATTTATGATTCTAATCTCCAATTTGGCTCTTAGTTATCATCTTATCTACGCACCTACCCGCATGATGACGCAATAAAATCCAACTAAACACAGTAGGAATTTATAAAAAAGTAGGCATCGAAAATGTTTATGTAAATATTGTTATTAAAAGCAATATATTTTGGTTTATTTATTAGCTATTATGTAAAACAGCGGCAAAAATGGTTGTTATTTATGAGTTTAGATAAACAGCGGAAAAAAATACAGGTTTCCGTCATTGGCTAATCTTTAAATGGTTGTATTAGTGTAGGAGAGACGATCGTACACTTACGGGGAGTAAATAAAGTTACTTAAACCAACAAAGAAGCATTTGGAATGGCAGATAATGAGTGTGACCAGCGAGAAGGAACGAAATGTCTGGCTGGGAGAGGTTACGATATTTCCGGGCCATTTGACACTTTGTTGTTACCCTACAGTGTCAGGGGCACGCGGCGGGGGAAGAGAAAGATGGTACAAATAAAACTGTTTTATGTATGTGTGTGCACAGTCTTATAGCTATTTTAATGTTTGGATATGATAGTGAATTTACTTCACTATCATATCACACTTCAGTTTTAAAATTTCTGACCTTGTTTATTATTTAATTTCAATCTACCTTCCTTTATCATAATAAATAGCCTTTCCCAAGCATGTTTCCTAAAATTATGCCTAGTTCTGCCAGGGTTGCGGAATTTGTTCGAAAGAGAACGCGGCCCTGGAACGCAAACGGCATTTGGAGGAATACGGATGAGTTTGAGTACGTAACAGTCTAACACAGGGAGAGTTAGACTCTTACTGACTAAAACCCATCCACTCCGCCTAGAGCTGAAGGAGTCATTAATGATTTCCCATTGTTAAAAAATTATATACCTACTTATATGTATATTGTTACTTAATAATTTATATTATTTTATTGTTTTCATAGTAAATGACTCTACTGGATCGACATTTTAAACATGCCAATGGTCTGCTGAGTCACAGTACAGATAGTTATGTACTTAGATGGATAGATAGGGAGACAGAGTCAGCTTAGCTTGCTTGTAACCAAGAGTAAACGCTACATGCAAAATTGCTTGTATATTTGTTTTTTATTCAGTCGACGACTCATGGCGTTTCGATTTTGGTCAATATAAAACGTCTGTTAAACATTATAGATAAGCTAAGAGCATACAACCGGAATGCAGATTAGGTCTAGTGCAGTATATTTTCAAATAGTCTGCTAATTTGATTGTGAGTCACATAGGACCACACAAGGACTTAACTACAATATACACTAGCGTATTTTCAACACCACACATGTGGTAATGCGGCCAGTGTTCTGGGCGCTTTTCCCTTTGATAGCGATGTGACCTCTTTTAATACGTCAATGGATGTGGATGAATTTTTTGATGCCATTTATGAGTTCTTCCCCTCCCTTTTACTCATATACAATATTTTCTACTACTTTGTATTTAGTATCTATAAGGTTTATGTATTTCTAAATATATGTAATTAAATCAGCTATGCACAGTACATTATTTTGATATAAGTACGGGGTTACATTTCAATGCCAATTTTTTTCCAGACAGGTATCAACCAAAGTCACGATTTATTCAAAACCCAACTCTAAATCATTTGAAACAATCAGTTCTCCCTCAATAAAATAAAGTCATTTGCTTTAATTTGGGAGTGTGGGTAATTTTTGAAAAAAAACGTGTTTTTATTGATATCTAAATAGCTGCCGCCCGCGGCTCTGCCCGCGTGCGTTCTCTCAGAATATGTAGTATCCTATGTGTTATTCCAAACTATAATCTACCTCTCTGCCAAACCTCATCAAGATCCGTTCAGCCATTCTGACGTAATTAGTATAGAAGTATAGATGATTGGAAAAGAATGCTAGTCGTTGAAAACTAACCCCATATTAAGATTATGTAGTAAAGTGTAAACATGTACCAATCCAGCAATGTTTCGGGAGTTCCTCTAACCTGCTATACCTATGTTATTGAATTGTCATTGAAGCCTGAAAGCACAAGAAACAAATACATTGGTAGATTTGAATATACTCATAAAAAACCATTATGCAGGCAGTCAAAGTTCCCAGTAAATATTTTGTAAAAGTTCAACAAGGTATGAAAAGCATATTCTATTCATAAAATTGTGCTTCAAATATACTGAATAATTTATGCTAAAATCTATTTTTATCCAAATATTGTAATCCTACCCAAAATGAAGAAACAAATTATACAATGCATGTAAAATAAGCTGAAGGAAGGCCATCTGATTAATTTATATCTTTTAGCGCTCACTTCAACGTCGATGTAGGTACCTAGTACCTACCTACTTGTATTGAATTAGGTGGTACAGTCAGCAACAAAAGTCGATTAACACGTCAGTTTTCAAAAGAAGAATGGTCACGGCCTTAACAAAATTTACCAAACTCCGACAGAAATCTAACATATTCTAGTTTCTTTGTCTTCTAAAATATAAGAGAAATAGGTACGTTTTTTTTTTTGACTTCGTTAGCGAACACATCGCTTGCATAACCATCGTGTTTGGGCTCATTTCAATCGTTCTGATGGATACTATTCATTATTGTTAGTCACAAGGATCTGATGATGGAGACCATAATGGTGGATAGTGAACACATTTCTGCTCTTCATCATCAGACCCTTGTTTTCAACTATGCATAATATCCATCGGGACGATTCAAATAAGCTCAAACACGACCGGCATACTTGTAGTAATGGATGAAAAATAACTTTTCGATACTTTGTCTGAAGATATAATATCCAAGGTCATTATTTATGCGTTATACATCGAAATCGAAAAAAAAACTTATTCTTGCTCTACTTATGATGACAAAAAACTACGATAGGTCTCAATTCTGTCGGAAAGAAGGAGAATGGCAATTTCTGACCCAGAGGTCAGATATTACCATTCTCCTTTTAATGATTTAATTTGAAACGTAACACAAGTAAAATTAAACAACGTGAACAGTTAGCTGTTATACGAAATGGTAAAACCAGATTATCGAATCATTTTGTGTCAATTTATTTAAATTGTCGCCGACTGTACATGCTTTGTATGTCAAGTTCACAGCTTTTAATTGTAATAATATTAGTATTCGATTTACACATGCAAAATTTATGAAGTTGTACGTGTCTTGCTAAGATATGAGATCACTGCCGAACTTGACAACTTTTTTATGCTAAAGCTAACTATTGAAATACGTAAACTAATTTGTGACGTTGCGTTTTATTCCTGAAGCGATATTTTCCATAAACACAATGGTAAAAAATCAGTAACAGAATTTTCAAACAGTATAATAGAGGTATGTAGGTACTGATTGTGAAGTAAGATTTGTTGACACCTCTTTCATTTTCTAAAAGGAGAAAACTCATTTGAGCATGAGCACTCAAAGACTGAGCGTTCCTCAACCGCTAACATTTTTCTGGTAGAGTCTTCTTGTCATGACAAGAGAGAGGTATGACAGGTTTCTAAGCATTAATTTATTTTTTGTAGACCGAATATTGTAAAAACATTTTTTTGAAAACAGTAACTATGTAGATTCTTGTTCGTTCTTCTCCATAAAAATCTAACTTTGTGAATGGACAGTAGAGTCACTTTATTTAATCTGTAAATAATCTGAAAAAAAGTACCATTTAATGGCCTGATTGAAATAAACGTTTTGACTTTGACTTAAAAGCACTCACTGTTACCATTTTTTTAAGATTTTTAAAAATATCTATATGGTTAGGTTTTTTTAATAAATGTTATTATGAAAAACAAAAATGTGATTTGCTTAGCAATTAACATTTTGAGAAATTATAGCTTAGTGGCAGTTTACTAAAGCCGATTGAATAAAAAAAATAGCAAACAGCAATCCAATATCTCATCTCCACGCAGAATGAAGGAAGCATAAATAAAACGTATGCGCAATCCAGGGGGCCTACCACAACCTCTTAAAACAATATTATTTTAATATTACTTTGTAATTTCTGTTGTTGCATTTTCAACTCTCGGCGCTGATCCGAGCGTTGAAAATGGAACAACAGAAATTACAAAGTAATATTAAAATAATATTGTTTTAAGAGGTTGTGGTAGGCCTCCAGATCATTAATTGAGCTGTTCGCCAGCTCTTTGCCATAATTATACTTCAGCGTGGTTAAATTAATAACACATCACTTGCAGATAACTAGATATTATTTTTAAATTATGGCATTCTTGTTTAACGTGGTTTTTATTTAAAAAATGCCCTGCCACTGCTTTGCACGGCTATAACAACTTGCATAAATAATGCCGTGGTTTCTTTACTTCATTTTCTTACACAAACTTTTCGTAAACTCCGAAATGGTGAAAACCGCATTAGAATGCGCTGCATCGCTCAGAAGAACAACGCTGATCCACAGCACTGCAATACTGCAAACATGTCGAGGTCAAACCATACAAACAAGATAGAATAACAGCTCACTTGTCGTTCACTTCACCTTAGTGTACACGGTGAGATGTCGACAAAATAGACTGGCTGGTAGCCTCAGTAAGACGCATTTTTATATTGGATAGACACTCATACAAGCGATGCGACATAAAATAAAGCACTACTTCATCTTTCACTCTTAAAGAATTATCAAGGTTTCTATACGTATTAGTTATTTCACAAGCTATCGCGCTAAACACGATTATGATTTAGATAGAAGTAATCAGACCACAGTTACAGAACAGCATATAATAACCGTTCGCTTATGAGAACTCAGGCTTTGCTACTGTTTCATTTTTCATTCGTCTTTGACGTTCTTTGAATTTGGAACATAATAATTATGATGACCGAAAGAATGAGTGTTAAAATTTAATGGCCAACGCATCGCATCAGCAGAAGTTTGAAGAACCAGGAGCTCATTTCTCCCTAACAACGGCAGACTACTCTACCTAAATCCAGGAACACATGAATAAACAAACCGATTTACAATTGATAATAAAGACACGACTGTTTTGTAGAAAGTGGAGTCCTAGGCCGGGAACACGATACAATGATGCGACAATTACTGTGAGTCAGAATTACACAATAGGGCGCTAAGTGGGTACGTAATCAATTCAAGGAATAGCTAATGGTTACACTATTTAAATTCTTACGTGACTACACTTACCTAGATGATCTATCTTTAATCGAAACTTCTAATAGGTAGGTAAGTAATAAATGTTAAAATTGATAATTTGTATAAGGTAATTCTGGAAGAGCTGATACGATTATGAAAATTATTTCACTATAGAAAGTTACCTACATTGTCGCTTCGTTTTTATGGAACCATATACCGACCCACTCTTGGCAAAACTCTCCCCCAACTCCTTCAAGAAACTCTTCTCCCGTGCTTCCTCAAACTAGCCCTCGCGTTACACGTCCGGTCAACTCACCACCTCTTTCTGGGTCTGCCTCGGTGGCACCGTCCATTTTCAGACACTCACAGTGTTGAGACTTTTGCCCGGCGATCAGCTACGTCAGCTGCTCAATCATACTTAGGTACCACCTCTACTTTGCTACTGCGCAGCTACTTTTTATTCCAGTCCCTGCTGGATAGTCCACGAAAGCTAGCCGAAAATATACGAGCTTGATTTTACGGGCCATTTTAATTAATAAAAAAGGTCCGATTGTTTCAGGATCAACACTGGCTGGCAATATACAAAAAAAGCCAATTTAGTTTTACATCAATAACGTTCATGAAAATGCATGAAACTCTGATGAGTTCGAATGCGGAACGCCGTCGAACGCAGTCGACCGCTGTCGAATGCGGTATACCGACTCCGACTATTTACGGCCCGCGATAGCTCTCGCCGTAAAAACGTCAACGTGCGCCCGATCCTCGCCTCCTATCGCGGCCCTATCGCCGTCATAGATCCCCAGCTATCTATAAGCCACGACTTTTGATATACGACCGAGAAACCATTGGTTACTGCCGTACTGTGCTGGTCTGCGTATCCGTGATAAATGCACGGATTAGCAATGATTGTGTTGCTAGGTTGTTGCGACAGTTTGGTAACGAAATAAGAGCAATAAAGTTTTCAATTTTCCTGTTTTAGGTTGTCAGTTGAACAGTAAATTGGTCCACAATTTATTTCTTTAGCGCTATTAATCAATTGCACCCACATTCACGATTGAGTAGGTAGGTTTAGATCTTGTCAACCATATTGATGTAGGTAGATATTTTCCGAGAAAACTCATGGCTTCCTTATGAAAATTGTTTATTTAAAGATTTATGAGTTTAATAGCAATAAATTGTACAATTTATTGACAAACTTCTTGTGGGATTGTACCTACCTACCTATAAAATAACGGAAATTATCTCACGTTTATTTTACCTTCATTCGTTGTACAGGCGCCAGCACATCAAGCTACTGTAAAATTTTCCCAATCAACCATAAATGTAATACTGTAGCGATAAAGTTGAAAACGGCGACTGTACTCTTAGTTCAAAACAATAATCTACCTACCACCGAAATTTTATTCTATTTTTTTAAACAACAAGAGAAAATGCTGAAACAATTTCTGCTATATACAAACAAAAAAAAAGCAAAAAAAAGTTAATTATAAGTGCTGGAAAAATAATAAGTGCTTATGATCTATCGTTTATATGCTTGAGAACATTGCAGTAGTCTACATAATTATTATGCTGTAAGTAATCAGGTGCCAATGCTCGTGTGAAAATGCAAATAATAATCGATTAGAGTATTGAGAAACGGTCGATTATATGTAGCGAACAAATTGCGATTACCTACGAATGGCTTTGTTCCGTTCAAAAAATGAAAATGAATTTTGTGTTGATTTACGTGAAACTGTGGCAGCCATTCATATACTCTTGACTTAAGCAAAACTTTGTAATTTTCTGCTATTCAAGAGTAACAAGAGGATTTTGACAATTTAGAAAAATGACATCAGCTGACCAAAAAGATGTACGATTGTCACCGCACGTCTTCTACTGATTGATAGGGATGCTGAATGATATCACGGACTGTCAAAAGTATGATTTCACTTGTTACGTGTATTGAGTCCACGACCTTAACTAACGATAATAGAAGTGTTGCTATAACGCGGTCCGAATGTGAACTGACTTGGTGTGAAATGAGTGTTCATTTATTATAATAAAATTTTGATGAGAGTGCAATGAAATGTGCGGTTGCACCGTACGGCCCGGGCGCGGGATGACTGATGCTGAGGATGCTTGGAAATAGCTGACATCCTGTAGAGCTTGTCAAAATATATGGGGTTGGCATGCGCTATCGAAACGTCACGTCCCTTACATTGATTAATTTCGAATCTTCGAAATCGCTATAGGTAGAATGGCACTTTTATCCAAAGCCTAAGATCGGCATTTCCTTTGTAAAGAACCCGTTTTACTTTTCAAGCCACCAAGTACATAATATTTTACCACCTTCTCATATAAATGTGTTTAAGTACGAAATAAATCTCAGTGAAGGTTACGGCAGTGCGGCAGGAAAAAAGAATTGGAAGATTTTATCATTGAGATTTATTGTTTGCACATACTCGTACCAACATGGATTAATTCCATGTTTACTCGTTTTTTACATGTTTTATCTTGAACGATAAACGATACAGCCATTTAAAAGTTTACATAAATACCCATATATTTTGTAAACCATTTCAGTTTCACACAGCATAAAATATTCACTACGCATATTACCAAACTACCCCTTAAATCATTTAACGCCTTCAAGAATGCATTTGAATTAAAATTCATGAACTAATTACTATAGGGCGTGTGCGAAATGAAATAAACTAATTAAAGGGCAACACTGGCCGACCAATTACAGCAGTTGATTTATCAGTGTTGCCTGATCAAATAATTAAAAATACGCCGGCCGGTAGATGGCGGCACGGTCGTAAATCGGCTACGTTCGCGCATTCAATTTGCGGAATGAAACTGGCCGGCCTCAATATGTTCAGTATATGAGAATTGACGATTTATTGTTCTATGAACTGAGCATTCTTCGAATAATCAAATTATTATAAATAAAACGGTGGCGAGTGTTTATGTCACTAGCGATAATGTCTCTCTACATTCTTTGTTTCACAGAGCGGAAACTGCTAGAAAGGTTATCAAAAACGCCAGTCTGGTGTCTTTCCGTAGAAACCAAACGTGTTGACAGTCGATACACCTTACTCATAAAAATTGACATCTAGCGACATTTATTTTGTGTGGTAAACAGCTGTCCAATTGTGCGACCACGGAATTCTACCTATTTATTATCAATGGTGTTTCTAGTCGCTGCTAACATCCCTTGCTTGTTCTATCCCGAGGTATTTTTATTTTGCATTCTTGGGTCTCTGTTGCTAGGGTACGCCTATCTAATCCTACCAGGAGGAGGTGCTTGGAGGTGTATGTGCAATGTTTACGAAGGTTAAAGCTATAATTGGTTCAGCAGATACTTGATCCCGGTGACCTCAGCTTTAATCAGCTATTATTTCTCATGTACAAAGACAAGAGGTATTTTCGCTCGCAGACGGTTCTTTACAGTGAGATTGAATTACATTCGTATTTACTCAATACTAATTTACAGATAGATAGATACCTAAAATGAATAAGGAGATAAAGCAAATATACCTATTTAAGTACTTAATAATTATATAGAAACTTGAGTAGGTAATCATCACATTCCTCAGACAGATTCAATATAAAATATGTAGTATGTTCATTTTAATTGAGTTTAAATTACCTATATTCATATAGCGGCAGACCGATGGTCACTTTGCCTTCCAACTCAAAGAAGTATCTTATCTTATTTATTGCACTGATACCCACGATGTTTAAAGTACATAAATACATCAGGCCTACGAACACACAGATAAAAGGCTTTAAATCATGTAAATATATGGAATAAATCATCTTTATCTTTCTCAACATATAAAAATCTACGAACATCGAGGAATAATTTTCTCTTAGGTACCTATATAATTACGCTAATGATCACCGGCAGTTCAACAAGAATTGAAGTAGGTATAACTAATTGTGAAGTTCAACGGCTTTGTACGTAGGTATGAATAAATCCGCTCTGGGCGGAGCGGAAAGGAGTATCAGACTCTTACTGACTAAAACCCATCCGTGTTTCTCCTAATGCTCTTTGCTTTCCAGCGCCGCAGTGACTCTTTCGAACCTATACCGCAACCCTGGCAGGCATGGTCCTAGCGGGGCCCCTTTTAAAAAATACACCCTGAACTCAAAATATCATAATGCCATCCTAGTGGATAAACCTCTCCATAGCTGGAACGCTACTCTATGCCCTCCACATTTAAAACAACTAAATCGTACATACTCATCACAGCTAACTACCAAATCTAGTGAAATGCATCAGGCGGCTAAATAAATCCCGGGAATAAGTCTCTTCTATATTACCGGGATTGTTTGCAGCCAGGCTGCTAATTGACGTCACTGAAAGTTGATGCATTCCACAAGCAACGCGTTCCAAATTATTTACGAGTGTTGCATTCTATATTTTTCCTGAAGGCAATAACGTGTGATGCGCGAATTGAAATATGGAACGAATCGGGTGCGGTGATGCCCCGTTTGATCGAGCGAGTTGGGATGGCCACAGCTGCATCTACCTGTAGTGTTAATTTATTTATGTGTTGTAGACGATGACGTTTGGAATAGGACTGCTAGTGTATCGTTTTGTCATTCTAGTTTGAAACGTTTATTTTTGTTAATATATCTCACGAAAGATATCTTCAATTCATTGTTAGTGGTCAGTCAAAATATTCCCATTGTGAAACTTGCTACTAGCTTTCGTGCTAGTATTAGTAGTCACTTTGATTTATTAACTGCAAACACTAACCAACAAACTCACAATACAAACATGATCTGCAATCGACTATTTCCCAATTTCTCAGCAACAACAATCGTACTTCACTGCAATATCGACAGCAAGATAATTGTCTCAAACTAAATCCTCAAGTCGTAACTCTACTCGCCTACAATTGTAAATAAATCGTGAGCTAACCTAGTGGTGTGTAACGAGCTCAAACGGGGCTCCGATGCGATATCTCGAGTCTCCACAGTCCAATGTTATATTGCTCAGTCGCCGTTTAAAGTACGAGTTTTTGATCAGTCTCGCCTTGAGGCCGATGAACTGGCTTGATTAATCATACTGCACTCTTTGTCTTTTTGAAGTATCGTCCAGAAATAAACTGTTTGTGCAGGGGTGTGCTGGTACACCTGTCTGTAAATAGTGTGTAATATTGACGTTAATATTGTTTATTGTTGGGCCATTACTGTAAATTCAATCGATTGCCAATTTACACCTTATTTGTACTGTTCCAATAGTATCAGCAAAATTATTGTTCGTCTTCTTATTTATTTCTCAGTGCTGTGAAGTTGGAAGTGTGTTTGTCCTGACTGACTATCAAAACACAGCCAAAACTGCTTATTTAAGACAGCAGCTGTAGAATAAAGGTAAATATTACAACGTAATAAACTGCAAAGAAAGGATTTTTGGAAAATCAACTTTGTACCGTGATCTAATCTTTTATAAAAATCTCTGCATACTTCTCTAAAACATTCCTCCTATTCACTTTGCGTTTATCAAAGTAAGTTTGGTATGTATCGTCTTGCATTAAGTACGTACTTCCTGAAAATTAGCCAAAGTACTAAATATAACGCGAGACCTAGCCCATTATAATTCAACTCGCATCTCGCGATGTATTTTTAACCACCCAATAATTTATCAGTTGAAAAATACATGAGTCTATGGACTACGACGTAAATATCAATTCACTTTATAAGGACAGCTATAAATTGCACATGGGTGATACAAAGATAAAAACTGGTATGTAGGATAATAGTCAGAAGCACGACAAGGACTCAGAAGTGCTGTAAGTCATCTGTGGTAAAGATGAGCTGACATAGAAAGCTAAGCGAGTCATGACCGAGAACGAAGCTATAAAAAGTTACCACTATTTTCTAAGTAATTTCCTGCACTTGATTCAGCCTCCTTCAATCAATTTGACAGTTATCGGCTTTTTATTTATTTGAATCAGTATAGAGGTTTTTCCAAAACTTTTTAATTTCAAGAAAAATACTTAAACTTAATGTTTTACATTTTAGAAAGCAAAGTATAATTCATAGCACATAAGTTGCTTTGCCACACCCTCGCCTCCTATAAGCTACCTAGTTCTAGGTTTCAAATCGACTATACCTACTCTAGAACTGTGGCTAGAAACGATTAATAACTAAGTTATACAGAACATTTTTTTTTATTATGCTTGTGGTCGCTGTAATTTCTTTAGGTATGTAGATCTTTCACGGTAGCGGCTGTCATCTATAAAAGCTTTGCCAACAGCGCAATGCAGCGAAACATTCTAAGAATTTTTATTGCATACTTTGGACGTAAAAAAAAAAGCAATGCCATTAAAAATTGAAGGCATACTTGAAATAAATAATTGTAATTGTAAATCTGAACAGTTACTACAAAATTTTGAAATTAGGACGTATACGTATGGCAAGTAGTAGTCTTTTGATAGCTTTGTAAACTTAGCTTGTGCTGTGCCCTATGCTTATAGTCCTTCGAATGATTAATTATAGAAAATTAATTACGTTGACATTTCGAATAATTGCAATTAATTTTAACTGTACCATTCGCGTCACATCCCATGATCGTAATTACAAATGAGAAGGTGCGAGGAACTGCCAGGATCATAACTTGAGGTTTTTGTTGAGAATTATTTCATACATTTTTATCTCGCTATTATTAATGAATGGAAGTGTTAACGCTTGAGCTTTTCTACAAAGTAAAGTAATTCAATGAACGAGCTGAAGAAACAACTTATGTTAAAGGAACGTTTAAAATTGTGGTAACGCTCAGAAGTTCCTAATTAACTATACAAGCCTGTATACGCATACATTGCGACAAAACAACCCCCATGATTTAGATATGAAACCTTAGTACTTGTCAAGTCTGAAAACTTCGCAACCAAAACTCTAAACAGCGGCGGGGGAACTTCTGAAGCTTCAGTGTTGCGGTTAAACTTACGGACATCCGCAATAAGTTACAACAAGTTTGCGGGGAGCCCAAAATCGGTACCTTTTCAGCACAGAGCCCCGCAAAACGACACCGTGCCAACGTTTACGTTAGCACCCACTTAAACGTCAAAGCATTCCGACACTGTGTCGTCAGCTGGAACACGCTCATTGGTCGCAGTGGCCAGTATAAACATCAGGGTGTTACAAACTTATTTGCATTTACACGGGCCAAGTAATTGCGTTGCGCTACAGGGAGAACTTTAATTAAACTTAAGAGTCTTAAACTTAAGTAGATATAGCTTAAGTACGTAATAAGAAAAGTTTTGTTAATTACCTAGGTTGATCCTAGGATTACCTACCTACGTATGTAGGTACTTGTACTGAGTTTGTTGCCAAAAGCGGAATTAGCAAATTGGATGTTAGGTATATTTTACCGGAATTCATATGAGAGGGAAACGGAGAATTTTCTTGGAGCAATTTCATTTCATATGTATTGTGACATAAATACCTATCGCCAGAATAGAGGCTCTATTTCTATATTTCACCCTGTAATCGGTAAAAGGGGTAGTGCATACCTATCAATGTGAAAATAAATTCTTTCTCTTTATCTTCCTGTAAATATTATGCTTTGACACTGGAAGCAGAGGAGGAAAAAATATATTAAAATGAATATTCTACGGATACTACCTACCTACCTATTTTTATTAGTCATGTCATGATACAAGTCAACTTTTCGTAAAACAATACTTTTTAGCCATTTCGTTTTATTTTACATAGCTATACCATTAACTGATTGGACAGACAATAGCTACTAGAAATAACACTTAGCAAAAATCCGACCACACATCAAATCTATTTTCGTAACAAGATTAACATAAGAAATAAATAAAATTTCTATATTTATTACATTTTAGCGTTAATTTTCGCACTATAAAAGCAATAAAAACCGAAAAACGCATTAGTGATCATTAAAAACCCATAGCATAATACCGTTATCTACAACCAATTGGAATAAAACTAAAAAAAACGGAGAAATCTAAAATACATATAAAATAGTTAGTACGGAGTAACAACGCTTTCGAATCGGCTGTGAAATCAATCAATTGATTAGTGACGGTTGGATTAATAAAACAGTTGGTGTATAAATTGAAATTGATAGTATCAATAGTAAGTTATAATTTAACAAGTTGCATTGTAAGGCGGTGGCCACACCGATGGGAGTCGCGCGACGCACCGGCGCCTGTGCCGCTGGGCAAAGGTTGATTAGTTTTCTGTATCTGATTGGAGGCTGTATAGGTAGCAGAACTGTTGTTAATATTTATGTGTGTACTTAGAAAGAGGTCTGTAGGTATATCACTTTTAATATATTGGATTACCAACACATAAAAACTTGTTGAGATTTACTATTGTAGAAGCGACAGAGATTATATTACTCAACTAAAATGCGTAACTATACCTTTACCCATTTATTTTCTATCAACGAGATTCACTGATCAACGAATATTAATAGCCAACATCACACCCAATAATTAAACTATCGAATTAAAACTATTCCGTCGAGTACACCTGTGTAGTGTGTAATACAAACGTAACATAAATAACGGCAGTTATCTCCTCTGAACCGATCAAATAAAAAATTCTAAGTCTCTTGGGAGATAAAAAATAATAGAAAAGAAGTCAAAATCTTTCGGTTTGGCGTTCGTGACCATTATATTTGTATACAGCGGGAAATAACAGTAACCGTAACCGTTAGTCATTCGCTAGTGTGAACTAGGTATTACCTAGCTCTAGCGTTTATTTTTAGTACCCTGTATATGCTTCCAGTCGCACATAAAAAAAGCGTTTTTAATATGAAATTAATAGATTTCAACTCACTGGAATTTCTCTTTTTTACAGATATTACTTTTAATTGGGTTTCTGCAATTGCGGCAAGTATTAAAAAACTTTTTCTAGAAAAAACGATTTCTATTGCTATTTTTGGAAACCAATTTGGGATAGGTGTGAAATTGTAAATCTGTGGTGCCAATGAATATTAAAAAATACAGAAGTTCTTGCGTTTTATCGACCAATATCATTGTGTTAGTCCCGGACGACCGAGCCTTCTAAATCGCGTTGGACTGACGATATCTTCAGTCACGAGAATCAGTTGGGAAAAAGAGTGCATGGGACCAGGAAGTTTGGCAAAAGGTCTGAGAGGCCTCTATACCTAGCAGAAGGTGATTCGAATGATGATGACCAAGAGGCAACAGGGTATTTGACTGGATGTTATTTTAGTTAGTTTTTTGTGGTTTTAGTTTAGTTTTTTTCTCAAAACCTAAAGAAAAGATCAGGCGCAAAAAAAAACTCAAATAATTACAGACTTGTGAGTGTTTTAAAATCAGTAAACAGAGACAGTAGGTACTAATTGCGTGTGACGTCACTCACTAGCATCGCCATTGTGAATTTGCGCCATCCAGTACAAACGACATTTAGCTTGACAAGGATATAAGAATAACTTCAAAAGCTTGTAATTCCTCTGTTTTGCTATCATTTTTTTACGATTTGTAAAAAAAAAAATGATAGCAAAACAGAGGATGTAATTCCTCTGTTTTGCTATCATTTTTTTATCAAATTTTAGTGATAGCTTTTGGATAAAATAATATTCATTCATCTCGAGTTTTGATAGTTCTTAGAGATATTAGCGTATTTTTAAGAAACATTTACATCGCAGGTCGGTCTCCGCCAAAAATACTTCTAATTTTGATTGTCGCTGTCCTGTGTTTGTGACCTGAATTTGAACGCTTTGAACTTCAAGAATTGGCTTTAAGAGGTCGAAAATAAAACTTCTTCAGATTCATTTTATCTGAAAGAGAGTCTACTAGACACTGTCAATACAATAAAACTAAATAGCAGGAGAACAACTGTCATAATAGCAATCCTTCTTTATTGGTTGTTTAGAGGTTTGGTACAGTTATTATGTCAAAAATAGAGCTACTAAGATAATATAAGAACTTTAAACATATTATCTTTTTTAAATACTGATCTTGTAACTGCCGTGTACAAAGCACTTTTCAATTAGGAGTATAAGACGAGCCCATATTGTTCATCTAACTGCTCATGACTGTAAATTACTACTTGTATTCAGTCGTTAATCATTATTTTGTACATTAACTTCATGGTCCAATAATATGGGTGCCTCTGCTTCTTGCTCTGCTGAATACATCCATGATGGAACTTTTCCTTTGTAGTCGTCTCTCATTTTATTGAAAGTATTCTGATATTTGATATCTTCTTTCCTGTCGTCCGTCATCTTCATTCAATTCACAAGATGCTCTACAAAAGCTTTGTTATATTTCATCGTCTATTGACTCTTTGGTTTTAATCATAATCAGCAATGTCTACGTCTACGTCTGGTTGCAAGTTGTATAATTCTAGGCATTTATGATTTTGTATATCAATTTAATATGTTTCTCAATACGACTGTCTCCATCTAAATTTAACATATTTTCAGCTTTTTTTTTATATGAATGGGCTGGCTCTTGACCTCGATCACGCCTGATGGAAAGCGATAGATGAGGTCCATGATGAAGCGAGCGTGCCCAGAAGATGAGCCCCTTGAGGCACTGGTACTCCCACGCGTCGACGAAACACAGTAGGCTGCTTGACGCCGAACTCCGGTGGGGGGGTGGTCGCGCACCAGGTGGGTGTTAGCCCTACCACTGCAAGGGAAGGATTGGCCAGTCTTATTAGGTTAGGTGAGACTGTCCAGGATGCGTCGAGCGCTCGGTTCAGTTGAGTGTCTGATGGAACAAATTGCGCTACACGAGGAGGCTCCTTCAGGCATCCCAAAAATCAGTTGCAGAAGGCATGGGACATCTTTGTTCAGTTAATCTCTTTTGTGCCAGTGACTTACAAGCTTACAAGTGATAATTAATGAAAGGCAAGCTACGAATAAAGAGATAAAACTGACGATGGCATTGCAGACAATGCCATCGTCAGTTTTATCTCTCTATTCGTAGCTTGCCTTTCATTAATTATCGTTTATTTTATAACCTACAAAATTCATGGCTTCATTTGGGGCAAGTATTACAGTCAAGTTTATAGCACTGCAACCAACACGATTACTCTGCTAAAACACTATTTCAAACTTATAATCAAAGATCTATTTAGATAGAAAGTGCCACATCTACGCAAATGCATGACACAAAGTGATGTAACATCTAGTTAAACTCATAGCTATAAACTGATTCTGATGCACATCGCAATATTTAAGGGGGCCGTGGACACAAATTGAAAATTATGGGTTGTCGCGTCAGAGTAACGAGTGCGTTAAATTATATTATGAAACATGTTTATGTATAGTTTGGACTATTTTAGATTGGACTGCCCTTTAATTTTGTTGTGTATCTTTTTATAATTGTCTGTTAGAAGTATTTGGGAGGATATTTTTATTGAGAGACGCGTACAAGTGGTATTTTTTGTTTAATTTGTAGAATCGTCGTGGACGGTGAATCTTTCGGATCGGATATTTTTTCTGTTTAATTCGAGTGAAGAGTTAATTTTAAGAAAGAGAATAAAAAGAAACCTTTACAATTGACTCAATTGATTCATGCGACACCACAGTACCTATGCGTAGCTAAAACAATAAATCTTCACCACGACTAAAATAACGAACACTAATCAATTTCTAAAGAAATAAGAACGAGTATCAGTCCAATAACAAGTACAATGATACGGCTAGAAAGGCGTTTGTCCTCAATAATTCAGAGTGATTAATTACAGGTCTGTTTGTTATTATACGCCGTTTTATTACGGCAGATCAGTGTTGGCCTATGCGCAAATTAGAAATTATTACGCTTAAATTATCATAAGCTTATGTCAAATGATACATGATTATAGAGTTCTGGGAAAATCTATTTGACTAAAGTCAATTTTAATTGGTATTTTAGAAAAAAATGGCGATTTGAGTAAGTAAGACTACCAAACTACCTAGGTACTTGCAATAACAAAAAACGTTACAAGTTACACGACTTATAAAACAGATCCATGCAAGATTTTACACAATCTAACTTATAATAACTTTATTTCTACCGTGTTTACACATGAACATTTTATCACAATAACTCATAGTTCCACCTCCAATCAGAAATGAACCTTCAACCCCATACTTAAAGTTAGAATTGCCACAAAACCGCCAATAGAAAAAATCTAAGAATTTTCTCACGTTCGCGGTGTGCTACCATCTTCAAGGTTAGATGTGGCAGATAAAGGCAGTACACATAGGCCGGTGGTAGTTAAAATGGTCATTTTCCACATCAGTTGACCACATGGGTCATGTTCCTCTACGTGACGTCCATTATAACTAGTTTGACAACGCAAACGTAGGCTTACGCCTGACTTACAGGTTGCTTGAATTATTAGGGTCTATTTTGGTTGCTGTGTTGGGTAGTAGGTACCTATGTGTATAGTAAATTAATATTAAATGTACCTTTGAAATACCATCCATAGATTCGGAAACTTTACTTTGTCAAGTAAGCATCTAATTACAGGCTTGAGCCTATACAATTTTCAAGCTATGTCATCGGTCTTAGCTAGCATTGGTAGATCTTGGACACAATAATTGTAGGTAGTCAGAAACTCGAAGGCTGACAAACAGGCAGGTACAGATCGATTGTATTACCCAGATACAGGGTGGCTGAGTACTAGAGTTTAGCACAAATCAAAAAGTCATCTAAAAACTAGTACTCATCAATTTATGGGTGAAAAGAAAAATTCTTGTAAAGGATCTAGTTTCCCTAATATCGAAAAAATTCAGTCATTAACTGAAAAAAAGACGATTTCCTAAAATTAATACCACTTACACATGCTTTAGTTCTCAGAATTATCTAAACATCCTATTGTTTAGATTACTCTTAGAACTAAAGCATGTCACACAGCTGTTTCGCTCAATATTATGCCTACCTACATGCATATAGTCTGGCACTGCCAAACACACAAGATGCATCGTCAGCTGACTCACTGAGATGATCGACCTCCAGACTTATATACTATACGAGTAAGTACGCCGAGTATTAAAATATCTGTGACTGTTTCTAATAAATTCGTATATAAGTATAAATAAAAATATGATATCTGTGTTTCATATTTATTTGACGAGAGATCTTGGCTCCATGTGGATTTGAAAAGAAAACTGCCCTCTCTTTCCTTGAGCATGAATGATTTTGGAAAAGCAACAATTTTACAAGGCAGATAGCGGCGCAGTGAACTCGACTCTGTGCCATAAGATTGGCCAAAGACAGCAAATGCTGGTACCTACATCTTATGCTGCATCCTGTTGAACAATACATCTATGAGTATCAATTTCATCTAACATTAAATAACTTTGGTAGTCCACAGCAATCACACTTTACTTGACTTTTTTCCTTGCTTTAAGAAAGACAACTAAACCGCGTGGATTAAACAGTTTTAATTAACCTCGACATAACTCATAAAACTCACTCAGATTTCAAAAGAGTATGAAAATCAGAGGCATATGAAGGTAAATTAAGGCACATAACAGTCGTAGTTATTCATTGGTGTGAGGACTAAATTGTAAGTGGAACATAGCTCGCGAGGAAACGTCAAAATAAACGCAAAACACGTGCCGTACAGAGCTCATATAAATTCCACAAGTTTCATTTGCGAGGGGGCATGTGGTGCAAGATGGGAGGATTAGCGGAAATGATACACACCAGCACGTAGGTCATCATTTCATCATTATTTTCTTCTCCTGTCCTAATTAATTTCGGATTGGTGCAAAATGATTTTTTTCTCCATACATTTTAATTAGCACTCCTTTTTTTCTTTTTCTTTTATTAAGATAACCCCATTATAAAAGGTTATGCTGGCTATCAAGCGTAGCAAGTGGTTTGGAGGTACAGTCATTACCACACGAAAAGTAGGGGCAGCGAAAATTAAGTGCCCTTTCGTCTTTGATCATTAAATTATGAATAAATCTCCCGACTCCTCTTTTTTTTAATAATGAGTTCTTTTATTTTAAGTTTAATTTGATACATATCTATCTGTAATTATTTTGATCCATGATCACCAATTAAAAACACAACACACCTACGCTACCGTTATTCAAAACAGTTTTACAGGATATTAATTTCACACATCATAAACCGCATTCAGATGCAATTATTGATTGCCCAGTAGATCTTGGCACACGTTGAAATGGGGAACTAGCTGTAAATGCACTGAATTAACCTCATTTTTTACCTTTACCTACACAAGCAGCGCCACAGGAGTAGGCGAGGTTCTACTGGGTGCTACACTCAGCCCGCTTTCGTCCATACCTCACGCCAAAGTTTCAAGAGGCATGTTGAACGCATGAGCGTCATACATTCATGAACATTTAAGGTGTCCGGATCAAAGGGCTTCTCTGACTTTAATTACAGAATGATCTCATTTCTGTTCCTTTGCCAAACCAACCGATGATAGACACTTCAATGGAGCATGGATCTTCGCCATTTTAAGTTTACCGATTTAAGATCCAAAGCCCCCAGACATTTGTGGTTGATTTCTGTTAGTCACATACTTTATCGTATTCGTTTCGTTGATTAATTTAATTTTACGTTGTATATATTAGAATAATCATGCATTCTAGTGATCATGATATTATTCCTCATTCACCAATAGTGATGGCAGAAATGCCATCACTAATTGGTGAAGATTTGGTGAAGAGGTCTTACCAGACTGTTTGATCCCTGACAAAAGAATTGTCTTGAAAACTGCTGTTTGTGGGTTGACCTACAAATAAAACAGCTTAGTATACAGACTATAGTAACTACAAAAAATGTCGGTCGTCTACCACCACCTTTATACCACAATATAACCCCTCATTAATGTTTCTTACTGAAGGACGACTAATAAACGTAGTTCTCAGTCATTTCGCCCAGAAGTACGTCGTTAGAGTGATTTGCTTTCATTATTATGTCTCTGAAATGTTCAGTTTGCGTTTCATGGTCATAATGCCTTTGATTTCGGTGACGACAACGTGTTTATTATGCGAACTTGCTTTTTCTATTTTTAGTTGAATTAAATTAAACTGTGTTTCATTTTCCTTGATGTATTTTGAAGCACACAGGATGAATATCTACCGACATGTGTATGGGGTAAGCTAGCTTCAAAAGTGTCGTAAGATCGTCATGTCTCCGGCAGTTGGCAACAGAAGAGAGTCTGTCTTTTTTAAACAAGATAAGATCAAGTTATATCAGTTGGGTGGGTCAAATACTTGCAAGCTCGAAACACATCGATTTGGAAAACATTGTAGCAAAAAATAATCACAATACTGTTATAGAGAGAGCCTTTACATACAATTCTCGGTTACAACCCTATCAGGCATAACCGGACTATTGATTTAATCAGAAACTTCAAAAGACTTCAACGTTATGTAAGCCAACGAGGTCAATACAATTCGATGTCACAACTTTCGATCTTACTGCACTCCAATACATTGTAAAAAACGTTAAAATGTCAGGCTATGTGAAATATTCGAAGCGGTTTGCTTTTAATGAGGTTTGGCTGCCAAAAGCAATGATTCATATTCTTAATGGCGTCAATCTCGCGTTTGTTGCCAAATGAAGGTTAGGTGGAGGGAGTATAGTAAGTAGGTAGTATAATATCTAATGCATGTGTGACAATTTGGCATCCGGGCTTGAATAATTTAGCGCATTGGTGTAGGTCGCGCATATTAAAAAGATGGAGGTGAAATTAAGGGACCCACGTGCCGACAATTAATTCTGAAATGGTAATGAATCTATTTGGGTTAGAGGAAATGCTATCAGTGTGTTGGTCGATAAAACAGCTTGTTTTGCCGACGACATTACACTCGAAAAACTGGTACCCATATTTCTAGCGACAACAAGACTATAATGTTCTATTTTCTCTCACAAAAGCAAATAGCCACACCTCTACAATGCACAGAGCACACCCACTTTGCTTGTCTACCCGTAGCAGTCTAGATAGGCATTACCGCCATATCTAAGATTAGCTGGGACTGGGTAGCACACAATTGCTGGCTTCTATTCGTGCGCGCGTGGGCAAACATGAAAGCAATACTTCATAGGTTCTACTAACAAACCCTTTTGTACTCCCAGAGTAACGGCCGACGGGACTCTAAAGCATGTCAGTGTATATTTATAACAGTACGAGTTATATCCATGAGTAATGGGACTTATGTACCCCGCTGCATTATACTGTTGTAAATCCAACGTAGTGTCGCATTTACTATTTAAATGTATTCATCCGAGAGTTTATCCGGCGTCATGGCGAGAGGCTTTCGCGGCTGCAGACACCCATGAATAATTTTCGTATAAGCCTCATCGTGTCGTTTGGATCCCTCTACCTTAGCAGTGATTGCCTAAAATATCAAAATATTTTTCCGGAAATTCTTGCGATGGAATTCGTAAACTATTTCCAAACTGCCGTCGTTTGTAGCTTAAAGTATGCCATCGTAGGTGTCTGTTCTAAATATGCATCTAAGACTACTGCTATGTAGAAAGTGGGTTGGTGAACGCAGTAGGCTCTGAGCTGAGCAATACAGAGAAGTTAACTGTCAATCTTATTGACATGGCTTACAAAACACACCCACATTCTATATCTGGGGTTTACCAGTATTTCAAATAAAGCGACCGGCTTCCTGACCTCCACAGCTCAGTAACTGGGTAACACGCTACCCCTTGGCAAGACTGGTGTCAGTTTTTCTAGCTTCCGACTATCCGTAACGACATGGTGACACTCAAATTCTACAAATGACAGGCGGAACCAACAGCTTCACGTGCTTTCCGAGGCACGGAGGAGTCTCAGTTTGCAATAGATGGGCATGGGCACCCATCCACGAAACCACAAGCTTTACAAGCGTTGCTTAATGAGAACTTCCACAAAACAAACTCATTCTGAAGCAGCTTATTTTATTCATAATTTCTAAAGAATTCCTTTTCTAAAGTGAAATGCGTAAGTAGTAGTGGTAATTTCCTCGGTTATTTCAATAGAGGCAGATGTTAATCTTCGAATACAAATTGCAAGTGCCATCTGAAGGAAATTGTAATTTAATATCACTGAAGGCGATGAACTAGCGATTACTTACGCTCTATCTGGATATTTTAATCGATAACGGATTGCTTCTAGTGACAATAAGAATGGAGGTTATTATAAGCTTCTTTTAATTGTATATAACCGTTCTTATAATAAAATCTGTGGAAAAATAAGGGGTAATATTTGACAGAAGTCCGTCTTTCTCTGTCTTGGGAATTGTGTGACCGGTTTTGCTTTACCACCAACTCATGGTGGTGGTGAGAACCGTGGGGTTTTATATAGCTATTGGACTGTGACTGTTGGAGTTGGACTAACCTATGTCCCAGGATGTAGAGTATCCATGAGGACCTTCCCAAACCAAAAAAAACATAAGCTTCAGCAAAAAGTCGTGTACGCTCTTTCAATGCACCCCAATACTTATTGTTCTTTAAATGCCATAGGTTTATAGATCTCAGTTCCTGAAAATTATTTATAAGAATTTTAATACTAGAGAGAGACAGACACACAGGCATCACACTTGTATTCCTCAACGGGCTTAGTAGAAGTTTAAACACCCATATTTCGCCAGTTGATATTATTTTTGAAACTCTTCTAGAATTGACAATACTTCTTGACTCAGCCGAGCTGTTATGTAAAAATCTCACAGTGGTAAATGAAGCGAACTGCCACTTCACATGATGTTAAAGCTGGTTACTGAGCGGTGTTACGGGCCGTGATGTACCCAACATTCGCAGCGAGCATGTTATGTTACGCAGTGTCCTAGAATCCGTGTATTAAAACACATACGCATCATGTTCGTGCTCGTTTCCGCGTTCTGACTGCACGAATGCTCGCTTTGTAACATGTAACATTACGCCCCGGCTTATAGCTCACTTCAAGATCGTGAAATATCACCAACGCAATAAATAGCACCACAATTTATTTTGAATCATCTGACAGTTGTCTCTAGAGTTTGCAATGCTCTTTTACCAACATCTAATACATACGACCTTACCTCCAACGACTTGAATAAGTATAAGTATTTGAATTTGAATTTCGAAAATCATTTCACTTTTATCGATTCAATTGGTATGTGAATAAAAGTGAAAACGATTTCATTACGAAAACTGATGTGGACCGATATCATTGACGAGTGTTAAATTAACCGTCTGTTAGTTAATGGGGTTATAAAAACCCCGGTTTTATGACGGATGATTATTTTAAACGCGGTTTAACCGTTTTATGGAACACTAATGGTGGATTAGTAATAAATGTCAGGTAAATGATATTGGAGTCGTAAACTTATAAATGTGATGTATTTCTTCTTTTTAGTTTTTGTTTGTTCGTTTTGGGATTTAATAAAAGAGCCAAAGTACATTTTTAAGCAGCACAATTACTTATTTTTGGCAATTAAAATGTATGAAATTAATTCAAATTGTAGTTTTTTTGAGTCGATAGTTAAAAACAGAAATTGAAGTAAGTATTTTTTATGATTTCCATTGAATATTCTCTGCCTGATAGGTTTAACTTATCCTATCAATAATGATGTCTAATGTTTGGTAAAATAATTGAAATTAAAACATGCCCCACCACCCAAGACAGTAACTTCAGATACGTGTTTAATTAATTAATTAATTGAATACTAAAAGCACGATAATTGCATGCAGTGCTAATTGTCACTATGTCATGTTACAAGGTATCTACCTATTGTATTAATTTGCGTAATTAAGCAGGCGCAGTCACTGCATAATATAGTTAAGTGTACGTTACGATACATACATGTATGAAGGAGTTTGTTTACTAAGTAACTGATTGGATTTTAATCGCTTTATTATTTTGTTTTGTTTGAGCAATTAATTAAACAAATGACAGTCGGTTTGTTCGTCAGTTTTAATAGCCTTTTTTATTATGTTGAATTTTAATCAAAGTTTTATAGGGTTTTCTACTGTAAAAATATAATTAATCCTTCAGATAGATTTCCAATAAATATTGGACACGTATTTTTTTCTTTTTTTACGTAAACAAAATATGACGAAGGTGCGTTGAAAACTCGCGTGACGTCACTACGATTGTACAATTTTTACTAGCGACGTGCGTTTTATCTTAATTTTTTTTTTTTTTTTGGCGATTTGAAATTGCAAAAATACATGTCTAATTTTTTTTGAAAATCTAAGGGACGGACTAAATAGAATTATATTTTTTTAACATAATAGAAAACCCTTTTGACCGTTACCTAAATCTAATATGAGTACGTACTACCTATTTTTTGCAGGATGAGTTACCGAAGTATAAGAGTCTCCTGAAATGCTCCATGTTTTTAAAACCTAATTATGTAAAGAACTTGAACATGAACCAGTTACAAAACGTAACGTTACCAATCATTACTGCGGGTACCTGCTCATGTAAACATCAAGTAATTATTTACAACTATTTACGCAATACAATTCGTACATGAGTAGGTACAAATTAACTGCTTTAATTAAAATAATTAATCAATTAAACACAATAATATTTACAACACTCCAATTAAACCGGATTCCAACAAAATTCTTTCAAACATTTCGTAACGAATCTAACTGATCACTACTGTACCCTAATCACTTCATGGCTTTTAACTATAATCACTGGTATACGGGACCAATGATAACCACAATTATCAAATAGGCTCTCACACGGTAAAAAGTATTCAAATCACTGATAAAAACCGAGAAATTGTAATCGTCTACGGTCAATCAAAACATAGTTAAGTAACTTAAACGGGGATGTACCTACTAGGACAGCTCCCACATTCAAAATTTTTGGGTTCCGTACCTCAAACGGAAAAACAGAACCCTTACAAAATCACTCATGTGTCTGACTTAAGAACTTAAGCATTAGAGTGGTATCCGGCTCGAAGGACCATCCATTTGGGTGGTAAGTTCGTTATTTGCTGGAGTGTATTATCTATAATAAAGTACGTGTGCTTCTTGTGAAACCGTACTGAACATTAAATCAGTCAATAGCAAGTATAGACAGAAAATAAAGACTGCAGTTTTTGATCTAGGTTGATCAAAAACTGCAGTCTTTATTTTCAGTTTTACATTTTGCGGGCTATTCTATCGCTGTGACCCAGCGAAAGTCTACTTAAACAGTTGGAGTAGCCTTATCGGGCTCGAAAATTGTAGGTAGAGCTTTCGAAACAATAAATCTTTCCACGGAGCTATGGAAAGGGCGATGAGCAGAACGTTTAAGGAACAATAGCTCAGGAGTGGGCGGTATAGTCCTACTGTTTGTTGTACAGTCACGAGCATAAATATGTGACAATTATGCAAAAATAGAAAACTATTTACACCTAAAGTATTGATAGAAATATTATGGTACTGCGAACATAGTTTTTAAGAATTCGTACCATCATCCAACCGGGTATTTTGTCATCATTATCATCGTTACACAGCTTTTGAATTTTTTGTAAATGTAAGGTGTGTAAGTTGATGACTGTACCTCTTGAAAGCCGTATTGATAGGAGCTAGATCGTATCAGGCAGTACAGTTAGCTGCCTATGCAATCCGATCGGATCTGATGAATCTTTATGGACAATTGTTGACACCCACGTTGAGATGGTGGTTTCTTTAGACGTTTGAAAGTAATTAAATGTTTGTGGGTGTTTGTTCATTTCAGTGATGAGACGAATGGTGTTAACAAGGCAAAGACAAGTACTTAGAGTTAGAAGTAATTTGATCGAGAGAGAATATAATATGTGCCTACCTATAGTAAATTTTTAATTAATATTATAAATTCGAAAATGAGTTTGTTGTGCTTTCACGCTGCACCGAATTAGATGAATTTTGATCACTGTACCAGTATTCAGCAAAATAGACCCATCTATTTAGATTTTAGTTCCCTGGAGACGAAAGTCTTAATAACCGCGAGCGAAGCCACCTGCAATAGCGAGTACCAACGTAAAGAAACTGCATTGGATGAAAAAAGAGATTGACATATGGATACTAGCGTCCAGAAACTATTACAATAAGTGTATCCAACAACGGTAAATTAAACGGTGACTAGATCTTCTGTGAGAACCAACCGAAAAATTTAAAAATATATCCATTTAGTGCATGTCAAACTGATTAGCAATGATAAATCGATTGTTTCGAAAAATCAATAACTACGTATGACCAAGTAATTATCATTAACAAGCTTGAAAATCAACTTGAACAATTATATAGAAATAGTCAATTCATCACGCTGATTTCTTGGCTCCGTAGGTACTTGAAAAAGTTTGTAAAAAGCGGGACCAGTTTCCCGTTAAGTAAGATAAAGTTGAAACTTGAAGCGGCCGTTTCAAAAGAAGTGGAAACATTCGAGAAATGCCGATAGCGTGTCTGCGCCCATTGATTCACTGGTTAACCAAACCTTATGGACGGAGAACGTAAAAGTTTTACGCTGGAAAAATTAAATTTAAAAAAAAAATGTGTGTTACTTTTTACAACACTTCCAAAAATATTGTAAAAAATAATAAGTTTATATGTTGTTTTTGCCAGGCCATGCTGGCATGAGAGGTTTAGATGAGGTCGCGGAAGACCACGATGGAGACGATGACGGGATGAACTAGACAATTTGCGTCAAAACTATAAGGATGAAGCACTGCCTAGCAAAAAGGTGGAAGAAATATCTGGGCTAGGCCCAGATATTCTGCCTCTCTGGCTTTTCCCAAAGAGAGGGACCGGATAGACAAGGAAAAAGAAGAAAAAGAGTTTATCATTGCATAATTAATTATTATTTCAGATGAATACTGAACTGCTCTGTGCATTTTATATGCTTTAGCATTGTCTTTCTTATAGGCTAGTCTATTCTTACTAAAACCGCAATTCGTTACCCCCGTTTGTTGGTCTAATCAGATCACTTAAAATGTCCTGGAATTTACTCCAAAGAAAATGGATACTGTCGTTAAAGATTGGGCTAATAGCTTTTCTTTACCTATCACTTCATATCTTAATTGAAAAACAAAGTGCCCTAGTACCTCTTAGCTTAGTCTAAGCTAGAATACAGGATGCAGCTGGCTAGCAAAATACGAAGTACTAAACGAAATTCTAGGCCAACCGCGATTATATATTTTTTTAAATTCGTGACATGTCTTGACGTTTTTAATGTGCATGCTGCTTAGTAGGTAAGTGAAGTAATTAGTATGTCTAGTTTAGCCTGAAAACTTGGCTTAAAGGTTTCGAAACAAGCTTAACTACTACCCAAATGCTCCATTCAGTAACCACAGTCATAAAAAATAAATCACACTTGGGGCCAAAAAATCGGGTGACGTTTATGAAATGGGAAGGTCGCGCAAAACCAGTTACCTACTATCTCTGCATTACGTACAAACGTAAAAAGCATCAGCTTACCTATAGTATTTAGTCACCTTGGACAAAAAGACAACTGCTCATAATTACTTAAGCACGTCCCTACATGGACCCCCGACTTGTTGGCATCCCGATGATTTGTACATTAATTCATTATTGTCACTATATTTTATTACCAAACCCATAATTACTTATTGTCCATTGTTTTTAGCTATTATAAAATGCCACGCTTGACAGTTTGTCTATGTGAGTCGAAAGTACAAATGCCAATGCGTTTTTTTACGAAATATCTACCTACCTTCAAGGTATAAGTACTTAGTTCATGAAATTCACTTTCCGTTTTGGTCGTGATTAATAATTTACTAAATTACCTTTAGTTTGAGCTGATTTGTTAAGCTTGCTGTCAATAGATTTCCTGATTTGGCGTTTAAAATTTATCGGTTGACAATCAAGAATTAAAGCTTTGGTTTCCAGGTCAAATGGTTTGCTGCAGTACAAAATAACATGGATTGTTGGAAAATTAAATAAATTTATGTTTGTTGTTCGTCATTTATTTGCTTACCTTGTTTTATTTTATTTACAGGTAAAACGAATAAGGAAGGACATCTGCTGTATATATTGATGCAAGGTACCTATCTACTTCGTTATTCAATCGATATCTTTCTTTTGCACCAACATTGTTTGGTTTGACGTGGAAAACGGCACCTTAGCGTTACTGTTCAGATACAAACAGATGCGAAAACATTTCGATTCTTCTTTAAAGAACTCAACATGCTTATTCCATTGATATACTTAATAGGCTGTTAGTTCAGTATCTACTGTTGTCTAATTTTTCAAGCAATATTTAAGTTGGTTTCTGATAAACTATGTAGCAAAAACTCGCTACTCAGCAGTACCTACTGAAGAAGTTATTCTTGTCTGCAAAGTTCAATATCAACAAGACAATAAATTCTGGAATACGTCTGTGTATTTCGAATGCTTTTTATTTACTGTCATCGGAAGTCACGTCCGCCATATTAATTGGCTAATTTTCCAGCAGCTGGAAGCACATGAAGTCCTGTAAATTGTTGCAAAAACACAGAATTTATTGGTCCCGCAGTGTAAGCAAGTAATGTATGGCGTAGAATTTGTAGTTTTTTGGGATACCTTATCGGCCTATAGACTTTGTAAAGTGGGTATTTTATATACGTTTTGTGCAGCTAATTGTTTCTTATCTGATTTATTATTTTGATACTATCAACAACGTGCCTTTTATTTCCACTATTCCTGTGGATACCGCGAGTGTTTAAACCGTGAATTTTTTTCACTGAATGTACACCTGTTTAATTGCCTGTAATAGGTATAAGGCCATTTTACAGCAGGGAAAACTGAAAAGTTGTCTAAATTAGACTAGTTTTATTCTGTTAGTGTCCCAACTTTGAAGTGCCCAAGCACCTGTCCTGTGCTTTTAAAACGCGCCATACGCCATATTACTATCCGGATAATTCAGTTACTACTAAAACACTATCCGGATATATCCGGATAGTAAGGATATTTTAGATATTACCGCCAAAAAGTAAATTAAACGAATATAATCAATCAACATGTTTATTTCGATTAAAGTATCGATTAGGTTTACAAATAATTATCAGAGTCATTATGTTTTCATGAAATAGTTCATGAAAGTACCATGTCAAGGATATGAGTTTGAGGAATTGTTGTAAATTTTTAACTTAAGAAATATTGAGATGATCGATCATTTCCTGTTATGAAATTCAGTCGAACTACCTCTGGTAAATTCATGCACGAAGCTGTGATAAAGATAGGGGTAGGGGCTACGGGTTTAGCCCTGCCATCTCGGAAACTGTTTGAAGTTCGTCTGCGGCGTCATTACCTAGAGATTCATTGTGCTCTTTGATCCACTAGAGGATGATTTTATCAGACAGCGAAATACGGTCCAGGGCAAGGTGACACTCAAAAATTAGTTGATTGTTAGTTTATTTTCTAAGGCTTTGAGCACAGCCAGGCTGTCATTTACGATTCTTATTCCGTAGCTGTATATTCCTAAACGCTTTACGGCTATTGTGGCGTGTGTTAATGAGATACATTTGGATTGGAATATCAAACTCTGCTCGCCTAGTGGTAAGTAAAAGTTAATGTACCGTTTTGAGATTTTGAGGTGGTGTAGATGCGTACTTCATTGACTCCTGACTAGGATATGTAATCTCGATATTATTTTCAATCTCGGTATTGATTTGTTAAAGGACGATTATGTTTTTATTGAGTTTGTAGTCCAAACGACTTTTCCAGAGCAATTTGCTATCAAGGACTACTCCTAAGTACTTGGGACTAAGTATCCGTAGTATTAGTATTATCCGGATAGTAGTATACACTATATCCGGATACTAAATTTGAAGGATATCCAGATAATTCGGATATCCAGATAGCATGCCCTACGCCTGACTCACTGATGGGTCCAACTTTTTTTCCATCTTTTCAAAAAGACGATAGAGAATAGTTGTTCGACATGTTTTATTTGAAATCAAAAAATATTTTACACCTCATCCTCAATTCTGTCATCACCCAACCTGACCCTGATTTCGTCTTTAAAATAAGTATGTATATTATCAAGTTAACTGTACTCAAAACCCTTTCATGGGAACATCAACCCAGTAGGTGTATAATAAGAGAAAGCCTGTTCAGAATAATGGCTACTTATCTTGTTACCGCTGATTGGACATACATTAACCGGGTACCCACTTGTCTGTACATCGGTGATCTCAGCTAAAGTTCAAGGCATTCGAGCTACTTACCATTAATTTTCATTGTTAAGTAAAACTATGGGTAGCCTGAGGTTTTGCGTGGAAGCATTGTTTTGCGAAATCCTTGGGGTAAATAAGGTTTTAGTGATTGTTATGGTAATCAGCTGGTCTATTCTGTCAAGTCTCACCGTGTAAACTTAAGTGGATTGAGCGTGAAGTGAACTGTCATTCCATCTTGTTTGTGCACTTCAGGTACCTATTTACTTTAATAAGACATGTAAATTATTGATGACAGTGATATATACAGACAACTAGCTTAATCAGCCGTTTCATTAAACGCCTAGCCTTCTAATTCAACTGCGCCGTTTAATCAGCGACAAATCTGACATAGGCATAAGTCATTAAACGATATTGAACAAAAGATGTCACTAAGGTTGTTGAAAAATCGGCGCATTTGAATGAAAAGGCTAGGCCATCAACTAAACGGTAGATTAAGCTAATTGGCTGTGACTTATATGTTTTTTTTTTATTGAATCTAATGATAATGTATTTCTTTTAAAATTAATTTTATGTTTTGCAGTTATACAGGGTCCATAATTTTGTGTTTTAGCTTTAAGCCATTATTGTAACATATATAATGACATTATGGTATGTAAATAAAGATATGAATATGAATAAATTTACACGGAAAGATGTTAACATAATCGCTCTGCAGTTCCTACCTGATGATAGAGAGATGGATGAAGAGGAATTGCCCGGATCTGGAGCCAGATGACCCAGTTATAACGCCTATTCCATACCTACTCATCACCATCATTATTTCAGCCGAAAGACGTGCACAGCTGGACGCCTCTCCCTAGTATCATCACATCCTGCAAGTATTGCGGAATCGGTTCGAAAGAGTCACCGCGGCCCTGGAACGCAAAGGGTATTAGGAGGAACACGGATGGGTTTTAGTCAGTAAGAGTCTGACACTCCCTTCCGCTCCGAAGGAGTCATCATCTACCTAGCCTTTTCCCAACCAAATTGGGGTCGGCTCCCAGTCAAACCGGATTCAGCTGAATACCAGTATTTTACGTGGAGCGGCTGCCTACCAGACCTCCACAACCCATTAACTGGGTAACACGGTACTTTTTGGCAAGACTGGTGTCAGATATTCTGGCTTCTGACAATTCGTAACGACTGCCAAAGATCTCCAAATGACAGCCGGGACCAACGGCTTGACGTGCTTTCCGAGGCTCGGTATGTTAATATGGTCACCCATCCACAGACCAACCTCGGCAAGCGTTGCTTAACCTTGAAGGTAAATTGATGATATCCAATCCATCAAAAAAAATACCACCACATCGATCGGTCCTTACATCCAGTTGATTTCCGTCGCCTCCACCAGATCATCTGTCTACGATACGCTACTACTGCCGCTGCCGGTGGTATTTTATTTTTCCAATTATCCACTTACAAAATGATCAAATTCTCGAACATTTTTTGACCTGAGAAAGAGTTAACTTAATCTAAAATGTTTTTAATTGGGCCCCAAGTGGCAAAACGATTCACTTACATATAAAAAGGAATTCGTTTAGTATCTCAACGCGTGCCACTCTAAAAGCAGTTAAAAATCCAATGTATCCGAAAAAAACACGTTATTTCCACAGCTTTTTAATTCAAAGCACCGTAGGCGTTTATTAAAAAGCTCTAATTTGTTCGGAGCGACCAGGCGAACTTTTGAACGATTGTAAATCGCACTCGCGCCTGCTTTATAGCAGCAAGTAGCCGCCTGATGGCACGCTATGCCCCAACAGCCACGCCAACTCCATTATTTTAAAACTTTACCAACCAACTGTTTAATCTTCGTCACTTTTAAAGTTAAGCATAGTTCGTAGGAGCTAGGGTTTTAAGACAGCAGTTTTAAGAAAATGTTTCAGAGATAAAGAGAAAAGAAACCAAGACTTGAAATTGTCTTTACAATCAGCGGAAAATTATCACCAAATACATGTACCTTCTCCGAGACATCACTCCGTAATTTTGAAAAATAAAATCACCGTTAATAATACTAATATCAGCAGGTAGGTATGAAACCGAACCGCATAAATTCCGGGTCCTCAAAATTCGAAGAACACAATAAACGCAGCGATCGACGCCTACCACGTTCGCAAAAAACGACAATTTTGGATCCCGATGATAAACTGGTTTCCGAACGGGCAATTCGTCTTATCTTCTATCTCTTTCGCACTCATACAAAAAGTGTTTAGAGAGAAAAGGACTCAAACTCCAGGTAAGCTAAAACCGGCGATTCAAGTTTTATTTATTTCTTAACTTGTTGCTGGCACATAAAACATTTTTCGATTTACGGTCCAAAGCTTGGGTAATTGCTTTAGCATCGGACTTGACTAATTTGCATGGTATGAATTTTAAATATGGCGGCTGTTAGGAACGTAAATAAATTATCTGTAGTGCGCTGCCTGTCTTTATATTTGAGAGTCGATGTGGACACCGTAGCTGGAAAGTAGAAAGGTAGGGTGCACATGGTTTTAGGAGTGTTTTTTTGGATTCTAGGCTATTCAGAATTTGTTCACAATCTTCTAGATCATTCAGCCTTATGTTTAAAAAAAATCCCCAACAACTGCTTAAATTATATTTTTTCATACTCGGCCGCTGTATTTTTCTGATTAATTTTGTTGCGTGATCCAATACAGTTAATCGTTTCTGAGGGACTTGTCGAGCTTCATTGACTCGGCGTTTTTCTGGTTGTCGCCACTGTTGATTCTGACTTTCAAGAGTTGCAGTGGTTGGGAATGTGTGGTGCGCATATATCCCAAATAAAAACCACTATATTTAGTTTAAAAATACTGATTAGCAAATTATTTATTGAAATTCAGTTTTTTTTTTTATAAATAAATATTTTTATTTAATATCTTTAACATGTTTTGTAGAGGTAGAATTGCGTTTCATACGAATTCTGAACTGGCAACTTGCTTTATTTATTGTTAAGATAAGATATTATAATGCACTAGAAACCATTTTGTTTTGCATTAGGTGCATTTTGTTTAGGTATAAATAAATAACTGCCGATGTGTGCAACAGCTCGTACGTTTCTGCTTGTACACTCACTAGTTATATACGAACCGATAATAATAAAGATAAATCAACGTTCATTGTTTTAGATTAGAAATTATATTACTTACAAATGTATTTCATGTTGTATACCTCAATTTATTTACACTATCATACGTTACAAGCACTTAATCAATCCGCGAATGATTAATGTAGGCGGCAAAAGCCCAACAAATCAAATACTCCCAGTGTACATACGTCATCATTGCATTAAGCGTAGTAAATAAAGCTTAGTACAGAACGCACGCCACGGTCCGCAAATAAATCGCGAATCGAATTCCAAAGACGCTTTTAAATCATGACAATACCAGATACAGTGCGCGTTATCAATTAGAACTACTTAGCAAGTTTAATTTTACACCCCTACAACTTTAACCCTGCTTTTAAAAACCTTGGATTAAGATTGTAAATCGCTTGGCAATTAGTTGGCAGATAGTAAAAAGGTGTTGGTATAAGGATCGCTCGCTTCGGGCACGTAGCGCGTAATAAATAAAGGAGAGGAGAGTTAAGACTGGCCGTGAGCGGGGCTTGTTCCTTATCTGTCCGCCTGTGTGTACTAGGCCGGGTAACCCTACACCCGGTTGAAACTTAGGTACATCGGAAAGTATATTGTTGTATCTGTTTACTGGAGATAAGTGGTCCATCTTTAGGGAAAGCACTTGTGAAGAATTGACGAAAGTTTTTCAATTAATATGTAGAGCTTGTGAGGATCTTTTTTCATGTCGGTAATGTAATGACTAATGAGTAATGTTAGACTGTAAGCTTTAAGCCAACTTTTGGGCTTTCCCCAAAGATATACAACCTGTAACAGAATAAACGCAATATCTCTTAAGGGGGGCCATTGTACTCATCATTATTAACAACTTTCACTATGGCATCAACACTGAAATCGAGACTACTACTACTTGACTGAAATTGATTGTTAGTTAATTGTTTACCGAATATAATGAATTGTATCAAGGAGCATTCTCCCTAGTACTTAAGCCATAAAGGTATGATTGTTTTAAATTAAGTATTAATAGGCTTGAGCCTGACCACAATCTCACCTAATGGTAAGCAATGATGTGGTTGACAATGAAGTTCGCTGGCCTAGGCGTAACCTATTCTTCCACCATTCCTACTCTTGACTTAAAGACCCTCAGGTTGAAGTCAGGAAGCACAGACTCCAGTAGGAAATTCCACACCTTAGCTGAACGCACAATGATCGTTGGCTGTTATTATCTTTTGCAACGTGAATTGGAAGAAGAACAATACCATATGGCTGCTTTATTATGAGTCCACCACACGCGCAATTACATATTAAAAAAATAAGCAAAAGCCTGTATTAAGACAGACCACACCATTTTTAAGGCTGTTACGAAGCTGTTACGTCGATATTAACGATGTATGAAATGCAGACAGCGAAAATGCAATAAATACTCCTTGAAAGCGAGTGGTTATCAATAACAAGGTGCAGCTGGAAAACCTGCATTAGCAGATGTTGTGGTTTCTTATTTATCTCGATTGTACCAGCAACCACGCAGTTTGCAGAGGAAAACTCATTACAATTTTAAAATAACGAACCATGAATTTTAGCATACCTATCTACCGGCCTACCCGTAGGTGTAATAAACCAAAATTCTAATAAATATCCACAAAATGTCAAAGAATACTTATGGCTACATTATTTCTAATAGATTCGCGACCGTTCTTTGAAAAACGACGTTCAAGATTCAAGTCTTTGCCGCAAGAAATAAAACTTGAATTTGAATAGACGCAAGTTTGGCAAGCAACGGGGTGCCGGGCAGAGGGGCTGATTTATATTGGAGCAATGCAGCAGTGGAGTAGTGTGCAGTTAGTATTGATTTCCATTCGTAACGCCCATCCCCCGCCCCGCATGCATCTCACCTCACGCACCGTCACAATGGCAAAAGGCCAAGTATCCAACACTGACGACATTAAAAAAATATATAGCCAAATAAAGAATATGGAATGTCTTCGTTTAAATTGTGACACGCGATATATGCACACCGGCACCAGTGTGTTCATTATCATCAAGCAAGAACCATCTTTATTTCTAATGAAGTAACGTTTAAAACTGGCTCAGCAGGGTAGCACATACAGCTCGCATGTAAGTGCGAGTCTAGTGGAGCCGTGAATTGCCTCAGTGAGTCAAAACTGTTTACCAAAGCAAACGTTCCCACTGATTGAAATCGGAGGAAAATTCGTTCACTAAGCAGTTGAACTATTGAGCGAATGTTTATTTGCATTCTGATGGTCTTATAGATCGCATGAATGAAAATTTGCACGAAAGTAATGGTTTAAGGAATGTGGTGGTGTTTTTGATAGTTTTTACTTGAATTAATTTGAATATTTACTTATGTTAATGCCGCACTGAAAAATGGATAAAGTTAAAACTGGGTTATATAGGCTGAATTGAATTTCATGACAATAAACACAAAATAGATGCTTGGAAAAGTCGTTGCGATGAGTTTAAAGAACTAGTAATTCCGCAAAAGCTTTTATCGATTTGAGTATTATTTTCAGCAATAAAATAAGATCAACAACAACAAAATCACATCAACTGACTCCCAAAAAATCTTTATCTGAAGATATCTTCGGCTCGTAGTGTTGTCAGCAACAAATAATAAGTTTTATGAACTATATCGCTATGATAAACGCTCTCAGTGGCCTCGACCAACCGACACACTCCCCGGCCTGGGGTCGTTGAACGCCATTTCGGTTATGAAACCGAGTACACTCGACAACACACGGCTTACGTAATACGGATATTCGAAATTAGAATACATTTTCGAAATTAGAATTTTGAATACATTTTTGAGACGTTTGAAAATAATTATGTCTTCTATTTTTGTAAAGACTGGCAGCAATTTCCTTTCCGGCCAATCTTTGCGCAATTATTTAGATTTCCAATTGTTACATGGAAGACGCTTCGTATAAAAGATAACAAAGAGTTTGTTCAAATATAATTTATTTCAAGGATTAAAGATGAATTTAATGCCTTAGGCATTATCTAGCAGTTAACCAGGGTGATGAAGAGATATCATTTCAGTACATAATAGAAAAATTAATAAAAAGAAAAAAAAATAAGAAAAACAAAATAAAGACCGACTTACTTATTGCAGATGTTATGTAAAAAGCTAATCAAAGAATATCGATTCCAAAGAAAATAGCGCAAATCTATAAACACGATATAAGCGAGGCTAAATTACGGAAAATATTATTTATAATTCAGGTAGTACAAGTCATGGCATCTATTGCATGTTGCAAATAGCAAAATGCAATAGCAATTTATTGGGGCTTGTCAGTAAATGAAAAAATATGATTCAAAATTATTTCTGAACAAGTTTGACTAAAGCACGTTTAAAATGATTAAATTGCCGATTTATTTATAAGTTTTCCATGTTATAAGCGCAGGTGATTTATTGATATTTCATACATTTTTACGTTGAGAAATGGTCGGAAATAATATTCGTGGTAGGTATTCTCTTAAATCGTGTATGTTGAGAAGTATAAATCAAAAGTAGCAGGTAAAAATAAACCACTTAAACGTGAGGGCACGAGCGGTGTTGAATGACGTCACTGAGTGCTGTTCCGTGATTGGTCGATATTTTTGTTGTAAGCCCCCCTCATTCCTCAATACCTAATGGATAGCGTGTATTCTCTGACACCTTATAATTTGTTTATCACATTACCATTCCTGGTTATAGTCCTAATATCAATGTCTAAATTACACTATGAGAGGAAGGTATGAATTCCGGCCATTTTATTTCAAACACTTCTTTTTGTCTGTCTCGCTCGCACACGAACTGTCACTTCACATAATTCATTGACTTCCTTTTCTTTCATACTAACGTTCCGTAGGTATTTTTATCTCTTTCTTATTTCAAACTGACGTTTCGTACCTACACTGATTTTGTTGGTTGTTTTATTTTAGACATAATATTGACATTGATGAATTTGACATTAAAATTAAAGCTACACAATTTAAAATTAAATAACCTCTTATTGCTTCAGGGTTAATGGTAAAAAATTGAAAATAATGTTTGTAATTTTGTTTTTTGCAGACTCACTTTTAAAAGGATCCTTTATTTCATTTATTAAGAGATAATATTTACAGCTACAACGTACAACACTTTAGGGGCAGAGTTAAAAGAAAAATAGGGAGAGAGAAGAGTGTAAAGCAAAGTTAGAAGTCTGAGACATTTTCAATACAAAAACTAAAACAGTTTTAGTACCTATAAAAATGTTTAGGATTTTTTGTTTTTGAAATAAAAACAATATAGCTTTTATTAAAAACAGCTCTGTAATAAATGATGTTGCAGTTGAAAACTTTTGTCGACTTCTATACTACACAGATCCCTTGTAGTAGTTCCGGTTTACACGGGTTCATCGCCGAATGTCGACTTCGTAATGTGCATTGGGACATAAATGATTTTGTGGCTACTGTAATTTAAAACGTTATTGATTTTAGTGACACTCAAAATTAGTAATTATTTGTTTAAAGGTAGGTCTTACTTGCCTCCTATACTAGTGTTTTTCGGAATTTATTCCACCTACCAAAACATACACTGTATTTTTAATTAATTAAGATTTACTGAAAAATACCTACTCAGTTGGAAACATTGTTCCTTTCTTTAAGTTCTATCCTTACGTTAGGACCTAGGTGGATCCCAAATGGTATAAGTACCATTGGGGATCCACCTGAATTCCAACGTAACTTTTGAGGTACTTGGATGAGCTTAATGTATTAACTTTCATATCAAATCGTTTTTTCTTTAACTTTGCTTTTAATAAACACCATGAAAATATATTTTCATTAGTCTCATTCTGAAGTCAACTAACCCAATCGCCGGTTTTAAACAACACTACTTTAAAGACAGTTTATTTCAGTACATCCGCTGTTTTTTTTACGCCAACATTTGTCACCAACTTAAGCAAACTTTCCACATAAAATATATAACAAACAAAAGTCGGTTAAAGTAACTACTTCCTCGGATTAGATCTCGGAACAAAGAAACAAACACATAAACTGTCTTTATAGCCCATATTAGTCTACATTATGGGCACTCACTCAAATATATTTTGATCTAGTCAGTTAATTTGTACGTAAATCATTTTAGATATATTAAAATTGTTTTGCTGAAAGAAAATTATGTTTCTGTATTAACTAGAATGGTTCCCGGCCAAGAATCGTCTATCACCTTTTCAACTGAAATAAGCAAAATTGCCTATACATTTCAAAGCTGAAACAGCTGTTTCTCTTGTTTCTTCTAGTTTCTATAATAGACGACGAAACATTATAATTTATCATCAATGAAAATTATAAATCTATTCGAGATATCAATCTATAATCAGGATTACCAATTTATTTTTAAACTATCTTCTATTAGCGGCTACGCCTAAAATATTACACGAACGAAAATATGTCCTTCAGGGTCATAGGAATCCTGCCAGAGTCACCGCGACCCTGGAAAGGAAAGGGTACTTAGGAAGAGCTCGGATGGTTTTTTGTCAATAAGAGTCTGACACTCCCTCCCCTTTCATCCAGAGCGGAAGGAGTCATTTGATGATTTCACATCCATAAAAAAGGGTTTTATAGGAATGACCAGGACCATAGTCTACCCGTGTGCTAAGTTTTATCCAAATTCGTTAAGACGTGAAGGGGTAACAAATAAAAAGACAGAATAAGGGCCTCTTGCATTTATAAAATTCGTATGGATGAAGAGCTTGATGATCAGGTAATAGCGGCAAGATTAATTGGAAGCCCTTTTTAAGTACCAATACAGTTCTATGTTCCTACGCATAAGACTAAAATAGGTCGTTCTACTTATTTTAGATACCTACATACTACGTAGCCCCAGCACTATCAACGCTGTTTGAGTTATAATTAGAACTCTAGCAACACCTGGACCCAGGCTAGACATAAATTAGACACGTGTGTGAACACTGACATTAATGTCTCCAGTATGTGGTGTCATGTTGTACTGTGCTCAGCCCTGTGGCATGATTTCCGTGTTCATTTCATATAATTATGAGAGTTAAAAAGCAGATGTCCTATCGTCTTCGGGTTTTTTTTTTAGTTATTTACCGTGAAACCTTCGTCTTCTTGACCTTTGTAGCAAATCAATTGGGGTCAGCCCTCTTAGTACTTTTGCGCCAAATCGTACGGTTGTGTGTTGTCTTTTCGTTGGAATTCAGATTTTTTCCGTGTGAAACCAATGATCTTTATTATAATATTACAACTGTATTTCTCGTTGTCATAACCATGGATTGCAAAATGTTGTACATCCTCGTAAATTCGTCGATAAATATCTCGGTGACAAACGGTCTTATGCCGTGTCGATTGCGCAGATTACTCGTACATAATTTCATGGCTACTATATTTTTGTCTTGAACCTTTGAGGGAGGACATTCGCGTTTTATATGTGCATGGGCTCGCCGTAAGTCACGTCGACCGTAGTTAAGATAACTCACGATAAATCAGATTTACGCGTATGTAAAACTGAAGCGATAATTTACACATCCAATAAATGCTTTTACCTCCGAACGTTTTCACTCGCATCACGAAATCGATGCTGCATTCGAGATTCGAGAATCGAAAATCTCGATTCACACTTCTTTCATAATCGGAAAAAGCTTGGGGCGCGTCGATTTATTTTTGAAAAGAGAAAGCATCGAAAATATCGAGTTCGTCGACACCCACTCTTCCGGGTTCCGTATTATATACTAAGGTTTAAATAAATAAATAAGTCGCGTGAGACATTGATTCTTATCGCGTACCAATGAGATTTATTTGGGGCTTTCGATTTATCGTGTTACAAGGAACCCGTTTCGTGCCTACGTAGCTCAGTAAATAATTCCCCACCGAAATTAATGGTGTTCTTTCTTGAAATAGATGACTAAATACCGTGGCTCACGTTATCTCGGTAACCAAGCTTTGTTTATGTTGCTTGCCTTACGTAATCTAAGCTTTGGGCTCCATTAAGACAGTGACCCCTACAATTGCATTATCGTGTTTCGGTGTGCTCAAGTACTCTTGTTTATTTACTGACCAATGGTTTACGGAAGGACTACTTATGTCTTCTGTAGATATACGATGGTTACTGCTAAGGTGGTTACATTAGTTTCTAAAGCTTATTAAAATTTAGTCATATTTTAGATAATCTAAGAGCAGTAAGAGTAAAAAAATTAGTTATCCGTATAGAAATATCATTTGGGAGAGCCATTGTCAAAATTGGTGACTACAACAACCAGTATTTATCAGTAAATGAGTACCCCTTGGCAAGACTGGTGCCACGTTTTCTGGCTCCTGACTACCCCTAACAATCAGCTAGGACCAACGCCTTAACAGTCCAGGAAATTACCAGCGTTGCTTACCCTGGAAGATCGAATCGTGGGGCTATTATTATTTAACAACTGTTACAAAAAATGACTTGTAAAAAGGACTAAAAAGTTACAAACAAATCACTTTTAAAGCAGTCTGAAGCAGTTTGTGACATTCATTTCAGTTCACTCACGTATTTGAATAAAAGGAACCCCAAACAAGAATAAGGCCATGCTCACACCAGAGCAGAAGAACAGAGTCAATGTCAAAACATTGAACACGGAACACCAAGCAAACGGGAGACGAATATAACCACAGTCAGCCTTGAACAACACTTTGTTTCTCAACGTTTTAAGGTAAGTCCACACGGTGTGCGTTATCGCAGTTATTTGTGGGCTACGTTATTAATACGACGCACAAAATAATAACTCAGTATAATGTATGGACGGCTGAATGTTGGAACGGATAAGCGATTTCGGAGGCGAAAAGCTGTTTAAGTCATGTTGTCGATGTACTCTAGTGTTGTTGGTAATTAATACAATGACTTTGGGTTTTATATTATGATGTAGTGTGATTTTATAGTTTCTATCTGGCTAGGTAGGTAGGTACCTACTATTTTATAGGGTTGCGTGAAAAGGGCTTTTTATAATTCTACATTTTTCACACTGAACGGCAAATAAAATTAAACTTCAAATAAGTTCTGTTAAAAACTGTTTCCCCCAAAAAAAAATACTGCATGCCTCAACTTAGCTACATTTACTTTATAGGTACCTATTTATTTACAATGCAATACACATTTTACAACATTCCCACACAACATTTTACAAACACCGAACCTTCCGCACTCGTAAAACATTATTCTAAAACATAAACCGATTAAAAACCCTTATCAACACAACATCAGATATATTTATGATTGTTTAATAAATAATTTGACTAAATTTAACAACCGCTGAACGCACGAACGAGCTCATTTTCCCCACAGTTAATTCCGTTACGTGACTTATTAGTTAGTTTCCCTATAATAGTGCACGCACTATGCCCAAACATGAAAAGATTTATACCCGAGCCTAGCATACAACAACGACTTTGTAGACACGGAGAATTATTTACCATTTATTTTGTAATCCATTGAACTTTCTCGTCTATGCTCGGTAAACGAAGCGATCTCGCTCAGAAGATATAGCGCAATGTGTATCGGAATAAAACTCGAAATTTCGCAGCAAGCAATTTCGCAGAGCCCACATTATGTACACACATAGTACATACAGATTCGGTACAACACAGAAATCCACTTACCCCGTACAGTGGGGCCCTTAAGAGTATCACGTTAGCTGTTTACAAGAAGGGCTCAATTTATTTATTCGTTCATTAAGCAGCGAGGCGGGGGATCGCTGCGAGAGACGAATTTTAGGATAATGGCCGTATGGTGTGCTTATGAGCATAGATTATTAAGGCGTACGCGGTTGATAGTGGAAAAGCCGTCGAACAAATAAAATTATACCAACGCCTCTCATTAACTTTTATCGTTATTTCGCAGCTTATAATTTTTTGTAAGTACACCGATTTCTTTTCAAGTGGTAATTTTCCAAATTTTGCCCTGAAGCTGTGGAATAAAACGTGTGCGAAGTATTAAGAAAGATTTTTCTAGATTCATTTTTACTGACCAAAAATTTCTCGAAATTCCATGATCTGCCACAGAAATCGATTTTAAAAATCAGATATAAAAACTATTACAGATAATAAATCAATTACACGAAAGGTTAACGAAACAAAAACGTGAGAAACAACAAATCGATTCACCGCAATCGATGGCTAGTTAAAATCGAATCGTCGCACAAACGGTATTAAACAAATGGTACCAGAGAGTAACCCATTCGATAGAAGGTGAACAGGCAAAAAAATCGTGACATTTAAATTGAAAATCTCGCAGTAGGTTGAGTTGAGTCGAGCGTTTATGGTAAGTCTGTGGCTCTGTGTCGAATCGAAGGCTATAAAAGTGTACGCAGTTTTAAAAGATCTTATAAAGGCGTTAGATTGAATTTGGCGTGTAATTCAATAATAGTGTCGGAACACCGGCGGCACTCACACTCTGGCCCCGACCATTATGTGCAATCAACAATTTGATACAGAGAGATTGACCTTTGGCTATAAAATGGCGATGCAACACCGAGAGGATATCGTTAAGAAGTGTTAAACTGAATCGTTAAACGTTTAATTCGGGACAAATTCATAAAACTTTACAAAAACTTTGCTTTTTGAAAAACCCCGTCACGAAAATGAAAGTTAATTCAAACTTATTACGAAGTCGTGATGAATTTATAATTAGATTTGCGCAATTAGTTGTTTTATGAGTGTTTCATTGTTTTCGATAAAACCGAGACAGTTAGGCCTAGCGCGCACTGCCTTGCGTTTTTTAAACGCACAATCTGTGAAGTATGGAGTGTCATAGAAGTGCGCGCACTGCGGTGAAAAAACGCTTGCGGTGGAGTCACCGTGGTCCTCTCGCTGCAAATTTGCGGTGAATCTACCGGAAATATTTTTGTATCGCATAGAGATCTATGAAGCGCCGCGCACTGCGGTGAACAAAACGCAGTGATGTCTACTTCATAGCTAGATCTGGCTATTTTTCGGTATCAGGCGCTACTATTTAACAAGACTTGTAGCTAAATTTTTTAGCTAAAATTTCTAGAAACTATTTAAATTACATTGAATGCTTTTGAAAAGTGATAAATGTTGCTATACTTAATTGCGGCATGCGGCATAGGCAAAACCTAAATAAATACTTAAGAAAATGGGTACCTACCTACTGTAGAAAAATACTCCAACTCAAAGATCGATAATGAACCTCAGCCATCGACATCTTCCTCTCATCAGTTACATTAATTGATTACCGGCATTGTTATTATTAGATTTATTTTAATTACCTACTACGTTTATCTTAAAAATAATTATAAGTACTGATTTTTTTTACACCTGTAAACGTGATTATAATTTGACCACATATTGTTACCTCCCTTTCTACTATGTAGTAAGTACTAAGTAGCGATCAGCTACTTTTAGCCAGTTTTTTGGGTCAAAAAATTTGGTTATCCAGCAATTTTTTGCAAACTGTCTAGCTACTCACTAAAGGTAGCAGTTGGCGTAAACTATCTAGCTACTGACTTAAGGTAGCAGTTGGCAACATTGGCACTGAGATACACACTCATATACAGTTCTCATCAAATAACTTTGCCCCTCTGCAGTTGGCTACAAGTGGCTGCGTAGTAGTCAAAATTACGAACAAACTGCAACTGCGCATGCGCGGGCCGGGATTATGGCGGCGCGATTTTATGTCTCTCTTATTTTTCCAACTATTTGAATTTAAAAACCAAACTGCTGAACGATTTTGATAAAATTTCAATTATTGTATTAATCGAAAAGTGGGATATCCTTTCACATAAAACAATATTTTTTTAAATCGGTTCATATGTTATGACGGAGATATGAGGTAACAAACACAAAAAAAAAATATGCCTGAAATGAGAACCTCCTCCTTTTTGAAGTCGGTTAAAAATGTGCGTTTTTTTCACCGCAGTGCGCGGCCCCGGGAATGCGTTTATTCTACCGCACGGTAGAAAAAACGCACCGCGTTCCACCGCAAGGCAGTGCGCGCAAGGCCTTATAACGACCACATTTTCGACATTTTTAACAGATTTTTTGTTCAGTAACTGTAAGCTGTTGTTCTAAGACGTTTATAACTTAATCGTCCAACGATTTTGAAGCTAGCAACAAACAGTGATTTTGATAGTGTTGCCATGTCGTACGGTAGTGTGCGTAGCATTATAATCCTCTTACCGCCCGTACTTAACTACTACATACTGTACAAGATACACTTCCAAAGAATTTGTTAGCAAAGACATCTCCTTTACGATAATGTTCGATTTTCTATTAAACTTGAAAGCGTTCCACGTCCCACATTCTTATCTGGAATGTTCTACGACATATTTTTCCAAAGTTTCCCGGCGCGAGCTTTCAGGCGGCCGCGTATAAAGCTCTATTCACACATGGCGGGAGATAAGGTAGCTTTCACACCATTAAGCCGCGCGCTGGAGCCCGGGGCTTTTCCAGATTAGATTATACACTCGATTTATGACGTCATTAAAGCTTTGATAATTACTCGGGACAGGCTGCGTAGGCGAGACGCGGCAGGGACGAGGTGGGGTACGCGGGGGAGGGGGACTACCAGGGGGGGGGGGTGGGGGTGCTTGTACTGTTTGATTGGATTTCTGGCACTGCGAGGGTTAAAGGATTAAAGTTATGGAGATTAGTTCGCCGCCCGCGGCCGCGCTTCGTTTATGTTAAAAGGTCTATAGAGATATGTACGGATAAGAGATTGGTTATTGCCAATTGTGATACCGTGGCAGGTTTTAATTTTGCCTCCGTTGCGCTCGTACGTTTGTAAATAAACTCCCGATTGGTTTTAGTAACAGCAGAACAATAGCTTACAGTGTGTTCGCCGATACATCGGTATGATACGATTCGTGAACACGCAAACGATATTACTTACCAATCGCTATCTGTGTGTGGCTGATTAACAGTGCGAGCTTATACGGAATTATCAATATTAGTTACTAAGTAACTCTTAGCACGGAATTAATATGTATTGTCCCAACACTCGTGCCTATTTGTAGCAATTTGCTATATTCCCTGTTCTTGGTAGTAAATGCAGTTGACAAATACATTCGAGCTTGTTGAGATAGCCGCTCTTAAGTGGCGGTGGGCTGGTCATGTGGCCATGTCTGTCGGATGCACCTTGACTGATAGGTAAGGACATGACGTGATATGACCTTACCGTCCTTACTGAACATCTGATGAATTTGTCTGAGTCCAGGTTGACAACCTCTTTGAGTCAATGATATGAAAATGGCCTCAAAACAAAGGAGGCTTTTTTCACAGCGGTAGGTTTCAAAAAAGGGACAGTTGGTAACATTTAGACTTTAAGAAAGACAACCATAGATTGATGGGTTTGTTTGTGGTCAATTAGCAAAGTTTTGAAGCTCCGACAATGTCCACAATTTAGCTTCCGATTCTTGTTCCTCACTCGTATATCTTCATATTTGGACGACTCAACATCATGTAGGTACCTACTTATACAGCTTTAAGTTGATTACATAAACATAACTGGTAATATGTACTGCAATTTGGTTGTTTAGTAAAACCCCAAGGCTGTTAGCACGCGATGTAGGTAACAACTAAGTGGACGACCACTAGTTATTTTGTACTGATTCATAGAATCCTTGTTTTTAGAAAATTCATGTCAAGTTGAACAATGAGGCAAACACCCGGACTCTGAATGACTAGGTGAAGCCAAGAAAGAAAGAAATATAAAGTGTAACAGAATAAACGCAATACACAACAGTACAATGACCCCTTAAGAGGTTAAGGGGTCATTGTATACTCATCATTATGAACAACTTTTTCTACGGGAATAACCACGAAATCGCGTTATTAAAATCATCGGTTCAGTGTATTTTGTCAATTTATGTGCACATAAAATATATGGGGAAGTCTTTAAGAATTTTTTTCGCGGTTTCATGTGTTGTTAGTAGAAGTTGTTTTTTTTTTTTATTTTTGATGGGTTTGCTCTTGACTCTAGTCAATGTCAGATAATGGTGAGTACAATGACACTTTAAGACGTATTACATTTATTCTATTACACGTTGCATAAATGCATGATCTATTTGAGCTGAAATAAACTAAAATTAAATGAGTTTCAAAGTGCCTAAGGCCAGACTCCTTCAGACCTCCAAGCTTAATCCCAAACACTAAATAGGTCCAACGGGATCCTCACAACACAGAATATCTTATAAATCACCGTAAATTGCTTTAAAAGGGATCAATTTTCCCTACACGCGCGCTGTTCAGCCTTTAATATTGTAATTCAAACAATTATGACCGTTGTATCTTATGTATTACAGGCAATTTTCCATCACACCGCCCTCGGGCGTTTATGAAAAATGTATATTTTCTCGGAAACAAAAGCTGTTATGGCGACTTTCTGTAAAGGCTTATCTATTATGCCTGCACATATTTCCCTAGCCGCTTGAACGCAAAGTAAGCGAGAAATTGTTTTCCTTTTAAAGTGTAGGTATAAGTTGAAATGTTTATGAACCATTGTTCAGAAGTGTTGACTAGGTAATACTGGGAATATATGGTTGGTTTTGATAACAAGAAAATGTGGTTTAAATTGCATGGTAAAGTAAAGTATGGGCGTAGTGCATCAGCACATGTTTTGTCAGAATACTGGTATTCAGTTATCGTCTAGAAGACGGGGCTACATTGGATTGCCACTTCTGATAATTTGAAAATAAAATATTAGCTGTTTGATTTTTTTGAATAAGTAGATTTAATTTATATTTATAATTATATTGTCAAATATAATTATTTGACAATGTAATTAATTAGAATTAATTTAATTTATATTATTTAAAACAATTATTAAATAATTAAGCAGCGTTTGCATTCGCATCTCAGTCGCAATCTGTCAAAAATGTATAGAAACTTGAGACATTTTTTTGACAGCCCCAAGATAGCTAGAAAAAGTATCAAACGAGACGATTTTTTTGGTCAGAAAAAAATTACAGGACAATATTCAGCCACTCATACAACCAATTCCAGCCTATTATTAACACTATAAAATTAACTAAAAACCATCCTATTCCTAACACGAATCCTAATTGTTATTTAACCACCCACTTCGCCTATGCGACCTAGTAAGAGGGTGTTTTAATTTTTTACTCAGTAAATACTTCCTAACCTAACTTTTTGTCCGTACATTAGTGCAGCTATTTTGGCCTGGGACCACCCATCAGGGCCTAATGGCCGTCCGCGAATGGCCCTACAATTAAGTGTAATGAGCCGACCCGAAATGCCGAAGCGTATATTTGAATATCTATGTGGATAGGTATATTTTGTGTCTTCTAAGTGCTGTAGTGAACGAAATTGGATTTTAATTAAGGTGATTAAATTGATGTGTAACATGTTTTAGTATCTTTAAATGGCTACTTAGACGTAATAGATTCGATAAAAAAATAACAGTTTTGGTCTTAAGCAGTTCTACCTAATGAAAAATATTTTTCATTATAATAATCGAGCAGAATGCCAATTATACTCATTTTTCTCAATCATTTCACAATTTTAAGCACCGTTCGCATTCGTATCTCAATAAAATTGCAATCTGTCAAAAAAAAACTCGTTTTCCATATTTTTTTTGTCAGATTGCAACTGAGAACATACAAATACGAACTTTGCTTGAAAATTAGTAGAACAAAGTTGGCAGTCATGACGAATTTTCCATAAACATCTGTAATGAAACTAAAGAACATCGACTGTGATTTTCTTTTGTTTCTAAACAACTGGCAGGTATTCTTATTTTAAATATGACCTTTGGGACTTTCTTCATCTCTACAAAGTTCTATGACAAAAGAAGATCAGTCCATGAACTATTAGTAGGTACCACAGCAACCCGGAAATCTACCATCCAATCCATATTTCAGCAACGTAGCCCATTAGGGTCTATTAGCGTCAGAGAATGGTGCATTAAAAGTGGCCTATCATAAGTCCGGTCGCATTTGGCAGCGGCATTGTGATCCTGATACGTCGAACAAACGCGCGATAATGATGGCTCGTGATGTTTCCAGTGCTGTAGGAGCGTTTGATGCTGTCGATTTTTTTTCAATAGGATAAAAATGTAGGTACATTTTTGGCTAGTAGGTATTAAATTTATAATTTCATCATATTATACCACGTAATTTTAAGAATAGGTACCTAAATGTAGGTACTACCTAACACACCTATTCAGAGGAACCCAATGGTATTGTTACCCCATCAGGAAACTTTACAGTAGAATGACATTGGAAGTCCGGTCCGAAGTTTTTGAGTGGAAAAATAACGGATAGGTCAAACGTATACAATTATATTTTATAAATTAGGTATTGCATCTGCCAAGGTACCTACTCAACAAAAATTATTTTTTCCTGTGAGAAAACTGAAAACTTGATTGAGGTTGGAGATTTAGATACTGAAAATACAAGTAGTGCATTTTATACAATACCACATATAGATAAAACATAGAAAACCAACATTCCCTGTAAATATCAAAGTCAACAACGATCTCAATCTGAATAAATACGACGGCCATTCTAACAGTACCGGTCAGTAACAGTATCTAATCTACTGTCCATACTTCGAGCGGCCTGTAAGCTTCCGATATTGTCCAGTCAAAATAGACGATAATTATGAAATGTGGCGCCGATTGTCGCTCCATTAGGCGGCTTTGTGGCTCGACCAGTACGTGCCCGCTCCTAGATATGCAAATGTATCTACTATCTATATATTGCCAGTGAATTATGAACTGGCACCTCTAGTAGCTAAGACTAATACGTCCTCCTAAATAACGACGGTTGAATATTAATTTTTAAATTGGTGGTCGAAAAAACTTACCGAAGTATGTTGATATGATGAAAAAATATTGTTGGTTGATATAAAACACTGATCGGAATTTTTATTTTGTACTGTATAACGAAACCCACGCACTGTATACAGCAAAGGTAAGACACAAACTGAAAACATCGAACGTAAAAATCAAAATTTCTTTGTCGAATACAAAAATGTCGTTATTGTCCCCATCACCTGCTAAATTGCGCGTGACAAAAACATTCATAACAATTAATAATTTTGCGCAATTTTACGCAAAAACAACAATGGGTGAAAGACTTTCTTCTAAAAAAGCTCCGAAGGTGTAATTATCTAGGTACCTTTGTTTCGTAACAAGCCTAATGGTCCGGAACACCTTTGTACATTGTCAATGTAACTCTAACAAGGTACTTTTTAGTGGTTTACGGTGTAATAAAATCGGTCCGGACAAGGCCAAACATTGCGGGATCCTTACGATATTATTCGCAACATATTAGAGAAAGGTGCTCTCAGTATTTTTTTTCTGAATATAATTTTTTATTGCACTTCCTTTCAAGGTTGCGTCACACAGTTAACCCATTTGAGGCTCAAAAAATGGTTCTTTGACTTCTTTGTCGCTGTAAGGGTTACGTTTTTTAACAAAAACGTTGTTTTATTTCTTATTTTTTCGTAACAACAGGGTTCCGCGAACGCGTTCTCTACAAAAGGCTAAACCGTTTTGTTAGCTAAGTTTTTGTTTTGTTTTATCGAAGTTAAATATACGTTTGAGGCTATTGTGTTAGGGCCAGTTTGTTGTCAGCCATTTAGTCTTGAAAAAATCCTTCTTGTGCACGCTTGCCTTCAGATATCTATGAGAGATAATCGAATTTCAGTGAAACAAGATTAGTGAGAGTTTATAGTTAAAATTAAGTTAATCTAGGATCAAGTTACTAAGTGTTTGTGAGTGCCCTGATAAGTTTTCAACGTTAAAGGTAAGTGAAATCAGTTAATTTAGTTCATTTACTTGATAAAATCATGTTTCTTCTTAACATCTTTCATGATTTTTACAGTATTGAGGTCTTAGGTTTTCCCTCTGTAAAACCGATTTTCTATATATTTTCTATGGAAGGTACAAGAAACTATTTCGTTATTTATTAGGTTCTAAGTGCAGTTCAAATGGTCGCTAGTCGTGAGAACAATTCCTACCTTATTATAGCAGTGATTTACCATATACGTTTCTATAAATGTAGTAAATATTTGTCGCTTGATAATAATGACCAAATCACGACGCCATCTTAGTGTTATTTATCAATTTAGAAACCTTTTAACCTTAAACGCCCAAACACCTACCGCAAGCAAATAAAATAGAAAAAAATATAGCTTTTTCAAACGGAATTTTCGTATTTACCATATATTTTATATTCCTAATCTATTGATATATTCACAGATGCAGTATTTATGTCTGTATCAGTTTAGGCAACTACCCACCGAACAAGTTTTTTTCTGCTTATTGATAGCAGAGATTCTAATTAATTATACAGTACAAAGTCGATAGACATTGCTAACTAGTGAATTAGCATTTTATCTTTAAAAAAAACTTAAATGTATTTCCACGTTTTACAGAGTTTTCAATCAGTGATTTATGTGTGTTTATATCTATAACGTATCCTTTGTGGACAATTTATTTTGTATTTATACATCCGTTATTCAAATTCTATTTAGTCTTTAATTAATTGCGTAACCTATAGAATAGGCGTGGCCTTACTTAAGAACACGCCTGTTTTAATTGTTAGTGGAGGTCTACTTATCTTGCTGGGAAATATTTGTGATCTGCTTAGTCAATATGCGTTTTGGAAAAGTCAACTTACTGCTAAAAGCAACATGCGTAGGTACACCTACGTACATTCAGTAGGTACGTAGAAGTAATTTGTACTGAAAACTTTAGGCAAATAATTTACCTTATTATTATTATTTAAGTTATGTCTTGATTTTTAACAATCTCGGGATCCTGGGCGTCCCGGTCTTTTGGTAGGTGTACGAGGGGCTGAAGTCAACTCGCGGAGGCCCTGTTAGACATTTTTACTGGAATAAGGCACCAGCCAACGATTATCCCTATATGCACTATGAAAGTGTCACCAAGCATTATCCCCGGTTCATGCTGGACTATTGCAGAATATGGAAACAAAAAATGATAGGCTATAGGTGTGGGACTGTGGGTGGTTTAGTGGAGTGATTACCGTATACTATGAGAAAACTATTGGTCACTGCCTAACCACTGACAATGTACACGGTTTTAAAATGGCTTCATTATTATTAATATTTACCTAAAGGTTTTAGTAATCCAACATTAACACGAACTTTGAATTCTTAGTTTGTTTAAACGTTGCCTAAAACCAACGTAGACTCAACAATTTTGTCATCAATAAAAATAACAAACAAAGCATGTTATTGTGTTATGATTTGTCATTACATTTAGGTACTTATAAAATCCTACAAAAAATGATTTCAAACCAGAAACATTCGGAAATTGATAACGTAAACGAATATATTTTATGTCAGCCCCATTTGCAAGCTCTATCATAAATATTACCAAGCCCATATCAAGATCCTAATGGTTCACATATAAATAATGACAGGTTGTAAGCCTACCACCTTCGAACGCCAATAAATAACCCTTTACCAACCGCTGTGGTTTGGGCTACAGAGGGAAACCCGACCACAGAGAAGACCTGCCCTTAAAGAAAGAATCTTTCCATTTATTTAATAACAAAACAGAAAAAAAAATTAATGCTATATTTACCTATCTAAATGAGTGACAGTATGAATTGAAACTAACACTTGGTTTCTGAATTTAGAGCTTGAAGTCAACTGAAGTATTTGTCCAACGCTACTGTAGTCTATAAACCTAGCAAAGTTGGGCAGTAGGTTTTCCGCGTTCTTTACTCCAAACTCTCAATGTAAAAACCGGGTGTAAGTGTATACCTACACAATTAACATAAAACTTATAAGCATGTAGATACTTTTTTGAGCATCGTATATACTAAGAAATAATTTACTTACATGCGAAAAATCACAGATAATTCGGCTTGCAGAATAAAAAAAAGGACACCATACAAAAAAATATTTTTAAGAAGCCCATAAAAAGTCGAAAAGGGCTTCCATAATTGAAGCCGAAGCCCGAAGCCATAAGTGCTCAATTACATTGCACAACAAAATTGAATCGGCTCTCGAACAAAAATACAACCCACTTATATCGAATGCCTATTACTAAATGAACGTTTAATGTATTTAATATGGATCTATAGACACATAAATATTATTGTACTAGCAACCAGTCTTGGCTCTGCTTAAGGTTTTCAGGAAAATGGTTTTTTCGGGAGAAGTTAGTAATTTTAACAAAAATAGGTGGAAATGGGTAAGATCATTGTTTTGTAAGTTTCTGAAAAAACTTCAAACCTGAATTTTTAAAAAAATATTTAATTGATTTTCGCAATTAAATTGAGAGACAATACCTCAAGCCTTCAAAAAGGCATGTAGGTGCTTATTAACGAAAAAGTCACCGCAGCCCTGGAAAGCAAAGGGCATGAGGAGGAACACGGATGGGTTTTAGTCAGTAAGAGTCTGACACTCCCGCTCCGAGTCATTTAATGATTTCCCATCTTGACATAAAAAAATATGCATTTAATTTTTGCTATGACCTTTCGTCACCTTTCAACCTCGAAAAATACCACTAAAGAACGCCCCTGAAAACACAAAGTTCACTCGTAACTTAAAGCCTTTAAATTTAAACATAAAACAAACCCAACACAGTCTTTATATAATATCTCCGTTTCTCCGTCCTGTCGTGCAGTAAGTCTGCCATTCTTTAGTAGTTGTGCAGCATGCCATTTTGCCGGGCTCAGGGTGCAATGCCGGGTGGTACCAATGGTTTCCAAATGTGACAATGTTTTATTTTTATGTGCCTTGCTGGTGTTTTGTTCTTTGTGTCATAATTTTCCTTTAGCAAGAACGGTAGAGGTTGCTGAAGTTGCCTGTAAAAAGGAAATAATTTTCATCATAGTTTTTTGGAAAATTTGAGGTGTGTATTTGTGAATGATTTTGTCGGAGATTTTATTTTTTCTGGGTGCTTTGTGCATACCTAATAACGTGTTTTTAAGAGGTTTTACCTACGCATAGAAGTATTGTATAACACAATTTTTTCTTTCAAGTATTCCGGTGGATATTTGTGTATCTAATTTTCACAAATATTTCTCAGCAATACCTGCTTCACTTAACGTAACCTTGAAGTAAAGCCCCTTATATCAACTTCTCAACAAATTATGCATACCACAATACTCCTAAATGGTTGCCGCCACTATACTTCTTCAATCCTTCACCAATAATTTAATCAGAACAAGAAATTAATTTTCTTGCCACAGTGTAAAAAGTAACAGTCTCACCTACAAACTCACACAGTTTTTCCAGCCGTTTTTGTACCTCACAGCATGCTCGTTTATTCATTCGGCATGAATTATCCAACAAGCGAAGTGGAAAAGCTAAATCAAAGAAGCGAGCATCTGCATTCCAATGAAAGTTTGAGAATCAGCCGCGTTTAGTGACTGTGTTACTATGGTAACACGAAGAATTGTCGTTCCTTTGTTCATTAATGGGATTTTGATACTCAAAAACTGCCTTACCCTTTTTCCCTAATATTGGACTGTATTGTATTAGTACCATCGGCGTCAGCGTGTTTATGTCATGTTTTCAGAATTTTCCACTTTAATATTTCTGTTTACAAAAGTAGATTTGGCAAGTAGACTTTGAGAAACGATGCTCGAGAAAAAATCTTTTCAGTTTAATGGCTAGTTTACACAGTGCGAGTTAGCATGGGAGCCAGGCTGCCAAGTAGCTACATCTGTATCATGTATCTTACGAGTTAAAACAACTGGGCATCTGGTTTTGTGAAAAGGTCAAAATATAATTTAGGCGTCTACCTAAATTAAATTCAGCAACGAATCACCTCCACATTTCATCCTCAAAACCGGTATTCTTCCAATCATATTACACACCTAAATAACATCCGATATAAATTATCAGGCAACCCTTAGTAGAGGTCTTCAGTCAGTCCCTCCATAAGTCAGGCCCTCGTGTCTGCCAGAAGATAGCGGCCCCCGCACCCCTGCACCCCCTCCGCCCACATAAACTTAATACTACATAACTCACTCTTGAATAAATTATTGCCAACTTATTCTTGTTTGCAGAACCCCTTTTTGCCTAGTCTTGTTTATTCTGTGGCGCGAATATCTGATCGTGTGCGTGCATGACTGATGATGGCGTAAGAATAGTTAGCGTTATTGGGTGCGATAATTGGCTGTGCAGTTTGTATGAGGTGTATGTTTCTGCCATGCAACTTAGTGGAGTGTGGTATCTGATTTTGGACCTTACGTTATGACTGCGGGATGAATAATAACAGTGAGGTCTTTTTTGTCTTGTCTAGCGCTTAATGTTCAGATGCTAATAGGTTTTTTGCATCAGCGGTTAGTGTAAAAAAGATCTTGTCCTTGCCGCCATTTTTGATCAGTCAATAGGTCAAGATTTAAAGGTTATCTACCTTTTTTTGTTTAATTGTCTGTATTATCTGACGATATCTCAACGATCATCAATATATTCTCTTATTCAAATAAAAAGTCTTGAGTCTTTCCATACTTCAGTTCAGGAACCGGTTAAACCAATTGACAGCCTCTATTTAATTTGATTTTCCAACTACCAGTATTTCCATGGTATTTTAACACAGAAGTCACATGTTTCACATTACCATTACTCATGAATATTGATTGGCCGAAGATTTATAGGATTTCCAAAGAAAAAACATACATTTCGTGACGTGTTTTAAATCGATATGTAAATACTTACAAATAGGCATACTTGTGTAATATATGCTGTCTCAACAAACGTGTATGTTTACCATATAATTTGTGTAAAACTTTTTCTTCTTGGTTACTTTTTACAACTGGCAATCATTGAAGCAGCTATATCGGTCAAAACTTTGCATTAAACCTCATTACCTATGCCCTTTGATCGCTTTGCATGCTTCAAGCATATAATTTTGTGGTATTAAAAATTAGCAATGCACATAGCATTCGTTCACACACTAAGTGGTAATGAGTTGTTTTCATTTTACTCTTTTGAAACTTCAGCGGGTCTTGGATTCTGAGTCTGATATTCAACAGAACGACCTAACAACTACTTTTGTAAATGATCACGCTTAGGAAATCCAATTTTGTTCAAGAAAATGGGCTTTGTAAATGTATGCTTCGGTCAGTATAAAGAAATACCAAAAACATGTCGCGGGCCAGCAATACCTTTGATTCAAGACCCTTGCTTTGCATTTATCGTTTTGCTACACTTGGTCTCAGTGCTAGTGTCTCTATTTTCTCAAGTCCCAACCACAATGGAAAATCCAAGACCTAGAGAACAACAAAACACAGCACTGAATCACGCTAAGTGCTAAAGAGCATATTCTCCGTTCTTTTTTTCAAAGCAGAACCGTGAGTGGGCACAGAAACGATACGAAGGGCCTTTATCTCACTGTGATGTATACTCTGTCACGACTCGCTACGGACGTGACCGAAATGCGAGCCGATTTATTCAGTTACTTAAATAACCGCCAGGACTTTGTTTTGATTCGTCATTCGAATTTTTCGTATGTTGTATGTCTCTTGTTTTTTTTTCTTTTTTATTTATATGGGAATTACAAAGTGGGGAGCGTCCGTTTATCGAATTAAGTGCTTAGATATGGTATCGCGCTTGGCTTTGAATTATTCAGTGGCGTGTATCCTTTCGTTATTCTTTAGTATTTATAATGAAGACAGAATTAATTTCCTTCATAGAATTGTCTATACGAACCTTCAAACTTCAACAAGCGATAAACAAGTCCCTTTACATTACAATTTATCTATCAATAAACAACAAGGCGGATACGCTACAATGATAAAATTACTTACAAAACAATCTGCACCAAATAACCTGAAACACAAAACCAGACAATTAGCGTTGTATAAATCAGAATGCAAACATTCCTTTATCCATCCCCATCTACAATATGGTGCTAGGCAGTAGGCTCGACTTATGGCCGCTGTAAAAGGATGTTCCTCCACGACAAGCCACGATAAAGCTACAAGACCCAAGGGTATTGCGACACGGAAACTGGAGCTTTTCCCTTGTTCTTGTGCCTCGCATCTATGTAGGAACTATAGTTTAAGACTGGCTGTTTTGTTTAGAACACCTTGCCCTGCCTGGGAATTATGGGGTTTGATAGTGGCTTGGACTTCCTTGGTGTTTCAGGAATATTTCCATGGAAAAATAAGTACAGCGACCTCCAGAGGTTATAGTTGGGTTCAGTTTATCTGCAACAATTTGTGAATGTTCAAGTCGTTGCAACTATGTTTCTGTATTTTAAGAAAATTTTAAAATTGTAGAATTTAAAATGAAAATTAAGAACACGATTTTTTTTTAAATACTTTATTTATTAGAGGGTCTTTATTGATCAAACATGATCATGCTACCCTTATAGGTTTCACTAAAATCAACCTATACGCTTAATGGCTAACTTAACTAATTTATAAATTGACTTTGCCTCATCTGACAGAGAACGGGCTAGAATCGAGTAAGCTTCAGCTGTGAATAATTCTATGTAGGTAAGGTACTGTACATTATACCTAGGTACATAAGATATGAGGTGTATGGAACGCTTTTATGTAACTTAAGTATCAATATTAATTAACTGCACCTAGAACAACATACTCTAATTAAACATTTATGCAGTAAATAGACCGGATTAAAATGATACTTAAGCATAATCTTTATGGATAAACGTATTGATTAGCAAGCCAATTTAGATAAGTCATAATTCCGTTTATGGCAAATAACCACTACCCAGTGCCAATCCTAATTAAATACCTTGTAAATTTATTTCTCATTTATAATCGAATTATCGTTCATTTAATTTGCCGTAGGACCTGATAAAATTGCTCATATCTGTAAACTGTTTTTAAATTTTCATGAAATGCTTTGCTGATAAAATTGGTTAATTATCTAAATAAATATCGCTTTGTTTGAAATAAAAAACTGTTTAATAGCTAATAGTTTCGACAAGTGATAACCAACTACAGGTGAAAATGTTTTAAAGTGGCAGGTGTATCTTTTACCTAGGTGCTTATTACTTTCAAGAAAAAAATATGGCGTGTCTAGATAATTCTCTCCGCCCGTCAATTAGCGAAACAATTCAAGATTTACAGCATTAAAAAAGAGTAAAATAAATATTAGAGATGTAGGTACGTAATCAAAAAATATAAACGTACTATCAATAAGTCACTCTCCCTTCGAGAAATAACAACGCAAATTGCGATGCAATCAGATGCGTCCGCGCAGTTAATTCAAAGACATTTAAAACATTGTTCGAACGCTTTCAAATATGTATTACAGCACATTCTAGAAAACAAAACCTTTCATGGAGAATATAAGGTTCAGATTACATTGGGATGGGCTATGTTGTAGGCTGTTTTATGTGTTGGAACATAAGTAGATTTATAAGACACTGAACGATGTGTAGAATATTGTCTGAGGTCCTGACACCCGTGTTTAATGTCTCTGTTTCAATGAGATTCCAGTTCGCAAATTATGGGAACAATGTCGGTTGATTTCTGCCACCTTTGTCACTTAATAAAATTGCCCGTAGTTACAGCGTTTTAGTGATTATCCTGTCTTAGATGTGCCTTGGTTTCTATGTCTGTAACTATGCACATTTCATATTCACAAAACATTTGCAAAAAATTAATTAAGTTGGTAGGTATATCTTATCAGATTTATTTATATACATGTAAGTATAATTTTAGTGTAGCTAAATCATAGGCAAAGCAGAAGAAAATCAGCTGTTTCTTGTCAAAAATCTAAATGTTCGACTCCACCCAGAATTCGCCAGAATGTATAATTTATTTGACAAACATTTAAAATCTGCAAATAAAATAGCAGGAATTTTATTAAGAAGGGTAATAAAATTTGTACAACTAATTTTAATATCAAGTGCTTTGTTAGATTAAACACTTTGCGTATACGCCACAACACTCGTATGGACTAACAGAACAGTTATTTTCACCTAACGTGTGCCTGTCACGAAAATTAACATACCTATAGGAATTTCCGCCTTACTAAATCAAACACTGTCTAGCGTATAGAGCGAGCCGAAAAACCCCGGGACAAAAAAATAGCATGACAAGCGGAAACCTATTGTAATCCAAATTGTCATTCTAGCAGTCAATCAAGAAAGTCTATATGAGAAACAATAGACAGACGGTCAGCATTATCATAACCCAAATAACATTTGCATGCTTAATTTAATCCAAGAGCGTAACCGTAGTATGAATCATAGCTCGCTTCTTGCTCGCGATAAATTCCTCTAGGCGTTTAAAAATAGCTGACACAATAAATCCAGTACAATGTAGAGTAATCTCTTCAAGAATCAAGATTACGGAGTATAAAACCGGCCATACACGAACCTCAAGTGTAAAGTGATTAACGATTAAATAATAAGCCGCCGCACACTCGTAAAACAAAGATTAACATACAAGTTATAGGCTATTTACACCCGTAACGGGTGTAAATAGCCTATAACTTTGATTTTTACGACTAAATAATCGTAAAGGAACCCTGGTAAGGCGGCTATATTAAAGAGGCGCGTTTGAATGCGGCGGGTGAGTGGAACTACACAGTTCTGTAGTCGGACGGTTTTTAATCGCGGACAATGCAAACGGGAGGCCCGTTGATGCACTTTTATTTTACGACGCACTCATAACATAAAACGCTGAATGTCTCAACAAGGGTTATCAGCCGTTTGAGGGGTAGGAATAGAGTTATAACAGTTATGTCTGGTATTTAGAAACTCTCGAATTTGTTGGAAGATCTCTAACTAAACAGATGTCGCGAGAACATCAGCTGATCGTCGCATGCTGTTAATAAGCACATTCAGCGCAAATATGTGGGAGTTTATCCGGGTTGGAAAGCGGATACCGACAATATAACTCGTCCTAAACACAGAATGATATACCCTGTTGGTCTAACCACCTAATTTCGCTGCGTCCGCACACTACGCCCATTACGGTTTCCCTGGGCCAAAATTCCGTGTAATTAAACAACTGAAATTTTAACAGTATCCAGTATAAATTTAATAAGGATGGGCTATTAAGAGTGTAAATGGACCAAATGTTTGGCTTTCGCCAAAAACCAAAATGGGGTCTGCGGAACGGGCCGCTCTGTGTAAGTTTCGATCGTAATGCGGTGGCAATGGGGGACAACATGTGTAAAATATATGGTCGGAACAATTTTGTTGATAAAAAGTAGTAGAAAATTACAGAAATTATTTGAAATGAAAAATTTAGGTCCCGGAATCGAGGTTTTGGGTTAGTATTCTAATCCAAAACTTCGATTCCATTTTGACATTAGATTCAAGTTACAGTAATACTTCATTTATTCCCAGCATTTCGGTCTTTTAGTACGAATTCAAGCAATACTACAACAAAACCCGGCAAATTCCCACGCGTACATGCAAAAAAGAAAACACTTTACCTACATCAAAAACGGAAACAATCAAAATAACAATCGCCTAGATTTTAATTGAACAACGGAACAGAGATTCTCGGCGAGTGCCGGGTAAACGCCGTGAATCGCCCAATAATAATGAAAGTGATGGCTGTGACGCCGTCGCTGTATGAAGCGGCAGTTTTGGCTACATAAACAGCCCGTATACTACCCTATCTTGTACAAACAGACACTTACTATAACCCTTGATGCCTAACAATACGGGTGGTTTTCGTACGGCGCGTGTATCAAGTTATAGGAAGTCTTTGAATAGCGCCCCCCTCCACGGTGGCGGGAGGGGCCGGGTCGGCTCACACGTAGACAAAATGGCCGACTTTTTTGTCGCGAGCGATTGGGAACGCGCGCATTTTGTGTAGGCCATACGGAGCGGAGTTTAGAAATTAAAAATATGGTGTTCAAATATTGGTTGTGGGTTAGATTTCTTATCTGCTGGATATTTGATTGGTAGATTTATCTTTGTGTTGTGTGTTTCTTGAGGTTAAATGGACGATTTCAAGGTTTTACCATGCTTTTAATCGTTAAACAAATTAAAAGAAATACTAGTTAATGTTTTCTTAGGTATTCAATCTTAAAACATTAGAATAATTCGGTACTATTCAAGTTTATTAAAAGATTATTAATATTATTTAAAGTGATTCAAATTGTATGCTTAGTTTAAATTTTAAACTAAGCATACGATTTGAATCACTTTATCAGAATAAGCCTGTGTAAGTAACTATAATTAAGTGGTTAACTATAAGAATAATGTTAAATTTTACCTTATATCTACGTACATAATTAATAAACTTTTTACCTACCTTCTACAAAAAAATTAGTGTATTTTTGCTTTTGAAAAATAAGTAGGTAGGTAGGTACCTATTATCCACATTTTTGCAATAATGTAGTATGGCTGTCAGGTGTGAAACTGCCTATTAGATACTTAGGTATAATTTTCGTTATAGTTTTTAATTTTAGTGACTTAGTTAATAATTTTTAGGAATAGATTTGGTGGCTAAATAATAATAACAGCCGCACGGGTCGATCTTCAAGCTTAAGCAACGCTTCCCGAGGTCTGTCTGTGGATGGGTAACCATTTTAACATACCGTGACTCCTCCGTGCTTCGGAAAGCACGTTAAGCCGTTGGTCCCAGCTGTCATTTATAGATTTTTGGCAGTTACGGATTGTCAGAGGCCAGTAAGTGAATCTGACTCCAGTCCAAGTAGGTACCGTGTTACCCAGTTAATGGGTTGTCGAGGTCTGGTAGGCAGCCGCTCCACGTAAAATACTGGTATTAAGCTGAATCCTGTTTGACTGGGAGCCGACTCCAATATAGTTGGGAAAAGACTAGGCAGATGATGAAAGAAAAATAGATAACTCTGAATTTTTTGATAAGAATAAGTCGTTCCTATCAATCATATAAGTTTAATCTATAGGCCAGATGCTCTTAGTTAGGTATCTTATCATTTTCGCTTAGGTATAGGTATACGCCCAGTAGAATATCCCTATATTTTCGCCCTACATGCCTAGTGACAACAATTAATACCTATTATACGCTCAAGGTTTAACAAAAATACAGTAAAAATAAGCAAATATTTTCCCCGCCATGTAAGCCGGCCTCAAGAAGGGTGGGTGCGGGTATTTTCAGCCGACGCGACCGGCGCCGACTGCCTTGTCCCGAACTCCCGACCGTCTTTCTTGTTCCCCGGTATACTTAGGTCGGTTCCTCCACCTTCTACTTTCTAGTCACTAGTCTGTAAGTAAGTACATAAACCGATTGTAACAAAAAATAATGCTATTATTCTTTTTGAGTATTTTGAATGGAGTTATTTCGTTTTTAATGTACTTCCTTACCTTCTTTATTAAAATAAGCTTCATCGAAGTAGATTTAGCTACAATTTTAATAAAAATACGATAAATAGGTATCTACTTACCTACCTAAATCTGTCTCAGTTTCGTTGACCTACCTACTTACTTTAATTTTCTAGGTAGGTAGACAATAACCTACCTAAACACTGAATTAAAAACATCAATGGAGTTATTTTAGAAATATTTATTTTAAGTGACGTGTATTTACTCATACCATTACCAACCTAATTTTGCAATCTGAAATTAAACTCTACCTTTTTTGTTCACCATTCATGCTTAATCCTATGTCACTCTTAATAATCCAACTTTAATATTAGACAGAAAATATACCTAATGATAAACAGTTGTTTTTCAGAGGAATGCTTCCATAAAGCTAATAAACATCTCGGTTACATTATGGACAAAGTTTATCTGGGAAAAGATTTTGAGTAACTGCAGCAGTCAAACCATTTTTTATTTTTATATGCAGGAATGTGTAAGTTGGGAAATTCAATGGACGCCGGGCGTTCAACGGCATGAATTTATTAACAGCATACATTAACAATTCAATACACGAACCGAAATTAATTTCTCTACGACAACAATACGATAAATAACCAAAAACCAAACAATTGAATGTCGAGAATCAAACCAGCAAACAATAGTCTAACACAATCAATTCGTATAAATCTACTTATTCATTCAAGCCAAATAAATTTAAGGCGCGATACGAATAAATCACGGAAATTAGAATAAGTAAACTGATATTAATTTTCATGGTATACAAAGGCACGTTACGTATGGAATACTAAAAGTATAAACTACGGTGGTCCTAAAGAAAATTATCAGGAGGCAGCGTTCCATGTACCGGCCCTAGAAGACACCTATCTACTTTATACCTGTACCATTGGTGTTCCTGATATTGTCGGAGTGTATGTAAAACACATTCAAACAAGAGTGGGATGGTACAAGTTTCTATGTACCTAAACGGTGTTAGCATGGAAAAACCGACTGCTTTTTCTTTACCATGCATGTCTGTTTCGCGGTATATTTTCTGCCTGAATTGGCAATGGAATGTTTGTTCCTATGATATCTGATATAGTTTGCTAAAGAACGTTTCTTCTTGCCTTTCCTGTCTGATAGGACTCTTAGAAATTTGCATAGCGAGAGCAGGATTAACTACATGCAACACACTCATTTTAGGAGATGTGGAGATGAACCGATATGGCAGAAACTACGGACGTTTGTGAATGCCACCCTGAGACCTGAACCATAATTTACCATGAAACCTACCTACCTACCCGTACAAAATCAAATTCAAGCCAAATAATAATTCAGTGAGGTATGCCAAGAAAAACTTCACTTCAGTAAAAGGTGATTGCCTTCAAAACTAAGAAACTCTACTGCCTCAGTTCTGGCTCATTCCCAGCATAAAGAAATTGACATTGAAACTTCGCCACACTTACCATGCAGCCACGTTCCTCATTCAATCCTCACGTACCTATTTGCAATCAATCACATCAGCTGATCGTTATGTGATGAATGTGTTTTAATTGGCCAGCAGCAGCACGCACTCTATCTCCAGGAACCAGTCAATTTGCACGTGGAAAACTATTCATTGCAGGCGTCCGCACTTACGCTAATAAAGTGATGTATTCCAAACAGCCTTGAGAATCGGTTACATCACAAACGACATTCCATCATAGACATCACTCAATAAAACGCTCACGCGATCCAACAGGCTATCGAGTGTGAAAACAAACAATGCGCAGGAGTTGAATGTTAAACTACAGCGGCGCCGGCGCACGTGCTGCCGATATCCGTCGAAATATTTATATTTTTATTTACGTTTTATGTCCGGGGTTGCGCCGGCGACGACGAACGAACGGCGCGAGCCGATACGATGACACCCGAATAGAGCCGAGCTTTTTTGAGGTACCATTACATTGTATTGCTGATTGATTTCGGATTTTGAGGTCCGATTGAATAAGTAGTTTTGGCTATTTTCAGTACTAATTTCGATTGCAGAAGAAGTTGAGCTTCTGAAGTTTCTAAAGCTTCCAAGGTCTTCATAAATTAAGCTTGTAACAAACTAAGCTTTTATCACAGAAACCGCTGCAAACTTCGATAACAACCACCAATGACTCTTATGCGTTTCAGAATGAAGATCTTTTAAGCTTCTATTGTATATTGCAATTATACTGTAATAAATAGACGATGGGATTACGTATATGGCCCTGAGTCACAAGACTTTTAAATGCCAAGGTAGACACTTAAGGCTATTTTAACCTTTGGCTACATAGCTTCATAGAATGGCACACTTGCAAGAAGATAAAGTCTTCGAACCTGTAGAGTGTAGACTACTGTACTTAGGTAGGTACTAACAGCTTATTGGGGACCTACTGCAAATGGATAAGGACTTAAATCAGTATCATCAGGCTTTTGTAGGGTTCTCATTTCATTGAGTAGACAAGTTGTGTCATTTGTAGCATTAGCTACTATTGACTATTGACAACACCTACTTACCTAGGTACTATTGAGAAACCTTGAAGGCCTAAATATGATCATTTCCATCTGACCTAGGCTAACCTTATGAAAATTGGCACAGGTGACGTTGGCATGACGTTGAATAACCAAACAGAAACGAAAACAGATACCCAGGTAAAGCTAAAACCAACACATTCTCATCAATAAAAGTAATATAATATCTAAAGATAACTAAGTAGATCTGTTGGTAATAATATTACCAACATAACTCACATCCACTCGATAGAAAAACGATTAAAATAATTCTATTACAAACGCGTGGGCTAGTTTTTAATCTTCAGCCACTTAATCCAACGCTCATGTTGGTCGCACTATATAAATAGAAACGGACGAATATATCAAGTGTATACATCTAACGTTTAATCTTCAAGACAACTAGGAAAAAATATGTAGACACATACACTTTCAACAAATCTGAAGCAATTTGTTCAGTAAGAGAGTTCTTTTTAAAATGGTTTGGTACGTGTTACGGCAAAATTAGTTTTCCGTCGGAGTAGGTACAAGCGTGATTCCGAATTTAAATAGCCCAATCAATTTTTAATTTGGTTGCAGTATGCCAGAATATTATGTTTGGTTTGTCCTCTTTTAGCTAAGAAATCATTTTGATGTGTACCTAAAGTAATTGGGAAATGTATTTTCTTTGCGGAAAAATAATTACTTATAAGTATATCGGTTATGGCTCATGTTTTTCGTTGGTAGGATCGGTTATGGATTTGGACTGGGGCCAAGATTGTCCTTGACTGGCTAAATAAGCATCCGGTGTTGGCTGATTAGTAGGTAGGTAGGTACCTAGGTAAATCTATTTAGTGTGGTGTTGTGGTATTAATATGCTGGCCAGCTGGTAAGTATAATTTATTTTATGTCAAGGTAGAGCCGGTTTTGGAGAGATTTTGGTGTCATGGTACTATGAAGTTATTTTTTAAATTTATGGGTGCTACTTAAGTACTTACCAATGATATTTATTTGAATGTGACAAAGAAAAATCTTGCCTTTACTTACCAACATTACCTACCTGCTTGAAAATGGTATTGGTTAGGTATACCTTTGTTTTATTATGGATGGAAAATTATCAAATGACTTCTTCCGCTCTGGGTGGAGTAATTCCGCAACTGGCAGACTGGTTAGGTACCTACTCTACCACTTTAATTTCTTTATTTCACCAAGGTATAACCTATTGTAATTTTTTACGGTGGCATTTAATGGAATGATGTATTTCACCCGAAGGCATGGATTGTCAGTTCAGTTCAAGCTCACTTCACTTGTGTTTTCGCGGTATAATGACAGCAGAATACCAACCACTGCTGATGCTTGTGGGTAAACACCTGAGTGCTAATTCTACTAATTTTTAACCCTCTGTTTTTATTAGCTTAATAAATATCTACTTAGGGACCTACTTGGTTCATTTCTTAACCTATTTGACAAAATTGTAAGACTGGAGATTAAGAGACTGGCTTTCTTTAATATTCGAACAATAAGATGATTCCTGATTTAAAAATATGATTTTTTATTGATTTGATAAAGCAGTAATTTTTGTTTTATCAAATCAATAAAAAATGACGGAGATAAAATGCAACAAAGACCGGAGTGGGGGCTTGTGAAGTCACTGTTCGGTTAAAAGGGTACCTAAGTACCTACTGAAATGTGACGTCACACAGGTTTTTAAGGCACAGTAGGTACCTATGTATCGTTTTCATTTTTTGTTTAAGTATTAAGTAGGTACCTATGTGAAATTAAAAAAATGCGTGTCTAATATTTTTTGGAAATGTATAACGGACTAAATAGTTTTTTTTGACATCTACCCTACTTATCTATTTATTTAGCTCGATATTTTCAGTGAAAATCAAACAAACAAGAAAAAACAACCGTTGTCAAAAGATAAAAAAATTAACAACGTCATAAAATCCAAATTAAAGCAGCATTCAAGTACCAAGGTGTGAAAAAGGTTGTTACAAGTTTATTACCCTGACCAAACATTAAAAGAAAATTTCATACTTTTCATCAAAATTGTATCCAATTACTCCTTTACAACCTATTAAAAAATAATTTTAAATCATTTTATAGCAGTCACAAAACTCGAATCGCTTCGCACTTACATTTTATTACCGTAAGAGTGACTGAGACAGATATAGGGCTATCGATCTCGACGAACGGAGACGCGTCGCCAGAGAGCGTAATGGCGGACGATACAAACACATTCGATATTTTAACGATTTAATCGATTAATTGTAATAATAACCACTTAACAAATTAAACACAGTGATTGAAGCACTATATTTTAACACTATGCACTAGTTTCCTAACGATTTTACAGCGAAATAACACATTTCAAAGTAGATAAAATCACATTGGTCGTTCGTCGTACAGCGCATCAGTCGCCATAACCAAATTCCTGTATCCAGGGGCGAATTTGAGTGACCTCGGTGAGCTTTATTTTTTATGTAGGTTATGGTGTCACGTGTTCCATTTTAGTCAGTATTGCGATTTTCGTGAATGTCGATATAAATTTAAATATTGTTTAGGTACCCAATGAGTACCTACATTAAAGTACTTAAATATCTGAACCCAAATTCTCGTTCCTTACTTATTAGACAATTACGTTAAAATTTTGTCGCAGTTTCATCTTGGCGACAAGTAATCGATATCAGAACTTGTAAAAATATCGGGACTTAAATAAGAGGTTACCTATTTTTACAGGGCCAGACAGACTACCACAATTACATATTTTCAATGTAATGATTTTTTTTAATGATGCTAAAAAATTTAGCATTCTGTAATTTATTTACATTAAATATTTTTTTAATTTTACGATAAATTAAAAAAAAATATTTTTTTAATCAAGTCTGCAGATGCCAAGATTTCCAAGTGGCTTGACAAACTTGGAAGTTACCTTCCTGACCGGTATATTCAATTTGTCATAACTCGTTACCAATAATTTAGTAGAAAACCCTGTGACGTGTGGTTGCCTATTATTTTTATTCTTAGATTGTCGATCAATGCTTACTCGCCTTTTTCCCTATGGCGATTGAAGATCATTATGCACCCTGCTCTGCATAGACCGGAGCGTCCCTAGCGTATATGAACAGAGCTTGTTTCCTCTCCCTCCCTTTCTACCGACTTCTTTGTGACCTTCACCATCGCCCTCGACTATGAACTAAACCAAGACCGGAAGTGGTAGGTTAATGCTGCATCACCCACTGGTGTATCTGGGTAACGTTACTGCCCTAAACAGGCTGGATATTTCTCCAAGTGTGCTGCACCATGTCATCAAGACAGTTCACCACAATGGAGGCACACTAGTCCTTGAATCCTGGCTTCGTGGATGTGTACCAATCAGGCCTTTTCGGAGGCGGGTTTTCTGATGATTTTTTCGAAAAGTAGTGGTAGTAGTGGTCTTGTCGAAGAAATCATAAGAAAACCCGTACTACCCGTTACGTGAGGTATACCATGACTGCCATGCCGTGTTCCCTTTATCATGGACTCCTCGCTCCCACTCTTGCAGCGTAGGTACCCTGCACTAGACTCTACAAGCGACTCCCAATCCACTACAAGGACCATGTGGAGCTCAACCCTGTGCTCCTTGATATGATGAAAAATCAGGTGCGTACGCCGCCGGTGCTACAGATATAGTGAACGGGGTATTTTAGCGCCAAGAACATAGGGCAGAAATTTGGAAAACAGACTCAACATCTATAGATAGCTGTTGCATGCTCGCAACACCCAGATTGCGATAATTCTCAATGGTCTTCTTTGCAAAATTGCGGCGTTGGCGGCTGCCGGTTTGTTCACCTATATGATCCCCAAAAGAACTTCCCACAGAAGATAAATTGTCCCCAGAGAGTGCAATAGTCGTGTCCGCCAATCGGGGAGCCGACTTCTAATCGTGCTGCCTCTAAAAGCCTGCTCAATTGCTTCTAACCATTTTTCCGGTACTCTGCTTTGAGCACGTTGCTTTTTCAGTTGCTCAGTTGAGCGATTAATATGTCTGCAGATATTCAGTAAAAGGTTAATCTACATAGGTTAGTTACACAGAACTTTCTATAATAATACCTTCTCATTAAATAAAAGTTAGTCAATAGAAACCTAGTTTAAAAGTTGTTCTATTGTGTCGGTTTATAAATGTTTGTCCTGTGCTTTCTTTGAGGAGTTATATACAATACCTCTCATTTTTAGTTGTTCTTCGTCATTATTATAACGAGTTCGTAAAGAATCACAGGTATTTATTAGTTTATTATTTTAGCATTTATATGTATTTTATTAGTTTAATAAATTAGGTAGGTATATTTTTATTTGTAAGTATATTCTTTCCGAAACAAAATTCTATGTAAATATTTGTTTTTTTTTGTTATCCACCAACCACAGTGTATAGGGTTAAAAAGAAACCCAAAGGTTGACTGGTAGATAATGCCTTGTTGCATTAAGTCCGGCAATGTACCACTATTGTACATAAAGATTAAATAAATAAATAAAAAAAACACTAAAATACGTTACATCATCATCATCATCATCGTCATCTGGATTTTATAACGATTTGTTTTAATTTTATCAATGAACCGACCAATTAATAAAAACTTAAATAGACAGTCAATAACTGTTTACTTTTCTCACCTGATTGATAAAACCCTAAACAATTTGATTGCATCAGTAACAAATAATTAATAAAAAATCCAACTTAAAAATTTGTCATCACTCGCCAAGAAGATGAACTGAATGCGCCCCTGTGCATGCACGCTCCGCCCATTACAGCAACAAAAGTTGGCGCCGTTCCTTCAAAATATCTCGTTTGGAGGCCATTTTGACGATCGCGTGCGACAGAGATAGCATCGTCGTCGCGCCGTTACGATTGCACGTGCGTGAATGAGACAATTATGCAAAGTTAGTTTAGTTTTAATGTGGCTGGAAAGTGCGTGGGGACATTTTTGTGTGTGTGTGTGCACCGGATTTCATTCGGGTGGTGTCGGGTGTAGGAACTAGTGTTCTAGCGTAGCGAAATGTAGGCCGATTTTTATAATGCTGGAAGTTCATTCATTTTTCTTGTTTAAATCTTAACATTTTTTGGTTTTATATTTTTTGTGTTAATTAATTAACAATAGGTAAGTTTTTGAAAGGGGTCACGTATTTCTAGATAGGTCTTATTTAGGCTACCTATAACCTAGGCTAAATTGTTATGCAGCACTTTATTTTATTAATATATTATTTACCAAAAAACCTACCATACCTACCTACCTTGTTTGTTTCAAGGTCTTAATACTATATACATAAAAGTCATTTTGTTTCGACCTATTCATTTGATACGTACATAAATCATAAAAAACTGATAAGCATATTTTTAATGTCGCTGCTTTGCTATTTTTGTATCCATGACTCATTTAAGATAAACATATATATATATATATATATATATATATATATATATATATATATATATATATATTTAAGATAAACGGACAGCCACTTATTTCAACGTTAGCATCAGTAGGAAAGGTCGGCAGATAATCAGCTGAAAATATCCACTGAAAACCATCGAATCACCGCATTTTAGTAGGGTTACCCAACCCACGTAGTATAGCATAGAAGTGACTACAAGACCGTACTAACAAACCGCCAAATCCACATTTACGACACCTCCATTCATTGAAGAGTTGTACGCATCGTAAAAGCTCTCACCATGAAGTGACGTCGACTAAGTGTCGTGACGACGTAGTCCCTCGACTTACCGCTAGGTGGCGCTAAACACAACCGCACTAGCCCAGTGCTCGTAAAAATAAATTTTATTGTTATGACGAAAATAAAACGCTTGTCGTCAATTTAAACATCATTTTACTGTGTAATAAGATTTATTTTACGATTAACAAGTGTCTTGATGAATTTATATAGCTGAATGATGAATAAAGCAATAAAATTCGCTTTTATGTTCGTGTTATCGCTTTTCTATTGGCAGTTATGTCGCTTTTTCATACGGAGATGAGTATTATGTAACATTATAGCGGAACATAAAACTAAATCATTACGTTATAAATAGCTGCTAGACGTTTGTTTGTTTAAATTGACTCATTTTGTGTGATAAGATTATAATAAGAAGTATTTATAGCGTGTTTTGCATATTACATCTTCATAACTTTGTTGTTTTCATCGTTTGATACGACTTCACTTTTGTTTGCAATACTTACAAAGTTATTTTTAATTCATCGTTCGCTGACCATTCATGGAATCCTTCGGAATGATTCCAAAGCTCTGTAAGCTTTCGTAGAGGTCGCCCAAAGGTGACAACAGAGGGCACTTTATCGGCCTTGATATAGAACCATTTTATACAATATTATTGAGCTTTAAAAATATATTTAAAGAACAAGGCACTGTAAAAGATTGATTCCTTTTCAAACGTGGCACTCTATGCGTTAATATGTGTTTATGTTAGTAGGGCACAGCTTTCCACTTATCATGATAGATGGCGTGACTATCACGCGGACGTGCTCCCATACTAATTGTCTCTACGGAGAGCCCATTCAATCTTGATTATTGGCATACTATTATTGATTCTTATAGATTTCTTATTCAAATCTTACCTCAAAAAGCATAATTTTATACATCGAACTAAAATTAGATTTTAATAATGTTGTTTCCAAAACGGCTAGGTATTTAAACGTCGACATATCGCTACCGGTATTTAATTACTGGAGCACAGATTTACTGCTAATAAACAAATGAACAAACTATAAATTATAAATCCATTATACAAAATCGATTGTTATCAATCCTATGATCATCAATAACTTGCGAGTCAATAAAAAGGAAAATTACAGTCATAAAACGTCCGCAATCGAGTCAAACCAGACATCGAGACGCAGAGGAAGCGAGCAAATCGCCGCTCGTCGTTATATCCTCACACGATGAAGACATAAACTATCAACGACTCCTTTATCTCTATTAAACGGGTGATACTTTAAACAAGTCAATAATGGTTCAATAAACGTCTAAAGAACGGCATAATAACAATCCACGTGCGTTCGCTGGCTGCGTCAATAAAGTTACCAATTTATATCGAGGTTTAGCCCCGGAGGCGTATACGAAATAATCTGAGCGGTGTTTACTGGGAGTTCTACAAACGGCGCAATTCACGTGACGTTTACGAGCATTCGAGTGGTTGTAAAAATCGTGTTTACGAGGCGCGCGCGCACGCGTGGTCTGCGCCCGCGCCGCCCGCCATGCGAATATCATCACATCTGTCGCTGAATGTGAATGAGATGTGTTTTTTTTTCGTTTGTTGTGATAACGTGAACTACTGTAGTCTGCAGTGGTTTCCCCAAATGGTTCTTTTTATTTATTTTTAGACTGCTTCCTGGCTTTTTCGAGTTCGTGGATTTTTTTGGTTTGTTTAAGAGGATATGGATGGCGGTGAGGATTATTGATTGGATAATAAAGTGGTTGGCGATGACACTTTATCTATTTTAAGGGGAAACAGACCTAATACTTACATACATATTTAAAAATTTACTGCTTGTTAAACCTGCATTTATGAACTTTTATTACCTAACTATCAAACTTGACATAATAACTTTACGATGTTTTTTATGTAGATTTAGGATGCCATCATAAGTGATGTAAAAATGTGTAAGAAGTGGCAGCACTGCCCAATAAACATAGACAATCAATCTGGCCTCAAAGTTCTGTTAAACTCTAGCCTTTCAGCACTTTGAGGCCTGATTATAAAAGATAGCTCAAGATTTCCACATCTACTAGACTAGACTTACCTAGCCTAGTCATCGTTTATGTTATTCATCGTCATTTAAGGCTGGTGGGTCTCCAGTGTCGCGGGTGTTCAGAGTGGGGACTCTGTCCGCCAACCCAGTGATCTTAGGAATGGCGGTGCTACAGTGATCACGTGCTGCCGTACACCGCGAGGCTAATGGGAAACCCCTTTACAGTCTCTCCAGGGATGTGCTGTATCAGGCGTTGCCCAGAAGGGGTTCCGAAGTGCTATTTGAATAGACAACCACCCTGTTGATCACCATCAGCATATAGAAGGGGCCCCCCCCCCTTCTATATGCTGATGGTGATCAACAGGGTGGTTTGAATGTTGTAAAAATTCCAAAGTCCCTGGTCTTTACCCCAAAGTCCAGGCGCCTTTGAAGGTTACCCTGCAAAAACAAAAAAAAGGTACCTACCGCAGACCACACCTTTAAAAAATTATATTAGGTATCCATTCCTTGGGGTAACTTCTAGATAAGCCAAGGTACACCATCGTCTACCACATAATCGCTTACCATCAGGTAAGGTGAGATAGTGATTAAGCGAAAACCTATCAATAGTTAATAAATAATAAATGTAATTTTCCTTCAGAGAACACTTGACTCTAACCAACACTATCAATCACTTAACAGAAATAAACAATACGATATACAAGTTATAGGTAAGTTAAAAGTGCATAAGTTACAAGAACACTAGATTATCAGATACTTTGCAATATTCAATATTGTAAGCGGTGAAACGGCCTTTAACTGCAATTGTACAGTCAACATAAGAGATTGGTATGCGTATTATATAGCGGTGAGAAAAAAATATGGCTAGGAGACCAGACACAAGAAATCTAACCCATCAACTAACATGAGTAGGTTCAATGGGTTAGCTCTATGAATATAATCAGTACCTATGAGAAGGTGTCTTTCCCCTGCATTGAGAAAATTAAATAGATACTTACTACCAACAGATAATATTATGAACGCAAGCAGGTTTAAGTTAATACCTCTGAGGTTTTTTTCAGAAATTTTTCGTCAGCAAAGCATAGACGGCGCCATCTAGTGTCAACAATCACTAAATCTTTGACACAAAACAAGCTCTCTAAAATCTATAAGTACAGAGATAAAAGTCATGCTATGCTTCAATTGAATACTTATAAATCTAGTTATGACTTAAGTAGGTTCCACATTTCATGCAGTAACGACGAATATTTCCACCGCAGTTTAAAGAGCTTTTTACTCTCACATACCAAACTCTTTTGTTGTCCGTACGTTGTTAAAGCTTCATGGGTTTTTGTTCCGCCCATTTTGCCGTAGAGACGTAATTACAGAGTATTAAATACTACTAAAGCTCCTGAAAGGTAATAAATTCGAACCAGTTTATGAGATCGATGGCTTATTGGAAATATGTACTTATAGTCTTATTGGTAGAGAGTCTATGGGAAATCTTATTGGATGTACCTATGAGTTCTACAGGAGGTGCTTTTTTGTAGAATATTTGATTAAAGAGTTGGATTGAAGTCAGAAAGTCCGTTGTATGTGTGTATTTAAGTCAGGCTGGTGTCCGCTACTCCACGTCCAAGCGCGTATTTTGCGTGCAGGTCCACCCCAGCTCCTCAAGGTGGGTCAGCAACACCAGAACCCTCCGGTGTTGCTATACTATCTAAAGGAAGTCCTTGTCTACTCGTTGTTTCATAAACTTTTGCGGCTGACGGTAATTGAAAAAGATTTACAGTTTGTCGAGCTACTGGTTGGTCGTTGTTATCTATTTAGGAAAACTTTAAGTGGAAATGGAATAGGCTGGTCGAGAGGTTTTGAGGAGCTTCTAACGCTGATCGTGAAGTCCATGATTCAATCCTTGGGTCGGGCAGAGTGTTTATAGTTAGTAGGTACCTAACTTAGAGTCTGTACCTATCTCCACCCTGGTTATGATGGGCTAAGGCCCGCACTGTAGGTAATACAAAATGTGGGTTTACTATTCTTACAAACACTTCTATCATACTCTTCGAGAAATGTGTAGGTGAGTGACAATACAGTAATTAAAACAAAAATATGATTAGCAGCCAGTCTGGATGGCCCGGAGGGCCAATTCTACAACATTCGCATTCATAGGTCAGTCAGCCTCAATTTCTATACATTTTTGACAGATTGCGACAGAGATGCGAATGCGAACGGGGTGTTATGAATTAATAGAAACAATTGATTTACTTTATAGGTAGGTAAGCTGTTTTACAAAAGTGGCTCCAGACTAGTCCAGACAAAGTGACATTTTAGCGACGATGGCGATTGTCGAATTGTGAAAATGTTTGATAATTTACCTCTTGACATTTCGGTAGCGCATGTCAATCCCATACATTTTTGACTTTTCGACTAGCGTTCAATCGACATCGGTAAATTCATTTTGTCAGGACCCAAGGTGTTCTTGTCTTTTGCTGGGTTTTGACATTAAAGGCTTTTGTCTATAGGTTGAGGTAATGTTTGTCTATAGGTTCTGGCTGATGGATCAGCGCACAGCCTAAACGGCTGGTCGTAGAGATGTGAAACTAGGAGGACGTATTCCTTACCTATATTATGCAGGCGTCCGATAAGAAACGATTTTTGAAATTTAATTCCCTAAGGGGTGAAATAGGGGCTGGAAGTTTGTATGTAAAATCTTAATTCCTTCGACCAATTTACTTGAAACTTGGTACTATACTGACCAAAGTTAAAAATAAAATTTGTCATTATTAGTTTTTAACTACCCCCAAAAGACGATTGAGGGTGTGTTACATTTTGTATGGAAGAATCTTATTCCTGGGGTCAATGTACCTGAAACATAGAGTAAATACTGGCCAAAATAAATAATTTAGGAGATTTTTTTAACACCTCCTAAAAGACAATTTAGGAGGTATTAAAGTTTGTAGGGAAGTTATAGTATTTCTGGGGCCAATATATAGGTACATAATTATGTGAAACTTGGTACGTAAACTGGCGAAATAAATAATAAAAGTTGTGATTAAGTATTAGATACTGTTTTTATTAATTTTTCTTTCTTAGTCTGTGGTCCTGGCCGCCAAATGGTGGTCGTCAAAACATGTCAGAGGCCCTTGAGTTGGTTTAGAAACTCTAAGACTAGGGTGTGTGGGGTCGTTAGACCTTACTACCCACACGAAAAAGAAGAAGAAGTTTTTCTTAAATATTCCCAGAAAACAATTTAAGGGGTTTTTAAAGTTTGCAAGGAAGATTTGTGAGTATTCTTTGACTAATAAACTTGAATCTTTGCAACTAAATAAAATAATGATAAAGGTTTTCATATCAATGCCTCTGGGCTAAACACTTGAGAGGCACAATTTTTAAGGTTTCCTTTGTGGCGAGAAATTGTGAAGAAGATCAAAACTGCCCGGAACACTACATGATGACCACGACGCCTCTGGCAAGAGCGTACTAGTACCTAACGACTGAGAATATGGTTTCCTTTATGAAGTGTACCTACTAACCAGAACTATGAAACTGATATTTTGAAAATTCAAACCCATAAGGAGATGAAATGAGATGGCTGTATCTCTAATTTGGTCTGTTTTACATAAAAACTTTTTTACAAAAGAATACCTACTTCCAAGTAAAAAACACTACAAAGTATAAAATAACTTTAAAATCTGAAGTCAGTGTTTGGTTTTTTCTTCGTATTATACACCGAATTCTAAAATTAAAGTAATTAGATAGGTAGGTACTTACTTTGTAGTGATTTTTTTTTGGAAATCGGTTGTATTTTATGTAAAAAGTTTTTTAGTTTTCACTTTTTAGTGATAGGGAGTCACAGAGAGCAAAACACGCAATTTCGTCTACTTGGATCATGGATGACATATTTTTTGCAATATTGATTTAAAAACTAAATATAATATTCTTTCCTATTGGTCCCATAGAAGTTTTTGTATATTTTCATAGAAAAAAAAACTTCTTAACATCGATTCATAAATGACGGAGTTATTAGGTAATAAACATAAAAAAATACAACCAAATTGAGAACCACCTCCTTCTTTTAAAGTCATTTAAAAAAAGAGGCAAAGATAAATGGAGAACTTGTCCTGGAATGGTGCCCTACCTAAGTACATAGAGGATAATTTTCTAAACTGAAGTGGGTGAAGTCGCTGGCAAGAGCTAGCTTAAATAAAATCGTAGCACGTAGCATTTTACTGGTCATCTTCTCGTTGGCTATAAAAAATTAAGCAAAAAAGTGGATTAAATTAATATAAGGTAGGTACCAATGTGTAACATTTAGTTTAAGTAATGCTCATTAGTAAGTTTAAACCATTTGACGTGTTACACAACATAGGTATACCGTCATCATCACCATAATCATATCAGCCGAAAGACGTCCACTGCTAGACATAGGCCTCCCCCAAGTGTCGTCACAACAACCGGTCCTGTGCGTCTCGCATCCAGCAACCCTCACCAGGTCATCGGTTCACCTTGTAAGAGGCCATCCAACGCTGCGTTTTCCGGTACGTGGTCGCCAGTCCAGAAGTTTTCGGCCTCATCGATCATCTGTTCTGCGAGCAATCTGCTCTGCCCACTGCCACTTCACTTTGGCGATCCTGCGCTAAGACCTTATATTATTAACAAACCTTTACATATTAAACATGATCTTACTCCATAGAATGCTGCGTAAAACGTTACATTGAGGGTATGTAAGAAGGGCCAGAGCCTGCCAGGGTTGCGGATTTTGTTCGAAAGAGTTACCGCGGCCCTGGAAAGCAAAAGGCACTACGAGGAGCGCGGATGGCTTTTAGTCAGTAAGAGTCTGACAATCCCGCTCCACCCAGAGCGGCAGGAGTCATTTTATGATTTCCCATCCATAAAAAAGGATATATAAGACCTTTGCACTTATTTATATGGCTATTAGCCTACATGCTATCACTCGTCATGTAGCCAACCAATAAACCAACTTATGTATAATAAGCACTTTTAAAAATTGTTTTGTCAGAGGGCCCATTCTACTAATTTTTAAGCAATGTTCACATTCGCAAGTCAGTCGCAATCTATCGAAAAGTCTCTTTTTCCATACAATTGTGATAATTATTCTTCAATCTAGAAAAATCTTTCTTCCAATGCCGTGCACGTTTTACTCCACAACTTCAGAGTGCTAATTTTATTAATTTTTAAGCAACGTTTCAACAGTTCTTCGACATTCGCATGTCAATCGCAATCTGTCCAAAATGTATGGAAATTAAGGCTTTTTTTGACAGATTGCGACTGAATTGCGAATTAATGCGAACAATGCTTAAAAATTTGTAGAATTGGCTCTCTGATCACTCTTCCTAATCTGTTGAACGTGCTACGGTGATTGAAATATTCGTAGCAGACTACGCTACTACGAGCTACGAATCTACGAGGTTTTATTAGATTTAGGATTTTTCAACGTAGCCATAGGTAGGTAGTCGTAGGTCTTGTATTATGTGGCATATGTCAGTGAGTTTTGATACAAGAATAGGAATAAAGAACAGTAAAAACCGTAGCGATTATTTCGTAGACACTGCTACGAGATTTACATAATTTGGTTAAAGTTTCTATGACTTGATTTAAGTTATGGTATCTATCAATTAAATTGCGTAACGTAGATACTAGCCAAAAGGTTGCGACCTTTCTTTGGAACACATTCTCTTTAGGATGCCCAGTAAGGAGTGGCATTTCAATAATTATTTATTACCTATTGTGAGCTCAAAGCGATATTGAAAGTTATGAGTTTTAAATGTCACTCTGAGCCTGTTAGTCTAATTAGGACTTCCAATTTGAAGGCAGTAATTAATGGGGTGTAATGGCTTCAAAACTAAAAGAACCCACATAATTTGAACATGTGCAATAACGCTCATTGACCCACATGCATTTATTGACTTTCCTAATATAAAAAAAAAACAATAAAGACATAGGTAAAGCAGTCCAGAATAGACTTCTATCGTGCTCCTTTACGTTCTCTAGTAATGAAAAACGGTTCATAATTTATTGTTCGGGTATCTACGAATATATATTAATGTACCTACTTTATTGCAAGTTTATCTGGGTACCATACCCACACTGGTATCAAAATATGAACGAGTTTTTTTTTTAAATAAAAGTGCATTTTGATCATCGACTTTGTGTCTCCTGATAGCTTTAACCCCGGGGACTTTAAGTCAAGACAGAATAGGTAACCGGTAGGCAAGCGTGCTCCATCGTCGACAACATCATCACTTACCATCAGGTGAGATTGTGATCGACCGTAAGCCCACCAATAAATTATATAAATAAACAGAGCTGATAATGGCGAAACAAAATTTTCTTAGGGCCAATTTCACCAATGAAACTGAACGCGATCAGCGAATAAACCATGTTTATGAGCTGTCTGTGTCATTATTTTTCTATGGAATATTTACACTGACAGCTCAACGCAGGTAAGATGTACTGAGTGTACTGATCGCGTTCAGTTTCATTGGTGAAATCCGCTCTTAGTTTCATTCATGAAAATAACGAAACTCCTACAGGTTGTTCTAGCGGTAGGTACCTAGGCTAGATTTACCTACTCCAAGGTATAAATAACATAGAAGCTGAGGTGCTATTAAGCTGCCTTTCCATTAGATAAAAATGCGGGTAGGTATAGCTAAGCAATAAAGCTGAGCTACGAAACTTTGTCTCTTTTTCTACAAAGCCTTCAGACAAAGTAACATACATCAGCAACTATTAATGGATTGATATACGCTACTGAATTGTGTACAATCCCAAATAATTGCATTTTTGACTATCAGTAGATAGATAAATAGATAAAACGTTTATTTGATGCAAGTAAAGAAACACGTTACGGCACACAAAAGGGTTACATAAATTATGAAAAATAATATAAAGTAGTGTATGCAAATATTTCAAATAGCAAACAAAAGAACAAAAAACAGAGCACTATGATTATGATACCTACTGTATGGCAATCTGTGACAGAAGTGCCAAACTACCTTCCTACGTAAAAATATTTGAATTTCAGTGATTGAATGACAGTTTGCTTAGAGCACCACCGCTCAGAGCTGTTTGCAATTCTACTAATTTTCCAGCAACGTTCGCATTTACATCTAATTCACAATCTGTCAAAAATATATGACAATTGAGGCTTTTTTGACAGTTTGTGACTGACATACGAATGCGAACATTGTTTAAAAATTAGAACACTCAGGTAGGTAATGTGTTATGAAGATGCATTGAAGAAGTTTGGGCATATGTAAAAACTTTTGTTAAGTCCTCTTTCGACAAAGCGAAGCCGAACTATGCTATAAAAATCAAACGATCTCGCATCCTTTACTAGAGGTAGGGACAGCGTCATGAATTAGTAACCCCTTATTCTAAATTATTTCTATGCTTGAGGGGTAACCAAATGACGACGCTGACTGTACATGGTTGAAGTAGGTACTGGTATCTGTAGTAAAATCCAACCTCATTCTGTTGGCCACTAGAGGTATAATCGCAGGACCAATCTGCTGACCAAAGTTTGGTGAGTGGTGCCCCATGGGTGTTGAAACATACATAAACTCTCACCTTTTTCCCAAGGGAGAACGCAGAAACTGCTTAACACCAGCTGCTAGATCCTTACTGACTTAACACGGTCCTTTTGCTTCGTTTACGTAGATAACTTGGTACACGTAGGTACGCTTGATGCGAGTACTATGTAAGTACCTGGCCTTTCTTCTGAGGAACATCATCAAAATCTGTGTACCTACTTTTGTCCTTCTAGGACATACCCAGTCCCCTTCCGGAGTTTCTCACTCACTTCAGCCAGCGTACCTAAATACTTACCTTTCTATCTTTTCAAACTGACCAAAATTATAAGCACACTCTTATCAATTTTGGTCACAACATTGCTATTAGAAATTGTAAGGAAGCTTCTAGTTTTCCACATTTGATAAGCTTTGACTTAGAAATGTGTCTTCGAAACTAGTATAATCTTCGTAATGGACCAAATAACAGTATCCTTCAAAAACTGAATAAATGTGTCAGATAGGCGGCACGTTAACAAGAGACTCAACAGCGAGTCTCAAACGACTTTCTTATCAGATACAGCATGTTACAGCTAATTATCTACCTAGGTACCTGAAGACTGCCTGTCTCGCCTCCACATCAGAATTAGTGGGTAACACGATGACTTTTTCTAAAAATTTTCTTACGAATTCAAGATAAGTGGGTACTTATCTTGAATTCGTAAGAAAACCAACTCTTGGTTTTGCAGTTCAATCACGGGTGTGATTGAACTGCAAAACCAAGAGTTGGTTTCGAGTATCAAGTTTAACAGTCAAAGTCAAAAATGGCTAGTTACCTTGAGCTCTAATTAGATCACTCTCAGATTGCCGCTTTTTCATAAGGGATAACGTTGATCAAAATTCCAAAATGTACAGAGTTAAGTGACACGTGTCATCTGAGCGGTACATTTTCGTCGTTTTGATAAACGTTATCGGCGATAGAAGCTCGTAACACTTTCCTCTGTTTTCTGAATTGAGAGTTCGAAGTTGCCAGCCTGTCATGGTCTGCATACTTTGTTTGAGAACTGAGTGCCAATTCTACTAATTTAGAGGCAATGTTCGCATTTGCATCTCATTTTTGACAGTTTTTGGTTGGCATGCGAATGCGAATGTTGCTTAAAAATAAGTAGAATAATAATTGGCGCTCTTGTCAAACTGAGACATTAAAATAGAGTTCAAAGTTCAAACTATACTTGAATTCAGTTTGACAAGTTCTCCACGTCAAATTCCCCAAGTTACAAGCTGAAGCGCAGTCCGCTCAAACTATCCGACAGCTTTTACAAAAACATTTTCTTACCCCAAGAACGATTCGTCTCGGCTTCACCAATTATTATGCAATGGCTTCTCAAGAGAGCAATGGGCTTTTAAGTATTCCGAAATGAGAGGAGTTGTTAAGGGCCATTTGTTCTTCTCAATACAGGACAGACCCTTTTTTTTTACGGGAGCTTTTTGATCATTACTGGCTGGTAGCTTTTGGCTTCCATATTTCTTTGTAAGTACCGTTAATTAATCATTTTGATCGATTGAAGTAGGTAACTAAACGTTAAGAATTTTGAATTTTATGGAAAATGTTTGAATTTGAACTTCTTTTTTTTTCAGGAACTCTATGAAGAGACATCTATAAACTAAGGAGTTCAGGTAAGTAGCTTGCTTGTGGTGTTTTGTTTGGTATTTAGGTTTCACCATTAAAACTTCAGGCTTCAAGCTCATTTTCGTGCTCCCCCCTCCCCCCTCCTACAGCAGTTGTCAAGGCTCTCTTCAACATAGCTTTGAGGATGGCGTCTAGATGATTTCTCATCGATCTAATTATTGCGTAGAAAATTACTCCATATGAAAAACTGAAGATTTCCAAGAATGTATCATTATGATATTTTTATCTCTTTATTAGTTTATCTCGATACAAAAACTTTAATGTTATCTGTAATCTAGTTCTATATAAAACTTCGTCGCCTAGGACGTGTCGGTATCTTAGGGCCTAAATTGACCAATTACACACACTCACAAAAAATCGCCACACTGAGTCCGCTCCCGTACTTTTTATCGATAAATATTTGTTTAAAGAGGTGAGTGCAATAAAAATGCGAGCGTGTCTCTGGGTAGGCCGCACAGCGCACTACCACAGCCATTCATTCGTTTGATGACTTCATTTGGACGCGCGAACTGAGTGCTTGCGATAATGCGCTATTGTTTACCCTTCGATAGTGCGCCGTCCACTGCACGCGCCACACTGCGTCCGAGCGAGATAGACATACTACCTGCGGCTCCGACCCCGCGATAAGCGTTCCGCTCCTAACCTCCCGTCCCGCTCCCCCCTATGCAACTCACGCACGCACGAGTGTAACAGCAACATCACTCGTAAAAACAGGTAGTAGAAGAAATAATAATCATCTTTACGACTTCTCACTCTATTCAGCACCTTGTTACGATACTGCGCGCTCATTGTGGCACGGTCGAGGAGTGGTTGTAAAATCTTTTCTTTACTCGCCCGTTTCACTAATTGTACGTTTATGAGTTTACGACTTTTGCGGCTTAACTTTTCAGTTATAGTCATTATTGGGGTTTTGTCGATGTTTTTATTTATTTATTGTATTGCGTGGGCCGATAAGTTAAGTTATACCGTTGCACTACTGTCAGAGGATGACAGTTTATGATTTATGTTTTTCAGCGGATGATTGCTGCTGTTTGGTGAATTTGTTTACTTACGAAGTTTTGTCGTAGAGCATACTCACATGTCCTTACGCAGGTAGTTGGTAGAACCGCCGGAAAATCTGGGCTAGTCTGAAGATGACAATAGGTTGCATACCCACGTGTTTCAGGAGGAGTGATAAGAAAGGGAAAAGAGAGCGTAACTGATAATATTTATAGTCATTAGCGAAAAGGGGACGGAACAATCGTCGGTGTTGCGATCGGCGCCGCGCGCGGGGCGGCGCGCGTGGCCCGCTCTCAGTAGATTGCGTGAGCCGAGCCGCGCCGGTCGCACACGGCACACAGTCGCGCGCTCCCGCCACACGCGACGACAAACTTCGCTCGCGACACACGCGTCTGCGTCTCACACATCGCGAACTGAAAATTTTAAGAAAAAAAATCACAACACCCGCCACTTGTGCGAGCACTGTGAGACGAGCCGGCGCCGCATACAACCGCTTAAAAAGTCGTAAAACCCGCGGCACGCGCTCCCAAGTCGTAAAATAATCGTAAAAAGTAAACACACGTCAACTGGCCTTTATCGCCAACGAAGCCCATTATGACGCTCGAGTGACGTTTAAGAGGCAATAAAATTAATAAAATTAAATTACATTGTCCGTATTTGGAGTGACATTGGCGGAGGTCGCGTTATCACGGCGCGTGGGGCCGCGATGACATAAGTGTTCCCTAACTGAGTGACGTTAGTGTCGGTGACTGATCAGAATGAACTCCTATTTCGAGCAGGGTGGTTTTTATGGGGCGCACGGGGTGCACCAGGGTGGTGGCGGCGGAGACCAGTACCGCGGGTTCCCGCTGGGGCTGACATATGCCCAGCCGCACGCCCTGCACCAGCCGAGACCCCAGGACTCGCCGTACGATGCGTCAGTGGCAGCCGCTTGTAAACTGTACGCGGGGGAGCAGCAATATGCTAAGGCAGACTGTTCTAAGCCAGGTGGAGAGCAACAGAATGGCTATGGAGGAAAAGAGGCTTGGGGCTCCGGGCTAGGGGCCTTGGTGAGGCCGGCCGCCTGCACCCCGGAGGCGCGGTACAGCGAGTCGTCGAGCCCGGGTCGGGCTCTGCCCTGGGGACAACAGTGCGCGCTGCCCGGCGCCGCCACCGCTGCAGCACAGCCCGTACAGCACCAGCCCACCAACCACACCTTCTACCCTTGGATGGCCATAGCAGGTTAGTTACCCACCAATTTTAATTTTATTAGCAACAAAACAATAACAGATCTGATCCAGTCGTTAATTTACAAAAAACGTTAAACCTCAAACAGCACTACAACAACTCTTTAATTGCTCAATAATATGTAATAAAAATTTGAAACATCCATGCACTGATAGTCTCTTAGCGTAAGCTCTAAAATGCTGCTATCCGATTTGAGTGCGGCCCGAAATCGGAAATTCCCATTCAAGTATCGTAGGAAACCAATAAGAAGAGCGGTGGCAGGTAGAGCCGACAAGCCGACAACTCGACTCAAGTGTCAATAAAACGCACATAAAACGAACGACCCTCGTTAGCACCTTATTAGTCAAGACAGATTTGAGTGCCATTCATAACTTTATTGTTGCCATCAACTGTTGGAATCTTCATTAAAATACTAATTTGTGACAATAAAAAATAAATAAATGTAGCGGTAGAGTTCATTTGAGCCGAGTTTTATGGCTGGTTTTATTTTATTTACTGCCTTATATTTCAATTATTTGATAGATATTGCAGTTTAATGTGCCATTTTATGTGGTATAAATTGTAGTTACATGCATTATAGAGCCATTAGTGTTGTAAAAGCCATAAAAATACTTGAAAGATTTTATAAAACTAAAATCGCTGAGTATGAGTGATTCTCACATCATAATTTATTTCTCACATTTTTAAAGTTAATTTACTTGGCAAAGCATATGCTTCTCACGCATAAGTAAAATTCTCATTCCAGTCATTAGAAATTATTATTAAAAACCTTAAAAAAATATTTTACTAATTTGATTAAATCTTAATAGTTTAAAATTTAAACAGCACATCTATTTTGCGTACAAAAATCGCAAGTCTAATACAATAGGTAGGTGAATGGATTATAGTAATTATCGTGAATGTATCACTAAAAGGTTGTTAACATTGGGCGTGTAACCTGTAAATTACTTCAATCAAGTACAAGGCTCTTTCTATGCTAGTTCTGGCACACTCAAACTAGTTACTGATTTACTTTTTCTTTTCGTTTTGTAATAAATAATCGTTAATTTTATTTTTGTCTGCATAAAAATATGTTTTACTAAAATATGTTCAGAAATTATAATTCATCATTTGAAAAAAAAAGTCGCAGTGAACGCTGAAAATGTAAAAATAAATGAACAGAACTAGTAATTTGGAACAAAACATCAAAAAATCTGATGTTTTTTTGTTTACTAGTTCTGTTCATTTATTATTTATTTCAAATGATGAATTATAATTTGTGAACATATTTTATTAAACCATATTTTTATGCAATTACTGAAAATAATAAATTTAACAGCCTTTAATTAGTAAAAAATCAATTTTTAACATCGCCGTATCACTAAAATCATGTTTTATGATATCGATAAAAATACTACTGATGAAGCCTACGAACTTGGTAAAACGTCTTCAGTAGCGTTTTAGCGCTCCAAATTATGGCGGGAGTGCACGGCGCGCCCGCGCCGAGCCCGGGTCAATGGCCCGATCTAGTTTGGGCGTATTATTATTAACTTGAGGAGTGCCACTGACCACTCGACAAATGACCACTCGATTATGCGTCCAATTCTTAAGATGAAAGCCCAAGACTAGATAATTTTGACTGACTAATCACCCGCTGACGAAAACTTTATTGATGTGCTAAAGAATCCGCGCGCTTATTTTTTTATTACCCACCAATAACTAACACTGAATAAAATTCCTGTTACGACTTATTAGAATCTTTTTTCAAATTACTAATTGGAAGTACCTATGATTTAAAATAGAGACGTTCCAACTCTAAATTCAATTTGGAATGCTGCATTTAATAACTGGTTAGAATCAGGGATCGAATACGATTTTTGTGTCCGAATCAATCATGGCCGCAGCATGGAGCGAGTCACCTGTACATTACTAACGCGTAATTAACGCAACGCGTGTGGTCCCGCCTCTCATAACTCATGCGACTTGATAAAATTAAGTAACACGGGCTAAAAAAATAAAACAAAAATAAGTAGTCGAACTGTCGACCATATTTCACTCGGTGTTCACGCAACACGGCCCGCGAAACAATACAAGGACGCTTGTTGGACGTGGGTTGTATGAAAAGTTCGGGCTTGTCCGGCCTGTCTCTGTCCGCTGTCCGGCGAACACGATCCGCCGACCTGTGTTGCTTCGTGAAAAAATGTCACGTGTCTATGGTGAATACAAAAGCTTTCCTGTAGAAAAAAAACTAAATTTAAATTGCTTAACAAATTATTTAAATGATGCTCCACCTCATTTATTGTTTTTCTATTCTAGAGACTTCAACAATGGTTACATTAATGTGGACAGTCACCTATAAATAATTTAAAAACTTAATTTTAAACCAAACTTCATCATAATAGTGACAGTCCATTTGAGTATCAGAAATTGCTCAAGTGTAACCTGCATTAAAGGCTAACTGCAGGTAACTAAGTAAATAAGTATACAGTGCCAAGTACTACTAAGACATAACAAGCAGTTGTTTGACTGATATCAAATAACTGAGCACATTCACAAGCAATGAGCAAATAAAATTGTAAACAAGCAATTACAAAGTAATAGTTGCCTTAGTAAACTCCAGTAAATGCTTGTCTTATTTACCGGTTATCTAATAACCATACAATTTAATACATATTTAAGGTTAATACACCCACAGAGACGGTTTTACTAATGGTTAATCTGTACTAATAGTTAATCTGTGCTAATAGTCACATTAAAATAATTATCTATATTTCATATTGGCTTTACCTAGTAATCATACAGTAGTTTCTTTTGCTATTATTAAAAACTGAATTAATGTTATAAATATCATTAAAGCACAAGTGTGCGTCAATAACTTTTTGTTACACATTAAATTATAATTGAATTAACAAAACTTTTAGAGCATTCAAAATAATAATTTTGTTACAGAACCCAGTCTTTGAACAAACGCATAATATTCCCAGTTTTACTTGCATTCCTTAGCTGCTTATTTTTCAGTACAGTGAAGTTTTAAACTCAACCTAACCTCAAGCCAAGAGTTGAACCTATAATTTCTAAACAAGTTCCCAAATTGGCGACTGAATATTGCCGAGGGCACCGAATGATTTTAAATGCACCTTTATTAGAGGAAAATGAGGTATTGTAATCACAAGTTACATACTTGCCAAGTATTCTGTAGTTACACGCTTGATTTCGATTTTAAACTTGTTTGTGTAATTTAAACTGTTCCATACCTTCCGAAAAGGTGGCTGAGTTTTTTTTTATTCAGTATCAATCATCTGCTTTAAAAAAAAAACCTAAATTATCGAACGGAAATAAAAAATATCTTACTATAAAATAAATCGTGTCCGCATTATTCTTTACGCAAAAAACAATTGACCAGTCGATGGTTGCAAAAGCAAAACAATGAATGTCACTAACATGAGTAATTATTCAAAACAATAGCGAATATTTAATATATTCTTAGAAAAGTCGACGAAATTAATTGGAATTCGATGCACAAGGGACATAACTACATAATATTATAATTTTAAGTTTGTATCGTAGTGATGGGAACTCGTGAGTGTGCATCCCATCGGTGATACGCTACGAAAGTGACTCTACTTTGCGCGGTGGATTTTGTAATGGAGCGATTTTTAGTTTAGTTTGAGGTAAAAGAATATTAGAAATGTTGTTTGTATCAATAGGTACCTACCTTGTTCTATTAAGGTATCTCTATAAGTTTTATGTATTTGTATAAATCATTGTATTTAAGTATCGGAAAATAGTTAGGTAGTAACCTTTTAATTTTTGAAATATTTGTATATTTCTGGAATTTGTGATACTTACTATGCCGGGGTATCGCTTTTATACCGTTGTTTAAGGTCCTACCTACGTACATTACAAATAAACCTTGTAAATAATTAAACAAATTCATATTATAACAATCAAGAATTTCATATTCAACAGTCTCATTGAACAAATAAAATGAAACACAATGACTTTGGAACAAGAATGATAATAGAGTCACTTAAAGCGGATAACAGGCACCTACTCAATAGAAACATTCTGTAATGGTACCCCACATCGGTAACCCAGACCGCTATACAGTCAAAACAAACACCAATACACAGAAAAATAACAGCATAATAGGCCCCGTAACAGTCGCAAGCCATAAACTAATAATGGGGGAGATATGTTTTATGGGTTTCAAGTTTTGAATACGTTAAAACAGTTTTTTGTTAATTTAGTGCAACGCAAACCGTCCGCGAGTCAGCACGTATTTTGCGTTCGAATCATTCAAAAGGAGAATACAGTGTTCTAATTTCAAATGTGTCGGAAGATTGACGGGTCCGTTACGGCGGAGGAGGTGTGCATGCGCTTGTTTCCCGCCTGTTCGCGCGGCGCGCCGGCCGCCATCTTGGATAAGATCGATCATAGGTGCGCAGCTGTGAAGTGATAAATATGAATCCCAACTGCTTCGTGGTGTGGACTTTCTTTTTGTGGAATCGTCGGAACGAACTCACGGACATCTTCTTGGAAGCTCTGCAAGACAAAATTAGATAATTAGTCAATATGAAGCTAAAATTAAACGTGTCTCGAACTTTCTAACAGTGTCTCTCCCTATGTTTAGGAATATGTAAAAAGCTCACATGTACTTCTAGCAAAATGTTTTTAAATTAGAACGGCGTAAGTTTTCCTGGTTTAAATTAGGGTAAGATCGCTTATTATCGTCACTTGACAAAAACTACCTAATCGGCTTGCTATTCTTAAGCTACAGGAAACGCTACCAAATTATGATAATACTTATTTCTGTACCTCACGTAATTGATGTGGTAAAAAACCACCGGCCCATAAGCGGAGGTAATCAAAAAAATAAGTAGTGGCCCAGTGCTTCCATTGCCGAATACGTGGACCTACATAATGTTGACCAAAACTTGTTTAACACAGTACGTAGGCACCAAAAAGTGGTTAGAAGTGGTTATGAAGTATCCCCAGTTCGCTAGTGCTCATAAACGGTGTGACCTGACGTAGGTTATTATGCATTACATTGAAAATCACGGGGCTGCATCCTATAGTTGCCGTTTTGTACCGCAATTTGTACAATCGCCCCCATAGTTAGGCATTTATTCCTAAATACAACACCTCTGTGTCTCCCGAATACTTTAGATTTGTGTTAAATCTTACTTTTACTGTCGTGAAGTCGTAAAAAGTCTTTGTTCAATGTTTGAAACTATGAGAAAAATGTGTTCATATTTTAAACAGTTCAAATTCTCTATATGTATATGCTGTAATCGTATTTTAAATTGTTATCGAAGTAGATAATCTTTTGGAGTAGGAAATAATGAAACAGGCTCGAAAAATGTTATAAGTATAATTTACTGCATATAATTTTGGTCATTCTTTTGTTTTGGTGCAGAGGCTTGTTATGATGGTCAGATCTTTTTTCTCTACGTCAAATTGTCATATAATGCCAACATGAGTTTTGACCGTATGTGTGTAATTTATTTTCTTTGCTCGTAGTATGTAAAAATGTATTATTACACGTTGATCGGGCGGTCGATCGCTTGCTGGGAACGTTACATTACTCCGGTCCTCCATAGAAAGTTGGATGCGTTGCTTAGCTACGCAATAAAGCTTCATTAAAACTTTAGATAGAGGACAGACCCTGATGCGCTTAAAAACTTCTGTAAATATTAATATCCAATTAGATTTTTGTAGTTGATATACGAGTATATTCAATACCAAGCTCATGTTCGATATTATGTCTACAATAGCATAGGTAAGTAATTCAAACTACATACAAAATGATCATAAAAATATAATTACCTATTTAAAATTGGCCGTATCTATAATGGAGCAATAATTTAGATACTTACTAAGTTAACGCGTAAATAATGCAGAAGCTACCGCGAACAAACGTGTTCTATTTTAATCCTTAACCGATAAATGAAACGTAGAAAATGTCTAGAATAATTTCCAAACAAAACGTTTCAACATTTCTTTTACATATTCGTGACTACCGTTTACGGTTTTAATCTCTAGATGGACTTTCTGCACAATTTGAAGTGTTAATCATTTCTCTTTAGCGAAATCGTTTACTAACTTGTGATTGGATTAAATAGGGCAATTAATTACATTATCTGTTAAGCTATTTGCGTCGTTTAGCAGTAAAAAAAGCGTTGGTATCTGGTGGTTATTCATGAGTATTATCGCTTCGCTTCGCATGGATGGCGGTTAAAAGTCCGAAAGGAGTTGATGTCTGGTCGGCAATTAATTGTTGCACGATATACAACACTGAGGTGCCCTACCACGCGGTATTTGAATATTAAGACACATGCAGAAATATATCGATTTCGTTGCAAATCGAAATGAAATGAGTAATGCAATCGATTTGTGAGAATATGAGTCAGTGATCTAAGTCTGTGTCACCACATTTACATGTGCGAGAGGTAGAGTTATTCTCGATTAAAAAACGATAACTAACACAATTTTAAATTTAATTTGCTTCGAAGTACCCCAGTATCAATATTGATTATACAAGCACACCACATCCGGCTAAGCGAAACTGCATCGTTTAATTTTTGCAACGCTAACCCGTTCTTAGTAAACTATTAAACCATATTTAATTTCACATAAACAGTGCACGGTAACATATACTCGGTATAAATAACTGAGCTGCATTCGACTTTCATTCGATACTGAAAATCTCAATAAACATTCAAATTTAATTTTTATTACCTTACTCTAAAAGTACATTTTTCATAAACAAGGCCTCTTGTTGCCTTTCGACCTGAAACTTCCCATGAACCTTAAGTGTGTGGGATAAAGTTTCATTTAGGATATCAGGGCTCGTGTTTGATATTTTAAACTTATTTCCCTGACATAGAGGGCTTCGTGCCGAAACTAGCGTTTTACAGAACAATGTGTCTTCTTTTTAAACTAAGTCGGTTAATCGTGCTTCCATTATGATTCTCACATAAAACAACCGTTCTGTGTTATCAGACAATGTTTGTAGGTGCAACTTACGCTAACTGCATATGGTTGACACTAATTGACTGTTTATAAAGATAAATAAGAATAGGCAATCATTATTTCATATCAATCGGGTAAACGACTTCAAAGTTACACATCGGTAGCGGTAGACGTTTAAATCGTCTATAATATCAATCTGTATCAATTGGTTGAAAACACGTTATTCTGGTGATTGCTTAGTCTAAGAACATTAAAATATAAATGTTACATTATGTGGGACGTGAATAGGTGCGCTCACCTCACTTTTATTGCACTCTCGCTACTTTTTAATTATCGTTGGTCAATCAAAAGTTATATTACTGTCCGTAACAAATCTACGCGATTCGTCTCGCCACTCACGGATTTGTCTCGGCTCTCATTCTAACGACCAATAAAGTTTATCACACCATTTCAGTAGGAATCTCAATAATTATACAACTATAAAACTTTATAGAAGTGACTGTTGTTGGTGTTTTATCACCTAAATTCGGTGAAAGTCGGTAACCTTTTGATATTTTAACACTATAGCAAATGTTTTACGACAATTTAATCATCGACGAATTAAGAACGAATTTGGTGTTGTTAACATTAAAAAAGAATATCATTGAAGTCGTTATGATATGAAATTGAAATATTCACGGCGGGAATCGAACGGAAAGCTTGCGCCGGCGCCGTTCCCCATGATGTATGGGCCCCACCACATACTTAACTAATAAACCCTTCCAGTCTAAGGACACACGCGGTGAAATATATCCGTCTCGGTCGGTTACTCCAATTTTATTGTTTTCTACACAGCATTGCTGATTTTTAAATTAATTAGCAAAATTTCTAGCTGGTAGAGAATAGTATTTCTTGTAGAAAAGCAAGTAAAATAGTTGTGAAACAAAAAAAAAAACATGCATCTAATTAAATTATTACATGTATAGAATATTCAAATTAGGTAATTTCTCTTTAATGAGTAGACTCTTGCATTCACACACTTTCGAATGTCATTGTTCTAAAAATAAGTTATCATTAGCCTCATAAAATATTATTTCATACAAAATATAATTTGAAGAAAGAGATAACGATGTTCTTCACAGCTCTTCCTCATACCAAAATGGCCAAGCAAAGGTCCGATACGGATCGAAAGCTCAACTTCGGTTAAACGTTACATGCGGGTGAAAAAAAACGACGTTTCTATTATAGAAGGCCGCTTTTTTACCACAGTCAGCGGCCAAAAATACAATCGTAAATTATAATTTATTAACTTGAAGGACTAGGAAATTAAGATATCCACCTTTCCGTATCTAAGGCGGTATCCTTTGATTATAAGTTTTAGTACAGCGTTGTTTTTCGAGTGTGACAGACGTTACTATGGGTAACGTGAGCGTATGTTACAGTGGCAGTGCGATATAGTGACTGATATGTAATCTGAATTGTAAAGCGCCGTGACCTACCACAGCTCAATTTGTCGGCGGAGTTACAACAAAGTGTATTGAGCAGGCGGCGATGCGATGCGACACACGTATCGGTAATTTACGCATCGCTCATTGGCAGCCGTCATCCTTTGACGATCATGTACCGCTGCCCGTGAACCAGCCGGCACTTCCGACTCAGAAATTGTGGGCCAGTGAATGCCTGAGTGTTCGCAGTTAACCCTCAGTGATATTTCCAGACTAGTGTTGCACTTCTGCTATCGTACAATTTGCTTTTACTTTTTCACACGCATGAGACGCGAGATGTATTTCACTGTCAACGCACGAATGTTGGAATCATCGGCGCTCGCGCAGAATTTAGATGAGAATTTCCTTCTGCACTCGAGATACATAAACATTATACGGCTCGCCGTCATGTTTACAACGGAAAATGAAATCGCGGACTGTTTACTAAACTGATTTTTTTAATGCGTTTAAAATTACGAAAATAATCTGCGACCTTATTGTTTAGCTTATAAGAAGACGTGGCGTTGTGAATAATTTATCGTCGATTGTGTGAGCATTGTAGTATTTATGGTGCCTAAAATGTGTCAGTAAGTAATTTTAAGAGGTCAAACACCGATATTATGAATGCGAGCGCACGGAGCCGCCGCGAAAATATGTACTCTCAAACAAGTAAAACCAAACACGGTCTTAACGCTCCTTGAATAAGTGGCCGAACAAAAACCTGCACTTGCATAAATGCAAAACTGTGGTGTTGCCCTCGCTATGCTCTTATAATAATAGTACAAATTAATTTTCAATTAAGTCAACGGTAATTGTTCCATGAATAATTTAAAGTTTCATGATGGCAATTTTCTTCCTTATGACGTGTTATATTGTAAGTCACGACAGTATTTTCTGCAATTATTTTAACATCTTGCCTGCATTTCTGATAAAGGCCTTAAACATTAATTAAAACAGCACTCCATAAAACTTGCTATTTAATTCAATTTTGTTGTATTTTTTGCCAATACATCGGAATTACATGTGAAGGTGTTTGTCCAATACTTAAGGCGTGACTGATATCCATAAACGAAGTATATTTCTTACTAACATAGTAAAAGGTAACTATTTCTTAGGTGTAACATACAAACTAGACCTAAATTCTTTATTAATTAAAGAAATATGTTACTTACATAGTCACAAGTAAAATATTTCACATGAGAACTTGCACTGAAGAAAAAACTAGAGCTTAAAATGGTGAATACTAAAATTCCGTTACACAAATTCAGACATTCATAGTTTTTATTCAATGTATTTATATTGTATCCTGAATTATTTACCTATAACTTACATAAAATCAACTACATCATGACAATGATTTCAAATGACTTTAAGTCCTCGACGTTTTCTTGAAATTTATCAAAAAAAAGCTAGCTTTAATAAAAAATATTCTATATCTTCAAATCCTGATCAAATACTTTGTTCCAACCACATTGTAAGATTTCAAAGAAAAAAATTAAGTGCACTAAATTTTAATTTCCTTAATAAATCTCTTCACTCATAGATATCCGTGTCTTTAGGTAAGTACTTACTACATTCCAAAACCCTAGAAAAAAATCACAACCAATTCAAAAGTTTTCCTCCACCAGATTTCCTTACCTACAAATCTCAAAAACACAATTCTACCATCTTTTAGAGCTCAGTATCCAGGGCGGCGGGGGTGTTGACCTCGCCCTTCCGCCTGGCCCGGTGACCCTGCTGAAACTGAAACTAACTCGCAGACAACTCACTAATTTTCACTCCAACTTTACTTCTATGGTCGGACAATTAGGTGTTAGGAAGTCTTGTTTTCGAGGCTAGGAAGTCAGGCGAGAGTTTTTTGTTATTGTGGTCTGATGAGCAAGTATATCTGTAGATCTTTGGACTTTGGAAATATATATTGTGCTATAAAAAGTCTGTAGCATGTTTTTGTAAAAAAAAATTGTACTTAAAATATTAATTTTGAAAACTCTGCTAAATTGTTTTGAGAAAAAATGTAAAGTAGCTAGGCACCTGTAATTTACCTAGTATATGTGTTTGCAAACTGTTGCTTGATAATATTTGACAAAAATATGAAAACTTATATTTTACAGGTTTAAACTCAAATTGGGAAGTTTTGAAACGCTCGGAAAGAAGCTCTACTTAGTTGATGCTAAATAAGGTTTTACTGGTGTTGAAGTCCTGATATTATCATTGACTTATAAAATCTAACAAATAAGTTTTATATGTAAAAGATAAGTATCTTCACGGTTTATTTACTTTATGATCTCGTTATGCTAATCTTTAATGATTCGGACATTCGGTATTAATTAATTAGTATAAATATTTTTTTGGTTTTTCAATTTTGGCAAAGATGGACATTTTAGGATATCGTTAATGTTGGACTAATAATCGGAAAATTATAGTAGTAGAAAACAAAAACTTAAATAATATATTGACCAAACAACTTTTTTTCTAATTAAACTAACTTGATAAGTTGGTTCACCATTTCTTTAACAAGAAATAGGCTTTTATCAAAACAAACACTACCATTTCAATTAAGTGGAATTGATTTCACTCATTTAAATAAATTAGCAATATATTCTTAATACTCAGACCGTTAAGGGTTATATTTGTCTACTCCACAGGTTGAGATTAGTTATTTAGGGCAACGCTAAATATTATGCAATTCACGCACTCTCTAATAATAAGATTATTATTTTATGTGTAATTGGCGTAATGTTTAGGTTAAGAATGTCATGTTTATTTACTGTCAGCTGTGAAGCTGCCTTTTATAAAATAAGTAAATAAATTAGACTCGTGCTAAATATCGACATTAACCTTTTAGTCAAATCGGCCAAAGCTACCAAAAATTAAAAAAAAGCACTGAAAGACATTATGTTTTTGATTATGCACGCTTTTTAAACATTGGTAGGTAAGTACCTTAATTAGGTACCCCATTAAAACTTAATAAACACACAAGAAATATCTTTAACGTAAACGGCTGCATCTTCATTTTTGTTGGTAACAACAAAAACGAACGTTACAAATTACACTGTATGTAAATTTCCTTGTTCCCAGGCACGAATTTCTTTAAAAATCTCGCAAAATATCGGTTTCGTTTTAAAAAATCTTCCTTTCAATTTGGTACGTTACGTTCGGAGCACACCTCGATCGGTTCGGTAGCACTTGAATTAAGATAATGTTCACACCTGCCCGACTCTGTATAAAACGTCACATTGTGAACCGAAGGCAGTAACCAAGAGCATTTTATGGTTGAGCTTTAGCTTCACCGGCCACCGAGGCGGAGCGATATCGCGACTCCAACCGATTTTTTTAGGGTTTGACAAATTTTACATTTTTAATTGAATTTCCAATTTAGAATTGAGGTGCGTTCGTTATGAAATTTTATTTTTAAGGCAAGAAAATTTTTTGGGCCATTTTCTAGATGTCTTAAAAAATAATGTAGGGTATCCACGGTCAGTAACAGCCGATTCTATAAATAGAACCTACTTTGTACGTTATTCCGTATTTTGTTCTGCCATAAAAGATTTATATCGTGTCATAAATCATTTTATGATGAATTATTCACACGCGAATCGCTGTGTAAGCTGTGTTACAATTTGGTTTCTTTGAAGCTAATATTTTCGTATTGGTTGGCAAATAGCAATCTGTGCAAAAAAAAAAATAACTTCACCTAGTTCAGTTACAATTTTTGAAAAAGAATCAAGTTCTTCTCCGTACTAAAAATATAAACATACAGCATGTTCAAAATATTTGTACCGTGGGCTCAGTGTGCGTTAGTCGCTCCGTGCGTGTGTCGCCGTCTCGCGGTCCCTTTTTATTGCGGTTCTGTTTACAACGTATTTTATAGCATCAGCTGTTTGATTACGTCACTACAGCTGGTCGGATTAGCTTCCAGTAACTTCTCTATAGTAAACCCGCTAGGTGAGAAAATTTGGGGTGGAAAAATTTATCGTTAAGACGTAAACAGGATAATATCGCTCGCAATTAAGTGTAGGGGAAAATTAAGTTAAGTTATTGGACAATTTACATTGAGATAAGTGATTATTTTTCGTAAAACATCTGCTCCAGTATCTTTTATCTTAGCAATCTTTTTTTCTTTTCACCTCCACCTTGTGCAATTGAGTTGTAAAAATAAATATGTCTTGAACTCTAAAACGGTCCAGCAGGTACAGAACTATTGTTTCGTGTACCGTTGAATTACAACTGTTTTATGACTTTTATGGTTTAAAACACGTTGCATCACTTTATGGTCAGGTGATTGTTGTTAATGAATGGGATCCTTTTAAACCATTATTTCGTGAAGGTTAACAATAAAACTGTTCGTGGAACGTAGGACCGTTATGTTTTTAAAATTACCAAGCGTCTTACTGCGATGTGGTACTTATTTTTTGTGAGAAGTAGTCAATCAAAAGTAAATATAAACGTAGCTTTCTGTTTGTTTTCTAAAACCGTCTCTATCAATTTTCGCCATTACAACAAGTTTTCTCATCGCTCGAGGAAAATGAACTGTTCACTAACTTATCCCTGAGTCATTTTCACTTCTACCGATCACAGTTTGAATGCTTAAATTATGATCATCAACTTACTCAGATAAATTCCCTGATATCATTTTTCCTCATCGTTTTGCCAACTTGCCCAAAGAAACATCTATTAAGCGTCTCATAAAACAGCACACTTGTAAACCACTTGATACAGGGTGTGTAAATCTCTCGCCATCCTCTCTGTATTTTGTTACGTTTCCGCCGAGCTTCCTCCACTGACCCCTGTTATTTTGTTGCGTCGCCACACTTTAATAGATTGAACACTTTAGTAAAAATTGAAAAAAAAATTGTAACTCTAAAACAATCGAACTAAAAAAAATATAATTATAAACTAATCGGTTTTACTGAAGACCTATGTAATTTATCGAATCACAAAGCAATATTTTAGAAACAAAAATAAATAACGAACGAGCTCAACATGCCGCCAAAAAAATAAACAAGTTAGTGTTTAATTATTTAATTACAAGCAACCAAGTTTGTTTGCGAAAACTAAAAAAATAATATAATGAAGCTCTTAGATTTTTAATTTAAACATAAATCAGATTAATTACAGGGTGTTTAAATGGTTGTGTGTAGAGTAATAAAGAAACAAACTGTTAGAACTTGGATGGCGGCGACATTGTAACGACTCTCACGACGAAACCGGAAAACATTAAGGCGCTCACTGGACCTCCTATTAGTTAAATTTTATATCTTAACATCATAAAAATAAAATAATAGAGCATCCACTTAAATGACAAATATTGTCTGACATCCTGTTTGTAGATTCTTGTTTCTAGATACCATCAGAGATAATTAAACCTCTAATTAGATGTCGGGAAAAATCTCAGAGCTACACGGTTACCGAGTTACCTACATCTATGAAATGCAATTGCAGGAATCGTATTACTTAATTAACGTTTGTGTTGCGGCACTTTATTAAGTGGCAGCGATTTATGATGCGTACTCACTTTTTGCACGTGAAAAATACGAATAGACGAGGTGCTGAAAGGTTTAATCAAAACTTTCCGGAAAATAAGTTATCATTATTTACGAAATTAAACCGCGCGTTTGGTGTTAAATTGAAAATAAAAAAATGGCAGCAGAATTTTCTTCTAGGCTGGTTCACTTAATTCTTTAATCACCGTCTCAGGCCGAGGTCTTTTCTATCTCGTGTAGGTAATCAAAGCAATTTCTCGACCTTGATCTTCAAAACCCTAGCTAACCTTAAACGGCTAGTAATTTTAGCCGACCAACCTGTATTTAACCCGCATGCAAATTATAATAAATTACCCGTACATTACTTGGTACGTCACTCGAACGTGGGCCGTCGTGCGTGCGCGCAAGATTATTGAATCTGCGACAGTCCCGCCACGTCATAAATCGGTTGCGTCTCCCATTGTTCCTGCCGATGTCAAAGATCAGTAATTTGCCATTGAGGCAGACGCAGGCTTTACCGTACATTCGACCGAAAATTATTTTGAGAATTTCTATCGAAATTAACAACACCCTCTATGCAGATGAATGGTAGAAAAATAGATCGTGAGAGCTGATTAGGTTTTTGATTGATCGGATAAATGTATAGAAGTTAAATTGACTATGAAGAAGCTAGCCTGTTAACAACCTGTTACGTATCTCTTAGAATATTTTTTCCAAGTTACCAAGCGCTCATAGACTCAAGGAGTTTTCCGCAAAACATAAGAGATAAAATCGTGAGGTACACACATACTTTAATAAATTTTTGATATTACATTTCAAACCGCAAGCAATGTTCGCAAAAACATTGATTTATGTGTCTGACTCGGCAGTAGTTTTTTGAAGGTTAAAAAATCCATACCTTTCTGTTCTACGGCTGTGAGCTATTAAATTCCTGCTTAAGGACGTAATAAGTTTTTACTATTGTTGAAACTTGTATGGTGTCACGCACGGGCTTTATAGCAGCCCCTTGTTACCATGTAGATACAGTAATAATGAAGTCATAGATATTATCTTGAACATTATCATATTTAAGAATAGTTACCGAATTTTATTACGCTCATTCCATTCGCACGGAAGCACTATTTTTAATTTGATAGTTTTATAATCAACTTCTTAAACTTTTATTGGTGTAATAACATTTGTAATTACGTATGTAGATTGAAAAGGTTACGCGGGCAGTTTATTGTTTTGTACAGATCTGATAATGTGGGTGAAATAGTAGTTTGTCTGTCGGGTATAGCTGGCCTGTGAGAAAGCTTGAAGCCTGAGCCCGTTAGGTCCGGAGGGCCTCGATACCGCACTGCTTGCACAACAGCTGATTATCCGTCATTACATTGTTACACGAAAATCCAATCATTCGCCTTTTCGAAAGTAGCATACCTACCTTAAAAATCAAAGAAAAAACACTTAAGTGACGGCTGCACTCGAAAGGTAGCAATGCAATTTTACACCAATTACCTATTCAAAATTCCACCTTTCTGCTCTATTACACAGTAATTAAGCAGTTATTGTCACTGATACACATATCTGCCTGTTGAATTATTAATTTATTCGCAGTCAACAATTTTAACATTCTCAGACATATTTTAAGGTGTTAACTGCTCCGGGAAAAACAGATAAAGAATTACGTATAGCAACGGTTAATTTCTTCTCTGATCTTTATAGTTCTTGATTTTAAAATATCAAAATACTGCCTTACTTACAGAGCGTTAAAAATCTTGTCTTACAAAAAATTCCACTGCCTTGTCAAATAACAAAATTCTTCTCTCAATCCTCACGAGTGTTTATCATTTAACAGTGCCACTATAAGAATGATATCATTCCATATAAATGTAACTAGTACGACTCATCTCCGCGGTGGCAAAGCCGACCGTGTCTGTAATATCGACCGACCAAATTGTGTACAAGTTCAAGGCCCCAATAAAAATTACCCACGTGAGCTGAGAGACCAGGCTACGGGATATGACGAGTTATTGCGCGATATTCCATCATATCAAAGTGTTTTGATACTAGATTACTGGCTGTTTATAAACATAAACAGTATAAGAAAAAAAATTAGAGTAGAACACGTAATTAGAACAATGTGTTGTGAAGAAAAAGTGGTTTCATGTTTCCAGTAATTGTGTTGTTTTTCATCGTGTGACAACAGTTTCAATTAGGTGGTTTGTATTATTGAAAATTATACAGTGTTGTCACGATTTTCTTGCGTTTAGGAAAACTGGTATAAAACAACGATGTGATAAAGTGTAGATAGAAATAGAAAAATCCCGCTTTTTTTAAAAAAATGGTTGTCATGAACGCAATAAAAGTATTGTGTCGTAATGATTTTGAATTATAGCTCTGAGATTGCCATCTTAATTTCTTAATGCGTGGAACTTAAATTACAATTAAACAAAATAACTGGTCTTAATTAACTACTGCTCTGTATAGCCGGTAGATGGTACTTGTTCTATAAAATACTTACGTCAAGTAAGTATTAAATTAGACCGACATTGAATTAAAAACTTTTTATAGCAGACTGTATTGTTACGTATAATTTTAAGATCGGATCCTACTGATTCTGCTACAGCATTCGTAGCTCGGATACCGTACTATAGGGATGGCGAAGGTTTTGTAAATAAAAAATAGTGATTTTTTATTTACAAAAACTTTACTATAATAAGGTTACTTAACATTATTATTTACAAAACCTTTACGAAATACAAGGTTAGGGGAGAGCGGGGCTGGTTTTAACGGAGGTAAGAATTAACAAGCTGATTCCCGCCAAACGTGAAGTGTTAAAAATATGATACTCGGTTTAGAAACACTATATACACAGCCGAACGTATCCTGACTTCTTAGTTGCCAACCGGCCATCGCTTGTAATAGTTGTACGCAGCGACCTCAGATTGACAGGTAAGCGAACTTTTTGTGCTTTACAGTAAATTGATTTAAGATTTATTTATTCGCTGAATCAAATAATAGTTTATCCTGAATCGAGCTCTTTTTTATTGACAGTAACACTATATTATTTGTTTATAATTATTTTAACTAGTTTATTTTCTGTAAATTATGAAGTAAAAAAAGTTACCTTGGGGCTAAAATTAACAAATTGAGTGGGGTAAGTATTAACATGTTAATACCTACCCCGTATGAATTTGGTATTAACCGAGTGTTTTTTACAATAGGTATGTTTTTCTTACAGAATGAAAAACTACAAAAGGAAGACTACAAGGGGGTCCACGTCTCAAGAAGTATTTGAGCTGGCAGCTAAGGAAGTTCTGGAAAAAAAACAGAAAATATAGAGATCTTGCTACTAAATACGATATTTCATGTGACACTGTTTAAATACGTTAAGAAAAAAAGGGAGGGAACTTCTATTAAAGTGGGTTATAAAAAAACCGTTTAGTTTTAAATTCAGAAAAAGAAGCTATGATGGCAGATTATTTAATAATATGTGCCAATATTTATTTTGGATTGCTACCTGATGATTTCAAGAAATTAGCAGAGCTTGCCATTCGATACAAGATCGAAAATATTTCAGAATCTTGGAAAAGAGACGGAAAGGCTGATGAAGATTGGTTTGCCGGTTTTATGAAGCGCAACGCGATATTGTCTATTCGGAGTCTTGAGGCGACCAGCTTAAGCAGGGCAACATCCTTTAACCGTACTAATGTCCATTCATTTTTCGAAAAATATCAAGTAGTGCTTCAAAGATACAATGTCCCTCCGAGTAGGATCTGGAATGTTGATGACACTGGAGTCACTACGGTGCAAAAGCCCAAGAAAATGGTAGCTCAACGAGGTTCCAAGCAGGTAGGGGCAGTCACATCTGCAGAACGGGGTGACTCTTTATGACTGTTGACACTAAAAATTTTAGTAACTTTTAAATTTTAAGTTAAAAGTATTTGTACTAATTTTTGTAGACTAAAAAACTATAATATTCAATGATTGTTAATTAGTGTAGATTTAAAAGAATCTACATAATATATTCTTTCAGTCCCTATCATAAAAGTACTGATTTGTTCATATCAAATAAAAATCTTTAATATGAATGACTTTTATTTAATTATTTGATAGAATTTTAGCCACTGTTAATAATTGCCCCTTACGTTAATACTTACCCCAGCTCCGTTAATATTTACCCCAGATACGGGGTATGTATTAACAAATGATTTTATTGGTTTGGATGACTCTATTTCTGAAAGCACTTATCTTACTGATTGTTTTTGTTACTAATATCATAGCTGAATAACCAAAGCATGCTATGAATAAAAAAATAAACAAAAAAGTTCATTATCATTAAAAATATAAACCATATTACAAAATTTGTTAGTACCAGCCCCGCTCTCCCCTACTTAACATTTTTTTACTTTAAATTTATATTATTAAATACTTCAGAAAAAATTTAAATCAGTTTTTAAAGAAAAAAAAACTGAATTTGTATAAAAATAAATGTTACTGCCTGCCGTTGAACAGAGAGCTAGCCCACTGCAACTTAAGGAATTGGGAACAGGCTAGATAGATGTTTAGTAAAAAAAAATAAAAATCAGTAAATAACTACTTACATGAATCTATGGTAGACACCAGATAAATGTGAAATAACGTTCATTGACCCCACAAACATTTATATTGACTTTCTCAATATCAAAAACAGAAATAAAGACATAAAGCTGTGTTGAATCGACTTCTATCATGATCCTTTACGTTCTCTTGTATTGAAAAACGGTACTAAATTTATTGTTCGGGTAAGTATCTACGAAGGGATATTAGGGAAAGGTCAATGTACTTTATTGCAAGTTTATCTAGCGCCTACCATACGTCAGGAATCTACTCATGTCATAAAGTTTGACTGTTAGAGTAGCAAAATAATTTATTAAACAATATCTAAGTACTCTTTTCCTCGCTGTTTCCCCGTCCCGCGTGGTGAGTGTGGTGACCCTACCGCCCATGAGTAATGGCGGGCTGGCTACATTCTGTTTACAGCTCTCCTACTGCTCAAAGCATAGCGTCCGGGTGCATTCGGCCACTATGTTAAAACTATTGTTTATTGTCACCCTAGTGTCGACTGCCGCATGATTGATTATGACAATTTAAGCGATATAAACGCATTTGAAATGTAAATTTAAACTTCTGATTATCATTCGTAAGTTGTACACTCAGATACCAATTTAGAACGTTTTCTTGGACCTATTGTTATTTCTTTAAATATTGCATTTTTATTTATTTTGCATTTTTTTTACTGTATTTGCGTCATTGTTATAATTTTATTACTCGCTAAACGAGACTTGATTTTAATGAGTCTTTAAAAATATACAATAATGATTGAATCTGCATTTCAACCTTATGACATAAATTGCACTTATTATCTGTAATAATTGCTGTTACATCACTCTTATGTTTTTGAAAAGTCAACAAAAAGAAAAATGGACCAGGTTATTGTAACATTTCCTGTTAGAGAGCGACTCTAATACTCAATATTAAATGTGTCTAGACAGAGAAAGATAATATGAAGCATGTTTCACGGCAGTTGTTGAGTTTCCCACAGGCCACGAGACACTGCCTCGCTTATTGTTTGACGTAAAATACAAACATTGTGAAAAATTTATCCGTACTCTTTAACAAAAGGTAACAAAATACTACAATGCATCTTGATTTCTTCCTTATACTGAGTTTACCTGACATGATATTTAATTACTGTGAGTGAGTCACTCGTGTTGTGTATGTGCTACCATAGTATATTCAAAAATTTCAGACAAAAAATGTATAGCAACAATTATAAAATAATCCGCTCAAGTCGTAACTCAAAGTAATTATAAAATGTTATTTCCTAACTGAAAATTAAGTTGTAAGCAAAGCAATGTACTACCTAGAGTAATAAAAGGCAAAAAACCTGTAATGTTATATATGCTGGATAAGAGATATAATATATTTTTAGATTTAGCAATAACATTATAATGTGTTGTTTACATTATAACTAAGACTGTGTTTATGTTACTATGTCTACAAAATTCTTCAATAAAAATTTTAGTGCTCTTGTGTTTTATTTAGATGTAGAGGAAGATTAGAAAACCTTTATTGAATGGAGTATTAGGAATTAGTAGAAAGTTCTCTTTATTTATGTGCTGTAGATTTTTCAAATTTTTATTTTCATTTTCTCAAGTATTTTTAGTTAATTGCAGAGTAAAAAAAAACTTCAACGTACATTTTGAAACAAAAGCGTTAATAAAATCCTTTTCATGATCATAAGTCTCGACTGTTAACAACTAATAAAGCGGGATTGACATTTATGCAATACAAGCAAGTCTCGAATTAAAATCAATTAACCGAGCCATGATTGCGAACAACCAATTAGTCCATAATGCTGATTGTTGATCTTTCACAAAAAATACACCAGTAGCTCTCTAGAAATAAAACACATTTTTTTCACTAGGTTGATTTGTTATTTCTTACAACAAATAGAACGTGATTCGAAACTTGATTAGTCGAATTCAAATTACTTTTTTTTCTATTGCCGACTAAGTTTTTGCATGGATGATAATAATTGAATATTCACCTGTTCCATCTATGAATAAGTTTCTTATAGGGTTGTCAAATATCCCTCTTTAACGCAACTCTGAACACCTGTAGACAGAAAATTGTTGTAATTACAAAGACATTTCAGGTTCTTAAAACTTTGTCTGCAGAAGGCCTCATTGTTTTATGTAAATTTAAAGATAATTTAATGGCTACTTAACTATACTGCACATGTTTGACTTACATCAACGTAGATACCTACATTATTTTATTATTTTGAAAAGTCAATCAATATAATAAAGAAGAATATGCAACAAAAAATACCTGTCTCCTTGATAAACCTTTAAAATTTAATGTATTGAAATGTCAATGTATTGATTTTATTCTAAAGATGTGAAACAAAAATAATAAATGTATCTCCTTGTCTAAATTTTGACATAAAAATGGCAGATAAATACAATCATCATAGCGTTTGACAGTTTGCCTTCGTCGCCCAAGCAAAGGAAGTAAAGTCATTCAGCCTGGGTCATAGAAGAGGATGAATATTTTACCAAATTTTACGTTCGCTTAGATAGTGAGGGTCGATGTTTATGTCTTTATACAGGGGTGCGTGTGTAGTGGCAGTACGGTCCAACCTGTCATGCGTCACCGGCGTAATACCGCGCAGTTTTATCAATTAGGATTTTTTAAAGCTTGAAAATGTTGCACTTAACGACTTTTATGCCCGGAAAATGCAGAAAAGGTTAGCTATAGCCCAAACATTGTACTACAAAGTTGCATTAATCGAATACAATTTCCTGAAATGGATTGCCCTATCTTAGATTTAGGTTTCTATACTCTAGATTAGATGCAATTTGTAAACTTGATGCCTTGACCATTTACTGCCACTACTCTTTGATCTCAAATCGCAAAACCTATTTTAGTCCAGCAAATGGACTTCCATTATTATTTTGATGGTAATGTATCAAATAGATAGAGTTATCAGTCATGTAGCGTGTATCGGGACTATACCACCGAGCGAAGTGCCCAAAACGGCTAATATAGCGTCGGTTAAAGGGTTATTATCGTGAGTTATTATATTTTATCTTCAAGTATCAGGTTTATTTAGTAGAAAATGGTGCCAGACGAAGGATGTTAACAAAAAAGCGAGGCGAATACTGAGAAAAACTGTTATAATCAACTCGCTTTTGCCAACGGATTTTACCGTGTGATAGTCTGAAATTATCTCAAGGGAATGTACTCCCGGGGTGCTTGTCATAATCCAGATCATTGTCTACCCGTGCTCCAAGATTCATCTAAATCCAGCCAGCCGTTGAGGAGTGATCGATTTACAAAAATATCCCAACATTCAGACTTTATACCTAGGTGCTTTTGCCTGTGACTTCGTACGCGCATATCCCGTTCATTTTTTCCCGTTACCGTAGGAATTCCCCGTATAGCCTATAGCTTTCATCATTAATGCGGCTATCACCTACAAAATAATTTTCCAAATCCGACTGGTAGTTCCAGAGATTAGCGCGTTCAAACAAACTCACCAGCTTATTATATAAGTATGGAGTATAGATAGTCAGTATCTCCGATTTCTTTTACAAAATTAGACGGAAAAAACAATCACAACAGAAATGCTAAAGGAATTCTATTTTTCTATTCACAAACACGAGAATCTAACAGGCGATCGATCAATAATTGCTCTGGCATTTCCCGTGGTTGATTTACAACCACCATTTTAATTGTACCTTACATATACTGCGAACTGGTATCTTTAGTAGGACATTTTTACTCACGTAGGTATACTCTCGTATAGGTACAGGTTTTCTGCAGCTATAGTTTAACATTCGTCACGAGTAGAAATCAAGTTGGTTGGTAATTGATGGTAGGTAGGTATTGCATGTAGAAAGATTAACGAGGCTTTTTTTAATAAAAGTATTTATGTCAGGTGATGAAGTGTTGTGGATCTATTGAAGTTACTAACAGCGTGGTTATAAGCAAAATATTAAATTCTTTCATGTATCATGTCGGTCCAGTTTAAAGATACCTATAGGTACTTGCGTAATACATATGACAGAATATTTTGTAGACCTAACCTATCATAACATTCTATACGTCGTCAAATTTTATATTCCGCGAGGCCGTATTACACAGCTGGCCAAATTAAACGACCAATCTAAATAATTATTAAACGTAACATTGAACGAACCTTAAAACTTAGCGGAAGGCCTTGGGCACTTCATGTACCTACCGTTCCTAAGTCCGACCTTGTCATCGCAATAAATTTAACAGTTGCGACACGCAAATATCCACTAACTGAACATGATTTATTACCGACCAATGTAGATCGAACAATTTGCTTCCAATTCCAACATTCGGTCCTTGATTCGTCAATACTTACTTGCATATGGTAATAGATTTGATCCGGTACTACGGTAACCCAAATTGTTTACGTCGTTTTTGGTAATCGAGTTTCGTGAACCACATTTTGGTATGCAATTTTCAAATTGAATCTTTCTTTCATGACTACCATAACGCAAAGCTATCTAGGCCAGCCGATAAATAACAATTTATGTTACTATGTTGGCACCTATTTACACAAAATCGTTATGCTCTTTGATCACGTAATTTTTTAAATGCCTACCTACTTACCTTGTTGAGATCGACTGATAAGCAAAAATAAGCAAATTATTTCCTCGTACAATATTTCTTATGTTGTTTGAACTGTAAAGCTCAGCGGGCGACCATGCGCAGGCGCCGCATTACAACGTTCCTATTGGCCCCCGAGCGACAGGGCTGCCAATCTACAAATAACGTATGCCCTACACAGCCCACTATTATAATTTAATTGAGGACTTACAATAATTACTGAGTCATGCCCCAGCGGATGTAACGCAGCGATTATCCTCTTCCATTCTTAAGGCAGCGCTGAATAAGTGCACGAAACCTAATTTTATTCAAATTAGTATAGCAAGGGGAGCCGCGGATCACCTGTTAATTTAAATGAAAATCCGCATTAAGAGCGGCGTAATGCGCAATAACTTACCCACGTCAATTCTTTGTTTATTTTCTTTATCAAAATGTGATAGATATTTTAAGCATCACTTAAAATATAGGTGACTGCACTAAAAATAGAGCATTCATCAATACGACGAGCGCAAGGCGAGTAGTTTATTCGCATTAAATCATACCAGCAATAAATCTTGCAAACCCGTTCTGCAGCTTATCAAAACAATACGCAGACACACTTCCAACTATGTATTGAAAAATGTCTTCTTCGCCACATCGCACAAACTAGTTTTTAATGTATTCTATGAAACACAAGGTCTCATTTCCGTTGTCATTGAAGCGCGGATCATATCCTTTAGCATCGCGAGGAGATCATTTCAAAATTAAGCCTCAAGTGTATGATAAATTTTCATAAATCAGAACGTTATTTATTGAAGTATGGACTTTAAGGTGTTTGGGAATTGGTTTAGTTTGGTATTTAGGGATTTGATGTGTTAAGGCCTTTCTTAACCGGAGAATTTGCGGAATAATCGGATATCGGATTCTCATCTCCCCGATATTTCGCTATGTGGATGGAAGAATAAAATTGGCGGTTGTTATTACCGGGAAGATGAATGTGTGGTAGAACATCTTGAGGTTACGTTGTTCCTAAACGTTTATGGTATAAGAAAACCAATAAGCGATGATGTCTAAGATTAGTATTGTAAAGTTGAATTTGTTTTCATTGCAAGCGGCTACGAGGCTATTATTCTCCACGTGGTAGGTTCGATAGAGAGATAGTTAGCGTGGTGTTTTCACACAATTAATTTTCAATAAATAACAATGTAATATGAGTTACAATCCAGCGGACGCCCTGTGAGGCAGGCATCGCGCGTCCCATCGGACCACCGCCACGATACTCAAGGCGTTTTTATGAAAATTCTCAACAACTTTGAATTACGCTGTATCTTATAAACAATAGAGTTTAATATTAAATAAATTGGGGATATTATGGGTAGATTATCACTATTTAATCGGGTAGTACAAGTATTGACCGGTTTTTGTGGCAAAAAGTGTAATTTGAGATTGGTCTGACCTAAATATTGCACCGTAAAAATAATGTATGAGCAATTTTATTGGCCACAATAAAATCAGTATGTAGGTAAAATTATTATTTTACACTAAAAGCTATTAAAGTACAAGGTAAGGTAGGCTAATCAATGCCCATATGTGGCGATAAAGCCTTATTATGCAAGCTCACACCCATTTCCCTTTAGTGTGTAAGAAAATGTTCTAATACAGTAAATTATAGAGCGCGTTTTATTAAGCTAACGTTCATTAAATAAGTGTTAAATGAACACCTTATAAGTATAGTGGAAGGAATCACAAAACGTGAGGGCTTGTATTCGATTCCTGCGAGCGAAGTGTACCTACTTCAGTCCCTTAGAATTATACAATGTAATTGGCCTCATATTAGGTGAATCAATACCTAATACCGCCTAAAGCGATATTTGTATAACAAGACCCTGCTTACCCTTACACTGCGGGTATACAAGCACAATGATCGGTGAAAATGATTTGCATTGCATAATGTTGTAAGTACATTAAAGGAGGTTAACCATTGCTTCATTTGAGTCCTCAACCTACACCCTAATCATGTAAACTCAATGGTAATCAGAATCGGTTACAATTGAACATTTGAGACAGGGAAATTGACTGAGGATTGATAAAGTTACTGTACACTGCTATAGAACCTTCAAATTGGTAGTAAACACCTAGCTTAAATGCGATTTTGATCAATTTTTAGCATGACCAATGCTCAAATAAATATCTACTATTTAAAACTAACCATTGAGAATGATGACACGATGAAAATGAAAATTAGCTCTTTTTTCTTACTCGTCATTATTAACACCAATTTAAAAAAAAAACGAAAAAGAATGTTCTTATTTTGAAACGGAAATAATCGCTTTGTATAATACACTTGCGTTCAGAAATATTTATATGCTTAATGGATTAGTACTTATTACAAGCACTATCTAAACCGACACAATTCAATAATTGTCACTACTCTTAGCTTCATTAAATATGAAAATTCCATAATAATGCATTGATGCGTTATGCCTGCTTAACCCAAAGGAGTCGAAGCGGGAAAGTATAAGCACTCAATGAAAACGATGCTCTTGTAAATCATCGTGTAAGTATGAACTGACTACGTAGTTAGGGCTTGCCTCATATCTGTTCCCGATCGTAATCTTGGTAATTGTGCAAAATTTCATTGTCTGTCCGTCTGTCTGTTCGCGTGTAGATACTGCAGATATGAGCCTTTGTTATTCGGAATTTTTAACGTGAGCCTTTTAATTTTCTTTTTATCTATAAACGGACTAAATACTTTATTCTGGCGTGGTGTGTTAAAATGCACTGTCGTGTACGAAGTAGTAATTTTGGGAAACGTGAATTTGTGTTAAGTTTCAAGGTTTTTAAAGTCATCAATGGCGTTAATATTTAAAAGTACAAGGTATATTTTATTCTAGTAATAATAATAAGCGCTGAAAATTTAATAAAATAGCCATTTAATAAACTAAGTAAGTAAAACTAAGATCTCAATTAAATGAACAACATCAGACAAGTTATCATGGAGGTAAGGTACGCCATTTTATTTAAGTTCGACAAAGTTAAACTCGAAAGCGTAAACTGCACAAGATCAAACACCAAACTGCATTTTAAAGATGGCTGCTTGCTAATAGAACTCATTAAGTTATTTATAGCCGCTGCATATGGTTCGGTGAGCGATCGAATTGCTATAATTTACTTGTAATTTATTTTATAAAGGTCGCATTGAGCCTGGCCCGTTTAAAATTTTCTCAAGTGATAAATTAATATTAGGCACGTCTTGAGTTCGTAAGTAGGTATAATAATTATTGCAATAGGTACTTATTTTGTTTTACTTACTTAACTTTATTTTTTCAAGATTTGTAGGCTGTTTTTAGGGTTGCAACATAGTAAGTAATTAGATAAAAAAAAAAAACATAATATTAAAAATAACGTAGGTATAAGTAAGTAGGTAGGTACTTAAAGAGATCAGTCAATTTCATATCCGAAGCTCTTTTACATCTAATATACTTATAGTGTTATGTAAATGCTTATTCCAACATAGTCTCTCAAAATTCTAGGTTAAAATAAAAGTTTTTGGCACCCCCGGGACCCTCATTATAATTGTAAAATTAATAATTTGTCGAACAAGGCCCGGGGGAGTTTCTTTAAAATATGAACATCTTGTCAGTTCGTAAATTCTTCAGCCGACATTCAAGATTTATGATGCTAGTTAAAACTCACAGCTTTGTCTGTTATCAAACTTAATAATTTAAACCGTAAAAGGAAATTCAGATAGAAAAAAGAAAGGTCAAAAAAGTTAACCATGAGTCATGACCAGACATCACTACTCACTAGGTATACTTAAAACAGTTGCGGAATTTGTTCGAAAGAGTCACCGCGGCCCTGGAACGCAAAGGGCATAAGGAGGAACACAGATGGGTTTTAGTCAGTGAGAGTCTGAACTCACTTCCGCTCCACCCAAAGCGGAAGAAGTCGTTTTATGATTTCCCATCTATAAAAAAAGGTACTTAACCAGTAATGAAATAGCAATTTTTTTTACACAAGGAAAAGCTCATATAATCAGTAGAGAATGACTATCATCATCTATTTCTTTAGTACCTAAATATCCACATTGCCAATTCCTCATCAAGCATATTTCACATATCCAAAATATTCGGACCAAAAGACAGACCGATCAGTGTTAGTAGGTATAACATAAAACATACCAAGAAACCTGTTTTGAACTGTACCGTCCGCATAAAGAATTACGATCATAGAATAATAATTTATGAACAAATTGGCAGAAGTGTCAATACTATTGCTCAACAAACTTAGTGATAAATTGCTCATTTAGACTATTACATTCGCCGTTATTATTGTATCTTTTATTAATATGAGAATGATTGTTGACTAGTGTTAATCGATATTACCTTATATGGTTTTATAGAATGATCGATTATTATAGTTATTAATATTATGCTATAAATCTATTGTTGACGTTATATAGAAATGTGTGTGATTTATTGTGTAAGTTAATGAAGTAAGTGCCAATTACTGTTGCCATAAACGCTTGTGATAGTTGCAATAAACCGTTTATAAACACTTTGAATGATATTTAAATAAATGAATGTCAATTAATTGTTGTTTTAATTTCTTGCATTCGTTTACCTAACCGTTGAATAACTATGCAACTTTGTAAACTTTACGTTTCAGTGCTTTTAAAAGATTTCCTAAGTTTTATTTACAAACCTTCTAAGTAAGTACCTTTATCATCAAAATAAATCTAATTCCTTCCTATTGATTTAAAAAAAAAATCAAAGGTTACATTTGGAAGCAGGTAGGTAATCTCAGGATGTATCATCTGACTAATAAAGAAAATACCAAGGGAAAGTGACACTTTTGTTGAGTTTCATAAGCTACAGCTAGCTAAGCTCTATCCCGGAAAGTGAACGGTTCCCATTTGGCGGATCCAGAGGGGGGTCTGAGGGGATCACGCCGCAAAAAAACCCAGATTTCTTTGGTAGTCTACAACCTAACAAAATCAATAAGGAATTAACGACCTGTAATCCAAGGTGGCTTGTAATGCATTGAACAAAATAAAATGGTCATGTGTTTTTAGTGTTTACACTGCTGAAAACCCGCCCTCAGTGGGGTCAAGCCCCCCAATACGACAATCATGGATCCGCCCCTGACGGTTCCTGTGGGATAGTACACGAGAGTGATGTCGCGGGCAGAAGCTAGTATTTCATTATTTGGTTTTTTAATGACCTACGTTGCTGACTCTACCGTTTCCCGATCTCAGCGCCAGGATGATGTTATTTAAGATGAGATCAATTTTACTGAGATTTATTTTGTGAACAAAGTTCGTGTTGATTTTGTTCTTTGTCTATAAATTAACGATTTTAGAATCCTACCTTTGATTAATGATTAAATCGTACGCCTTATGAACTTGGAGCACAGTAAGCTAATAAAAAAAAAAACAACAAATGGCTATTATTATTGATTGAACTATAAGTACCTATGTATGTATAAATGTTGAAGTTAAGTGCGTAGGTATTTTTTTTAAATTTAGCATTTTTTTTTAACATAGAAAAGTACCTACCTATCTAGAAAAAGGAATAACATAATATTATGATCTAATAATGTTTCTTTTCCATCAGGAAGTGTTAGACACTTCTTAGACAACAACAACAACAAAAAACATTTTCTTTCAGTCTATAATTTTATTACACTTAAGGCCAACGTACAGCACTTAGGGCCGTGCCGCGTTTACCTCGTTTCCTAATAAAATTGTAATAGAATAACTGACTACAATTTTCCAGCTAATATCAGCTTTAACTAGAGAAATGCCACGTAGGGCCTAGATGGCTGAAATTATCTTTCACTTAACATTGTACTTGGGTTATGGGTATGATTTAGCGCCATTTTCTCCTCGTTCTAGCCCATAGTTTAGCAACGTTTAGCAGTCTACGCCGTGAATTCCATGACGAGGTTCGCTGCACATGACTTATAATTTATGTAAAGAAAAAACACAATAAGGGCGTCATCTAATGAGACCACCGACGTGAATGATAGGGCTGTCATAAGTATTTTATGTACCTAGTTCCAAACAATTGTGTATTTCGTAAGCTTAAATAACTTAACTCAAATGTTAACTGTGAGAAACATTGCAAAACTAGAATAAATAACACAACATAAAGTCTTCAAAACATCTCTTATAAACCTATGGCAAACGTTTTTATTTGCGGAAATGTAACGAATTTTTTCGCGAGCATCGTCTAAAAAGGTTAATACGACAGTTTTTATGAACGTCGGCAACCCTATTACTGGCCGGCGGGCGTAATGCGCGTGAAACCGTTCATCACAAGAACTGCGTCCACGCTCTTCGAAATTCAAACCTTCGAGGCTTTACCCCGTGTTGCTTACCTACTGTGACGTCATCGCGGCTATAAGTGACATTTATGACTAATTAATTACCTACGCACTTGAATAATTTAGCCATTATCTTTAGGCACCTGTTCAGCCACTATTTTATAGCTTCCAGTTGTTTTCACTCATGATTTTGTAAGAAAACACTCAATGTCGCGGAAAAATCTAGTCAATTTAATTTATAGCACCGTTCTAAAAGTATTTTATTTATTTATTTATTTTCATTGCTATAAAAAGAACCATCCGCGCCAACCAACCGTACACCTCCGTGCCGTATATAAAACTTAATATAAAAAATCGCTTCACGCTTGACCCATTCCGTAACCGGCGAACTTCAGCATAATCCCGTGGAAGAGAGACAACATGCCTTGTCTCGCTCGCGCGCCGACCTTAAACGCTTAAAAAGCTCCATAGATGGCAGTAAAATCGTTGCAACTGTTTCAAGCGGCCACTAGTGTCGCCATCTAGCGTCGAATAACCGAACTTTTATGGCACGTTTATTGAAGAGGGTTCTTCGGCAGCTCGTAAACGATTTTATGGGCACTAACGAAGTCTACTCTCATGCTCGGTATTACCCGACCGAGTACGGTTGGGAATGCAATATTTGGATGCTCCTGTTGAGCAGCGTTGTATTCAATTCTACCGGTGTTCATGGGCTTTTATGTGCGATTCAAGGTGCGATTGGATGGCGTGCTCGAGCGTTTATTTGGCTTTATTGTTGGGGTTTGTTTATGCGATTGCTGTTTAACCAAGTACGGTGTTTGTACATGCTTTTGTTATGATTATTATGTTGTTTCGAATAATGAAAACGATACTGTGGGAAAATTTCCAAGTTAGAATTTTTTCTTTCCACCAATTGGTTTCAATTTTTTTCTGATAAGATACAACAACAACAGGTAATTATAAATATGAATAATTTGTGTATCGGAGTACGGTAGGCGGTAACAAAGTTCGTATTAGGTACGAAACCCAATAACCATTTATCAGTGATTTATATTCGAGTTTTCCCCAAAACGTAGCCGTGAAAAAGGCAAATCATAAATAAGATCCGATTCAAATTTGTAGAAGATGGTATCTGTATGATTTGTAGGCTCGCACCCGAGAGCGCTTTGTCTAGTGATGTGCTAATTGCTACGTCACGTATCGATAAACCGAATAAATGGCCGAACTATTGTATGCTTTACGATATATACAATATCGCTAGTAATATATAACGATCTCGTAGAGGGAATAAGTAATAGGGATCTAGAAGTTGGAATTGAGTGAGATGGTAAAGAGAATAGGATTATAGGAGACACTTTTGGAAATATATTATTATCACTGGCTATCGAAGATATCGTGCAAGATAAAAGTAAAAATCCGTCTTTGGATTTTCGTTTAAAAACAGCGAGAGTTAGATGAATTGGCAAAATCTCTGCAAGTATAGCAAAGATCCCAGCGTTTTGCTGTCACAAGTTCCCTACATCAGCATCTTTCGGTCAGATCTGGCGGTGATATACCGCTCCGGGCCAATTCTTTTTATTCACCTCTTATTTCTTATTGCGTTAGCATGACGGCTCTCGCGTATGTAGGCGAAACTTACGACGTGGGTCGCCGAGACCGCGGGAAGTCACATCACTAATTATTATTTTTATTATTTTGTCGGATCGTTTCTGTTGTTTTATAAACTAGTCTCGCAATCTGTAGCGTTGACTGCTGCTCTCAGGAATTTTATTAATTCAATACTTTCGTGCGCACGGGTGAACGCCTTTGCATAATAGACTGAATAAAATTTAAATATTATGGATAGTATATATTTATCTTCAAATCTACGCATTTTGTTGTAACGTAGTTAGCTGTAAAGCTCGTCATGCATATAAATTAGTTGGATAAGCGTAGCTACAGAATAGATACCCGGAAACTGCCGAAAATGGCCCTATGGCCCGACCCGACACGATCCGCGCGGACACCACGTATCGATGTCCGAAACATGGCCGATAAATAATCATTCATTTAAATTCGATACTCGCCCACGCACTAGCGATATCATTATGATTTAAGACGGTAGAATTTGTCACAAACGCTCATAAAACTGTGACTAAATATATAAACATTTCATTTTAAGGGATTGTTTAAAATATTTTTCGGGATCAATATTTGGTACCTGTTTAATGTATTCCGAGCCGTGTAGCACATAATATATGAGAGGACCGATGATGTAAATGCCACCCTGAAGGCAACAAATCTCAGCCGTGTCGGCCGACAAACATTTTTTCTAAACCACATACCCCAAACAATGTGTTATCTGTCCTGATGTGATTTAACAGGTAATTTTTAAAATAGATTACCATTAAACAGAGCCAGATTTATGTTTGGGCACAATGTAAATAGGCAAGCAGCAGAATGAGGAACTACATTTATTTTCATTTACCTCCATTTATATCGCGGCTCCACGTGGAGATTACGTGATTTAACAAAGGGAGTGCTATAAATCTGTGAGTCCTGTCTTAGTAGGCTTTTGTGGGCATTTTTGATATGTGCCTTTAAAAGCTTTTTTCTGTATTTAGATGAGAGTTCATTGTGTAATTCATTAGAGCGGGGGGGCAGGTCGCGTGGAACGAAGTGCGGCCCGCGGTCGATATCGAGAGATAACGCCATATTTATTGCCAGCCAATGAGATGTCCAACAAGGCCGCTATACTTTTAACGGCCGACGAATTAGTCGATACAAATAAGAACATAGCAATAATGGCGATGTACACACGATCGGCAAGAGAGGTGTCATCCTGAGATACTTATTAACAGTGGGAATCTTTGATTCAAATGTTCTCACTTGGGAAAATTGCCTAATTTGAAAAAAAACAAACTTAATTCCATTTAGGACCCTCACAGACTTCATTTTTATTTATATTTAAGTACTTGACATTTAATATAGTCTGGGACATGATATAAATAAAAATAAGTAACCACGTATTTCATGCAACTATGAAATTCTATAACAAATTATACAAAGTGCAGATATGTAACTATGAGAAATTATTGTTTAAGCGCATCACTAGCATTCTGATCACGTATTAGCCTGGACAACACAGATCTATTGTAGATATCCACCGTGATGTATGGCTGAGATGTGTAGGCATAATAAATCTTATTGGCACTAAATCTATCCAATACCATAGTTTCTCACTACCTATTACGCTACATAGCAATAGTTTTTACAATTCAAAATGTTCCCAGACAACTAAAACAACATTATTCCAAGTTCCAACGTCTACAATGTAATTCTAACGAAGAAATTTCTATTTTCATATTTTTCCTATAAATTGGAATCGTGCTACATATCAAACACATGCATTGTAGATGTGTGGGTGGGTGGTCCTATAAACTTCTGGTCGCATTGTCTATTCTAGAATCGAACTTGCGATTTGCATTGGAACCTACTCGGCATACATTATAATGTGGCGTGGTTTGTAAGTAATTAGCGCTCATGTCGATATCGATATTCCTATCAGGTACTTCATTAGTCGATGTTTCCGTCCTCTACGAGTGTGCAGTAAAATATCAATCCCATTCATAATTTTTCTGTAATCCAGTTTAAAGCACAAAATTAAGCAATTAAACTTAACGTTACTAACTAACGACTGACCCAACCGACCGCCAGCCGAGTAATACGTCACGACTAGACATCTGCCCCCCTCCCCTGGACCCCTCAAAGCTCCTGCTTGATGCCGGAATGGGACAGCGATATAAAGAATGGTGGTAGAGCGAAAGAGAAGGATGGGGTTCGTGAAACATGGCGTATAACGCCCCTTGATTTATGGTAGTGTGCCAAAGTTCGAACTTTATGTGTGCGTGACGCTCACATACCTACTACAATATAAATGTGTAATGTTATTGTTATTCACAGTTAAAATACCGTTATTTTTAAACAAAATTCCTTTTAAAGAGATTTAAAAGTGTTCCTTTTTTAAAGCCATTGTCGTTGACTGCTTATATTTAAATGGAAGGAATCCGTTTTTAGCTCTCCTTGACCCCATTTCGTAAGTCCACGACTGAATGCCGCTAATGACTTAGCACGCATTCAAACTGTCATAACCATTAGATGTCTATGGTTCAGAATTAAGTGTCCTAATGCAATTATATAATTGAGTGTTCGTGTGTATGGTCGTTTAGTCTCAGTGAACTACATAATAACAATGTTCTAGTGTTGTCTATACGCCGATAACTATCTAGATTGTATTCAAATGAGCTATTACGGACAGTTCTTAGTTTTGTGAATGGAGTGGCCGAGTCGCGTGCTCTTGTCTGAATTAATTTGCGTTACATTATTTAAATGTGATAATTATCTACTATTATATTATTAAAGGGGCGTTTTCTATTAGGTTTGTAAGACGAAGATTCGTTTAATTCATGTGAAGTAAGCGTCGGCTGAGCAGGCTGTTATGTGCGTTTGTATGGCGTATTGTGAAACAGTGATTTAATTTGCGTTTTTGCGTTTCTATTAGATTATTGCTTATTAACTGTTTTCTGACGTATCTATTCGCTTTTTTGTTACAGGTAATTCACACTTCTAAACTACGCTGCCTTAGAATAAAATAGTAAGTACCTATGTAAGTACTTACTTACTTAATTAATGCAGGAAGTGTCATGGCATGAATAAAAAAAAACTTTGAATATTTTTGCTTAGGAAAGGAGGCATTCTTTAACATATGGAAATTTTGATTTTATCAATTTTGGTCACGGTGTATAGGTATGACCAATCAGTTCCTTATATCCAATTTCCGGGGAGACCTACCTACCTATACGAGAGATTAATAATCCTCAAAGCTATTAAAAACAAAGGACTTTTGACACTATCGCTTTTGCACCTACAAAGTAAAACCCAGTTATTTTTACCCGACTGCGTCAGAAGGAGGATAATGTTTTTCAAGCGTACCTATGTATGTTTGTATGTATGTCCATTTCTTAGGCACGCCCTACAGCCCAAATAGCTGGACGGATTTCGAAAGATGTGGTGTCGTCGAATTTGTAAGAATTGTGGTAGTGACATAGGCTACTTACTTATATACATTTTCAAAATGGCACCTGCAAATGAAAAGAAATGTAACTCACTAAGTATTTTAGTGAGTTACATTTTTTTTTCATTTGTAGGAAATAAAAAAAATACCTAAACCTAATACATTTTTAGCGGTCGGGTTTTTTAACAAAGTCATTTTTTTTAAATAATGATAGTCTAGCGTTTGACCTTTATCTGACCTGATGATAAGCGATGATGTTGTCGACAATGGGTACTCCATTGTCGACAACATCATCGCTTATCATCAGGCTAAGTTCGTGAAGCCTTCTAGGCAGGCAGCAGCTTGCCTAGAAGGCTTCACGAAAACTATTACCTCTTGATTTTACTAACCGTCAGGTTATAGCTTTCAGACAACACAGACTCCAGGCAGGAATTTTTACTCCATTGCTATGCACAATGCAAGTGCCAAAATGGAACCATTAACACACCGCTAACCATGCAAAAAACAAAACTTAACCCTCAAAATTGCACACATCTCCTCAACGTAAAACCAAACAATTATCTCTAGCAAAAATCTCCCCAATGAAGCAGAAACAACATTAAACATCATAGCTCTTCTTTCATTAAAGGGTTAGCTTGCCTAGAATGTTAGAAGTAAAGAATTCCGCATAGATTTTAAGACCCTTAAGTTATACCTAGCTGTAAAAAACATAATTATGCACCACACATATTCACACCTCAGTTGTACGCACTATTAAAGTGTAGAACACACTACTAACCATATAAAAATCAAAACGTAACCGTCAAAACTGCATACAACTCCTCAACATAAAACCTCAGCACTTGCCTCCAGCAAAAAATCTCCCAAATAAAGCAGAAACAACATTAAACATCAAAAGCTCTTCCTTCCTAGAAGGCTAGAAGTGAACTATTACTCTTAGATTTAAGACCGTATTGTTATACCTAGCTATAAAAAACATATAAGTAATCCAGACACATTCACACCTCAGTTGTAGGTACGTACAATTAAAGTGTGGAACACACCACTAACCATGCAAAAAAACAAAACGGAACCCTCAAAACTGCACACAACTCCTCAACTTAAAACCCAGCAATTACCTCCAGCAAAAATCTCCCTAATAAAGCAGAAACAACATTAAACATCAGAGCTCTTCCTTCATTAAAGGGTTATTAGACACCCTGAGCGAAGCGAGTAATTTGCTAAGCAAAATATATAGCGTAGGTGGCCACAATACTGGTGGGGTAGTCCCGTAAACAAGCTCAGTTTCCTCGCTAGGTGGTCTTAACTCAGTGTGTTATTATTTATTGGGTTCCGTGGGGTACAGTAGCTCTTGGTAAGTGTAACATCTGTCAGCTGATATAAACTATGCCGCGTTTATAAAGCGCTTTTGGTTTTATATGAGTTTTTGAGTTTTATAAGTGGGTGGGGGATTTTTTGACTGTGTATGTTGGTTTGATGTAAAAGGCTTAGTGTGCTTGAGCTATAGGTATTGAATGAAAAACAGGAAGAACGACGGGTACACTACACATGAAATAAAATAAAAAGTGCGATCACTAAAAAATAAAAATAGTTTAAATGTTTGTTTGGTTGTCTTTGGTATCCAATCAAGTATAGGTTATAATGTGCAAAATAAATCTGTTCTGATTCCTCAACTGATTTACAAAATTTTGTTGATGCTTTTTGAAAGCCAATTACTCTAGGTTTTGTGCAAAGCTATGGCTTTATTTTTAAACCTTAGCAAGTTATATTATTTTTGGCAGAAACCAACCTACCTCAATAAATTATCTAGTAGTCTATTTAAATAAATTGTAAATCGTGAAACATTGTTGCGTTTAATTACAAACTCACAGAATTAACACGGCCACATTCGAATCTATCATTTTTATTTCACCAACTCATCATTTGACCCGGCAATTATGGCTCTTAATGAACTTTTTCGCACACCATTATTATAATTGTTGACAAATTGCTGTAAGATAGCCGATAGATATGTTCGGAGCTCGCATTGTTCACCCAGTGACAAATAATAGCAGATAATGCCACACTATCGGATGTCGGGCTTCGAATTTAGCACTGTGTTTCCAGCCAATATTCGCTGTTGATAATAAACATACATCATATACATACCTATTAGTACTGGGATGTGTTAGTCTTTTTGGGACTGTATCAAGGGAATTTTTGGTGTGGGTTTAATTTTTAGGTTAATTCCACCCTGTATAATCTTTTTGTGTGCCTGATTGGGATGTTTCAGAGAAGAAAAATATATTCTAAACTTGTTATCAGTATTAAAAAAAGCACACATTAATTTATTTATTAATATTTTTTTACGACACCCACGTTCAGTAGGGTCATGTACCTATATGTACCTACCTACTCATTAAAATAATAAAACTTTATAAAATGCAACTACATTTTATAAAGTTTTGCAGAATTGTCGTTCAGGAATTCAGGATTGCACATTAGAGTATAGGACAAAAAAAATCTAATTACTCTGTCAGATAGATTTCCAAAAAGTATCAGACACGCATTTTTTTTTTTCACGCAAACAAAAACTGCAAACGATACAGTGCGTTGAAATCTGGTGTGTTTGTAGTTGAGCATGTCATTCTCTGTCATTAAGACAGTATAATAGAAGATTCTATGGTGAACGAAAGTTAAAACAGACGTTAAAGTGACAAACCTATGTTTACTGTGACTGTACATAGCTTTACCTACTTAAGTATGTATATGTAATATAATTGATAACTCAACGGTTCCTCTTCATGAAGCATGGTGAAGTAATAAATTATATAGATACCAGATAATATATTAGATAAAGGGTAACAACCGACTCTAACGTTTGCAATACTTAGATAATGTATTAGTCTGTTGGATAGGTCATTTTTATCATGTTTGTTGTAACGTTAGATTTACGGGCTGAGAGTAGGTAGTTATAGTAGATATTTTTTTTTCTTGAGCTTTTTTGTTTAAACTGTTTTTTTTAACAACTAGGTAGTGGCTTAGCCCGCGCTATAGCAGGAAATTATGTTATTATGAAAACAACTTCAAGAATAAAAGTTTCTAGAAAAGATTTAGATATAGGTACATATTTCTATTACGAAATTCGTCAAAATCGGTTCAACAGCGTAGGCGTGAAATGGTAACAAACAAATAAACAGACAAATTAACTTTCGCAATTATAATTTTATCTCGAAGTAACTTGAAAAAATCATTTATGTGCGTAGGTACAGGGTATAAAATATCTCCCTATTAAAAACAGCTCCATTTCGCTGTTCATAAAGACGTGTTACACAAGCTCTCGTGATGTCAGATTGACGCTCAGTCACGAGAGTCACGACTCGCCGTGCACCCCCGGCCTAAAAGACGCCACGCCACTTCACTCAAACTTAGCTCTCAAGATATGCGCAACTACCTCGTTAGTCCAATGCGGTAGCAGGATTTATTGAATATTTTAATTATTATTCATTTAACTTGAAAGACTCAAGTCGTGACCAAACAAGATGATAGGTACTGTAAATGAATCTTCGTAAAGCAATAATGTCTTAGATGAGGAACTCGCGTTATCAATCCGCGGATTCATAATTTGCAGTTAATGTAGGTCATAGAAACCTTGACGTCGAAACAGTATCTCAATTTGTTATAGTAGGCAATATTATGATAGTAAACAAATACTTAATCTATGCAGAGAACATTAAGAGTTTTATTGCCAAAATAATGCAATAAAAAGCTCACTAAACATCAAAATAAACCAGCTAATATACACCCAAACAAAGCTAAAATAACACGCATCAATCTCTTATATTAGCTCCGAGAGCGGCGGAACAACATAAAAACTTCCTAAAGTTTCCTATACTGGCCCGTAAATCTCGCGTTTTTTAATAGATAAATAGGGCCTCGCACAAACGAGCAATATCGCATTATTTGGCCCTCCCTCAGGAAAGGCCCTCCTGATAAAGCCTCCTTGCCTCACACTCTTCATGCTAATGTACTACGCCAGACGGTGACAACCATTTTTTGGCCCACTTGGCTACATTATGGGAGCTATAAAGAGTATTTCAAATTATATTTTCCGTGTCCATTAAAAAGGCGATGTGGCTTTCTCTGGCTTATTATACAAACTTTTGTTGCTGATTGTACAAACTTGCTTTTGTATTAAAGCTTCTAGTAACGGTGATATTTGTCTATGCTTTTGTAATACCGCTACAGGTAGCGGGTCCAGTTTTTTAAGAAACATAGTTGACAAAACAACAATTGTTCTACCGTTGGCGGCCTTTTAAAAGGTACGAAGTACGAGTTCACGGTTCAACGTAATAAAATGTTCAAAACTTCGAAAAAATATGCCGTCATAAACAAAGCGGTTCGGATGCAAAGTTAGATAAAGAACATCTCACACACCTGAGCTAGAAAATTGCTTTTTTCTAAGCGCCTCCAGTTTTTACGCAACTTTCTCCAAGAATAAAAGAAGTTTCGTGGAAGAACTTTCTTTTTTTTTCTTCTTGTTTTAGTTCGTAAATCATACTCATATTCCAGAGGTATGACGGGCCGCAAACGCGCGAAATATGCTAACAATAAAAATATTGTGACATGTCGGAACAATTGCTTGGGATGCTTTTGTCTTTACGAAAGTTTTTGAGTTAAAACCTTTCTCTGTGACATTGTTTGTTTTTTGACCGCAGCTGTTACGAATTTAATTCATCCCAGAAATCCGAGCATTAGTTTAAACTTATTACAGAGGGCGCATAAAGCACGGCGGACCCTTATCACAACTAGTTAAAAACTAATTACCGGGGTGACACCACCTTTCCATAAATCCCGGGACTCCTCCGAATTACTCTGACAAAAGTTATTTTTAAGAAAAAAGCCCTTGAGGCCGTGCCTTCCCCCCGCCCCCCTCCGTCTTGCGAGGAATTTATCACGATTTATATTCATGGCATAACACCAAGAGCTCCGTTTAGGGTGATCCCATTCAAATTGTAGTCTGCTAAATAAAACCTGTTGTCTTGCGATTGTGTTGATATGAAATGAAACACAAATAATTTATTGATATAACGTTGCTTATGATAATGCAATATTACGCCTAACTTAAAACATCGAATTTGGTCGTAAAAAAATATTTGTGTCAATGTAAAGTGTCTATGGAATAAACTATTCTAAATTTAAAGTTCGGGTGTGAACCCGTAGCATATGGTGGCTTAAAGTGTTTCGAACATTGGTAGCTAGTAACTCCTCGGCGGACGGAACAACAAATCAAGTGTGGTTTCAGAACGGAAGCATTTGGTGTCGGTACAACAACTGTCTAAGGGCCATTAGTTATTGCAAGGGTTGGCTTTTACTTCGATGAAATTATACTAATAAATTAGACAGTGTGATAATGTATTTTAGCTTTTTATGCTGCAATAATGGCTGAAGTAGCTTCACTTAGGTAGGTATTAAGCAAATGGTTATGAACTACCTACTTTCATAAATCGTTATTATTTCATTATAAATAAAATAAAGTAATTAATTACTTACAATATATTTTTAATGAGTACGGAAAATACGGCTTAACATTCTGCAATAAATAACCTATCAGCTTGATTGCGCAATAACACTAACTAGTTTGACGCATGCAAAATTTTGCATATTTTCTACAGTAAATATACCTTACCCTATATCACCTAAGTACCTACAATTGTTAAGTACCTAGACAACATAAAACTTCCCATAGTGCAACCATAGACCTAGCACGATCGCCGTTGTGGCTAGATCACGAAGGGGTACACAACCTTCAGGCTACGGGGGTGGCTTCGCCATAATTGATGAGGATCTTAACGCAGCGGGGCGGGGAATTATCATCGCCCCGCGACACCCTGCTACAAGCTCTCATTAATTTGTGATTAGCCCTCTGTTAGGAGACTCTTGCAGAGGCTTTCTTCTAATTAGATAATCAGTTTTTCCACCAGAAGTGGGATTTAAACGTCTTGAGCAGATGTTATTAATGTTGCCTACAAGGGGAGATAGCAATTCCAAACATTTTTAAAGTCAAACCCCATTTTACATCAGGAATAAACAAATTGTTCTAAGCTCCATAATCTCTGCTGGTGTTTCTTTATTCAAACTAATTTCTGTGTTTACTGCAACTTGAATCTATTCAGCTGCAAGTCACGGAGTCACGTTCTCCCACCCATATTAAAAGTGGCCTGTCTATTTGCAAGATAGAAAAGTTAATAAATATTACAAAAGAAAAAATGCTGACACAACAATCTTCGCAATGAACGGACAAATCGTGGCTTTATTTATATCGAGCAGAAGTGAGATAAAAATTCGTTGCCATATCTAAAAACTCAATTCATCCCCTAATAAATATCTTAAGCATCGTTTACTCGGAATGAGGCAAAACGTTATGTCCCCCATACTGTTTATTTAAAGGTGGATTTGTTGAATATTTATTCACGTACGTACACACATGTTAAGGGGCGATACAGCTGTATTTTATTCAACAAAAAGTTTACTGAAGTGAATTTTTAAGTGAAATAAAGTACACAAAAAGATATCATGATACCGTTGTCGCGTTGTTGCGAAAATGGTCAAAGAATGTCAATATATTCTTCCCCATTCGTTCCATACGTATATATATTTGGTATGAATTCATTAGGTACTATTTTTTGCTTGGTCTCGCGAATGTACAATAAATAATACAATTCGCATCAGCGTCTATTCGTTCCCTCTTGCTGCCCTCTATATTCTCCGTCTAAGTGGTTTTGTCTAAGAAAACCTACGTATCAGATTAATTCGGTTAGCGAGGGGTTTGGATGGAGCCAATTTGTCTGATTGCCGCCGATGTCAATTTATGTAACTTGCCTACCTATGTATGCCACTGCTCTTGGTTTTCAATAAATTCTGACCCTATCTTGTTCCATCCCCATCGATAAATATTTGCGCATGATCAATTCAATAAACTTGCTTCGCAGTTGAATTATAATTTGATTTATTTTTTCACTTGTACTTCCTTGAGCAATCTCGTGTAATTTAATAAATATCTAAACTTATGTCTAGCTATTGTTGTTTTGTAAAGTTAATATTGCTTTTTTTCCTCTCGCAATTCTTTTAAGTATTAATAAAATACCGAGACTCGGCATCCGAGCTACAATGAAAGTAATTAATCCACTCAAGTGCTAACGAAAATACAGTAAAGAGAATGAGAGGGAAGGAAAAAGCGGAACTCGTAAAATAATCAACTCTCACCTCATAGAGTGTAGGGCGTATTGTTAATTATAAAGGTTATGTACCACGACCCTACCGGCCATTACCGTCGCAGTACACGCCTCTTTTGGGTAAACGTCCCAAATCTCGACACGAGGGGAAACATCAAACAGTAAATATCGGAAAGCAATCCGAGGTGATTCTATTAGATTGAGTTAAGCGGGAGACTTACTTTGCTTTGAGGTCTTCGGCTACAAAATGGGCACTACGATTTATGTTTGATTGAGTGTTTTTAAAGTGTAACAAGTATTTGCTTTACCTATATAGTACGTTATATATTCTCCGTTTACATTATGCCACATTCGGCTACTAAGAATTACTTAACTTCGCGTGCAAGTCGAGATACATCAGGCTTCGGTTCTGTTGGACCGACCGGCCAGCTATCTAGATTTTGCCTTTCAAAGGGGCTACACTTCTTAATTGGCATTTCTTGATTATTCGAGCTTACTTTAGAAGCTTATCTTGCTCCGATTTCGCACTTAATTAATCAAATGTATCAGTACAAAAGGTTTCTTTCGCTTTAGAATATGTCTTTTGATTATGAATTTTAAGTGTCTGAAAATTTCAATACAAAATTCGATGGAGAATTTCCATTTAACAATCGAGTTCTTGCTTAAAAGGTTTAAATATTTACACAAATGTCAATAGCAGTGCTGCAGTGAGCACGGGTTAGCTCCTGCGATCGAGATAAGCCATCACATTTAAGATATTTAAATCGATTTTCCCCAATTTTCCGCGGGCGGGCGCGAGTTAAGGCCCGGGGCAATTTATCCAGTGTCGCTGCGGGCTCGTGGGACGGAGCCTTTCCATTGTTCAGCAGATGAAGTACGCGGCAAGCTTACAGGGCCGTTACACTGCTTCCGTCATCGTTTTATGGTCGGGAACATCGACTGTTCCATGTCTAATAGTGGATATTTATATTCACGTTATTATTGAGGTAACAGGTTATGTTCGTTTTCATTATGGTATCGGCTGTGATATCTTTTATTCAATTTTATTTGATGCTCACTCAGACGTTTAATCTAAAATCATTTACCGAGCTCACTTCATTCCCATCTCTTTTTGTTGAAAATCGCTTTTCGTTTATTTAATTTCTAAACAGTGGCAACCCTTCAGATATTCTTTCATTAAGGAGTTTTGCTTATTTCGCTCAACCGGAACCTATTTGTTGGGTTGCTATTTAAAACATTCGCCCCGACTGCTTACATAGATCAGATACGTTCAACAAAGGCTTTTGTAATTAAGAAAGATATTTTAAGTCGGCGGCAGCTTGACTTTATATACGCAAAATGAATTTACTGAACCTAAGGGTGTTTCGAATTTTGTAAGACGAAATTTTTGATTGCCTGCCGTTAAGCAAACATACAGACCAGTTTAGTTATCTAGTCAAATGAGATTGATCTTAAGCGACTATTTCTACAACTGGAACCGTATTTCAAACTGCCTATCTAGCGTATATTTTTCCCCTGTCCCATTCATTTGGCCGAAAAAGTTTACCAGGCAAAAGCTGGTAAAACTCCAACGTCCAAAAATCGGTATGAAAGTAAAACACGCAAAGCAATACTTCGGTGGGCTAACAAAAATAAATTTTCGAATTCCAACCCCAATTTAGGAGTGCATTATTTTCGCTTTCACAGACATCCGATACAATTAAAATCTTCTTTAATTAAGGGACGAACATGAATCATTCGCACGTGGCGCACTGAGTTTTCCACTTGTATACGCAACCTTAACACCGAGTGGCTTAGGGCTGTAATTCTTCGATCAAATTTCAACTTTCGATCGAGGTACTTAAAGGTCATGTTGGCTAGCCTCAGTTAAGCAGTTAAGGCGATGCTCTCCGCACTTTTTGGGTATCTCTTTTCACTTTATCGCAGTGTCTCCGTTATTTACTCGTACGTGAGGGATGCTCGCAATAAATAGGTGCGCACAAACATATTTGACATTTACAAATACCTCCCAAATTGGTTTCCTTGGCGTGACTGGCCGTTATTACGAGTCTTGTTTACTTATTGCTCCCGCACAGTGGCAACTTATACCTAATAGCATCAAGAGATTTTGTTGGGGATCATTTTTCAAGATTCTGTCGCATTTAGGCTAGCCGCCAAAGACGGTGGTCACTAAAATCCTGTTTTATGAGCATTAAACGAAATCTATAAGGGTCTTATACTTACAACATCAAATTAAATCAATGTAAATATTGAAGACCTACAGATATTCCGTCACTGAATCTAAATTATTATATATATATATATATATATAATAATTAGTACCTAACATTTCAGAGGACCAATTCTACTAATTAACCGTCTTCAAAAAAAGGAGGAGGTTCCACCCGTTAAGAATTATTTTTCAGACATTTTTGACAGATTGCGATTGAGATGCGAATATTACTTGATCATTAGTAAAATTGGCTTTCTGATTATTTTGAGTAATTCAGGAAGTTAACTTGACTACTAAAAACGTACGGTATCTGAAAATAGGATGTATCATCGACCGTTAGTACTACCAGCACGTGGATCGCATTACTCAACGAGTGGTTGAACCGGCGCTTTAACTGAGAGTCACTGGCCGAATCCAGTCGAAAAAAATAGATCATTCAGCAAACGACGTGCGAGTAGCGAGTAGCCCCACAATCCACCATTCTGGGTGTCCGCTGGGAGTTGTAATTCAAGTGACAAATATCGAAAGCTACAATTCATATTTTTCTGCTATCTCCGCGTCCGTGTCGCCATCTGTGCCAGAGGGACACTCGCTATTGGTTCTCCATCAAGCGGTCGTGTGATGTATTTTTGTTGCGAATAAAACATTGTATTTTTTTTCCATCGGGAAATGTTTTATAAGTATTTTTATGGCTGCTACGTGACGTGTTATTTTGGGGTAAGGCATGTTTGGGGAGCTGTGGTTTGTCTATAAATGCATAAAAATGCAACCCTCCTAATGCAACCACACGTAACTTCTAACTATCTACTTTACCCCGAAAAGTTATTGTAAGAAGCACTAAGCGAAATTGTGCTGCACCAAATTCATTTTATTAATAAATTAAAGTGATCGATGTAAGTGGTCGGTAATTTAAAAATCGCGTTCATTGTATCGACCGAAAATAGTGTTGGCGGTACACTGGCCATGCATTATCGAGATCGAAAATTTCACGTGCCCATATAATTTTAAGCTCGTAAAGCCCGGACAATAATTCACCGGGAGCATTTGCGGAAAATGCATTTTATTGTTAAAACGTGAATTTTATTTATCGCCGACAGCCCGCGGTGGGGGGAGTGGGGGTTGATTTGCAGTAGCATCGCATCGAAGCCACCCTTTGGCACGGATTATTTATACTAAAGGTAATATCGCCGGTTCATTATTGGGGAATGTAACATTTGCGTATTTCACTGACTATCGTTTGCAGTTCATTAAAAATAAGCTATGAATGCATTTCGCTTGTTGATTGATGTTTAATGTTGGTATCGCAGTTATCAAATATTGTGGGAATACGTTTCATGATTATTATTTTTATCAAAAGCGTAGGTACCGGAATCCGACGGCACCCTTGCCTTTTTTTTTAAAAGGCGGCCTTTTGTAGGTGCCTACCAATAATTGTACCCTTTCCGAAAGATCACTCTACCTGGTATTTAAAAAACTTTTCCATTTTCACACGACGACATGTTTAATTCGTACAACGCCATATTTCAACTCACAACTCGGTCGGACATCGCGGCCACTCCCCTCTTCACTGCAATCTGCAACCAAATAACATCCTTCATTAGCACCGTTCAGCGTATAAAATTACCCGTACGATTTTAAACAAGCACTTCGCACAGTATAACTCATACAATTTCGCTGTAATACTTTATCTGGTGGTCTAGCACGCGTTAAGGCGGCCCTTTCCGGACCGATAGGAATCGCGAGGCGTTGCCGCTACCAGCGATCTTGGCCAACCTTCACATTACACCACATTTAATTGCAAATCGCCTTTATTTAGTGCGTTTTTGTTACGTAACTTGTTTTATATTATGTGTGAAAATTCTTTAACAGTCGCAAGTCGTGAATCCTGTGCATCGAGACAAAAAATGGACCTCAATTGCGAAAGGAAACATAAAAATCAATTCATAAATTCAGGATGAGCTTGTAAAACAGACAAGCAATTTTCCTGAAAGAAGAGTTGAACGACAGATGTTCACGTCCATTCGGTGCTCAAAAGGAAAATGCAAACTCTTTTAAAAGCTATTTAGCTGCAGTCCCTAGATAGCGTCTACCGCAGTGGCTGGCTCGGTCCGTTTTTTCCCCGCTGAAAAGCCAATTTGGAATGAATCACTGTAACAGTGGCGAGCATCTGTGCTAATTTACCTACGGGCGGACAGTCTAATGCGACTCGTTCGATCGTAAATATCGAATCGCGACCGAGCGCCGAATATCGAAAGCCGGCATTAGTCGGATACAGCTAATACACACGGGGGTTGCTCCGATAAATTATCGCGCGTTCATTTGGGCTCCGATGTTTAATCTATCTGTAGCGATACAGTTTCGCTTCGGGCTATTGTGAGTTTTGAATCGTGAGAGAATTATTAGCTGGTGATAATCTATCCTTTGGATCTCTGAACGGGCCGGGAAAGACTAGATCGTGTTAGCATGGAGCTAGACGTTGAAAGCTTATATCCTACCCTGCTTAAAATTCTTCAAACTTAAAACACAAAGAGATAAAAGACATCACGTTCAAACAAAAGTTATTTTTATGCAATAAACTTCATGCACTATCTCGATATAAATAAGTCTGTAAAAGACAAATTCGAATCACGAAAACTTCAGTTCGACTGACTTTGCGATATCCGAGGGAATCTGAGAGCGTACGTTGTTAAATTGAACTGTGACAATAGTATCTATTGCCGGTATCGATACGTATCTATCGATATCGTATCGATGTTGTATCCCCGCGCTATGTTTGCGTCTACGTGCTAGTGATGTAGCGCTGAGTGTGCAATTCGTTCTGTGCGTGTTTTATGCGTGTGTGTTCCATGTGATACTTCATTTACGAATTCCCGTACAGTACATTATTTATCAAATTTTCATGTGATTCGCGTTTTTTTGGCATTTTATGAGCTGATGACTTTCATCAGATTGGTGCTTTTGTACGAGTTATCATTTCCGCATTGTTGCAATTTTCCAATAATACTTATGAATGATAGATCCGAAACATTTTGATTATTATTTTCATCAAAACATAGTTCTATAATAAAATCCTTAACCATGATTCAGTATATTGTGATAAGGCTCAACTGTAGCTTTTATTCACTACACATCTTTAACAAATCTCCTCTTCTTGTTTCAGGTATGAATCTAAAGCAGAATCGACAGAGGCTTTCCGCGGTACTTTATCTAAACTATGTAGATCAGGAACCCCAATAAAAAAGCTCTGACTTTATCATCGCCACAATTTTATCAGAGCCCTTTGATATGCAATAATGGGGGCAATGTATCAAACTAGCTATCTAAGTTAAACGCAATTTGAAGTATGGCCGCCTCTTAAGTCTGCCACCCCCCAAAAACTGGGGTATGAGGCGGGGGAGACGGGGTTGCCTTATCGCGGAACTGCAGGCACTTCGCCCGTTTACCTTAAGATCTTTAATATTAAATAATATACTACAGTTAAAGCCTTAAATGTAATGCTCAGCGATGCTTTATTGCCTTTGAACCATTCTAAATCTTCCGAGATTTGAATATAAATTTTAATCAGACTAACGAATTTATCAGATTTTCGTTAATTTAGTTGCTTTATCGCTCTAGTGCTTTAATAACTGACTTTATAATTGAGTCTAAAATAATGATTGAATTAATCACTGTAACAGGCGTTTAAATGGCCCTTGGCTGCGGCATTTAAATGGTTGGATGTGACCTCTGAATATTCCGGTTTTGTTCCGAGTGCTAGACCCCAATCGACAAGGTCAACAAATCGTTTACGGAAGTCCCTCTCTAAGGACCTCCTTGTAGAACTATAACTTACGAACTATTTAGTGTAGACCTTATGTTTTGGGGCCTTTTTTCATGTTTTAAAGCAGAAATGGGCATACAAACCTCTTTTGAACATCGAACAGTGTTCTTTATAGCCTTGTAGTAGAAAGATACAGTTAAAAATGTGCCTACAACAATTTTGTTGAAATCCTGTTTCGTAGACGACATTAAATCCACTGACAGCTGGCTGTGCGCCATTTTTCCCCGATTACGATGAATTCAAAAGACCGAAGGAGTTATTGCGCGCACGAGTAAATGCTTGTGTGGAAACCGATAGGGAAAAATTGTACTTATAGTTATTCATCCATCTATAAGACTACAAGACTTATTTTTAGAAATGAGATTCACAATAGTGCTCTAAATAGGAATCTACCTAATGCATTTTCACATTATAAATCGATTTATAATAATAGAACCAGCGGAATATTCACCTCTTCAAGTACTAGGACTTTATATAGATTAGGTAGCCTACACGCTAAGTCCATGTATCTTAACATCCGCGTGCCGGCATGCAACCTGCGTGCACCACAGGGGAATAAAGACGTTAAATAATTTAATCGGATGCCTGGATGGTTTATGCACGCATGCCCCAAGAAAACACGTTCCTCACTCGACTCTGCCTAAAGTGTAGGTGCGTATAACATAAGTACTTACTGCTCACTGTGTGCTGTGGCGTCCGTTATCTTCCGCATAATGAACTGTCACATTTCATCATGCCATCCAACATTTAGTTCTTTGCCCGCACTGTGTTGTGCCACCCCACTTTCGACTCTGTCTGTACAAGTTTTGATCCCGTTTTTCTGTGCAGGGCAATAGTCATTTCATCCATTATTTTGGTTGTTACTGCATTGTTCTGCCCACATCGCCGTCTTTAATAGAAGTATCTCCATGTTAAGCTGTAATGCAATGTAAACAAGTTAGACAAATATATAAACAAGCTGAAGATGTTTACGTTTTATATGGACCATTTTACTGAACTTTGTGTGTGACTATAGTTGTGTACACAGTTCCTGTCAATTCTGTATGTTCCAGGGTTTAAAAAACAAGGAATAAAAATGGTATTTCCGCTTAGAATTGATGTGGTTTAGTTACCCAAGCTCTGCATATTTATTAAGGTAAATTATCCTACCAATTCTAGGTATTTTCTAGTTTTGGAAATATAGTAAGCGCTGCTGCTGGCAAGTTTAGCAATTTTTCAATAATAATTCCATGAAATATGATGTAATTTTTATCACAAGTCATTAAAATACCTCTATCAAAATTATACACTATTATGTAAATTAAAATCGTAAGTTTATCAATGTCGATATTTAAAATCAGCTATAAACGTTGAGGTTTGCCTTGTCACAGAAACAATGCACTTACTGATGACAAACTACCAAAAATGCATGTCTAGACGACACAGGCACTTACAAAATTATCTTTTTATGTACCTACTGTCAAAAATAATTGGGGCCTGCTTGAGATGATTGTAAATGGGAAAAAATTGTTTAACCGTCTGATATATTTAGGTTTAAGTATAAATAAAAATTAATGGCTAAATGTGTTGCTAAGTACAACACTGAAGAGATGTCAGCATAGTAGACGGGGCCCAGCCAGAGCCTGCCAGGGTTGCGGATTTTATTCGAAAGAGTCACCACGGCCCTGGAACGCAAAGGACACTAGGAGGAGCACTGATGGGTTTTAGTCAGTAAGAGTCTGACACTCCCTCTCGCTCCACCAAGAGCGGAAGGAGTCATTTGATGATTTCACATCCAAAAAAAAAGCGCAACACTCGAGATCAGCTAGACCAATTCGGCAATTTTAAAATTAAAATTCGTTGAAATCTGAAGAATGTTCTCAAGAATAGAAAAAATCGAAAAATTACACAAAAAGAAAATGCAATGAAAAACGCAATAACCACCTGGGGCTCGAGTCTGCTATTGCAATTGTGTCTCAATGACCGGTCAGTGATCGAATATTTGACAACTTTGACAGTTTTTGTATGGGAAATGTGTCATAAGTTTGACGTTATACGTCAAAAATCGATCATTGACCGGTCATTGAGACACGATTGCAATAGCAGACTCGACCCCCAGGATTCTACTAAGATGTAGGAATGTATTTTAAGTTAGTCAGTCGTACCCATTCTTCAGTACAAAAATATACTTATTGGTAATATTATATGCAAAACAAAGCCATAGATACAACCAAGAATTGTCATCACCGCTCCCATCAATTTCACCGCAGATGATACACAGCCATCTACCTCTACCATAGACATAGACTATAGCATCTCAGACTATTATCAGTATTATTTTGTACTGTGTAGGGTCGCCATAAACCAACTAGGAGTCGTGGTGAAGGTGCGTGGGCCGTGATCTATAGTGCTTAGGCTATATTGTTTTCTAATGACTCAATAGTACAAGTACAAACTTAGCATTTAACTGTATCGGTGACTTGCTCTGCTGGTCATTTGCTAGATTTGGAGTGCGATAGGACTTTACCATAATTAGGGAGTCGGGCTGTGGAGTAGTTTTAATTTTAGAGCGGACAAAAATATTTTCATTTAAATACCCAAAAAGTTATGGAATAAACTTGCGGCTGAAATTTAATCATGGATATTTTTAGCCCTGCCTTCTAGATTTTAACCCTCCCCTTAAAGGTAACGCCCCAAAACTAAATACCTACTTGGCATCCAAAGTATGTAGTTACGGCGTTTTTATTTGCACGATATTACAAAACAAGAAAATTATTAGTAGGTATAGTAAACAGTTGCAACTCCTGAGAATTTCATAAGACCAAACACAAATCATGACACGTATTTCTAATTCGATTAAACGCATCTCAATTACTCGTAACGTTATGCACATTAGCAAAATTAAGATTTATCTACAGTACAAAATTAAATGCCTTAACCACAATGTATTGCAACGCGAGTCCCTAATGTAGATACACGCATGATAAATAACTTACCAAGATAGGGAGAGAAATCTTACTTAATTTAACTAATGGACTAATATAATACTGCGTCTAATATGTGGCGCCCATTGTGTGCCGAGAAAGTTACTTCGAACTTCACTAACACAACAAAATTACTGAAACTTCATAATTGTTTCAAAGTTTTTATATTGCGGTTGTATTTAATTTGCGTTGTTTTCGCGTGAATGTATTTTCTGTGCTACCATTTACAAAAACAATACCTAAGTTCATATATCATTCTATTTGTTTTCACTTCCGAAAATTAGGTTTGAGACTCGTATTGCCTCATAAAGTGTCCAATAGAACATCAATTTTCATTTGTCCCGCCAATATTTTTCGCCCCTAATTTTTTCCAGCGTTATTGGATGTCGGTTCACTGTGCACCTAACTCAATATTGAAGAACACGTGACCGCAGTAGATTGACGACACTCCTGTGTCGCCGTAATTAAGTTTTACCACACTGTGAAATGCCGTGCGTGGGTTACATAGCTACTACATATTTGCTATGTATTAGGACAAGGTAGAAGATACCTCCTATGGCTATCTATATAGGGTAGTATGTAGGTACTACTTTTGCTCTTGCATGTAGAATGAATTTAGTTAGACAGATGTTCGTAATATTGGGACAATAATCTTTCAATAGAATAATCATTTGTAACTGAAGAATAAACAGGTTTTTTTGGCATGTTTTTCAAATTTAAGCAGCTGTCAAACCACCATTTACATTACCTCTAATAAATGGTAGAAAAATCGCGACTTAGTCGTTCACTTACCTATAACATTATCTTTGGGCATTAAATAGTAAAAAATTAAAAAGAAAAATTTTGATAGAAGTTCACAACGTTCATTTGTTTTAAAACAACAATTATCTCAAAAATCTTCCATATTTGAAAATGTTTACAGAAAGGAAATGACAGCTGACTCGAAAGATTCTATCGACAAAATATATCTATCCGTTAGAAGCTGTTGAGTGCAGATAAATAAACCGGCTCTCAATGGAATGTTTCTTATAGAAGCCAAGTAAACAGAACCACTTCGGTAGGTAGGTTATTTTTTATGGCAATAAATAATATCTATATTTTTATGGATAACGAATACGAGTACGAATTTGATGCAAAAACAAACATTAAAAATGAATAATGCAATGGTGCATGTTGTAGGCACAACACTAGTGACGCACTAAATTACCGCTGAACTACCGTACAGCGCGTACACCTTGTATGTTCAGCCGTTTGCAACGTCACCCACTGTTCACATCCATCCAATTCACCTTATAAAACACATTTTAACTTAATTTATTATTTTCCGATATTAAAAAAGCTCGCCATAATTTAAGATCGTTAATAATTGGACATTCCAATATCTTTATAGACACTTAAGCTTATTATAGGCAATCCGATAAAAAGGTACGCCTTTATAGCGAGTTAATGCAATAAAGGATAATATGCACCAACCCTACAATTGCAACTGGCGCGCCATTCGGACCGAGTCTTTAAGAAAATCATTCTGGGCCGAACGCTGAACGGCAAACGTGCCCATTCAAAGTACTTATCCACTCCGTTGACTTGACTGATATCATTAAGTTTTTACACTTATTATACGCCAATAAACAAAACCTTGGTATTGTGAGGATCGGTGGGTTCACTCGCTACAGGGGGAGAGGAGGAGGTATACCACCCTCTACAAAATTATGTACGACGAACTGGGACTAATATATCAAGGGGAGGACGTGGCAGACTAAGGAGACTGGGTATTATAGGGTGGGCCGGTGGAATACTTAAGAACCCCGGTGACACCCCATTAAAACACACGTCCCGCATTTTTGGCCAGACGTTTTAATTTCGGCCCAAACGCGAATTGGATTAGGTCCGGAGTTTGTGGTGTACATTTTAAAATTGGGTGTGCGTTGTGAGGGTTAAATCGAGACTTGTAAATTAAATATTTTTATTAAGTAAATAGTACCTATGAGTATGTTGAATTGATAAAGTGGGTAATTGTATGTCAAGGTTTGATCACAACAACATTTACTTCACACCTATAACGCGTAAAAATGTCAATTAAAACCTGCATAAGGAATGTAATTTGTTCTTGGACATCATGCTGTCCTGCGAATAGATTTTATTTCGCCATCATTGAGTCATAGACACAGCTTTACCCACAAATACGTTATTGCGTCCAAATGCAACGTAAACGGTTGCAACCGGCAGATATTACTCGAAACGAGCCGTGAAACACGCAGCGCTCGCAGGACGCATCCGGAATCATAATTCCAAAATAACTTCCATCCGTTCCCCTTCCAGCCCCCCCACTTCACGCCCTCTCCCCGCACTTTTTTTGGATAAACTGGAATCCCCGTCCCACCGTTAATTCCCAAGATAGACATAATTTGGAATTGGATCCATCTATCGCGCGTACCTACGAACAAAAATAAGTTAGCGCGCGGTACGCGGCGGATTTATGTGGGCAGAAAACAAAGCGGCCACTGTACATACTTTGTGACTGGAGTACGCAGGTTGTCAATGATTTTTAAGCTGATTACACTTTTCATTCAAATCGATTCATTCAAATCGACAAGACTTCAATATTACCTACGATTTAGTTGCACTAAAAACCTTCTAACGTTTTTGTTCTACAAAAGAAAATTAATTATGACAACAACAAGGTTTTCCCGAATAAAGGCCGCAAAAAGAACATTGTTTAAAAGCTCACTCATCAAGGGATTTGCACAATTTCTTGAATGTTTAATTTAACGAAAAAACAGCAACTAAAAGATAAAAATGACTATAGAGTAGCCATCAAACAATTTATTTTACGAGAGATCCTTACGCTTAACAGGTCATAAAACGAGTCATAAACACGGGCTCGTCCATTCACAAAATACTCTATGTTTACTTACCGTTTTAAATGCAAATACGATTACGGCCGGTGGTGTGACATTTACAGATGTTAAAAAATATTTAAACACCATTTTCAACCGTATTGTCAAATATTTTCATGAAATGAAATACGATTTTCGCATATCCAATGTTATGTGAGTACATTTGAGAGCACTGACGTTGCACAGACATCGCGGAAGATGTAGTATATTCGCGTTTTTTTATTTCACCTTTGACAGTTTAATCCAATTTGTTTCCTTATATCTCGCCCAAGGGATAGGGGAAGAATTTTGTCCTTATAATTGTTATTTTGAATTTAAAACTTCCATTTTTATTTATCGGCAGCTACGTCCCTTAAGGACAAAGGCATTTTCATAAATTTTTGCGCGTTTTAATTTTTGCTACGTTAAAAACAGACGTTAATTTACATATTTATAAAGACGTGATTACTCATCACGACAGTTAATAAGATAAGTTTATTTATGGTTGAAAACAGAGTTTGACTATTTTCCATGTTTTACTCTATACGAGGGATAATAGTTTATAACTAAGAAGCATCACGAATTCAAACTTTATGATTTACAATTTTGAATACAGTCACCGTCAAGTTCACGTTATTTATTACTTCAATATATTACCAACAATTCTACGGGTCAGTTATATTTTTTTATATTTGCAAAGGAATGCATAGTTCACATTGCCCAAAGTTAACCCGTAAGTGGTCGTGATGGCTTTCGAGGTCGGCCTACCGATTCTTTTTATAGCCAACTAAGAAAATTGGCTCATTAATCTTAAAGATAAATGTCCAGCCACTATTCGGCCCATCTTATCAGCGAACAGAATGAATGGAAGTGTGGTATACCTACGAATTTTGATAGCATTTGGAAACTTTTTGGCTGTTTTTCTCGTTGCTTTTATGGCTTTATGGGTGCTTAAAGCAGTTGTTCCTGCATCATAATGACCCTATACGTCGATTAAATGTAATGTATTGCAGAAAGATTTGCGATACCTGTTCGTTGGGGAATTTAGTAGGCATGGCTTAGTATGTAGATCGGTACGGATACCTATGTAAAGCAGGCCCACAATAAAGAATTCTATTACTTAACAGATGGTGCCCGTACATAAATATGAGAGCGGTGTCGTTCGTGGCTCACGAGCGCGCCCTGCCTCGTCAGATGTCGCGCAGCTAATTGTCAGCTCGCTGACACAAGTGTCCGACACTCGCACTCGACACTAGACACAAATAAGTAACTTAACGCTGTACAGCACTGGACATAAATAACGGAGCAACAAAGTTGTGGTACGGTATTTTAGACCTCCGACAACATTTACTTTTTCGTGCAAGAATTTGGGAGGCATCAACTCATGTTTTATTTTTGTTAATTTCGAACATGTTTTTTGAACGTCTGGTTTATCTAGTGATGTAGCCACGATGCTAAATAAATCCCCAACAAGTTATTACATACCAGCAATTTTCGAAATAATCTCCACGTAAAAGTGTATATTAGAGTGTTATTTATTGTCTAGTTACGATTAAAGCCCCATTCTAAGATAAGTAAACTGTGAAAATTCCGTGAACATGGCCGTTGTTTCTAAGAAATATAGATTTAGACCGTTAAAGTTTGCAGTAGCGATATAAATATAACGTTTAATTAAGTCATAAAATGGTTGTTTTATAACAATAACATATTTAAAAATAACCATTTCAATGTGTAATGTTCTGAAGTTTACAGTTTTGTAGCAGTAATACAGTTTTTTCACGCCGTATATAAGGAGCAAGTTTATATTTCGTCAAAATTTAGCTTGTGTTTGTTAAGAGTCGTTTGAGTTGTAAAAAGCCATATTTATGTAATGTAACACATAAATATTTCGCCATTTTGCGTGGGTGTGATGGAGTAAAAACCTACTGTTGATTTTCATTTGGCCTTTTCTGGCATTCCTTTCAACTGATTAAACGCGAAAATTTTGAAACAATTTATTGTAACTAAACAATGTTTGCATGTCAGTTAATTAATTTGTTTGTTTACACGTTTTATTTATTATGCGCAATAAGTATTTTAATTAGACTTCGTTTTGAACGAGTTTATTTTTTAGCCTTCAATCATAAACACAAACAGGTCAGGAATATTCAGAACTTAATACCTTTTTCAATATGATTTACGAAATCATTTTCCAAACAATCTTAGACTGAATGCTACACGGGCTTATCGCTTTTGCTGCATCTAGAACATGCTTAAAATAATTTGCCAGAAAAAAATACCACTCCACATCCCTCCCAAAGAATAAGCCTCACACCCCATGAAATAAATTTCCAACCTTCCCACCAAATAAACTTTCCGCCAGGTATACCAACTGAAGCATAATTAAAAAGAAAGAAAATTCTTTGGAAAGAAACAATCGCCTTTGGAAAGGAAGCAAGTGTCGCAAGGAGTCGTGAGCTGAAAGTTCTCCACATAAATCGGTGGCAACGAGTTAACCCCGCACTAGCCCGAGTTGAACAAACTCGGCCAAGCCACACACACACACACTCATGCACTTTTGTTTATTTTAAAGAATTAGGTATAGGCTCGGCAGTTTAGGGTTAAGATTTTTGTTCGGACGTTCCTTTGTTTTTGGTGATGTATTTTTCATAGGGAAGTGGAACTTTAGTTTATGGTTTTTCCTTGGCATTGATGACGGTTTTAAAATTTAGGTTACGATGAGTAACATCTCTTAAAGTTTCGTTTAATTTGAACATAGAAACTATACATTCTAGGAATACTGTTGTGTAGCAGAATATTGTAGTCTAAAGAATGTTTGACGAAAGCATGCTAAACATTAAATTATCTTTCGCCAATATTCAATTTTAATGAAGTAGGTATTTCTACAGGCAAAAATATTTTAATTAGCTCTACATAAGCTGTTGTTAATAAGTATAAATAAAACTAGGTAAAAGACCTTTCTGTAGATAACTTAGTGCACATGCTAGTGACGTGGCTACACGCGTAAACCTTTCAGTCAACGTCTTCATTCAGCAAGAGATAAACCATATCGAACTCGTTATCATGCCACGTCAAGGAGAACAGTGACAGATTTGGATCGTAAAGTGAAAATAAAGTCAGAAAAATAAGTAGATAAATTGTCACTTGAATGTAGAATAAAATGCCGTGAAATGGAGAAACTTATTCAAAATTTCCTGAATACGCAAGGATTCTAGTGATGTGCCATTGCTAACGGGACAAAACAGAACGCTGTAAGTCACCCAGCTGGTAAGGAAAGCCGGTATTAGAAGACATAAATTGAACAACACAAATCTTTACCTCAAACAGCTGTCAATAAACCTCGAAACGGCTTGCAAAATCTAGATTCGCTGATCCAGCAGTGCACTTGCTCTGCTTCTCATAAGTCACGGTGACCGCCCCAAACAACGTCCAGCAGACAAAAGTCGAACCTTCGAGTTCAATCATTTCGGTTGTATATTCGAAATTTATTCTGTCGGGGAAATACGAATGAGTAGTGGGCTAGTGAGGCGATAAATCGTGTCGATGTCGCGACGTGTCGCGCGTCGGGTTAAAAGCTCGATAACCGAGACGGGCACACACCTACCCGCGCCAACAATAACCTCCTGCTTTGTTTTATTTTCCAACGTTCCAACGCGGCCTGACCAGATATCCGCCAAGTATTTTATGCATAAAAATATCGATATATAATTGCTTCATTACGTCCCTGTGTTGGTGAGTAAAATATGTGGGAGTCACACACAGGTGGCTCTTTTCGTGGACTTATTTTGGGCCCTCAATTTAACTCTTATCGTACTAATTAGAACTTTATTATCATTTTCCGTGACGCGTTAAAGATTATATTCACGAATACGCCGCTGTAATTACCCCGCGATAACTAACCACAGCTATATTTTATTTTATACAGTTGTAGAAATATAATCACAAAAAGTTTCGCGCCGTTGTAATTTAGACGTTCATTCGTACATAAAACGAGACTTTTTGAATTGATTATGTGAAAACTGGTAGCCGCAACTTGCATAGTTGCCAAAGCAGTTATTTTTGTCTATTAAATATTTTACGTGCCATTGTCTTCTTTAATTAGAGTATAACTTTTAACTTTTTTGTAGTATTTTGTGTAATTGTTTTGAGTTGTTTGAGTGGGCGTATCTAAGTATATAATTAAATGGCGGTGTTAAGCGCTGGGTAACACCCTGTAGCTTCAGAAAGGCGAGTTCTGTGGTGTCTGTCGGTTCTCGCAGTGTCGCTATCGTTGTATCGCCTCTGCCACGCCGTTTGCTTTATGGTGCCAGCTTGGGTGTAATATTTCTTAGGGATCGCACGCCATGATTCATTCCGTGTCACTTTTTAACTTTTCGAACGTACCTGTAATGAAGGTAGAAGGCAGATAATAGAATTTAAAAATGGAACGTGGAATTGGTTTTGATTTTTGTTTTTAACAGATTAATGGCTGTTAAACAGTAAACAGGACGCTTGAAATCAGTCAGCAATAAAGCATTCATTAATTGGAATCGGATTTGTAATATTATTTCCACGATTTCGTTGAAATAGTAATTGAATTGATGTATCCTCTTTGTTTCAGCAATAATAATAACAACTAAAACATGTATCGTAGGGAAATACTAAAGTATGTGGCTTGAAGGCTTGAAATTGAGCGAGCGGCCGCGCCTGCGCCGCTTGTCAGTTATAATTGGCTGAACTTGTCGACCGAGTCGTAGCGATTTTTTTACTTTTTCTCCCTTCACTGCCATTACTCTTCGTCTCCCGGGAGAGACGTAAATTGCGAACATACAGCCCGTGGAAACAAGCATTGATGTGACGTATGAATACACGGCCATTGTTATGTATTATTAAAATTCAAATTCCAGATGAAATTTCTAAGCGCTGGGGGTTCGGATGTTCATATTAATTGGTTTTATGAAAACATCGTGCTGTACATGTCATTTGTAGGTTCTATATTTGAATATTAGCGGCCATATTGCGAGCTGGAGAGTCTAGAAATATCTGGTGCATTAAAATGAGATACCATTTTAGTCTTAATCGGATGTTAAGGCGAGGTATACCTACAAAAGGGCGGCGTTGTGGGTACATCGTTCAGTGTTCATTGTGCTGGTAGCAGTGGCAGCTGGATCCAGGGATGCTGGCACTTTACATAATTCATACATAATCGCTTTGCATATCGACAACATGTGACATGTGTTGCATTCTGTACGCTGAACGGAGATTTGTTTTTGTTGACGTGGAGACTGATAAAACTGCGGTACTGAATAATGATGTGTTTGTTAATGTACAATAATGCAGTGAGGATAGTAAGAGGTTATAAGTAGAACTGATTTTGTTGTTTAGAACGATGGGAATAATTTCGTAGATAGACATAATGGATAAGGAATATACTGAAGGGATTATGCTGTAGACAAAGAATGCAGATTCAGAAACATGGGCTTTGAAAATAGAAAGATTGAGACGGGACGTTAAATACAAAAAAAGTAGGTACGATAGCTGTATAGTTATAGACTGGTATAAGGGCTATAGAGATCGGTCTAAACCCAACATAATCGGATTTTAAAGCTCGGTTAATTGCCCACCTCTAGTTGTCGACAACATCACCAGTAGGTACCTAGTTTAAGACTAGTAAAAAATCTATTTTCAAAGCTGATAAACCTGTTTAAAGATTCGATAGTGAAACCAGTATCAATTTCGATATCTACCTACTAATACCATACCACATGTAAACAAAAAAGTTCTTTATCAAGCGAAACATTCAGCGTCTCAAGCAGTTTCCAGAATATATTCCCCCGATTTTAAATGCAACTATCTGGTGCCTAGCATCATTAGTTTTCTTAAAGCGAAACAGCTTAACTTTAAGCCCAGTAAATAGCATCGCGGCGAGTCCAAAAATGCATTTGGTTCGCAATAAATAATACATGAACCCATTTATGGGAGTCTCATTAAGTTGGATGACTTCCTTTCTTTGGTTTTTCGAGTTTCTTTGCTGTTTATTGGAAAGATATAAGATAAAGATATTTTTTTTTGTAGGATGGGAAATCATCAAATGACCCCTTCCGCTTTGGGCGGAACGAGGTGCGAGTGGCAGAATTTTACTGACTATAACTCATCCGTGTTCCTCCAAATGCCCTTTACGTTCAAAGGCCGCGTTGACTCTTTCGAACAAATTCCGCAACCCTGGCAGGCTCTGGCCCTAGCTGACATCTCTTTGAGGCCACTAGATAGAGGTCTAGATTTCAGATGTGGTTTCAATTTAAGTAAGTCAAAGGCAGATGTTGTTCTCTTGATACCTTGTAAAATTATAATGAGTTTAAAAGTGCGCCGCCATAAAAAAGAAAATAAAAAAAGAAATTAATATTAGAAAAGGAAAAGGGAAAAAATAAATGTATTTTTTTAAGAGTTTGGTCGTCCAAATGGAACTTTATTTCACATGAAAATGAGAGAAAGAATAATATTTATGCTATTAAAGCTATTGATGAATTTTCAGCCAACAGTTTTTGGCTTTGCTCTGCCATACTTTTTTAAATGTAATTACCATGGCATATCCATCTATTCTAGTCCGTTCATTATCAAGTTAAAAGTTAAGTTTTCAGTTAGTTGTTTGCAATTAGTTAGCCGCTACCGTGCTTTTAATGAGCATTAATTCTTTGTTCTCAAGGCAATTGTTTAACTCTTTTGTTGTTATTCTTTAATTAATCCTTGTTTTTTTGATGCGATCGTTACAAACTTAACTACAGTTAATTGCGGTGGCAATTTCTTTCATTGGAAATCAATAATATACGTGTGTAGGTACCATCTCTTTGTTGGTTTTACTTGAACGGGTGTTGTCTTTTTGTTGTTATTTATTAAAGAGAACTGTGAAGGAAAACATGTTGAAGAATTCTGAATTGTTAACAAGAATGACTAAGGGCGAATTCCACCAACGAAACTGAACGCGATCAGCGTATAAACCACGTTTATGAGCTGTCAGTGTCATTATTTTTTGTATGGAATATTGACACTGACAGCTCTTGAACGCAGTTTAGATGTACTGATCGCGTTCAGTTTCATTGGTGAAATCCGCCCTGAGAAACCATGCTATATGCTCAATTGGTCATCCCTTCTCCCATCACTCTGTCTGACAAAACATGTTTCAGTAAGTTACTAAGGTACCTACTGAGTTTTGTTATGTGAAAATTATAAGCTTATCTATATTATTTTTTGTTTATCTGTCTGTAAAAGATTGACCTCTAGATACATTCAATGCGATTTTTATTTCATTCTTAGAAATTAACACCATCGCTGCGTCAAGGGCTACTTTGTACCATTGAAAAATATATTTACCTAGTAGAGAATAAAAAAAATAAAAATTATTTCATCGCATTTCTGGGAAATTTTAGACGCAGTAAAATTCAGTGACATCTATTAAGCGTTTCGCCTCAAGCAAAGTTAAGAAAATTAAATCTTCATTGATGGACCTACAGAGTACAGCATTGTACTCAGACCCAATGTAGGTAATATTTCACAGATACATGATTACAATCTCATGTTTATGAAGCAATAAATCGTTAGTTTAATTATGTATGCGTCTACAAGAATGATTACGTTATAAATTAATCGTTCTAATGAGCGATGAGAATACAATCGATGTGTTATCTTTCAATCGATTTTGTTACCGAGTTGTCTTTTTTAAAATTTAATTAAATGTACCTAGTTAAGTTTTTCGTGAGATTTGAATCTGGAGAAAAGGGATTAGGGTAATTGATGAAACAGCCATTTTGAAAATAGAAGTATTCTTGATAAAACATTTTATAGTTATAGGAGATATTTGTAAACTACCTATCTATTAATGTTCTGCTACATGGTTTGAAACATGAAGTACCAAATTATTACTTATGTGTTATTTTTGCAACAAATTATGCTGTGTAAAATAATTACCTAAGCACAAAAACGTACCTACCCAGTTGATACCTAAACAAAACGATCACGCATCGAAATTTTTCCCAAAAAAACATAATCCGAACGTTATTATTCAAATTCATAAGCTCACCCACTAAGTTATCTCGAACGAAAACAGTGACTACATTCAGGAACAGTTTGCAAAATCGTGTCCACTCGGATACAGCGGCAATTAAGACCAATTCATACAACAACATTGCGTTGTCAACGCATTCTCTTATCAACATTGACCTCATGCCACCTCTGACTGATTTGCACTGAGATACAACGACCAATGCATAATGAGCTACCCACCCCCCCTTACTCCTTCGCAACTCTTGGGCGACACAGGAAAGTGTGGGTGTTTCTAAGGCCAGTCTTATCTGGCCTCAATTTTATAAGGAGCATTTAGAAATTGTGACAGATCGAAAGCAACTTGGAGTGTAATCTTATATTGACTGACGTTTAATTGTTAAATTAATTGCCGTGATATAAGACCCAAGTGTTTACGGGTTGAATTAATTTTAGAAATTGATATTATATAAGCGAATGCTAGGACGATGCCCTAGGGTTGAGTAATATGTTGTTCAGCTTTCTCTAGTTCCTGGGATGATTTATAAATAGTTTTCTTAAAATGGTAGGTTACTTTTGTGCCTTAATATTTTGAATATTTAGTATAAGTACCTAAGTAACTGTTTTTTTTTAAATAATAGGTAGTTAAAGAAGCAACCCATACAGTTTGCTGATTAGTTTCTTAGGCTGATATTTTTGCCAGGGTTGCAAAATTTCTACGAAAGAGTCACCGCGGCCCTGGAACGCAATTGGAGGAACACGAATGGGTTTTAGTCAGCAAGAGTCTGACACTCCTTTCCTACCCAGAGTGGAAGAATTTATTTGATTATTTCCCATCGTTAAAAAATGGTTGACATTTTTAAGTAAACAACGCTGTCCCTTTCTGAATAATACATACCTCTCAAAAATGAAAACTCTCAACTACTCCTTTGAAAGTTAATCTACCATTAATGATTTTAGTAGTTGGGTACTGAATATCTTTCTTTCTTTTTTCTTTTTGAAAAACGTTGCCCCACACTAGGATTTTCTCCTGTATCGTGGGTGCGTTGACAAACATATATAAACTCACATACACAAACAGCCTGACCCGGAAAACCTATCTGTAGGCCATAAAAATATTTGTTCCGTGCGGGAATCGAACGCAGCGCAGCAGTCAATCGCTCAACCACTGCTCCAACCGCGTCATCAATATCTAATCAGGTGCAGAGAAGTTACTTATAAACAAAGTCTGACCTCACAACACAGGAAAACCAAATCAAACCTGTCACATCAAACAGGAATCACCGACGTATCAGATAAGATACGCCCGAGTAACAAGCTAAACGATATATAAAATATAGTCAGCCATTCTAGTCCACTAGAATTTACCTAACAACTTAATTCGAAACATAAATACATAATTTTGATTAAATTAACCACATTAATTCCTTAGACGGACTAACTTAGAATGTTATTCGACCAATTTCAGAAGTTTGAAGTTTTATAAAAGCCGTGGGTAATTGCCATGGAATACCTCTGATACAGTTAAGATAGTAGATTTTATTTCTATGATAAGGTAATTTTTTAATTAAGTAATGAACCTTATATATAGGAGAATTATGTATATGCCTATTTACTTGCGCTTATGTGCTTTGAAGAATATGATTTGTTTGATACGGTGTTTGATGTCCATTTATTAAGTAAGAAGTAGCTTTTTATGAAGCTATTTGTAAGGTACAGTCGGGTCGGTTATACCTTCGTTAGTTTTTAAATTGTTTTCATTTTTGAAACAGAGCTCCATGCATTTTGAAGCTACAATATAATTTATATCACTTTAAAACAAGTTCAAAATAGCATAAAGCTTTTAGTAATGTTTAGGTGACATCAAACTAAAACCTTTTTAACGGAAAGGCGATTTTATAAAATATAGCAAGGTAGGTACATAAATCTATCTAATCTCTTTAATTTCATTGTTTGTATCACGTTTTTAACAATGCATGCATTATGCAATTGCGTGTCATTCTGTGAAATTGACATAAGTAATGTCAATAGTGAGTCGGTCTGCATGGAGCAAAAATAGACCAACCTATTTTTACTGTGACTGTACCTATCACCTTTATACGTGTTCCTTTTGATATCCAATAACTCTAGGAAATTATTTAAAAAAAAAAATAGTGTACTAAATATATCACAATTTAACATTTTTTTTCTTTTTCATTTCTCGTACAAAATAATTCGACTGTTTTGTTTTGTTTATAAATCAAATCAAAAGTGTATGACCTTACTTATCATTTATCAATGACATTTGAATGATCTCAGTTAAGTTTAGTTTTAGCTGCGTAAATAATATGCATTTCGGAAACCAAGTTTCTTAGACGTCATTTAAAAATTATTTCTATTAATAGAATGTAACCATAAAGTTATGGGATATCAAAAGAAGCACGTTATACCTATAGCGGCCCTTTTATACGGTGGTTAAAAGCAAAGAAGCCATTATGTCATCAACATAAATTGATAACCTCAGTAGTTAAAAGACAGACGTTCTGTGTGCAATCGCAGGCTCCTAATATCACAGATGAAAGGAACTTGTCGGCGGCTTGTTTAATGAGCACATGAGCTCCCTTGACCAAAACGAACCTTGGCACACGCCCAAGAAAACGCTAAAGAAGATGCCACTAAAGCTGAATAAGGGACAAAAGAGAATTTACTCAATACAAACTGAACTTGCAACTACATTTAACGCAACAAAACTAAATGGCTTCTGTTTTAAGTCAGGTTACTTACCCGCTATTTAATAATTCATAAGCAAGCCACTGCTTGGGACTTTTTCAGCGACAGTTTTCTTTTTGTTCGAAGCTTTATCGCATTTTCATGTAGACATAACAAGTTAGGCGCGGCCTTATCGAAAAACTACACAAATACGTAAAGGAGCCAATTTAAATTCAGCCAAAACGTATTCGCTGGAAGTTGTTCGATCCGTCACGCTTCCCCACAATAAATCTCTTCAGATACCCGCCCTAGTACAGCATAAATAAGGTGGATCTTGTTAAAAACTTGCGGGGGTAAAAAAACGGAACATTTTCCGCCATTTTTAAAACGAGACGCTCCCCTTAAGGAGGCTTCCGTGGTTTCATAAATATGCAGATATGCCTTCACCTGGGCTAAAGCCACAAAATTTAGCTGAACAATTTATCGTAATAGAAATATTGTAAATACGTATACATCGTGCGAGCTTAAATAGATTTGTGTTGTGGCGTGCTTTTGCATAAGTAGCGTTCGTATCTCTCTCATTTCGCGCTGTGTGCGTAGGCCCTTAGTAAACGATTCGTTATTATCTGATAATGACTTCGTCCCCGACCAACTAAAGCACATTTTGAATTATGGTTCTAATTACATCGATTAAAAATAGCTGGCATACATTAAGGGTCACGTGCGCCCATTATACATAACCCACATGCTCGAGAAGACTTGAAAAATACTCCGTTTATTAATAGCTAATTTTCTTATAACAAAAACTTACTCTACATACCGTTCATATAATATAAAAATTCATGATATCCCCATAAATCACAAAAAAAACTTGCTTTTGACTTTTAAAAGAAAATAAAAACGACACCGCAACTATCAAATATCACACTAAAGTCATCGTAAGATATGTAACTTAGTTACTTTGAAAGAAAGCATCCAACCTTCCCATGAAGCAAAACTAGACCTAGTCTCATATAAACAAGATTCAAAATTGAATACCTAGTGTGGATAAAATAAGAAGTCTGGAAAATGTAGTTGTATTACAAGACATTGATTGAGTAGAAGACATTAGTAACAGTCAATGCTAAACACTTTTGTTGGTGCTTGTACCTACTAATATAAACTAGAATTATATTTTTGCGTAGATAATGTTCTGTCTAAGCTATTAATCGCGCTCAGTCAATCTTAATCGTGTTATGTTTAGAAAAAGCACTAATATTTATAGACAGGCATTTTCTAATTTCTCTAAACTGTTTTCTTCGATGATTTCCGGTTAATCAGTTATTTATTTCTTAGAATTGGATTGTTTTTCAAAAAACAACTGTTCAAAAAATGTAGAAGCAGTAAGCTTCCAGAATCATTTGATAAAAGCATGCACTTTGAAGATATTATTCTTTAAAAAATTAAATTAACATATCCAATGATGCATTTGCTAAACTCTGTCCATTGATATATCAAAGTTATATCACTACCATAAATTTATCATAGTCATAAATATGTTTCCAGTTGATATGCAGCTAAATAATTTCTAAGTCAATAAATTAGCCGAGATCTTATCAAGACATTTGCGGTATAAGATAACGATATCTGTAGGTACCTACGTAGGCAGCTAGATATCTAGATACATATATGCACTGGCGGATCTAGAGGGGGAGGGCTAAGGGGCTCAAGTCCCCCTCGAAAGACCGAGATATCTTTGATAATATACAAAGTAACAAAGTTATTGCTGAATTGACACAAAGTAATCCAAGGAGGCTTGTTATGTGTTAAACAAAATTAAATAAAATGTTTTGTGCCTTCTTAGTGTTTACTATCCTAAAACCTACAATCGACGGGGTCAAGCCCCCCTAAACGGCAATCCTAGATCCGCCACTGCACAGATGCCTACCTATATAATTAAAAGCAGAAACAGATATGCAATTATCTAATTAGTCATGAATTACTCAACAGGAACATATCGAGAACATGTGCCGTTCCTATTTATAAACAGCTGTGAGAGACAGATAGGTTGGTACATAGGTTTATAATATATAGGTATCTATGATTTGCTCTCGTTCTGCGTCAGAACTAAAATAGTATTGTTATAATTAAAACAGATCTGTCTTGATTGTGAACTGTCAATTAATCATGGGTAATTAATGTGCTTAGGGCTAATTTTCCAATAGTCAGATAACTTTTATCTGGGGAATTAAATTGGCAGTTTGACAGGTTTTATATAGAAAATATGTCAAACCGCCATATTTATTTTACAAATAAAATTTATCTGGCTATTGAAAAACTAGCCCTTAGTGTATCTACCCTGCTATAAATGTCTGCTACAGAGAGTCTAGTTTCTAGGTAGGAAAACTTGTAGAACGGTATTTCTAGAAATAAAAGCTAAGTAAATCGAGGAATTAAAAAAACAATATTAATTTTAAACAGATCACTTCATTAAACGAATCACCTATTGAAAATTCTAAAAGATGTTTCCTTCTTACAGATAGCTAAAAGTATTCATAAAACTGATTTTATATGTACTAAAATATATTGCGGTGAGTAAGATTTTTCGATGCGTCAATACACATCAGTCAATCAGCGCTGATGGCCGGTACGAAGTAGCTACGCCCACTAAAGCCGGCCTAGGCCACATTTCATTCACCACTCCATACAAAAGTTACATTATCTCATACAAACATTACATAACTCGGAAAACGCAGGTGTTAAAAGCGTATTAGAGCCAACAAACAGGGCGCTAAGCTTCGGGATTCGGCAGACCATAGCTCGGTTAAAATGGCCGAAGATTAGCCGAGTGCCGGGCCCCAGATATTAATGTTACAGCCAAAATATCAAAGGTTGGAACATTATTATGCTATAATTGGACCTCTGATAACCCTAAGATTTACATAAACGTATAATATATCAAATAAACGAAAATCTCCATAACGTAGAAAAACTCAAATGCCATACGACCATGGTTGTGAATAAACAAACGTCAACTAAAGTTAATGTAATTAATCGTCGTTTGAATTAATTAAAATATTTGTGTTTAATTTGCATACAATTTTGTTTGAAACAATGCACTAAACGAGCGATGTTTTCGTGACAAATGTCGTGGTTCGATACAAAGGGTTATTCTCATTATTGTCCCGTAATACCCCACATGTTCGTTTACCTCCATGCGTTTTGTCGTACAGGCGTGCCAAGTTTTTCTCAGAAACTAATCAATAATGTGAAGAGGTATTGAAAAGCGCGCAAGTGCTATAGCGTTTACACACGCTACTCCTTTGTTCATTTTTTCGATTTAGAATGAATTATAAGACGCCTCTGCTGCATTTAATTAGACAGCATTGTTTATTGTTTAAATTTGGATTCATAAATTCAATTCTTGGTCGTTCTTCATTTGAATGTTAAGAGGATTTTGTTCAAAAACCGTCCGTTTTCGATTGTTTATTTGTCTTAATTATTAAAGTGCTAAAAATAAATAGGATGGTTTAATGAACGTCTCTGGATTTTGGCCGGAGTCTCTCATATTACCTTGTTTATCCCCTGTTAATGTTACTTGCAAACTTTGACAATTTGGGTGACGTACGTATCCCGGTCCGGTTTTGTTAATTCTGCGTACGCTGGGGCCCGGTTGAATTTGCATTTTGCACGCGTGATAAGTGGGCCGGATTACATGGGATTCCCACCAGCAGCCTCTGTTTGTACTGAAATAAAGGGCTGTTAAACTTTTTTCATGGTAATTTGGGTCACCTTCAGAAGAAACGATCGTTGTAAATTTGTTTAAGTAGGCTTAGGTCTGGTCGTTCGTTTAAATTAGAAGGAACATGCGTAAGGCTAATTTGGATCACTTGTGCACGAATTTTCTCTTTTTTACAAGGCTCATCAAGCATCCCAATAAAGGAGCTTGGGGAATGAAACTGCAAAGAAAGTTTGGGAGCGTACCTAAATAAGTGACGTCCAGCGCGGAAGTTAGTCGGAAGTGGTGGGTATTTTTCCATCGAGTGATTAATGAAAGCCACATAACAGTCCCGGCTGACTTCCAAAATTTCCACAGTAAATCTCGCCATTCGTTTCGCTTCTTTTGCCCGGGGAAGACTTGGCACCGTATTTTATCTGTGTAATGCAAGCGTTGCACTGTAGCTAGGTAAATAGTCGTTGTATATATTTAATGTATTGCGAGCGACATTTCATTTTTATGTCCCTCTTATTATTCGCGCCGTCCATAATCTGAAAAGGCACTGCATATCTCTGAATACGGCGCTGAAATAGCGCTTTGTGAACTAAATATTTGTCTTTTTTAAATCCGTGATAATGGCGTATAAAAACGTCTACTTTACAACATTTATTTATTATCAATTTAGTTAGGTATTTGAATCTACGATATAACAACAAACAAATAAACAGCCAATTAAAAAACTGGAAAAGGCACAAAAGAAACGTCTCCTGCATTTCAAGTTTTCTATGCAAGGCTATCCGTCAGTGTCTACCTATTTAGGATTCAGAGTATGCTCAACTTTCACAATATTACAATGCAACTTCCAGTTTATCAACTTCTTTGTCTTTAGTGAGCCAAAGAAATATACTGAAACTTTAGTCAAATGAACTAAAATGTATTGCTTTAGTTTTTCATTGCTAGGTGTTTGAAATTCAGTGTTTAGTTCATCTTGAATACATTTGGGAGCACGTGCTTTTATTTATGCTTTTCACAAAGGTTTAATATCAAGATAGGATAGAACAAAAACTGGTAAAATATTAGATGTCTACAAAGGTAGCTAAAATAAGAATGATACCTTACAATCCTTTTAAATGAAATTTACCAAAGTGCTAAACATTGAAAAATTCATTGACTAAATACTGAGCCTAAATCTACTAAATCTTAATAGTACCTACTCCAAATGCATGTAGCCTATTATGTAGATATTCACTGAAAGCTTAGTTTTAAAAGTTTCTTCCAGCAAAATGTAACAATAATTTTCTAATAGGTAGGTACTGGTAGGATTTTATCAAATAACCTACCTATAGAGGTAGGCTATTTGATAAAATTAAAATACTAGGTACTCTATACAAATCTATTTTTGTAGGTAAATACCTATATTTTATCAAGGAGCCAACAAAATTTAACGCATGCGCCGTCGGCGCTTCGTTGTTATCCCGTCCGTCGGGGTTCCACTTGATTTATTAAATAAAATAAACAGATCTGTAGATAATTTGATCAAAAACATAAAGATAAACATTATTACGATCAGGTTATTAAATTTTTGTTGGAAACTTTTGTTTGATTTGCAAGTTATTCATCATCACAGGCACAAACTTTGAGGTTAGAAAAGAAAACACATTTTGTTGCTAATTATACATATTTCAACAAGAACAGATCAAGTTATAATTTAATCTGTTATTCAATCGTGTTTTGTTTAGGTTTAAAACTAGAAAACTGATTAAATTGCATAGACTGGCTTGTTTTTTTAAGAAAAGCTTGGGTAAACAAAACAAAGCTTTTGTGATCTAAACATACTGTTATTTAGTATTCATTGATAAAGGATTGGGTCTTTAGATAAATTGTTCAGCTGATTTGCCACTAGATTAAAATATTTTAATTTAATTTTAACGCAAATTTGTTTGTATTGATTCAAAAACATGAAAAGTTAGGTTATGTAGGCAACTCCTCACTAGTTTCTAATTGGATAACATTTCTGGCATATTTCAAAGTAAATTCTCTAAAACTAATGAATTTCTACTAAAATATGCTTATTTTGATATGAATAAATCGAAATATATTGGAAAACAAACCCTCGCATGAACTGAACTTAGCTTTAGGTATACGTCGTGGCGTCCCTTTGACATTACTTCGTTGTTTTCACACAAAATCATCATTCAAACGATTAAACGGTAGCCAACAAAACCATAACACGCAATAATTCACTGATAATACGAAAAATCAACCAAGAAAAACATTTAAAACCAAGAAAAACACACAAAAACAGCGAGGAAAACACAAGGTACGTTTCGCATTAGTTGAGGCAGAGGGCATTGCGATCGGTGGATTCAATATGGCGATGGTTTGTCGGGCGCTGATTGGTCGGCGCGCGCATTGCCCTGAAGTTGGCTCGAGTGAGCGAGCGAGTTAGATTTATGTGATGTTTTGGCGCCGATGAAAGACGGAGAATGTGTCGGAACGAGAGTACATTTGTATGCCGGCGGCGTGTCGGACCGGTTTTGTCAGGGCGTTTACAGAGTGTGCGTATGTGCCGGCTATGTGCCGAGGGCAGGTAGAGCCCGCGCTACCTACTTATAATGATGAATTGTCCAGTTCGCCTACATGAATTAAAATATAAATTTTTAATATTCTCTTTTTATTGTTGCAGGTAAGGATTCACTTCGAAGGCAACGAGGAAAATTCCCCGTTGTTATCTATAGGGAGGTACTTATAGATAACTTCAGTAAGGAAACATAAACACGCTTAGTCGGCAATTAATCAAGGAGAAATTTTCCTGTTTCCTGAGCAGCTTCATGGATTAATAATCAGGAATAAAAAAAACCTTCAGTTCAACTTTAAAAATCGCAGCAGAAAAATCTGAATCTATTGGTTTAGAGAATTTTGCCGATATCCAGGCAATAAAAGATGCAAACGTAGTTTCCAAGATAATTAAGTTACATTTTAGCCAGCCTAATCCGCGGATGATAGGTAGGTACTATCCGTGATTTCAGTTTATAAAAATATTTTATTCTCAAACTGTCATGATAATTATTTGGTATTGATGATATTTTTGAAATAAAATGGTAGGTACCAACATATGTAAGTATAGGTTTAGATCCTATACATAATAATATGTTGGTACCTACCTACCATTTGAAAAATCAGAAAAATCAGTTTTCATCTGAAAACATCTGAAACTTGCCGAAACCCAAATTAATGCCTTAATAAAAACGCGCGGATGTATTTTAAACATTCGGTGCTGAACCAACCGTTGAAAATCCAACAGCGGACTTTTCTTTAGGCCGTTATCTACATAGGTAGGTAAGTATAAAATGTTAATGAAAATGGGAATTATACCTACTTTGAAAATCACTGATTGTATAAAAAGAAGATTAGAAGAGATAAACCTCATAAATATCATCATCTCATATGCTCATGGTAAGTACCTACCTACATAGAAAAGTATATTTTTTTTGCTACATTTTAGTTTAGGTATGGGTCAAACAAAGTCTAACAAAGTAAACGAACGAATGCCTTACTTACTTCATTTACCTATTACTACATAATTTTACGGTCGTAGTATTGAAACCAAATCCAAAATCTCGGACAGAATTTAAAACCAAAATCCACAGATGGAGCATGAGATTAGAAATTGTGATGAATGATGATAAACTCGTCCCCTATTATATTCCAACACAACAGCCAGGGGCGAACCGAAGTAAGGGAGCCAAAACGTAGCTCTTCACCTTAGGGACTCCACACCTCTTTAGAAGCGAGAAGTTTAGTATGACGAAAATCTTGGCAGTAAAGATTGTTATTCGGCTAAGATGATAAACATCGCAGACATAATAAAGCTTCACAATAGACCCCTCCAGCCACACCCAACACATCCGAGCGGAAGCTAGAATATGTGAAGCAAAGAAAAAAGCAAATATGGCCCAGGCCCAATGGCCTAAGATAAATTTATTTCGTCGTGTAACTAGCAATAAATATGCTAATTCAACACTATAACGTCCGTATGTCGCCTACCAGCTCCGCCATTGAAAGAGTGAAAAAGATATCACAAAATTGCACTGCGCATTGCTCTTTTCAGTCATACAACCTTCGAGAGGCATCACGCAAAACTTTACTCTGTTTCTTTCACTCGTAGGTCGTATTTTTTTCTTTCCGATTTATTGAGATACGCCGTTTTGTTGTCGGTTTGTAGTTTTATCGACCTACGGCAACTACTAACCCAATAAATTTTGGTGTTTCGCTCAGTGAATCCGTTCGTTGAACGAATGCATCGTCCCAGATACGAACGTGCGGGATTTGACTCGGCGATTTATTGGCGCGCTTTATAACTTACTGACCAAAATTTATAAGAGATGACCTTCGATACGATTCGCGACGCTCACGTTTGTCGATTCGATACCCTCGAAATTAGAAATTTGAATCTTTTAACTTATTTACATATGTACCTACGTATACTTTATCAGAGGCGCTTTTAGCATTGCAAAATAGCCTGACTCAACCAGTTCACGGACCCGCAGTGAATCTCTTAATTAAGAAACACAATTAATGTATAAATCAAGAGCACAACTTAATCTGCAAAATGAAAACAATCAAAACCAATATTTAATTGATGGGCAAACCTTAATTAACTTGTAGTTCGGCGGGTCCGAAGCCCCTTGGATAAAAGAAGCCATCTGCATTTCGGTATTCAAATTATTCTCCAAACGTGTTCTCCGTTCTAACCAAGCAGCCATTAACGAAATCGTTGCATCACGCTCACTCCTGCGCATCCAAAACAGGCGCGAACAGTTCAACCCTTTGATTCGGGACCCACAGCTTTGAAACGACAATATAACGTACTCATATGGACCCGAATAAAACGGAACAAAAAATCACATCACAAGTTTGCCTAAACTAACCTCGTTAAGAGATTTCTGGATAAAAGAATACCGTTTTTCAGTATCATCACGATTGTGCCGTGGATCGGATAGCTCGATCGAAGACGCGACCAATACTGACTGTAAAATTATTTTTTAAAGTGAATCTTGTTCCTTTTTCTATTTGTGAAGTAACTGTTTATTGCACAAATGCAAAGAGAAAGTTGGTTTTGTTGCATCGGGCGACAAAAAGTATAGTTTTTTGAGTTATTGTTCGAGAGAGAGTCGCCATTGTTAGGGTAAAAAAGCTTTTGTACCTGCAAAAGAACGGAGCTATGAACGGCTTAAAGTTTTTGTAGTATTCGAATAACTTCGTCGTAGAACGTGCGTGTTTTGAGTTTGTGATTGGAAGCTGTGTTGCTGGGACAAAATGGAGCGCTGTAGAGTTTTCCTACAGGTATATTTTCAAACATTTTCCCCATAACCGATGTTCTCTCAGATTAAACAACAGGTTACTTCGGACGGACATGATGAAATTTTTTCCTCGGGTAAAATTAATTGAGGGCGTCATGTTTGAAAATTTAATCTCACGGTCATGTTGTGCACAGTTTGTCAGAACAAATTAACGTTGCTTTTTTGACATATTCTGTGTTAGTCAATTTACGTTACGCAATTATGTGGACGGCTAATACAGGCTTGTATATAAGGGTCCATTATGTATAGGGGTTCCATGTCGTAACTTACGAGCTTACATTAATTATATGAACTCGTTATAAATATTCTTGCGGTAATTAGTAAATGTCTACAAGCCTGATTAATGCTCGTTTCATATAGGTATAGCCTTCGTGGTCGAGGATAGTGTAAACCGACTACATGTTAAAAAATATACTTTTCCTAGGTCCACTAGGAATTTTAATTCTGCTTACAGTCCCTAGCAACGATTGCCAACAAAAAAGATTCATCAACCGAACCCTTTAAGGAACGCTATCTCGCCCTACCAAAAGCAACGGTTGGAATTTAAATTCAAACCGACTCGAGGTAGCTATAGGTCGATAGAATGGGACAATGCGTCTCCAGTGGTCTCTAAGAACAACAGGGAACATGTTGAATGTGTACGCACATGCAGACACAAAGGAGGAGACGCTTAATTAAACTAGCGAAGCGGGGCAAGCGAAACGTAAGCATTTAATTTATATCCCTGCAGTAAACTCCGCGGCCTCTCCCTGATTGGGCTGAGCTCACAAGCGGAGCGGGAATGCCGATCCTGCCTGCGTGTACACGCACGCTTTTTCACTCGCCTTGCCTGTTTGGCATGCATTCATAAAGTACGGTATTATTAATGTAATGAGGTCTTGAAAGCCTCGTATTTTTATCAGCTTCTCATTGATTTTCCATTTTCCTCGGGCTCGGCTGCAAAGTGCATTTACATGCGTTTTAGTTTCTTTATTGTTTCTAACTCCACGTCGACAATCGTTTCTCTCATCATGATCTGCCAATTTTAACTAAGTTTGATTTTGTAGTTCTGGAATACCTACCAACTTAAATATTTGCGTGTCAGTTGTCATCTGTCTTCAACCGCTTACCGCTTCTACCTCATCCCCCACCGTATTCACTGTAGAGTCGTGGAAAAACTCGCCTTAGTTGAATACTGGATTAGAATAAACTATTTTAATTACGAGTTACGCTTGCCATTGACTCGCTAACACAATTATATGTGTACCTACTTAATTGATTGCATTAAGGGTACCGCGGCTTCCTTTCTGCTTCATTTGTTCTGCTGAATTATTTATTTACTTTGAATGGTAAAGTGAGACCGGAGTTATCGATTTATTTGAATTGAATATAAATGAGAAGCCTTTTTTTCTTTTGTTTCTGAATTAGCTTTTATGTGTTGATTGAGAGAACTAAAATGTCATCTAGATACACTAATACAATAATTCCTAAATTCTGACTATCTATGAAGACTTGCCTCTATATTTACTAGCACTAATTAACAAAGAGTAAGTGCTCTCGACCACAGAGCAACTCAAACTAACGTTCGAAATATTGTCTGTTATTCCCCAAAGTCTGAACGGCGACCACTACAAGTACTGCAAGTTTACCATCTTGATTTCCCTGCAGCCAAATTTGAAAGCGAATAAACGTTGAGACGGGAAACATTAATATTATTATTGCTTTGAACGCAGACGTTAGGATCAATGTGGACAGACCAGACATGCTTGGAATTTAATGAAGTTTCCCCAACAGAATATTGGGAGTCAAATTGTCCATACGTAGCTTAACAGATGAAATCTTTCTCTGAAGCTACATAAACCTTGCACTTTTATCAGACTATATTTCGTTATCATTATTCGAACAAGATACTCCATCTCCCGAGTTGGCAATCAACACCTCGGGAACTTTAATAACCAGACTATTATAAGTACTCATTTGGTTGGCTCTACCACCAGTGACCATCCTCTAAATTCCCGTAGATCTTTCCACCTATTCTACCCCTGCTTAATTAAGTCCATACTGGGTAGCGACAACAATGGCTGGCGACCGATGCGCGCCAAGATATTCAAATACGTCTAAGGCCACTATTATATTGCCAACATTTATCGAGATACTATTTCTATTATATACTAGATAGTAGAATAACGTATTCAAGCGAATGATTAATTTTGAGATTTATTCTTTGTTGATTCTTTAGTAAAAATATGCTAAACAACTGTTTTTTAGAAGGGAAAAAGAATGGGGAAATGACACTAATACGGGTCTTTCTTATGACTAGAAAATAAAAAAAAACATGTGTAAACATAATAAACTTATTTATTTATTACATGTGTTCGCGAACAAATTTAATGTTTCCGCAATCAAGATCCCAAAAAACGTCACAAGCAATTTCTTTCTATATAAAATGCCAATAAATCTGGAAAGTTCCATTACTATTTTGTAACAGTCTTTAAAACAAGATGTATGGAATAAAATTCTAAAGCGGGGACAGTTTTTCCGTCGTCACCCCGTCCAAGTTGGATCCCAATTGGGACATCGATCCCCTTACTTTAGCGCCTGTCTGGCGCTACACGCAACTATATTTTTCCAGTGTGTCCTGCCTGTTCAAAAGCACGATTTAAATAAATATTTAAAAATTACTAAAATTCGATATTGGAAACAAATTCTACTATACTAGTAGGTATTCACTACGGGCTGTTATTAAAATAACATAAAAAATAACACAATTTTGTGTTTGAACGAATGTAATAGGTAGGAAAATTTTCATTAAGTTTTTCAACTTATTGAAAGTGTATTCTACCTCTTACAACAAAATCACGAAGTGGCCCTTCGTGATTTTGTTGTAAGAAGTAGTGAGTATTTAGAACTAAACGAACCGGTAAGCGTATGGGAGCAAAATAACAGCAAAATTGGAACCCCTAGCCGACTCGTGTTTCCAGAACTAACTGTACATAACAACGTGACTAGATAAAGTCGTTTTGTAAGCGATACCATCTGTTATGTGCCTTACTACACTGACGTAATGAAATACAACGGTAGATTCTTACATGCATGTTTTGATATTTTGGGGCCTAGGTCGCACCCTTGTGACACACTTTTTATGTATCAACATTATAGATCTTTCTCTTATTCCGTAACACTGTAGAGTTTTGGTTACATAAAAGTAAAATGATTATTTCTTCTCCTAATTATAAATGAAACATAATTATATGAAGACATTATAAGTAACCCATGGTATATTAAGTCAAATGCATTAGTAAAAGCCAAGAATGTTGATAATTACTCAAAGTGATGAATGGAATGAAGTCGATGATAGCATTAATAGGAACCGCTAGTAAATATATTATTATAAAGGTTATATTATAAAACATAATGCTATATACAGAGGGCAGATGCACTTGCAAAATAAAAAAGGAAAGGTAAACGCGACATGGCTCTTGATTAATACTTTAAAGGAAACTTGTGCTGAGACCCAACTAGGCAGTCGGTAGTCTGCCAGTACCTGCTTTTTACATACTAAAAGCTTAATGTAAGCGTTCACCTGGATTTAATTCAACGTATAAAATTATAGCTCGTTTTTAATGAAATTGATAAGAGTGTGACACGCTAGGTGCATTTTCAATTTTTGTTTTTTACTGAACACGTAAAAAGGAGAGGTAGGCTTAAAGCTGATTAAAATAAAATAAATGAAAAGTGTTGTTGAGAAATAATAAATATCCCTGAGTCGACCAGGTGACGATCTGATCGCGCAAAGAAACACTCCAGTTTTACATATGGCCGAGGTAAAAGTAAGATACTCTCAGGAGTTGCCGCATAAATTGGCCCGTTCGTGATGCAGTGCCTCGTTGAATATGTATAGGTGCGCTCCCTTCCGTACTTCTCATTTTACTAATAGATTTCTCTTTGATTAAATTTGTATACGTTTTATTCATACGACCGAGACCACTATTGTTAGCTAGTCGGCCACTTAAATCACCGGTTACCGCATCGAATATACATACCTCCAGTTCATTTTTTATTGGAAAGTTGGCGACCTCAAAATATGCGAACATTAATTCAAAAATATTCAAATCACGTCGTGTAGTTATTGTCTTATGAATTCGATCTATCATTCACATGCTTATTACCACGTGTGTACACTCATTGTTAAGGTAAAAATGGTTTAATTGAAACGGAACGAAAAGGGCGCAAAAATTTAGGCGATATTTTCTGAAATGCAAATACATTAACGAAAGGACTTTGTAGCCATAATAGGCGTAGCACACGACTGCACGCTCGTTATATAAATGTATCACGACGGTTTCATGCCCGAAACTTAAGCAAGTTTAAAATCGATTTAAAACATATTTATATAATTATTTGAATAGAAAGTTTTAAATATGTCTTCAACTTGGACTCTACAGGTTGTATAATATTAAATGTCAAAATACGTATGGGTGTCGATAAGTAAGACGATATGAACGTCTCATTTAAATTATCCTTGTCTCGTAAAATATACGACCGGTAACCCTTTGGCATTTGGCGTCGAACGACTGGACGTACACCGAGGAATCAGATATTTATAATGGCTTTATTAAGACGAGCCATCGGCTGAGCTCACGCCCGCTTATTATTATAATTTAGACGACTGCCTAAAGCTTCGGTTGCTGAATGAAGTCATCATTATATACTGTTTTGCATTCGCTAGTTTTTATTTCATTCACGTGACCACAATGCCATGTAGACTTTTCATTTGCTGAAGTCAACTCAAATTTTTCTACCTACCTTACCAAGTTAAATTCTTGCCCGGGTAAATAATTACTTTTTTAACAAAGTTTTTCGAAGTTAAGTCGATGTGATAAAACGCAGTCAACAAATCATAGCTGGGTTTGTTATGCAAAAATGCAAGCTAAGATTCCGTGACGCGAAGCCATGGCGGTGGGCCGTTCATGTTTATAATGTGTTTATACTTTTTGCTGGCCCCAGGTACACGTGAGCATGGCTCTTCAAACTGTATAATGAGGGGGAAATTAAAATATAAATAGACAGTCCCTTGTGGCACGACATCATTTCAAATATGCTGGCCTAATGAGCGTCTGAAAATTATAAGAAATCTTTTTCTACTTAATTAACAGCACTCACAGTGGGTTGCGTTACTCAAGTTCCAGTAAGAGCTACTAATCTCACGAATGGGAATATTTATGGAGGCTTTACCTCATTGGAGACATTAAAAGTTTCCCAAGCCATAACGGCGGCAACTCTTACCTCTCATTGTTCATTCCGGGTGCGTATATTGTTGGAGTTGAAATTTGTAGGCACCGCTGAAAAAGTGTCAATTCATCATCGCAAAGCCCCGGGCTCGAGACCGAAGTCCCCCACATAAATCTCACTTCCATACTTTCGCGTGGGGAAAACGACTGCTTTATGAGATCCTTAAGGCTGTATGGATTTGGGAAAATATTTCCTCTGCGTGCTGGCCCCCGACAAATGAAGGAGCATTGGGCACATTAGAATGTGTGAAAGGGCCTATAGGCGTTTTTATTGTTATGCGAAGCAATTCGTTTAAAAGCCAGTGCGTTACGGTAGTACATACGAAGTGCCTATTTGCTAATATTTATTAAGCTAAAGCACCTCTACGGGTTTCGGGATCGAGAAAAAAGTGAATTAATGTTTATGTGAATATACACTTAAATTACTCACGCTCCTCGATCGGCAGCCCGGCACCCGTTACTAACTAGGTAGGTACTAAAATCACTTAAGTATAAATGGCAGAGATGTCATTAAGCAACTATTTCTGGCGGTCATGTATCACTGCTGTTTGGAAATCCTCACTAATCTTGATTTATGTCGGTCGGCCGTGTTTATTTAAATGTGATTTTGCTTGCGGCAAAGTTAAAAAACAAGCTTGAATTTTTTACAGTAATTCATACTTAGCTACTATATTGCGTAATTGAAATGGGCGTAGGTATTCATTTAAATTCATACCTAAGTACATAAATCGCTAGCGTGCGTGAGTGCAGCGCCCGCGCACACTGGGCGCGCCTCATTAGAACACGCTCCCGCCCCCCACTCCGCGCCACCACGCGCCCCGCGCCGCTGCGCCCGCACACCCGTTTATCCAGGCCCGACGACATTTCCATTGCCTGTGCGGAAAATAGACGTTTTAGGAGAGCGGCTACAAACACAGCAGATTCTTCTTAGATAAGTTTATTGTGTGCTAATACACTGCCACTATCTAGTTACGTACGATTCGTACGATATGCACCACCGTTTATATTACTTATACTTAAATAGGGGGCAAAGGTAATATGGAATACAGAGTATAGCTATAGTGTGAGAAATCTCAGTGAGTACAATCGTGCTCCGTATAAGGTACACCAGATAAATTGGAAGACTCGTGGGCGATGTGATTTGAATTGAATTAATTATGAGAAGCGCATGACTCGCTCACGAACTCCTGCAGGAAATGCAAACGAGCGGGAAAAATTACGAGATTATGGGATATTTTCACCGCTACTACGTGGAAGGCGCGCCTTATCTGGATACGGAGTTCAATAAACCAGGGGACGCGACCGCCTCGCGACTGAATTGACGACAATTTATGCGACAAAATAACGCATACAGGTGTCGCCGAGCCCGGCGCCCCTTCCAATAGCCACCGATATGGGAACTAAATAGGCAAGGGGGTCCTTAAGCCCGCGTACCCAAGCGTTAGACACGACCGATGCCGCGATAGCGCTCGCTACACATCCCCAATTACGATTTATACAGTCTGTAAAAGGTAACCAGTAATGACGGGTACCCCGCGAATGCCTTTTTCTCGCACAATCGAAATCCAATTATTTTCGAAAGTAACTAAGATACCGGTCGCGACAGAAGCGCAGAGGCGGCCCGTAAATCGGGCCTGGATGTTTGCAGCGCGCTCGGAATATGAATTATTCTTGGTGATTGTTCTTGCGACCGCGTCATGGTTCATACATGAAGCGCGAACTAGTTTTTTCGAGGTTCCTCTCGTCCTCGGCACGTAAATAAAATCGTATTCGTGAAAACTTGAATTTCTGCCTCGACGTTACAGTTTTTTATGTCTCCAAATTCGTCAGCGCTTCCGAGAGACTTATCAACTCACAATTTTCTCTGGTTCATAATTATTAACATTATCGACAGTTAAGTTTCGGTGGTCGAAATTGGTCTTTGGGAAAGTAACCTCACGTAGTGCCTGCGGTTCCCCTTCACAGATAACCCAAATTTGTTTGGGCGAATTTTTCGAAACTCTTTTTTATCAATCGGTGGGCTGGTTGGTAATTGGCTGAGCGGGCTGCGAGGCGGCCAGCCATAATTGACGGTGCTATCATTCTGAACTTTTCGCTCGGACATTCGGGGAAACTCTTAATTGGTCCACCTTTTGTGACGTTCAATAATGCCGCCTCGATAATAACACCGTCAATTATTAGCAGATCGTTGTTTTTAATTAGCTGTTTGATGGCTGTGAGACGTTTTGCTCCGTTTCGATTTTCGTTCAGCAATGCTTTATTAGTTCATAAACGCATACCTATTGCATTCGAGCAGGCCTGCTCTGAATTCCTGCAGCTCCATAAATATTGTCTCCCATCGAAGCTGCCTTCGTTACTTTTTCTTAAATATTGAATTCGATGGTTTTATTAATGTTTCAACCGTGCCGTATATTTAATTTACACTCGACGGTATTTATCTTCCGAAGGCGCTCAACATCAATACTGTATATAGAAATTAGCGAAGGACTTTATTCAGTCCACACTCCAGCCGCTTTAGAACATCGGATAGCATTTTTTATATTTCCAATGCGAATAGCCATTAATAAGGCATTGTCAGTGGAGTGGAGCATCTCGAGTCTATAAAAGAAATAAGCTTCTTATTGGTTCACAATTAAAGCGTCCTGAAGGTGACCGTGCCATCCTTAAAGCGGATAAAAACCTCGCATTCGTCGAATACTAAACGAGAGAAGCTCCGCTGAAATTTTGCACGTAAAAAGTTCCCGAACGATACTTATCAAGTGTTTGAAATGACACAACCGGATTCCGGCCCTTCGACATGTAGTTTTTTCCATACGGGTATAAAACTGACGAATTTCTCAATAAAAGAGAGATGACCGGCGTGTCGTCACGTACTAGGGGCTCAGTGGGTATTTAGAGCGGTGCAGCAAAAACTATTCAGGGGCCATTATTATGGCATTTTTGTCGTCTGACGGGGCTGGAGTGGTCGCGGCCATTACTGCGTGGTGGGGGCGGCGCTCCCCGCCCGCGCATCCCGCGCCCCTCGCCCGCGCCTTGCCGCAGCACACTGCGCCATCCATCTTCGATATGCACATAAAGCGAACCGGGCCCGTAACGGCAGACCCACATTCCCGCTGCTCTTAAATTTATTTATCTCTTTATTAATTCTCCACTTGAATTTTAATGTTTTGCCCGAAATTTAGTTGAGAAAAACTCGAATTAGTCACAGGTGGATCAATCAAATTTTAAATTATTGGATTAGATACCGTGGAAAAACCGTTAATTAAAACCGCCGTCGACGTATGATAAGGCTGCTATATAATAAACACTTTAACTTATTAAGTTCTTCAACATTATCTTGATCAGAAATACTTGAGTTATAACGAGAGATACTTCACCAGAATAATTGTAAAAAATATTAAGTGCTTAATTCATCGTTCATTGAGAGTCAGTAGTCGTAGTCTTATTATAGGGAACTCAATTAAAATCACCTGTTGGTCGACTTAACAATGGGATAGATAGCCACGGGCCCCATAAAGCTTGGACGATGGCTCGCTAGGAATGATCGCTTTAATGACGTGTGAGCAAGCAAGGTAATATTTAGCACGATAATTTCTGTTCTCTTGAAATTGTCACTATTGTAACCGTCTATTTCTTTGTTCATTAAAAGTTTTTCAGTTCTTACTATGAAATTAGTTTCTTTTCACACCACCTGATCGAAAACGTCAAATTATATGTCATGCCAACCTAACCTAAAGTGAGTCATTTTTGGCCGGTGGCACAGTCGGGCAATAATATTGTACTGGATTTCATTATAACCCGCTGGTCAATAATGTGATTTAAATTTGGAACCTCATCTGTCTGCTCAATTGGTGGTATTAGGTACTTACAACGCCTTCTGTCTCTGTCTCTCTTTTTCTGTTCCAGAAAGAGGAAAGATATTCTCGATACTCTTACTACTTAGGGATGATATTCTCGAATTTCTACAAAATCATATGGATTGACCAGGGTCCAGGATTGAAGATAATATTATAAGAATAATTGGTTATGTACGGATTATTGTATAAAAGGATAAGAATAACACTTAAAACCCATTTATAGTCGATTTATTAATTTAAAAACTATTTTCTCCAGCATCTCCTATGACGTTCTAAATTCAAATTGCATACAGCCAAGCGTCCGAACCCATTCTACCAGCTGTTACAAAGCTCTGTATAAAGCTTGTACACATTAATTGTATTAGGTTGATAACAATAGGCCTGCACATATATTTACTTACCAACAGAAAAAAAAAAAACGAATATCGAGTTGGTCGTGGCCGCTATGTGTTAGGTATACCGAGTGGAACGCAAAAAAGGCGCGGATATTGCAAATCCGTATGGTATTCAACTAACCTTTTTTAAGTAGGTATACAGTATAGTTCTAAATACATATCTCTACATAGTGTTTGTACATTATAATAGTATTTAAAATACTTTGTTTTTCGTATTATGGCTTCTTATTTTCTCACAGGAGGTGTGAAAAGTAGAGTATCCTCCTCGGGGATAAAGGTGTCTTTGCCTTGGGCTAGCTTGAATCCCTCGCTGCATTCAGGATTCTTGTATTAACTCCCTCGCTTCGCTCGTGAGTTAAACTCTAAACTCCCTCGCTACGCTCGGGAGTTAACTCCCGAATAAGGATTCGGGAGTTAACTCCCGAGCGTAGCGAGGCGTCATATTGAATCTCGAACGCAATGAAGGCATTGCGTTCGAGATTCAATATGACGCCCGTGACACAAGACACTGCTTTATCCCCTGGGTGCATAATCTACTATTGTATGTTCCCACCCACAAATTGTTCTAGAATTTCCAGTAAAGGTTTAGTAGCCATAGCAGGACTTCAACTGGACGGACAGTAGCATCCACTTCAACTTTAATGACATCTTGCTGTGGTCACCAATTTATCCGTTCAATTTCCGTTATCTCTCTGAGATCAGAACCATGCATCGTATCAAGTCCTAACAACCTATGAGATTATTTTAAAATTAAATAATAATAATATTTATTCATGAAGAAAACTTTTGGTCTACAGTATGTGATAGTAGCACTTATTAACACGTAAGTAAATCTTATAAAAATATGACGTACAATCCCTTACATGAAGTAAGTACAAATTATATTATATTAAATGATTCTGTAATTTGGTTATACCCAAATATTTTTAGGTTCCTTATTATATCGGCTGAAATCGCGAAGTCAGAAATATGTTGTAACAGAATACCAACTTTTTCAGAGTAATATTCTTTGGACAAATTAACATCGTCCGCCAGTCCGTTTTTCTCAAAAGAACTGGTCGTGAAGTCATTAGGAAATACAAGACCAGTCTCTCCTTCCATTTTAAAGCCAGCTTCAGGTTTTCCGTGAAACGACTGCATTTGACCTCCGCAACCCTTACAGAAACCAGCTTCTCATAGTATGATACTATCAGTGTAGGTAAGTACAGGTGGATGCAGCTGCTTATTCTATCTGATAAAAAGATTGTATCTAAACATTCCCAATAAAAACATTCAATAACACTAAGCTGACCGTATAAAACTGTTTGGAAGCCCTTGGGAGTGCAGTGGTGACTCTGACTGGCGGATTTACGAGGCTCGAGCGTCCTGGGATGGACTTAGATAGATTGCCCACTTCTTCGGGCTCGGCTCTAAATATATTAACCAATTACAACATGTGTTTTAGGCCAACCTTCCAGAAAATACCAACACATTTATCAGAACTGTGAAAATCTCTATGTCAAGAGAGTTAAAGGTGTGTTCGACCATTCAAAATTGTTGATCCACAAAATTGTCATACCCCAAGGTGTGTTTCTATTACTCATAGATAAAGTGGAATTGTTTGATAATTAAATGAACACAAATCATTTTGTTAGTATTAATTAAAATAGATTACTGTATCGATGAAAATCACTATCTGCAGATCTATGCTATAAATCGCTGGGGTAGTTGGAGCGCAATCGTGAATATCTAATACCTGTAGGTGTCTAGATAGGTGACCAGTTAGTCTAATTTGCAATAGCGCCTTTGTGTTAATTGATCCCGGGGCGGCGTTGGTTACCGTAATTGTCTATAAATTGTTCCGCGCATTAATCGGCACATCAAATTGCTTCTTGTATTAACGGCGCATTCAGTGCGAGATTGCGTCAATTTATAACAACTTTATCTTCTAAAGACTATAAAATACTCAACAGTTTGTGATTTGAAGTAGGATTTATATGTTTTGCCGCACCTTTTTTAATCCTACCGAGACATAATCTCGCGAACATACATCCATACACGCTTGAGAACGTGAGGAACGCACTAATTAACGTTCAACGTGAAACTTCGTCGTGTAGCTCCACCAATCAAGCGTGATCCGCCGCCCTTCACATATTTCCCCTGTCTTTGTTCCTATCGTCAACTGCACGAAGGGAGAAGAAGACCTTATTAAACTGGGTACTTCGTAATTGCGTGTCTTACGTTCCCTACACGTAACATGGCCTTTTATTAGGTGGAAATTCTGTATACGGCACTACACTCGAGCATCGGGCGGAGACTTATAAACTCCATGTGTTTATAACTCACATGCAAATGCACAAATCTGAGGAACATACATTTATGTGTTTAAAAATGACTATAAAATTACCATCGATGAATAAAAATCACATTCTCTTGAACGGTGATGTTTAAAATTGTGAATCTATTCGATTTTTTATTCGATATGATTCGATTCAATTGATTTCTTAATCTGAATCGTCGATTCATGGAGCGTGTTTAGTTCAATGAGGCTTGATACAGTTGATGTGTTATTGTCGTGTTGGAAGACAGCCGTAAACGTCTACATTAGTCGAATATTATTGTTTATGGTCTATTAACACGTATTTACTTGTACGTTAGTCACACTGTGCGGCTTCTTTATATATTGTTAAGTGTTATTTACTGCCCACTTGACAAACACAACAAGCGTAGTTTATTTGTAACATGTCAGTATTTTCTCATCGTGCCCATTAAATGTGTTCCATTTCGGGAGAAATAAATTTATGATAATTTCTTTATTTTATTGAATGAAATAAACAAAGCCAAACGTTTGATAAATCTTGGACACATCATTATTCCACAACACGTAGTTCTCGCAATAACTAACAAGTCACATAAGAAACTTAAAGAAACTGTCTAGCTCGACATTTTCCCTACGATTCTTTCCATCGCAGCCAATGCAATGCAAATTTCTGCAACTGGAGGCTTTTTCTTCATCCGTACGGGTCTCAATGCATATCTAGATATGCGCAAACGTGCATATAGCATTGTTCGCTAACAAGCGACTGTAACCGCGCCCCGGCACGACACTGAACCCGCACTTATAACTACTTAAAAGTATAAACTTAAGTTCATGCCGTGCACGGTATTTATAACAGTTTATAGGATTTATTGTTTCTCTCATTTTGGTAACTGTGCATTTAGAATTGATAATCTGAGTTGACATAACAGTTGATTGAGATTTGTGAGATCATATTTGAATCAACATTGAAAGTCGTAATATCGTCTATGACCCTTGTAGATTGTTGAAGTAGATTTTTAAAATTCATAATGTCATAGATATCATTGAATCCATCAATCGATGAAGAGATGTGACCACTATGGCTCAAGCTAGTCCAAGCTATCAAAGGTCCATATTTTGGCACAAAGTCTGGACTCTACCCACTCGAACTCCGAAGCAGTTTCTCAAACAGCAAACTTTCTTTCAACCAGAAACAGTTTTATACTGAACAATAGACAAACAATATCGAATTTTAGAAAGCTGACCGTTGTGCAACTTTCTTCCTTTATCTACAGTACAAAGGTAACTGTAAAGTTAAAATGTGTTGTTCATTTTTTTCACTATATTCCCGTAATAATGTATCGGTTGGACTTTTATGATCGTCCTGACTTTCTAAAGTTCCTTTTTTAAGCTTGTTTTGGGTCCTCAAATTGCTGCGACTAAATAGTTTTACGGTGTCATTGAGTTTCGTTGCATATTCTATAATTGTTGGTTATTGTTTCAAGTAGCGACTAATTTACCTTTTTCGGTTCATGTTTAGCTAACAAAGGTTTTGGGGTTTCTGCATCTGTTATTTCAACTTTACAATTCTTGTTATTCCCAACGAAGTTCAGTACAAACTTAGACTTTAGACTTGTAGCAAGTCATTAGAAGGAGTTTTTGCTAAATTCATATAAAAACGAGTAGCATTAATTCGGCTGATAAAACTAGAAACCATTAGCAATCAAAATCACACCAATCACTCCACGTTCATCAGCCAACCGATACAATTTGCTTACAATCTGACTAACAATTTATACGTTCAAAATTGTAATTACGTGACTAAGAATATTTTATAGTGGTCCGGAATAATCATCGTATATCCAGTGAGATAGACATCTAGATACATAGTTAGGTATTAAATTGTCGTGGTGCGACGTTTACGAGCATATTGGCGGTGCAGGGTGCAACATGCTAACGCTATCATTTACCCCCGTCCGTGGCTAATTCACTGTGAAAAATTAACAGCGGCTAAATTCTGGACCTACTGGTAGTCGTGATGTCTATGCGAGTTTGCTGTGAGGACTTCGTAAGTGATGTTTGTTTAAATTTCCCTGTCCTTAAGATAATAACTTACTGTAAGCCTGTATTTTCAATGCGTATTTATTGTGTGCGATCGTTTTCTAAATCTTAGTAGGCATTTACATCTGTTTCTTTCATTTTGTCTTTCTTGTTATACTTATTCAACGTCAATTTCTTTAATGTTCCTTTTTACTTTTCCATATTCAATTTATATGTTTTTGTCTTTCTTGTAATTTCTATCGTTCACTAATTTCGTGGCTGCTTCTTTGTAAATATCACTATTAGATTTTTTTTCTCCACCTAGGACTATAAAATTTCAAACTTACAGAATTTCAAAAATATTTATCTCAAATTCTCCTTGTTCATGTCAACTTCTTACATATACTGTATCATCGTATATCAGAGGACTCCTCGTGGCGAGCGCATTGTTGCTGTCGTAAGAACTAAGCTCACTATAGGGACCTAGCCAGACGGGAATATACACAGAAACACTAGGAGACGTGCTTCCAAGTCTGTAGTATAAACCGGATGTGTAAACTGAAACTTTGTGGTTTAAGTTTAGGGGTTGATAGATGGGAGATGGTTAGTCAAGTTTGACTTATTGTGGTAGTCTTGGCTAGACTTTTATGTATATTAGCTATATTGTGCCCAGATATTTTTGTGCTAAGTTTCTGGCTGAAATCTAAGTTTCAGTCTTTTCTTAACCATTGTTCTCTAAGTTCACTTCAATCAGTTTCTTATACAGCATCACGATCTTTTGTTAAACACTCATTAGGTACTAAATAACGTTGCTTTCATAAAATTACAAAAATAACCATGCTTATACTAATACCAAACAGAAAACAAACCCAATCTAATATTCAATTTTCGCAATACAAAACTTGGTTTCCGTATGTAGATACACATATAAATACTAAAGTTAGCAAGGTTAATAACAAGCGGGGTAGATGTATGGCTCGGTTGAAACTAATATTTCATATCAGCATTGTTTACAGGCCGACCGTTGGCCGCGGGGACTGCAGATAAACCCAATAAATTCTATACTGTATTAGTATTTAAAATTAACCAGGAAGCTATTTTATTTTAGCGTTTAATTATGAATGTAATTACAAGTGTAAATTGGTTGTATGTTCTTTGGAGAAATGGGCTCTAGTTGTTGAATAGAATTTTGATTTAGTTTTGCAGTGCACATAGGTGGCCTTTTAGGTTTTCCACTCTATTAGAAACGTCTGAAAAAAAAAACAAAAATTAATGGCTAAGTAATACAGAAAATATAATATGTGTAGATCCTAAAGGCCTACCTATAAAGACAGGACTACACAAAAAGTTTGAAACATTTTCTCTCCACATTTTAAATCTAAAAATATAATTCTCTACATCAAAATTCTCGGGCAGACGGATGGCGCAACCAGTAGGTAGTACGCCCCCTATTGTGAGGTTCTTTTAGCTGTCCAGCAAGATAAACCACGGCAGTCAGGCAGTAAACATGTTCAGAAAAATGATCTCAAAACACACTGTTATTATTCGCCAAATAAGGGCAAATTGCCAAATCAACTTTAGATTATGATAGGCGAATTTATAGTTAGTACATTTTTGGATGCATGAAAATTTTGAGGAGTTGACTGACTTGACTTTTTGATCGTGAAATGTTTTCAAAAATTGTTGTGGAGAACCTTGTAAACCTACGTAAGCATACTTTTCAGGAAAAGTAATATTAATTCTGAAAAGCTTCCAACCGAGTGATCGGGATCTAGTTTCTTTCCTTCACCAGGTATAATTTATAGTCTGATCATGAAATGGGAACATCGAAAATATTGGGAACATCGGTGGGAAATTGTCTTTAGTATCGTTTAATGGGCACATTCGGGTACTTAGATGTACTTGCAGCGAAAATAAAATTGTAAAAAACTCTTACAATTTTTTTTTGTAAAAGAGTTTTTTATTTTTCACTTTTTAGTCCATACTCACACCTAACAACACCACTGGTAAGTCACAGGAAAGGAAACTACGCAATTTCCTTTACTTGGATGACATATTTTTTCCAGCTATTTGGATTTAAAAACCAAACCACTGAACCGATTTTGATGAAATTTCATCAAAAATTTCAAATCAGTTCACGAATGACGGAGTTACTAACATAAAAAAAAATACAACCGAACTGTATTTTTAATAGACCTCCTCCTTTTTTTGAAGTCGGTTCAAAACTAGACATTAAACTTTTTGCGCGATTAAGCGGCCAATATCAACCACTTTTGCAACAAAACATTTCGGTAAACAATCAAAGATCACGACACGAATAAATCTGAATTCTAGAAACGAAACGTTACCCTACTGAGGGCCGCTACAGTGCACACCCAATTCGTTGGTCGTCGTTGGCGGGCGGACTATCGCTTCAATCTCTTGTCCAATAAACCTCTGACGTACAGAGTACAGACAGACAGGGCTTAACAAACGTAACTGATCTGCGGAGTATTGTTCGCGAGCACATATGTTAACAAGACTGGTATTGCAATGACAATGGTTTATGTGCTGATTGGACTGTTAAAACTATGGTTGGTCAAAAGTTGTGTGTGGGTTGAATATGAGGCATAATTTCTGTATGTTCACTAAGTTTCTAAACACCACGAAAATATTATGAAGAAGGAAAACACTACATCGAAAACTGAATGATTTACGTACGTAGGTGAAAAGTTATTATAGCAATAGAAAAACGAAAAATGTTTTCAGCTAACTGTAACTCTGCTCCACATTCATTCCTTTTATATTTTTTAAATCGTGCACCGTGTAAAACATCCTGCTCTTTACTAATGTAAATAAAAGTTCAACCAAAAAAATAGCTCTGTTTCAACAACAAATTCCGCTTGTTTGTCCGCTATCCGCGGGGCGCTGATATTCGCATAAATCGAGCGAAAACGCCAAATTGCAGGCCACGGTCCACGCACAGCACTCAACTAAAAATTGCGATGTTTCACAAACAAATATTGCGTGGGCACACGTTGTTTAGTCATTCCTTTTATTGTTTTATGACCCCTTTTTTAACGAACGTATAATTGCTTAATAGTCGTATTCAACAACGGTACACTACTCGGAAAAGCTTGCATGTGCAACTTCACTAAACTTGGGCTTATGCCAGACAAAGTAGCAGCCTAATAATGCATTATGGATTAGGAATTTAGTGCTTATCTAAATTCAGTAGGAAAACATGATGACATTGCTCCAGTACGATACAATGCGAAGTTTTTCACGAGTTTAAAGTAACTGTTTTATTCCGCACCACGCCGCTAGATTAATCCCTCAAAGCTTTGCAGCAGCGAGAACGCGCTGATAAACGGCAAAACTAATGCCACACGATTGCATTACGATGCAAACTTTTTCAGTAACTGGCGCACCGAGCGTAAATCGAATAAAAAAGAATCGAATAAATCGGTGAGTTTTTTCAGCGGCTCCATTCGATATTCGACGATTGGATAATGAATCCGAATGTAGTTAGCTACAACGTTATTAGTTCCTGAAAGTTTTACTATTACAGAAATAAAATTATTCGAAGCCTTTGTTTTGTGAGGGATGTGGGAATAAATCGGGCGCTCATAGTGGCGTATAGTAAATTTCGCTGTATAAGCGATGTTGCCAAACCGAATCAGCAATATGTGTAGCTTGTGTAGTACACGCGTATTGAGCTGGATTCTCTTATGATGATTTAGTGTTGTACGCGACACTGCTGGATGGATTTACCGCCGTATGAACGGATTATGTGGGCGAGAGCAAACACGGGGCAGCGGACGCCGTATTGTGATTTACTGGCAACTTTTGATTCGCGGCTTTATTGCCTCTATGTTACAGAGGGTTGAATTAAAATTGCAACGTGGAAATTCACCTGCGTTTTGTTTTGAGTTCAACGCAATAAATTCTAATAAAAATTGTTATGAAATACAAACTTCAGGCGGTACAACTTGAAAAAGCAAACAAAACTTATGTAAACATCGGGTACCAATCAGTTTTGTTTAAACGCGGAATGAATATGAACAATACGTAATTTACATCGAATCCCATATGGCAAAACTAACTGTAGGTTATCAGTTCACAGAGAGGATACTCCCGATAAATAAATTGCAATTACGGCCCCGCAATCTCGTCGGTACATTTGTTAATAAGCCTGGCAATACTTCGAATGTTACCCTACAAATAATTTTTCTGTGCGTCCGAGATAAATAAGACAAACGATAAATCATAGCCGCCCATTTCCTCACGAGATACAAAACAACGGGCGGGGAGGCCGGGGAATTATGACAAATCATGCATTAAACATAGGGAATAAATGTTTTCTTATCACGTACCTATTCTTGTTTTGATATTAGTTTTCCTTTATCTTTATTGACACAGGTTTCGGGAGGGAACATTTTATTGGTGGTGTATCGTGACGCGCTGACTAAACAACGTCGACCCTGTTATTTACAGACTACTTCGGATTGTTAATGGCGGTTATGTTTTTCTTGAAGGACCAATATTTTCTTATGTGATATTCGGAATATTTTTTGACCGTACAAGATGTACTTACCTACTTATTGTATGACGTAGAGTGTCGAGGCAGTATCACATAAATAATTCTCGTGAAAAATATTTTCTTTGTGATCCAAGTAATTCCAAATTCCATGTTCCTGCGTCCATGTGCATTCGGTTGTATAAATCTGGTAGGTAGTCTTTGTTTCCTAAGAATTAAGTTGTGAATGAAACAGTAACGTCTCGACATAAAACTCTAGACTGCAAATCTGGTATATTTATTTCGAATGCCGGTAAAATCTCGGCGCATCCTCGGCTCAGCGGCGAAATTTGCATTTAAGTACAATACACACTGAAGCAGAACTTTGTTAAGTTAAAGTAAGATAAAAGGCTGGCTTTGTCTTCATTTGTGATGGTTTTCATTTCATTCTACAAGCTTTCCTATGTTAGCTAGATCGGTAGATAATTGTTCAAATCGCAAGCAAATATTATACCTAAAAACAACCACTTTGACCACTGAACTGGCACCGCCACTTTCCCCAACTTGAAAACTGAGCTCGACTTTTCATTTCAGAATATGCAGTCTAAATATAAAAAATCCAGTTCAAGTCAAAAGTCTCAATCCTTTCATATATTGTATCCAAGACCTAACATCGTCTGAGATTTAAGTCGGTCTTCAGACAACGCGGCGCTGCGGTTTCTTTACTTAAGTCTAACCTAAGTTACGCGGCTACGCCCAACTTGGGTAACCGAAGCTCCTGAATACCAACTCCTTTTCAGGTGACTTTGTTGTCTTTCAGCCGTTTAAAATTTTCGCAACAGGATTTCGGCGAACTCGCGGATTTAAAGTTTTGTTTCGAATGTGAATTCGGAATAAGATACGTATATTTTGAATAAATTTATGTTTGTTTGTTAGTCGTTATACCGTTTTGTTGTTTCGAAGTCGTATTCAAATTTCGATAACGAAGTTGATGAAGAATTTGAATTCACGTAATGATTTTGTATTCTTAACATAGGACCATTACCCGAATTAAAAAAATTGGTCCTTTGTACAACTGTTATCACTTTGAGATCTTGAAGATATAAATCATAAAATAAGTCAGTGCCTAGATTAAACCGACAATATAAAAATCCAAAACAACTAACTTAAAGGACCAGTTGTACAGATAAGTGCAGAAAAATTACATCAATTTGCAGAAGCACATTACTTTGCAATTCTCAAAGAATCATAACAGAAACGTGGGACATTGAAGTGTAATGACTAGTTTTATAAGCGGGTACAATGATGGGCTGTGTCAACAGTTGTATCTCGTAATGGATCGAGGTACGGACCTATCAATTTAATATACCTCACAGCGACTCCACGATTTTATTTCAAGTGCCAGTTAGTTTATTGCGTTCATTGAATGGCGTACTGTTTGCAGATAAATCTGGAGTAGACGGTTTCGATTCGATTTTGTATTGGGGATAAGAGCTATGTGAATGGTTTTATTGATTCAAATGTAGATTGTAAAGCATGTATTGATGAATTCTTTGAAATTAAATTTAAGTCTAGTTATCTCTCTTAAAAATCAAGTCAAGTCAAGTCAAGTCAAAGCATTTATTTCAATTAGACCATTTACAGGCACTTTTGAATTGTCAAGGTCGGTCGGTCAAAAAGATGAAGCTATTCAATCATAGTTTTTTAAAGATATTAGTAAGGTGTTAATAAGTTTTGGTTCTACATCACATAAAATCATTTAAGTGATTAATGCACTAATATCCAATTCAATTAAATTGGTGAACATAAACTAATAAAATCCTGAAAGAAAAGTCTGAAAACCAGGTTATTGAGTATTTCCATCCAATATCGTGCTTGAAGTGTAAACAACGCCATCTATCGACTATTTAATATCTCGCAAGTTTTCGTATTTCTTCTTTCTTTCCGACTGCTTTTCTGTCCCTACAATTGAAAATCACTATAATAACATGATATCTGCTAGATTACTATCACTATGATTCGCTTTTATGCACGTTAAATGGCAAATTGTCGGTTCATTTCATCAGACACTTTAATACTACCATCTAGGCAAGTTCCATCAACCTTAATGCTTCAAGTTAAAGTCTAAATTACGGTGGCTGAATGCTATAACTCTTGGCTAATCTAATAATGTGCGTATCTTGTGGTCTACCAGCAAAGTTGTTCTTACATCTATAAAGTTTTGCGGCAAACCGCCAAACGCGACACTTTTTTGCAAGCAAAGAATTCTCTTATTATGGCGAATGACCATTAAGTGCGGTTCCTTAAGTAAATAATGTTGATCCCAACTTCAATTAACAAAGTTTTTCTTCTAAAAAGGATGTGGGTAGGGTAGGTGTTATTTACATGATCCTTATGTGGAAATTCGAAGAACTATAAATAAATAAACCTCTTGCAATCTTGATACTTTGATATTAATATCTGTCGTTTTTATTGTGGCTATAAATTAAGTTTACAACAAAAACACGAATGTTTTGGCTTAAAATGTCAAAATATAAATCAAATGTTTTATCTCTCAGTAGTCGGTGCTCGCTATAATTTTACACCTCGGGAACAAAACGTCAATTTCTCAAAACGTCCCGTGAAATCAAAAGATTTGTCTTTTTTCTACGTTTTTTATTTCGAATACAAAGAGAATGATGTTTTCAAATCTGTGAAATGGCTTGGAATATTAGTTTGCAATTCTTCAGAGAAAATGGTTCTTCATTTAGTCCGTGATCAATGTGATCATAAGACAAGGCGCACACTAGAGAAAGCCAGCGGCAATATATCAAAGTTTGACAGCTACAAGCTCGGAGCAATATGGCGACCACGCCACCCAATGAGGCACTGCCCCGTCACGCGGCGCGCTCCGCTCCTAACTTGGATACATTCATCACGACTGATTTATCGGGGAAGGAGTGACACATTTTATATTCTATTTTCGAAAACTCTAACGAGTTTTTCAAAATGGTCTCCGTTTGAGAGATCGCAACAGCTGCATCTTGTTAGCGTTGGTTTCAGAGGCTCGCTTTGTGTTAAAATTATTTGCGTCAATGGATTCGTGTAGTTTCGGCTTGTACAAGTGGCTAGGTACTACATGCCCCCTCGTTAAATAATATGGATAGAGACATTATTGATGTTCATGTATTGTGAAAATTATACGCTGCATGACCTCGTATTTAATAACAGTCTATTATTGATTTATTGAGTCATTTATTTTGAGTAACAGCTGATGTATTCATCATCTTAATGTGCGTCGCGTCGTCCGCCCATTCAAAACGTCACATAAATGTCTTTGAAGCACATCGGTGTTTTAAGTGCTCTCTAAAATTGATTTTTAAATAACAAACGTCGGCCTCCCTTTGGTAAAGAAATAGTCTGAGGCTTTCACATGTCACATATGTCAGGGTTTGGCCTAATCCTCTAGGGACGTTCAATTTTTATTGCGTTCAACCCTGATGGACGGCCTAATATCGGCACGATATATCGGAAAGTGATATAGAAAGGGGTCAAACATTGTCCTGGGTAGTTTTACATGGAGCTTTAGACTTTATGATTGGAATTTTAATGTTCTGAAAGGAGAAAATTGTATGATAAATTTTCGTACGCACGTCTTCCGCGAACAAAATTAAAGGGCAGTAGGTATAATTAGGTGCCAGACTCGATTTTAAACGGGTTCCGTGATTTCGACACGAATATCGTGATTTCGATCTTGAACACCATCGTTGATAATTTATGTTTGCAGGGGCATTTCGAAATTATCATCTAGGGGCACGGAAAAAAATCAGGTTGGCGACGCCATTTTGGTTTGCAAATTGTTAATTTTCTCCGTAAACGCCTTGAGAGTTGAGAGCCATGTAGGTACTCCTCGCAATTACTTTAATAGCTATCTTCGATATTAAATACATACAGGTACCGGCTTGCCTCTGCTCCTTTTATAAATACCTACCTATACAATATGTATATGAGGTATTAACCGATAATGTGCAGCCCTGAATATTTAAGCATGCTCTTGGGTATATAAAAGGGGTTTAAATTTACATACTATACCCCGGTGTTAAGTCTAAATATTCACCTAAGCTCCGATTTTTAAACGATCATTGGCTTAAAAAATTGGCATTTTAAAACTTTTCCGACGTTTGCAGCCCAATTTACATTGCAACTGAAATAATACGAGACAGCACAAGAATCCGTAACTGATTAAGGCGTGCAGTAATACGCCCCTTTCTACACAGTTGTTTAATCACATAGAATTTGCTCAGCGCAAATCAGAATCAGAATCAGAATCAGCGTTTATTTGTGAAACATAGGTTTTTTACATTTAAAAGATCTTAATTTAGGTAATATAAGTTCGCTATGTTTTGCCGTGAAGGCGTACAAATATTGAAATGAAAACAAAATCATAAAGAATAACAATTAAACTACTAACATACGAAGAAAACAAAATAAACTCTTACATGAGAAAAGGAACTAATAACCTTATAAAATTTATAATTAAAAAAACTTAATAAAGAACAGTCTTAAAAATCTCAAAAAAACACAGTCTTTAAAATTTTATTTAATACATATAGGTATTTACCGTTTAGCAAACTAAATGATATTAGCCTTTAATTAAATATAGCTGAGTTAAGGCAAATAGGAATCATAGATAACTTGCTACTAGTTCCTAGGTATTGCAATTATTATGAGTTTAATTACATTACGTTGTTTTGGTTTTAAGTCTATGTCCCTTGTTGAAAGGCAATTTGTTTGCTGTATTTAATGAGATGAAAAATCAATTTATTTAAGGGATTTTTGTACACATAGTGACGATGTCAATCCCATCGTACTGCTACAAATAATTTAACAGAAGAAAGGAAATCTTATACTATTTCTTAACTAATATAAAGGAGTACAACATTTTTGCTGCTTCAAGTGTGTGGTCTTTAAATTGCATCTACGTTCTGCACACTCTAAATAAAGACGTCTTTTGGGTGGTCGATGTCCTAAATAATGATGATGAAGCCAGAAAATCTGACACCAGTCTTACCAAAAAGTACCGTGTTAATGGGTTGTTGAGGTCTGGTAGGCAGCCGCTCCACGTAAAATACTGATGTTCAGCTGAATCTGGTTTGACTGGGAGCCGACCCCAATAAAGTTGGGAAAGAGGCCAGGCAGATGATGACCTATTATACCTAAACATCAAGAACCATTTGCCATTTTTGAAACAAATAATGAACTGTAAAAATCTTGGTCCTTCTAGTCGTGAAGTTGTGTAAGCAAAGACCAAAAATTTTCCACACAAAAATTGTTGAAACGGTTGTATTTATTAATGAAGTTACTTTATCATACAAACAGGAAATGGTCAGCTTTTAACCAAAGCGGTCTGGCATAGGGCCTGTCAACGTTATGGAAATACGTAAAGGTACTGCTATAACTCAGCGGTCATCAACCCGCAAGCATATAGAGTGGTGAAATGGTAACTCTAGCATAGAAATGCATATCATATGCATTATGAGCCTTGAAAACCTGCTATGACTGAAAAATAAATATGTAAATAAGATTTTTGTAATTAATAATTGCAAGGTATGTATTCGAAATACTTATACATAGCAATTTTTTCGAGTTCCATTTACTTATTATATGTAAAAAAAGAACAAAAATACCTTCACCATCAACTGCAAAAAAAACATCCTCATTGCAACAAGAGATTACAATCTCAATCGGTAGTTTCCCCACAATGATCAATAATTTAATTTTTATTAACTAATTGCTTTCGCTGACCTTACCAACCCTTATACGTAATCTCACATAACCGATTTAAATTGATTCCGTTATGCGGTCGGCCGAGTACTGATTACATAAAAAGTTGCCGTATTGCCGGTAGGAGCTCAGTTTGTTTCATTTTCAACCTTTGAGTCAATTAAGCTTTGCCAATTTAAGAGTGCGCGTACTCTTACACCGACCACTAATGTATTATTCATATTGTGTTTTTGAGATAACAAGCAAGCCCTCAAGTCGATACACATCTAGTGAGCTGATTGGAAGTCGGCACCACAGATGGCGGGAAAGCAGCGGCATCTTGGAAACTACATTAAAATTACCCAGCGATGTTGGCATCGTTAGGATCTGTATATTATTCCGCCTTTACGAGGAATTTAAAGGCAATAAATTCAGCGAATTAATTCTTCAGACATCCCTGTCTAGGAATCGAGCCAATGTGAATGAAAGCTTCTAAATAAGAAGTTTCGTTCAATGAATCACACTCTTTATTTCTTCTAAGATGTAGTACCTAATTAAGACCTTAGTAACTTAATAATGCGCCGGTTATTAAAGCAACAGATCGCTGTTATAAAACACTCTAACTAAATAACCATTCGACATCAAATTGCGCTGCAGACCCTACAGCAGTGCTTTAATTACACCGCGTATTGATACAGTAATTCATGAGAGCTTTTATTTTAACCAATAATTCACTGGGTATAGATATAAAAGGAGGCAGCCAATGTGTTGTGCCGCGGTGTTTATATACTTCGTAATCGGTCAGTTGATTCTGAGACCACCCAGGTGGGAGCTACGGTGCGTCCTCTACCATCTACATACGTAAATGCGCACACATACACACTTATGCACAGTTACAGCCTCCCCACCATTGCCAAAACATTTTTCTCGTATCAATTTTGTAATTTGCCTCTCATGTTACCAATTTGAGTGATTATGTTTCATCGAGCCCGTTGGCTGAGAATATGTTATAAGGAAACTCACTAAAATAAGCGGTCGCGATTATTTAAAATCGCTCGGATCGCGGGTAATGAGATGATAATGTATGAAAAAAGTGCATTGAACACGTTTTTGGGTTATGCATTCCATTATGGCGTCATGTGGTTCAGAAAACGGTGTAAGTTATATCAGTAAATGTACCTATAGACGGGTTTGTTCGGATGCATATCATAAAATTATTGAAAAATTATAGTGATAGGATGATTTTTATTACACCTAAAGCTTTTTAAGTGGAATGTGTAAAGTTAATGGCTGTATAATGCCTATATGCAAAGCTTCAACAAAAATATATTTGTACTAAACACCCACCGATTTTCTGAGCTTTATTGCGGTCTTAAACTTTGAGTACATCGCATATCTATTATTAAAACATAATATAGCAGCAATTATGCGACTTAGACAGACTGTAATAAAGTAAAAATTATATAGGTTCCGTTTATGTAATAGGGCCAGAGTGTCTCAGACCAACCCAGCCCCGTCTCGACAAGTCCTAGACACATTTATTGACTTGTAGAACATGTTATGCGCAGTCGAACATACCGTGTTATCTTAATTTGACTCATTAGACTTCGAGCGCAAATATCTACTTTACATAATTTTATCGAAGAAAATTGTGCGCGTGGGCATACTCGCCGACGTGATCCGTTTTAATGTCGCCCTTCCATTGAAATATGCTAAACAATGGTCCCGTTCCATCGTGAACTTATCCGTCTTAGCTGAAACTATAAAACACCCTTTACAGTTACGTTCGAAGCTAAAAAAAGTTAACAGCTATTGTTTTTGTCATTAAAAACCGTTTACGATCCCACAAGTGTAAATAACCGCTTCCCGCGTTGTCAACCGCGCGCCACATGTTTGCCGGTATCGGAAAAAATACTCAAAAGCGACCGATCTGTTACAACAACAACTAGTAAATCACGCTGAAAAGTTTTACGAATTAGGAACAATTAAAACATCGAAGCAAACAACAGTTGTTGCAAATGTCCTCCGCAACTGCGGGACCATTGTGAGTTACGAGCGGTTTACAACCTTATAGATCTTACTCCGAAATTCTTTACGACTAATATAACTTGCGCAATCCTTTTGTCGCCCGATGGGGAGAGGGGGGTAACTTGGACAAGTTTCTTTTGTTTGCGACACGTGTTGCAGAACGGGTTGTGCCCGACACTTGTAAGGGAATCTTGGGAACGGTTACGAGTCGATTTCCTTGGAAGCGTTCATTGTCTTTTTTCTTTTGAACTTGATTTTTTGGGAGTCAGATTATATTGTAATTTTCACTGGTTGTTTTTCAACGAAAAATGTTGCGTTTTAATGCGCTGCGCCTTTCCGAACACAAATTCATTTAACCTGTTTTGAATCGACCGCCCCGGGCCACTCTCGCATGCAATCAAGATCGGATTGAGATCACACAGTTATAGCTTTATTATTGTCGTTTGCGCATTCATTTTGTGCCTTCAATGTTGGTTATTTTGCTGGAAACCTCAAATTTCATCACTCTTCTTTATGGTTACCGAGCTTTAATTGGCAGTTTCGGGTAACGGTGCTTAAATATGCTACATAATGAGTAAAATTCTGGTAGGTCCATTTTTTATTTACGTGAGCATGAGCGTAACCTTTGGGGTCCGTACCGCCCCGCGTTCCGGAACCCGTAATTCGTCTGCGCAGATGATATTTTTCAGATTTGGTGCATAACGGAAACGTGTCGTCATTATATACCTATTAAGGCTTGTGTGTGACACTACACTTATTTTTTGCTAGGCCACAAACTCCGCCTTTTGCCTTAATGAAGCCATTTGTGTCATGTTTATTGCTTTTACGGCGTACTCCGGATTTTGAGGAGAATTTACAAGGCGAAAATTGACACTGAAATTATGGTTGCCCTAATTAGTTGGCACACGTGCGATGTCGGTGATGTTTTACGTGTTTTTTATTCGAGGGGGAAATAAAAAAACATAGATTTCCGCAGATTATGTCTTGTTTATTTACTTAGGTGACGTATTTATGGCCGTAAATAACATCCTTTTTGTGAAGGGCTTTTCTCACGGTGTTATTTTTATTTGCGTAGACAGTACTCTTTTACAAATGTTTGCTTACTCGATATATTTCACCCACATGTTTTCCAATCATTCGGGTATGATTTAAATAAGATGAAAACTCTTTCATATCCTTCCACATTGCCAGATAACGTCTGCCAATAATCTTTATCACTTAAATCAAGTCGTGGCTTCCAAATTGACTTCATTCGAAACATTGACGTGGGTACTCAGTATATTATATAGGTATGCATACAGGGTGAAAGCTCCGAATTAACATGCAAGCCTGATCTGCGTCGAGTAATGAGTCTTAATACTCTTAATGCATTTGCTTATCTGAGCTCTGGTGCATTCGTTATGATGCACATTTTTTGGGTTAATCAATACAGTGAATATAGGTTCAATCTCATTTATTTATGAACCTGCTTATAAAATATTGTTTTCATGATGCTTTTTTTTTATTAACACTTTATAATTTGTTACTGGTGGCAAAAAACATTAAAAAATGTTGTCTACAAATTGAAAGGAAGGTACTTAATATCTTTTGTAAAATTTGAGAGTCCAAATACCTATTCTTTTTGGAAAATCGTACTCACTTTTTAGTCGACTTCCTAGTAGGAACCTGCTTAAAAAGCACGCTGTACAGCATAAATAAAAATAAAGATAAAGCTCAAAGCAGTATCGTTCCAAGCAATCATGTACCTAGTGGTTAGGTAGCCACAGAATAGATGTTGAGATTGGCTGCTTAGCAAACACTACGCAGAATCTCTGGTTATATCTTTCATTCTACAGATAGCTAGCCCATTGTGTTCAAGGAATTTTGCATTTACTTAGTTCACCTTGGACTTTACATAGGAAACTCTGGACTAGGAATTCTTGGACCTTACCATTTTTTTATGGATGGTGAATCATCAAATGACTCCTGCCGCTCTGGGTGGGGCGGGAGGGAATGTCACACTTAACTGACTAAAACCCATCCGTGCTCCTCCTAGTCCCCTTTGCATTCCAGGGCCACGGACTCTTTCGATCAAAATCCGCAACCCTGGCAGGCACTGGCCCTAACCTACAAAGTTTTTAAGTCACAGTTAAGACTTATTTTATTTAGGCACTGGCACTTGTAATGCATTGAGACTGATATCAAATGTCGATTCAGAATCCGAGGGTTCAACTCGTACAGCCCGCTCAAGCTCCGCCGACACACCGGTGTGTCGCCTGATTAACGCGTTTTAAAACTCTGTTATTACTATAAAGCAAGATATATATTATATTATTTTGAATTTTGACATGTCGGGCGCTTGAGAGGTTAGGAGTGGGATTTCCTGTAGAATTCTGCTTTTCCTGGTAGCTATAACCTTTCAGTTTAGATCGAATTACTTCTAGGCAAGTACGCCCCTACGTAGTCCACAGCATCGCTGGCCATCAGGTGAGGTAGTGGTCAAACATGAGCCTCTTAATAGTAGTAAAAAAAAACGACCAGTGCGATTCGGACGGGTTCTGTATCATAAACTGAAAAAAACACGTTTCTTATATGGAAGCCCCCTTTAATTTTTAATTTAATTTAATTTTTATTATTTGTTGTTACAGTGGCAATAGAAATACACATTGTGGTTATTTCAACTGTCTACCTATTAGGGTTCTTGAAAGAAACTGACAGATAGACAGACAGCAGACGCTTAGTAATAGGGTTTTGTTGGTTACCCTTCAGGTACGGATCTCTAAAAAACAGTAAGCATATAATAATGTACCGGGTAGATTTTTTTTTGAGAAGTAATGCTTTATTCACAACAAATAGCTTCATTATAATAGCACAATTATAATACTCTTAACATATTTCAAATCCCAAAATAAATATAATTCAAGTAATTAGGTACATACGTACAATCTAATTCAATTAATTACAAACGTAGGAAATAAACAACGATTTACAGTTAATCCTGTAAATAACTCGTACATAAGGAATGGCCCCACAACTCACTTGGTACCCCCAGAAGGCTTTTACGGGTTAGGTAATTAGCGTCACTCAGTTAACCACTATACAGCGGCCGCAAGAATTTTTGTTAATTATTAAAAAGGTTGCACTTCACTTGGTAAGGGGGAATCGGAGGAAGAAAAGGTTTTGGTCCCGTGAAGTTGCTTGTGCTGTAATTTTTAGGTGGGAGACAAGTGCAGTTGGATATGCAGTGTTTTCAGAGCTTACTTAAGTGAGAATTAAGGTAGATAACTTGAAAACAATTTGAAAAGATTAATCTGGTATCCACTCCTTGAAATATCAAATACAATCGTTGCTAATTTAGGAGAACCGACTTAATGACCGCTCTTATTATCTTTGCGAACCGGGGTACTAAAGCTTTAAGCTCATCAAAATTATCACCTCAATAAGGTAGACTGGAAACAAACAGAACAAAACATTCTGGTAGCCTCTTTAAAGGTCATACCTAGTTTCCTTAACCTTTAGAGATTAAGGCTGTAGTCTACTGAAACCTTACATTAAGCTCATCAAAATTATCACCACACATTATAACTTCCATCAAAACCAATTACACTGACAATTCCGAAGCCTCCTTTCACATCGTGACTGAAAAATCGATTGACATTATCAGCTCCGTATATCCCAATAGGCAAGCTTCAGTACCATCGCCCTTAACGTGGCTTTATATCAACAAAAGGCATGTTTTCCTCGCTTTCTCACGATTCCGATTAAACCATACTACATACAACTTAAGAGGATAGATAAGGATGTATGAAAAGAGCCGCCTGGTCCTTACGCAGCCTCCGATCTCACTACTTGAGATAATTAAGCCATTAAATTGGTTCGCGTACCCTTTTATGCTGTGAGAAGTACGGACGGATCTTGGTTTTATTTTGAATGTAACAGTAACGAAGGCAATGTGCTTGCTCAAGTGCTTTATCAGTTATGTTTCTTGATTATGACACGTATTTAGTAGGATTTATGTGTGTTTTTGTGTCTTCTAAAAGGTTCTGTTTCGTTAATTACACACTTCACTTACTTAGAGCCTCATCTAACGCTAGCACAATTCCGGTGGTCTAAACACTCTTCAATTCATGACCTTTGAAATTTTAGTCAAGACATCGTGACCATTTTCCCTTGCAAGACAGTTGAGCCAATTTTGCACTAAAACAGAAACCTCGGAAATGAGAAAATGACTGTACTATGCTATTCAATTTCGAAATAAAACGAAGACATTTAAACGATTCGAAAATTCGATATTTTCACGCGTCATCGATCGCTTGAGTGCTCATTTCTCAAAGATGATAACATCAACTAGGTCGAGTTCAATGCAAAAGTACCAAATTAAATTCAGATACATTCTGATTGGTCTTAATCTGATATATTATATACCTACTGAGAAAGTTGGACACCGAAAAATAAAGAATTAAGGCGATCGCAGCGTGCGTTCGGCCCTATATATAATGTTGAACAGCACGCAACGACCGGCATGCAATGAAAGCCTTCGAATAACCGCTCAACAGGGCTGGCATTTTAATATTAATGTATATTTGTAATAAATCGCGATGTTATTAATATTTCTAGATCCTGTTGGTGTTAAAGTAGGATTTTGTAGAATGTCATTACTCAATTTTGAATTGTAATGAAAATATCTGGTAGACTTGACGTGGTAATCCTGAAAAATGTGGTAGCTTTTATGTCGAGTAGATTAGAGAGTAAAATTTTTAAAGAGATGTGAATTTAATATTTCAGTGTTTTCATCATACCTTATCTAATATCGTTAAAGGTGAAGCTGACATATTGAAAGATAATATAATTTAATTAAGCAATTATTCATCTTCAAAACGCAACCACAGCAGCCCTGAAATCAGTCGATTATTCTCAAACCACGGCTATTGGCCCCTTATTCAGTTATCCTGTCACGAATCGAGTTTTCGGAACGCACTTGTAAGACATTCCGATTCACCGCGATTGAACTTCAATATTTATTTATTACGTTGTATTTCCAATCTCCACACCCTACTAAATCAAAGATAGAAAATGGAAATTTTGCTTAGTATGTTTCTCGAATTTCTTGTTCTTATTTATGTACCTACATCTGCATTTATATTGCAACTAAAACTCAACAATTTTGCATGTTCGCCCACACGTGTTTATGTTTCTTAATCAAGTTTGCAACCAGTCTTAATTCGCGGTCGGTGGCTCTCAAAGGCTGCCCTTGCGCATATATCAATATCGACGGTTAAACGAAATGAAGCTGTCGTCACCGCCAATTGTAACGTCATTTGAACTAAGCTGCGTGAGACAACCAATCCCATTCAACATTCAAACGCTTTGCTGAAAGCAGATCCGCCCGCGCCGGTTCAATGCATAAACTTTTTTCCAAACAACCATTACTTTTATGGTCCTTGATTTAAAAGATTATTGATCATTAACGATACCTTTTCTATTTTGTTACAGGAGCAAACGGCCTGAGAAGACGAGGAAGACAAACGTATACTAGATATCAAACACTAGAGTTAGAGAAAGAGTTCCACACGAATCACTACCTCACACGGAGGAGACGCATAGAAATGGCGCACGCTCTCTGTTTGACGGAGAGACAAATCAAAATATGGTTCCAGAATCGAAGGATGAAGTTAAAGAAAGAGATTCAGGCTATAAAGGAGTTGAATGAGCAGGAGAAGCAGGCGCAAGCACAGAAAGCGGCGGCGGCAGCGGCGGCGGCCGCGGCCGCTGCGCAGGGCCATCCCGAACACTAAGCTTGCGCGCGCGCAGCCTTGTCCAGTGATACTATCGCAGTCCGCCGAACACTCCATAGCTTTGTGGTTTTTTTTTGTAAATTGTTTGTAATTATTTTCTCGTTATTTAAGTGTTGTTCGGTTGTTGTGATTATTTTTAAATTAATTTTTAACTAGACACAATGTTTTCTCAAAACGAATGATGGAACAATAAACTGTTGAATGCTAGACTAGAAACGGGTCGTATTATTTTGTGTTTCGGGTTTTGTTTTTGTTGATTTATTGATTTTTATATACATTTATATTTTAATCCGCGTAATCGTCGAAGATGTTCGCGTTTGGAAACCAGTGCAATTTGTAGAAATCTCTTCCGTGTAACATAGTGTAGGTGTATCGTAGTGCGTTTACTTTATGTGCGATCGTAGCGCTCCCTGCTCGGCAGCGTCGGCGTCACGAACTATATTACATTGTACAAATTTAATATGCCTACCAAAGAGACCCGGTCTCGTACCCTTAAAGCTAAGTAAATAAAGAGTCGTAAGTTAAATTAATTATCCGCTATCGTAATACGGACAGTGTGAACAGAATAACCTTCCGCGCCATCTAATCCTTCAATACTCTCGCATAAGTATAGTGTAAACGTGATCGTGTTCCTGCAGTTTTAATAGTCGGTGAAGTTAAACAAATTGCCATAAATATAAGTAGTTATTATTTAGCCAGTAGTGGTGTAAATAGTTAGGGTAACGTCTGTAATGATGGAAGTGAGCGGTTCGCGATTGCGCCGGCGCCGAGGAATGGGCAGAAAAAGCTTCGGGCTTCGGGCGCGGGGCGAGCGGGGCGGCCGCTGGGCGAGCGGGGAGGCGCGGGGAGCGCGCGCCGCCGGCCACCGAACAGGACTAGGTGAGTTTTTGTCAAAGTCACCGCCATTATTTATCGAGTGGAGACGGTCGCGAAAAACTTACTCGCCGTCACCAGTCGACGCGCGATGCCATTTTTGAAGTCGCCCAAGCGCGACTTCTACGGTATAGCTGTTTTGCAATGTTTTAATTTACTAAGTCCGTTGCACCTTTTGATGTTCCCGACCGTCTCCACGCCGAGCACGTAGAATGTCGTAATAACACCCGCTTTAAGTGTACCTACGACCGATCGAAACAATTAAACATAATTTACTGGTCCCTGTAATGAATTTAATGGCATCCTACATGTTGACCGATTGTTAACTGCCGCTTCCCGTCATAATTAACACTAAAATAACGACTGCCGCAATATACAATAATTAGGTGTCAAAAAAATTAATAAAGGCTATCTTGGCTCACCGAGGTCTTAATATTTCGTAAGCATGCATAATGACTTCATCGGCTGTACCGCCGCGCGGAGAGCGGTGGGAACTATTAATTAAATTGACTATAGACCGTTTCATCTCGGGACGCCGAATATGGCGACTGAAGAGTCCAGCGGACGCTAAAAACTGAATTCCAAAGCTCGCTCCACGTACAGTCTGCAAAAGAAAAACTCACGAATATCTTTCTACCTATTTGGATGTGCTATTCATGTTGAAAAATGCTGAATAGCATTATATGTACGTGTCAACTCGTTAAATCAGGATTTAAATCTCATTTCTTAAGACTCGAAGTGGGAAAAAACTAGATCACGTAGCGTAGGTACTAAGTTGCGCTTTAAGCTCCCTGCGATATGGTGAAAGATTATAAGGTATTTTACAAACTAACAACTTTGTCGTTGCGTGTTTGTGTTGTATAAAGAGGTGGAGTTGTGTGGAAGTATTTGTCGCAAAAACTTCAGGAATTAATCTTTATAGGTTTCAAACATAATTCTTGTTTGTATTGAATAATGGAAACGTGTTTTAAATCATGATTCAAAAAATCTATCCACAAAGTAAATTGTTTTTTCGCTGATATATTATGTTGCTGTCGTTGCTCGGGCCGGCCATGTTTGCGGTCCCCGACCTGGCCTGCCAAATCGACGATAACAGATAATTATTTAGCTGATACGAAAAATTATTGGACATGGCCGTATCGCGGCCCGAATTTTGAACTTGGAACATCTCAATTTTACTGGAGCATACCTACCGATCGGAGTTTGTTTTATGGAACAACAATTTGATAATTTAATAACTTATTTATGCTTTTTATGAGTCAGTAATGTTCGAGTTAGTATAATATGGGTTTATGAATATTTATCGATACGTAGAGCTGTATTTCAACATCGTCTGAACGTTTTCACTTTTAAGTCAGGTGGAATGTATTTTTTTCATGTCTTCGTGTAGCTCGGAGCGAAATAGGAGTTCCTTCGACAAGCTCAATAGCAGTGTACGTTTTCAATTAAGGATAATGACTACTTCAATGCAATGTTTCTCACTTAATTAAAACATACCTTAGTAAATTATAAACATAATAAATGGCAGATGTTTCGATAAAAACTGAATGTATTTGTCGATAATTCGCCCATTTCAGCACATGGGCATGCCTCATGTGTCCTTAACGAAGTCATGTATATTTTTTCTAAGCGTTTACTTAAGTATAATATGCAAGTTTTTCAGTCTTTTGCAGGCCGTAAGTCAATTTAATCAGTCAATAACTCCGCAAGATGTTTTTATTGGCCGCTAAATCAACTGGCTGGTTGTTTTTTATGTGGTCGGCCATTGAATTATAGGCATAAGGTTTTTTGCGTGATTTATAATTTCATAACTTTACCGATACTGCGTTCACACATTTTAAAACAGGTATTGTATGTACTGTAGAGTCACGATACCCGCTTACACCCCACACAAAACACCCTTGACTACCCAACGACGTCTACCAATTTACTAATGAAAGAAACATGCACCCACCCACGTATATCTTGCAATTAAGTACTCTGTTAATAAAACACGCAAAGTAGGTAGATTACATACCTATGTACTGAAAAGTACATAGATAGGTAAATAAATAATGTAGCTGTGCGTAAATAAATAATATAGCCAACGTAAAATTAAAATAAGCCGTAAGCGTTTATGTAAAAAATCCGCTTTTACAACTTATAAAAACACTTATTACAAATAATAAAATAACCCACCAAGTAAACAACGGAAACTACCCGAATAATTTATACAAATTAATCAATACTTACTGACGTTTTTATATTTATAATAATTAATTATTATGCACTGAGGTACCTACCTTATTAAAATATTGCAATTTTTATGGGTAAACCCGTTTGTCATGCGAAGGCTATTTATTCCATAAATATTTATCAGCCTTTTGGTACAGTAAAAAAAAGACATAACAGGCATATGTTGCAAGTTTCACTATACTTACGTTTGAATTCTATGTTTAAATTGTGCTAAGTAAGGTACACTTAAAGGGTGATGTGAAAGCCTTGGCTACCTATCGGTAAAAGTGTTATCACACACTTTTGTATCAGTCTAAAATAAATAAATAATTATACTTAATAAATAATAATAATCTAAGTACAAAAATCAACTGTTCAGTACTTTTGTGCTCTGTTAACCCGAAAAAATTGCCTGGAAAAATTTGGCTGGTCATTTTAAATTAATCTCGTTTAGGTATCACAATAAAAATAGCAGGGTAAAAATTAGCCTGCCCATTGATAGACTTGGGCTTGTCCACCAGACTCTTTTGTTAACTGTACTAGTATGTATCTGTAGGGAACTTGGTAGTTATGTGGGCAGCTGATGTGATCTCTTATGTGCCTAGTACAGGTAGCTACTTCATTCGTCTGCTTCAGGTCAGGCAGGTTTTCTTAAGGATGGAATATTTATGTGAGAGATTATAAGACTTGAAAGTTTAAATTGATTTTAGTTGTAGACGAATCTTTTGTTTGATTTAAATTGTTTGTATAGTGGAGAATGAATTTTAGTTACTATTAATTTTAGTTAAGTAAATTAGTATAATATAGTAACATAGTAGTTTCTTTTATTACACATGTATACGATGATAAAATCCATAAGCATAGTTTTAGGTTTCAATTTGTATTTCTAATTCTTTTAAATAAACGATTTCATCATTATTATCTGCATATATTTTTCAAGGTTTCTCGTAAAATTACACAACCCTTTAACCCCCATAACAATGAAAAGATCTAGGGAACAAGCTATCAAAGAAAACAGTACCGTAATTGTAAAGGACTAACAGTAAAACAAAGTTAGCATTGGTGTCCCTTGATTTCCTTAAATGTCGCATCTACTATACATGCAGACATATGTGTAGCAACATGAGTACCTACCTATCTAGGACTCAGGGTTGTCGACTTTTCAAATTTTAAGTGTTCTATCAGATGGAAATCAACGGGTGATGATTTTGCACATTTAGAGAAGAATGTCTTGTCTATGTCTACTCAATTTTAAAAAAGGAAAGGAAATTGCATCATTCAACATTCGTCAGTGGAAAGTTACATAGATTACTGGATAGCCACATACTACTGTTATGTGTCATGGGACTTTTCTTGCTATGGTTCTCTACCTCCTACAAATATGATCTACCTACAGTATTTAAAATAACATTACTTTATCGGAAAAAAGCTTCATCATGGCAATACAATATAAAAACTGACTGCCTGAAAACCTGAATATTCTAAGCTGTCCTGACTGCACTGGGCTGAATTTCACCCAAACTTATCTCGGAAAAATTCAGCAAATATTAGTTTGTTATCGCAAACACCACTGCCTAATATTTATGGTCAGTAGGTACTTCATACGACTCGATTTAGAATATCATTCAATTCACTTCACTTCGTGTGTCGTATATTAGTTATATTTTTTATTTATTAGTATATTTTTATTGGCCACAGATGCCTGAAATAAGGCAATAATTCAAGATACATCCCATATCTTGAATTATTCCTTTATTTCAGGCATCTGAGGTCCATGCTGATTTAAAAAAAAAATACCATTCCTTTCTGGGACATTCGCCCAGCCCCGTTCAACCCTATCCCAGGGAAGGTTCGTGATTCGATAGTATCGTTCACCCGACCTGGCCTGTCCTCTTCACGACTCCTTTAACTGTGCGACTAACCTCACTGTTTGGTTCCTGGGAACATGCCTGAACTTACCTGGTATACACTTAGGTAGGAAAGATACTATGGTACAGTTTGGTTGACTTGTAGCAACTTGTAGTAACAACGAGTATTTGCATTTTTGTGTTAGTAGGTAATTATAATTTTATGGGTAATTGCTGTTATGGGCAGGCAAAACATTTGTAGTCAACGTTTTTATTGGGAAGAAATATCTTTGGTTGTTCAAAGTAAGGCGTTTCAAAGTTATTTGTTGAAACTTCATGCACAGTAGTGGTAAGTTCTAAGACTTATAATAAGGCACTCTCTATTAGTCAACCTTTAGATTGAATAATTAAAATAACACAATATACTTTCGCTACTGAGGGATACCTTATTATGCAGTTCTTTGAAAATAATAAAAATGTCGAAAAATTGTGGCAATTTACCACATTATATCTGCTCCTATGATGAAAACATTAGCAACTCCATATTTAAAACTAGAAATGGGTAAAATTTGCTAATTTTACGAAGAAATGCTTTTAGAAACCATAGTGGTAACTGAACTTTACACAAAGAAATGGTTTTAAAGACACTCGTGCCTGGTGGGCCACTTTTGTGTTTGTAATGCTAAAGTGAATAGATGTCTACAAGGCACCTTATTGGTCAATTTCAATAGAATTTAAATAAAAGTGACCCTTCTAAGTAAACCTTTATGTGGTCAATCACTACCGAGTCTAATATGGATCTGTTGGGACTTTCAATCCGGTTTCAGACCGATATAGAGCAGATAATTGTATTGGGAAGAGTTCTTGAAGAGTTGATGTGCATACTTAGTATTTATAAGTACAGATTGTAACAATTGTATCACAATACAACGTGTCGTATCATTATGAACAACTTTTACCATGGGAACAACCCTAAAATGGCAAAAAAAAATAAGCTGTTCAGTACATTTTGTCGAGTTATGTGCACATAAATGTAATTATGGGGTAGTCGATTTTTTTTTCGCGATTTCTGTTTTGGTCCCATAGTGACCTATGGCAACTCTGGCATTTTTTCCAATTTCCAAATAATAATGCCCGTTAGGTTATTAAATAACCGTTGCAACGTCACTAAATTCCTATAATAAGCGTAGGACCATAGTATTCGACGATCCTCCTCCATACCATGTCTCAACGCTAAGCCCTCTAAGACACCACAGCCGTACGCCCAGACAATAACATGTATGTCCGTATGTAACAGCGATAATCTCCGCTACACACTATAAACCTACCCCACCCGTTAATCGAGTTTAACCCCTATAAAATAACGAGACCAATTCAAAATTTACGACATATACGAAATGTTTCGCTTACCACAACAGTTATTAATTGCTGCGGATATAGCTATAAAGCTAGGAGCACACTAGACGCAATAAACATGCCGCTATCTGTACCCTGGGCCTATTTAATCGTCAGTTTACAATAATTGGTGTAATCGATAGTTACAAGTGTTCTACAAAAGTTATGAATTTATGATTGGTGATACAGTCACCGACAATATTCGATGAGCAAGTACTAAGAATAATCCACACCTAAAACATCAAATAGTCATTGAACAGCTTTGGCCACCAAATGCGGTAAACAGATAAATGTCACAAAATTCGATCAAGTTTTATAAAATTGAGAGTCTAGTTTCTAGTTCACCAACTTTTTTTGTTTTTCCGCATATGGTGCACCTAGGACGTTTTTAATTTTATAGAAACCATGTCAATACGGCATAAAGCCATGCAATTTTGACCATTGTGTTCAACACAGTAGATTTATTAAATCAATAAATAAAATATTTTCTTGATAAAGCAGGGATTCTGCCTTTGTCCAGAATTATTAGCTAATAGACAGGAGTACAGAATAGTTTTATTTCGAAAAATTATACGAACTTTTCGATTGCAAAAGTTATTTTTGAATAATAAGAAAAATGTCAAATGATCGAATTTTGTACCATTGATTTTTCACTGCATTTAGTGACCATAATTCAGTGATTTTTGTTGTTTAAAGGTGATCACGACTTTTGGAACTTTTAGACGCTCATCGCATTTTATCGCTGACTTTATCACGTTTTTTATAGTCGTGAATCATGGCATTGTTGATTAGTGAACTGTTTAACTAAAGTATCGACGTATCCGCATTGGTGGAAAAAAGTAGAATGAGTGCAGTTTTCATCGCGTGCTGCACAGGTTTAAACGCTAAACTATAATTAACCCAGTGTTTACTTAGTTAACACCTTCAATGAGTCATTGCTCCCACTCATTTGCGCACGTACCAATCACAGTTTTGTTAACAAACAATAGACCGGCCGGCCCATAGCTTGGAGGGGCGGCTGCGCGTAAGTACGTAACTGTGACTAGCTAACGACACACAATTATTCACTTTACAATCACTCGGGGAGAGCTGTAAAACTGACCAATAAAAGTTCATTATCTATTGGTTTGTTCGCGCTTCCAACTTTTATTTTATTAGTTTACGACGGCACCCCGACTCCTCGTAAAACTAGTTGTAACCAGCTCTGCTTTTGAGCTTCTACGGCCAAATTATTTGTACGTAATTTAGTTTGATGACTGAATTATGTGGTGTTATGGTATTTTTATTGGATCGTTTATTGGTAGCTATTCGTTTGGAACTCGTTTTATTTCCAACGCATAAGTCTTTGTGTTTAATTTTGAAGACTTCTATTTGTTGTGATTCCCATTTAATATGTTTGGCTTCTGTAAAATATTACCCAGTTCATTATACGCGTGCCGAAGGAATGCTCAGCAATTATACATAAGTATTTTTATCTTAATGCGTTTTTGAAAAGAGTTATTTTAGTAGATCTTGTAATTGGTTGTTCATCACTGCATTCACTCGACTATCTTTATTAAGGCTGGGTATATAATTAATTTCGATACTGGAACGTAATTATATACCTACCCTTTCTCACGATATAGCATGCCGGTAAATAAATTTAATATTCATATGCTCTGAGAACAGATCACATGAAGGACGTCGGGGGCTGTATTTTTGAAATTATCATTTATTAAAAGCTCGCTGAAAACTTTATTTACTGGGTACAAGTGACATTTGATGGGCGTGGGGGTGTTTATGCAAAGTGCCTACTGCAAGAGGTGCACAGTTTTACGGATCGCCCTGTTTGTTCGACCGTTCATAAGTGGCAGCTACTTACCTAAGTGCTTTAACACATAATGATTATGATTGGTCAGCGGGGCCTTGGATACTGGTAGCCTTTATGTACTAGTTTGTATATAACTGCTTATTTCAATATTATCTTTAGTTTAATGATGTATTGGGTATTGAAAGCTCTAGGTAGGTAGTATCTACTGTGAGATAATTGCTCCTGCACCGTGGTATTTATTAGGTAAGAATCGTAGGCTAGTGAAGTTATTATTTAATTAAACTTTAGAGAATAGATTGTATGATAAAACTGAATAAAACAAAAAATGTTGGATTGGTAGGTAGCTTTATTAAATTGACAGCAGATTATCTTAAAAGCTGAATTGATTTATAGCATTATAATGAAAAGTGAGTATTAAAACGTGCTTAAGTACCTAAAACAAAAATAGTTAAAATGCCATCATCATCATCATATCAGCCGAGAAACGTCCACTGCTGGACATAGGCCTCCCCCGAATGGGTGGGGGGGGTTTGCCATAATCGCCACGCTTGGCAGGCGGATTGGCGATCGCATGGCCATATTTTTATTACCTAGATATTATTACTGAATATCTAAGTATCCTTAATGTGGGATTTTTCTATTTTATTACGTTAATAATTTTAAAGTTAAGAATTTTATTAAGTTAATAATTAAGTAATATTTAATTATTGAACATAAAATTACCGTCTTCCCAATTTACACCCGTACCACTCAATAACCGGGCAGAGTTCGTCCCAACAAAAGTGTACCTACAATAAATTAGAAACGTCGTAAATTCACTAAGGCGTTTTAATTGAAATCCCGGCACTTAATTGAGTGGCTAGTGCGTTCTGCGCATGCGCTCCTACTTATTTATACCAATCGCACTTATTGATACCAATCGCATGAATACAGTGTATATTTTGAATTGGTTGATGAAACTTCATATACCTACGAGGTGGAGACGACTGCGACGATATGGCAATAAATCAAAACACTGGCAATACAAGTTTACACAAATATGTTGTCTTTTATCACAGATTTGATGTCACTAATAGCAACAGACTACTTGGTATATTTTATTTCTATATTCTTCAGAATAGTAGTCACTATCCTTGACTAGCTTGTGTTTTTTTTACGTTTTATGTTATTTTTAATTTCGGTGACCTAGGATTTATAATAGCTCCAAAATATTCATTTTGTACCAGTACTCCCAGTGTTTTCATTAATTTTCGTATCGATGTCTCCACATTGTATGTTTACAATAAAGACTTATTTGGTTTATTTAGCCGACACTGTCCTGGGCATGGGCTGTCTTCCTCAATTTTTTCTAGGTAGGTCCAAAAGAACTTAGTATTTTTTACCTTTTCCTCAACCACCTCGAAACAGTTTTTGCTGGGTCGTCTCATCACCACTTCTTGCGCCGTCCATCCTCGTTCCATTGGGCTGATATAAACCGCCAAATCCTATTTTAAACCTGGCAGCCTTTTTTCCGACGCCTTATGATATTACCTGTTTTGGAGCAGTGACGTTTACTGACGTTTCTTAAACCATAATTTCTAGTCACTACCGTTGCTCAGGGTTATCCAGGGTATCCCAAGAACTACAGATAGTAAGCAGTTACGAAAAACTACTTTTTAACCGACTTCACAAAGGAGGAGGTTGTCAATCACCCTATTTTGTATATATTTTGTATGTTCGGGCTTCGAAAATAGAGAGCTAAATAGATGGGGGGAGAAGCACTAAAAAGAGAAAAAAAATACAACAGACTTCAAATGAACACCACAAAAAAGTAGGTAAGAATTATATACCTACTTTATTTTTAATTTGGAAGTCGATGTCAAAAACCAGACGAGAAACAACGACTCCCAAAATTAAAATTATTTTGTACTTTGTTGTGGTTTTTATTTTGAAGTCTGTTGTATTTTTTGTATTTTTTTAATTACTTATAATCACGCTTATGAAGTTACACCAGTAAGTTAAAATTGACCCTATAGACACTAATCGCACCGATTTATCGAGCGGCTCACGTTCACTTACACCTGCACTCCAGCATGTAAATAGGGGATGAATTAGAACACGGAGGGTGGTGAATAAAATTAGCTGTAACCTCGAGCTTCCTGGCATTTGCATTGCACTATGCAGTTAAATTGCTAATAAGATTTGGTCTTTTTGGAACTGAGTTACGGGTCTCTGTTGGATTTGACAGTGATGTAGGAGCATATTCAGCGGCCCATGTGGTTGCCGCCTATCTTCGAATTAGGATTTTCTGTACATATAGGTAATGTATACTTTGTCATGTCCACTAAGGGTCCGTATGGCCTATACCACCGTATCAAGCGTGTACCTACCGTAATTCGTTCCATTTTATTTTAATCTTTTATGTTTTATGTGAAATCTTAATAGTTTGTAACAATAATATTGTAATGTTTCTATGTAACTATTGTAGGGGACGTAGTTGGTAAAGATATTGAAGTTGAAGTTGAAGCGACTCATGTGGTTTCCAACATTTGCATAGAATAAGAGCCAATCGTGGCAATAAGAGCCACTATTGGCTCTTATTCTATGCAAATGTTGGAAATGTTGGAAGGTGAGGTTTCTATCGAGAAACCTCACTTTAGGAACATCAATGAAGATAAGCGTCCATCAATGTACTTACTTTCGAATTAGAATTTATCTTACCTATATACCATGATCATTTCCACCAAACCAGGCTCTGGGCCCTTGAGTCCCTTATTTACAGAGATCAAGCGTTCCTAGTAGTGTGTTATACAGGCACACTATTGGTCGCTAAAGGCAAGGGGAATTTCTAGAAATCTTTTAACCAACCCGGTTAAAAGATTTCCACAGTGTCCTTTACAATCTCAATCACGAATGCTGTCGTGCAAACTATTCAAATCTAAACGATCAAATTAAAAACAACTCAATTTTAATCCTTATAGGTACTAACTTGTTTATTTTTAAGCATAAACAAAATAAATAACGATTAAATTTATAGCTTCATTTGCTGCTACCATTGACCTTAATAATAAGGTTGTAAGCACATAAATTAATCGTGGCATTCTCTGTCTTAAAAATATTGACTTACGTCATTGGTTTCTTAAACATCTCTCGCTTGTCCAAAATCACTTATCTTCAATGCTAAAATTTACTCATCGATTAGTCACATTTCACACCTATAGATCTAGATTCTAGATATAAACATAAACACTATGAAAGAACGTAGACAGCCCATAAAATATGATTAAAACAATGTCTGCCAATTTAAATAATTCACACATCAATTAAAGTCGTATATCTTTCGACATTTAGATAGAAGTCTTAATTGGATATTTATGCCGGTTTCTTTAGCGTGCCTAGGTATTAAGATATAGGAGATACATACAGGGTGTTCCAGAAAGGTATGGTCATATTAACGGGTGATGTTCGGTGGCTGATATACATTACGAAAAAAATTTCAAAACATAAAAAAGGATATAAATCCAACTAGAAAAAACGATCAAAAACTTCCGAACAAATGACATTTCAAGCAGTCTGATGCCGTTGGTGACATGACAAGTGTGATTGAAGTAAAGGTAATGCCACCAACTGTAACAAACTGCTGGAAAATCATTTCTTCGTAACTTTTTGGTCGTTTTTACTAGTCGATTTAAAAAAAAAACACATTTATGTTTTGACATTATTTTCCTTAATGTGTATCAGCTACCCAACATCAACCTTAAATATGACCACACCTTTCTTGAACACCCTGAATACAATATCTAAATATAGGTATCGACATTGAAATTGCCATCCCTAGTGGCTGGGCAGGCTCCGTTACCACCTTGCTAACTGTACTTTTCACTACGACATGAGCCATTCTGTGTCTTGGGTTCGATTCCCGAGCCAGGCAAAGTGATTAGGTTTTTCCGTCTCAGTTTTCTCAGTAGCTACGCGGATCTTAGATTCGTGGCTGGCTCATGCATTACTCTTCTTTTCTGATTAATTTTGTTGCTTATCCAAGACAGTTGAATCGTTTTTCAGGGACTCGTCGAGCTTCATTGACTCTGCGTTTTTCTGGTGATCACCACTGTTGTTTCTAGCTCTCAGGAATTGCTGCGGTTGGAAATTTGTGACGGGATTGTCACAAATATAAAGACTATTAAATGTAAAAATAAACATAACTATACAGTTATGTTTATTTTTAATACTATGACTATAGATACACCACTTCTTTACCCATCGTTGAAATCACGCGTAATGTTTACGTCACTGAAAAATTGCAAACGCCGTAAGATTGCAAAATATCGCGTGAAATTGTTGGCTAATTTTTATTAATAAAACACGGATATATTGAATTTGGATGGGATTTATTGTAATTATACAAAACGATTTTGTCATAATATATCGATAAATTATAATCTATTAAAGATTTATTACAATCTTACGGAATCTGCTATTTTTCAGTGACATATAAAAACTATGCTATAGTATGCGCCAGATAAACAAAGAATAACGGTCATTGACCCACCTACTTATTGACACACTTAATTTCAAAAACAGAAATAATGACATAAAGCTGCCTGAATTGACATCTATCGTGATCCTTACTGTTCTAGTAATGAAAAACGATTCATAATTTACTGTCCGGGGGTACCTACGAAGAGATATTAAGGAAAGGTCAATTACCGTTATTCTTCATTTATCTGGCGCCTACTATAGTAACTGCCGATATAAAACAAAAGACGATCTAGATTTATAAGCTACAAACAAAAACTCTATCAAAATGTAGCGACAGAGGGCGTTGGGAGTAAATAAACGGAAGGGTTGGACCCCTCAACTTTTTCCTTAGCCAGGGCCTCTCCGACCCCCATCAGTCTTTCGCAGAGATACGCTAATTTATTTTTATCCGAGTTTCTTTATTGCGCTCGAGATTCGTGCCTCGTGGTATTGTTTAAGGGTCTGATTAAAGTCGGGGGCGTTCGCACCGGTTTTCCATTATTTAATAGTGTTATTGTACTTTAAGATTACGTAATTGTCCTTTGGTGATGCGAATTGCAGTTATCTTAATTAGATTTTAAATTGACGAATATTCGCTAAAAAAATATCAAAGTATTTTTTTTTTAAATAACCAAAACTTCAAGACAACAGTCGCATCGGAATGTCGATCGTGTGTTAACTGTCAACAAACATAATACATTCTTATTAGATTATATTTATATTTCGATAATCCAATAAATTAACGGCTACTTTGCATTCAGATGCTATAAGATTTATATTTATTTACATAATTATTTAAATTCTTCACAACAATCGGGAAAACTACGTTCTGTTTAGAGCTGGCCCCACTAAAGACGTGACAATGTTAATGAAAGGAATAACGGGACTGCATACTTACTGTTACCCCTGGATAGGGCTGCCCTGTGGCTTGAAATTCCTGTGAGCTGTTAAGATAGGGATGAAGTGAGTTAAACTAGGTTTGGAATTTTCATTACGACGGGATTCTTGATGGAAATCGAGTCTTGAGACTTTAAAGCAGAGTTCATCAACTATAGCTTTATGAAAATTCACTAACAATATTTGTACATAAGTAACATCAATCTATATAACTATTTATGTCAACTACACTTAACTGCATAGGTACTTGTATACGAAAAACTCACATGTAAGCTCCATAAGTCTTAATTTTTCACCATTTTTCCATTTTGTTGTCTTGAATTTCAGAAGTGATCGGCTTTTGTTTTTGATAAATTCATTGTACTAAGTACTGAAGCGTATCTAATTTTCTGGAATAAAGTTATCAAAGGGGACTGTCTTCCCAGTCATTGATACCATCCCGGAAAGCCAAACCATCGAAGCGTATCGTTGACCGATTTCTGTAGTCGTGTACATTCTTTTTTGGAAAGTTCCCCCTTAGTAACTAATTGATACATCTTGAACTCAATTTAAAAATGTCACAATCAGGTAGCTACTAGAAGTTTGTTACAAATTTCAAAAGCAACATGTTCTAATTTCAGCCCACCCTCTGAAAAAGAAAATCCTCACAAATAATTCAACAGAATTCGAAAGGGAAAATCGACCTATATCTAATTTATGAGAGTTAAAAATGATAAGTATCCTTGTTTTGGATCTCTTTGGGGTAACATTGTTTTTGCGATCGCCAACCCTGTCATTACCGTAGGTTGACCACCCCTGCGAGAGCCCTGACATATCGCTGAAACACTCCTGGAGTGCCAATAACATTAGTGTTCAGGAAATATGCGGTAGTTCTCATAATAGTGGTCGGATTCGAGTGTGAGTCTTACTAAGGGTTTGAACCTCATTGGTCTGATTTGAATCTCATTCTGTTATCACTCTTTTTTATTCCAATTTGACACAATACTATTTACCACGAAATATCAATTTACATTATTTTAAAGCATGGGTATTATAAGTATTTTAATGAACAATAGTGTTCGTTTGAAAACCCAATCTATCCTGAAACATGAAATTTTTAATTTCTTATTCGAAAATCCAACCAGTTGGATCTGAAATGATCTGATCTGAAAAACTGAACATGATTTCAGAAATATTATATTCACTGGTGATATGATGGTGTCATAGTGAAAGTTTTTTTTAGGTAGATATTCAATCGTGTTAACTTAAATGTTAATTTGTAATGAAACTTGAAAAGCGACGTCTGGTGATAATAACAGAAAAAACATCTTATTTTCTATAATAATTTGACATAAGAGAACACGTTAGGTTTAAAAACTCGCATTAAGACCTCTATTCCTATCATAGTAAATACTTCTAGTTTTGATGAACTTTCGAGTGATAACCAAGCGACTTTCCAGGACCCCTGGTAGAGCCCAGGAGTACCAACTCAACCAAATAATTGCTATTCTATTCACACGAAGAGGACGATTTATGCCCGGAATTATTTCCTTGTTGTTTTATTCGGGGATTTGTCACTCACCCCCTCTTTTATAATTACCCTAGATATCGAGTAAGTTTTTAAATCGAATTTATGTTGTTTCAAGGCAACTTTTGGCAACAGATTAGTTGTTACTGAATGTAATTTTAGGGGATTTTGGAAAGTTTTGCTAAATAACTGTTTTGTGCATTAACCGGGTTTAATACGGTCTTCTGAGATCTGCCGTTGGAGTTGTATTTGAATAAACTAGGTCTAAACTGGAAATATATACCTACCAACTGGATTTGTAAGTATTAGATGGAAAGAAAAGAAGAAATTAATAACTAACACTGACAGCTTATTAATAAAAGACAATAACATAAAAAGACCTATGCGAGGTCAAAAAGGCTCATATCTCACACTAAATAAAAGAAAATGATGATGAACTAAATAATAAAAAATAACAACTGTAATAAACAAAAAAAAAGTGTAACTGTATGTAGGTTCTACATTTAAACTAATTATAAACTACCGAAGTAAAATAAAGTATAAAAAAAATAGTTTCAGGTAATAAATAAAATTAACCATTGACGGCCCGATGCTCCAGTGAATGTCATTAATTGAAATGATTAATTATTTAAGATGATCATTGGAGCACATATATCATATTATATCTGTACCTACTTACCTATGAACTGTCAAAAGTGTAATGTCGTGTTAAGCTGGCCGAGAAAGAATTATGTTGCTAATTAGAGTAGTATAATTATATTTGTCGTTCATAAGAGGTTGGTAGTTTTTCTTGTTTTCCTATACCTAAGTAAGTTTATTTAGTTTCCAATGTTATCCATATTATATCCAAACAGGCAGGTAAATCCAAAAGAATAAGTATTTAACTTCGATTGTCTTATTTAGATACATAAGTACCGATCAATAGCTACGTTTAACATGTAACTATGTAAGTAGGTAACTAATTGTAGGTGCCTTCTACGTAAAAATACATGTTTTATTAATAAAACCTGCTTAGGTACTACTTATTTAAGTAGACCGTTCAAAACGACAATAAAGAATAATCCTAACTATGGTAACATTCCCAAGATTGCAACATTTAACCTAAATATTTTATTCATATATTAGGTACCTACAAACAAACATATCTAGCTACTTGTTTCAGGCTATGCCAAGATTAATCTTGGCACAGCTTCCAAAACAACCAAACTGCTTAGTTGGAAAAAGCGTGATTAAAAATATTAACTGTATGTCTAATGTCTACGTCTAATACTATTCTTCCTTATATAAAAATATTTACTTAAATGTAACATTTGATTTTTAGTAGGCTGAAAAAGTTTTGTGGTGTTAACAGAAAGAAATCTTCCTTGAAGTGTCAACTGTAAAATAACAAACGCTATGGTAGCGCCACCTAGTGGCATTGTCAAACTTTCATCTTCATTTTGAAGTTGAAACCTGGGTAAATCTTCACAAAATAGCGATTTTAACGATCTTTGAACTTCTTTGCAATAGCCACATATTTTTCAATTCATTGCATTTTGGGCGAAAACTTGATTCAAAGTAGCGTTAACGAAGAACCTTATTCGAGGTCTAAAAAGTTCCACCAGTTGTCGCTAGATGGCGCGCAATTCAATGTTGTCACGCCACCGCTCGGGTGCGGACGTTCACAGTACTAAACGGTTAAAGCGAGGGAAAATCCGCCGGCGGCGGGACAAGAGCGGATGTTTATGATGCAATTTACAGTTCGTATATTGCCAGGCACTTCATATAACACGACAATACACTTCTGAATTCTCTTTCAAGTTGTTTGGGTTTCTTGAAACCTGCACTAAGAAAATTCTTTCTTGGTAGGTACGTTAATATAAACTAAGTACCTGTCTAGGTTTTGTGCCACGACACCACGTGTCTTTGATATTATTTTGTTTATTTGCAACTGGTTATTTAACCTTACCTGTAGATATTACATTTTCGTGGATTTATGGTTATTTTTTTTTGCACACAAAATATAAAAGTCATCGTTCAATATTGGCTGTGTGAATCTGCAACAAACAAAAAACAAGTATGTGTTAATAAGTATAATATTTCGTAAGCTAATATTCAAATAACTAAAATAAAACTACTTGTTTTACAAAATGCTTAGTAAAACATTTGAAACCTATACGAACGACAATGTAATTCGTCCGCAGTGCTACACTAGCGGCATCAATCGAACCCATAAAACATCAACTTTACGACGTGACGACCTCAAATGGCTCATAAAAAGCTTCACGAACTAACTCACAGATGGCGGCACGGTCATTGAGCGATGAGCGCCATCTTCAATCGGCAACTGTGAGTTATAAGTCTCTAACTTGGAGGACCGAGGTTATGGTTTTATTGGGTTATAAAAGTTACGAGTTACGACGTTCGGCCGTCGAATATGGAGATATCGTAGGGCGAATGGGCGTGTAAGACAAGAGAACGACTTTTATTGTTTGTAAATTGGCTGTAAAATTATGAGTTCGCTCGTATTGTGCGTAATCACGGCGATCAGCTGTTATTTTATGGGATAAATCACTTTATTACCGCAAGTGGTGGTTTATGAGGCAATAAAGCTTCATTCAAATGGTCGTCAGGTTGTCTACCGTGTCGATGTGCTAATGTACATATTAACTAATGCTTTTATAGCTTTACTAATTTATTGGTTGCTATTAGGTATTTAGGTGATAATTTTTCAAAGGTATTCAAAGAGTGAATCTCTTTGAATACCTTTGAAAAATTATCACCTATCAATCGTTACGTGTTAATGACTTCTTAACCGACTTCTTTTATGTAAACATTTCGATGCGATCTTTTTGTTTTTAACGGTAGGTTTTTCAATTTTAACATTGCTCTACTCTGCTGCAGTTCTTTAGGCTTTTATTAAGAATTATGGTATAACCAAATAACAGCTACGTATTCTCCATACACTATCTAGATACGTTCCTAAATATCAACCGATTTTTAAAGATTTTAGAAATCCAATACGCTTCTATGGACCCCATAACGTTATCAACACCTATTACTTCATTAATATTCAAGAATAGATACTTACCAATAAACAAAACGGGAAACTTCGAATCGATTATAATTTATGATTCCGCTATTCGGTCATAGATGGCGCCACAAAACAATTCACTACACAATTAATATACCTTACCTCAAACATGTTAATAACATCGATTTACGATAGTTATCTAAATAGACTAAATTTAAAAATATTTATATAGGTATCTAAGAAATATCTATTATGATATATTAGTAAAAACGTAGTAAAATCGAATTGATTCTAACAGAAACATTGCTAGAAGGCATTGCTAACTCTATAATAAAATTGTAGGTATACCTAGTGTATACTGGCATGTGTAATTATTATAAGGCAAAAAAAATTAAAAAAGAACCCTATAAATATTCAAAACAAAACCACCTAATTATACTTGAACAAAAAAAAATCGATATCAATACGAGTCGTTTTTCCCCACTCTTGTGTTTTTATCTCGGCAGCCAGTAGCGTTGAAGTTAACAGCGGCTAATTATTTGTTTTACGACACGTTTACGATCATCGTCATCGTTAACTTGACGTTTACGATCATTTAACACCTCGGCCCGTGATTGTTTAGCTCGTGGATGTTATTGCCACTTTATATTAATATTGTAAACATACACTTTTATCGATCGCAAGCGGCTTCACTGAAGTTTGCCCGTAATTTAAAGCGGATTATTTTTTTGGTCAATTTGTCTAATTTATTTTTCTTGTTATTTTTCATCAGAATAATGCTACAGTCTCACAATAAGAACGAGACGACATTAATTTTATTTGTCTTTATTACAAACGGTACGGCTGGCCACAAAACACATTGGCAACAGATTCCTAATACACTTTTTGATGAACAATAAAATAGATACAAGACCCAAGTGAATTGAGCTAGCCAGTTAATAACGGAGGGAGAGAACAAGACAAAAAATAAATCAAGACAGAGAAAGAAATACTGAAGGAGAGACGTAATTTATGTGATGCACATTTGGGCTGAACAGCACCAAATAAAAAGTTATTTCCCGGTATGGTTATGATATTAATGTTCTGCTTTTATTTTGTTATTAAATGCTCTTTTGTGTTTGTTACTCTAATTGCACAACATCTTTTCCTTTTTTGTGATAAGCAGTCATTTTTAAAATTTAGTTCACAGAATTGTTTTATGTAAGAAAAATGAAAATTCTGGCTATAAATCTTAAATCCCAATTCAGTGATAAAATTAAATATTTCACGCTAAAAAAGTCTCAAGCTTCAAATAAAAATAAGCCTGAAATATGTAACGAAAAAGAAATTAAAAATAAGAATAATGTAGACATGTTTTTCGCGACCGTACCGCCTATCGCTATGAGTAAGTTATGGCCGCTGTAGGGTGAGTTACACCCTGCTTAGGTCACGTGGCCCGAGAGGGATGCCACCACCAAAAATCCGCGGGGGAAAAAAGGACAAAACAAGTTGGGGCGGCAAGTTATCTTCGTTTCATTCAACTCACACTCGCGCCGCCCGAACGTCCGTATAGATCAATAAAACTACTTTATCTCTTTTTGGCACATCCCCATCCCGTCGGCGACTTCCTAGAACGATACTTTGCTGTCGTTGCATCAAGCTTTCTCTATTGAAACAAATACACTCATCTAACAATAGTTTCTTTTTTCAAAAGTCATTTGTTTTCTCTTCTTAATTTCGAAAGTCGATTGTCATCTTTTCAGAAAAAAAATGTGAAAGCAGAGAGAAGAATTTAAAAAAAAAGAATACTAAATTCAAAAACAGACCGTTTTGTTCACGCTCTTTTGTCTTTTTTTTTAGGATAAAAAAGGAATCCCGCTAACGCAATTGTCGCTCGTTTTTTACGCGGTGAGGTCGCGTAAGAACGTTTTATCCGTGTTTACAAAGGTAATGGCCATAAAATATTATTACCGGGCTATTAGGAGCGAGCCACAGGTAGGTCCGGGTGGCAGTCGCTAGTTCATTGCCGTTGCGATAGCGCACCGGTAGTTGTAAGTAATTGAAGCTGTTAATTTGTCGTTAAAGTGCTCCTGTGTCTTGTTTGAGCGGCCGCACGTGATTTAGGTAGGTAGGTCGGCTTTTTGTTTTAATACTTTTATCTGACCATTCACTTTTATGTGGTTGCTGTAGTTCCGACTTATATATTTCAAACACATTTATTCTGCGTTAAATCCAACAAGTTTTCAGTTTTCTTAGCCTACGTAATCCCGAAAACCTTCCCTAAATATTTTACAAACCTCATTGATACTTACCGTTTAGAGAAGTGGTCGTTTTTCGGTAGGGCTGTCGCGCTGGCATATTTTGCGGCGGACCGTCTTCCGGTATCACCTAATAAAGTAATTATTCGGGTAAAGTCGGGAACTCTCCGCCTTCCCGCTCCATCGCGACTTCACTAAGTAGGGACGACACAAACGATTCGTGTCTGAATTTAAAATTGAGCAATTTGGTAATGTAATGACACCCCTGTGTTGTTCTGAGTTAATTTGGAAATTGAGCTGCAGGATAAATGCAGTGCTATCTACATTGTTTTAAAATTAAAAGAAGTCAAACACATACCGAATTGACATTAGCGGAAATCGGGCATGTTTTGTTAATAAAGTTCTAGGAGACAACAAGATTGTATTAAAAACAAAATATATTGAATCTTTGTTTGCAAAAACACTTTTGCAATAAATAATTTGTCTATGTTTTCGTATTGTCTTCGTTGTTTATTTGTCTACTCCAAAACCCGTCAAAACAACTGACAGACGGAAAAGATAACAACTTTTCTATTTATCAGACCACCAATCACCACTCACGAACAGTAAGCTCTAAGAAAGTCGTTCACAAACCGTAGAAGCGGAAAGAAAATGTGATGAAGCGAAGAAAATCGCTCTTATATCTTGTTACTACTATCCTAATACAATAAAATCGGTCTTGTATAAAGCGATGGTGCGTTAGGGGCAATCTACACTTTTCCCCACTTTCCCCAATCGCGGGAACTTACGAAACATATGTATGTATGGGGATGTTACCAGTTTTGTCACGAATAGTGATTTTTAGGACTATGAGGGGTGAGAATCTTCGATCTTGTATCACTTTACTTTGATCTTAAATATTTTATGCATATTTATGAATTCTAGCTTTATTTAAAGTACCTATATTAAACTTTGTACCAATGTATTTCAAAAGATCTTCCATTAAGTATGATTTATCACTTTAATTAACAACATAACATCTTTAAATATGTCGCCCATGTGTCCCAAATATGTCATCACCATTGCAATGGAGCTTTTAGTAGATACTGCTATGTTTTTCTTCAATGATCATGAATGAAGGATGGTTAAATCTTGACTCATGAAAATAATAGTCAATATGAAGAAACATAATTGTATGTTTATAACAGTCTTTCAGAATCTAAAGGATCTTGGCTAAGTCATCCTACCATAGATAGTTATCAACATCCTAACTAGTCTTAACTAACATTTTAAATGCTAAAGCGAGATTGTTTGTTTGTTGCTCATTCAAGCTTAAATTACCGAACAGGTTTTGATCAGAGATAGAGGTTATAGGCTACCTTAACGCGAACATAGCCGCGGGCATAAGTTCGTCATTCAATTTATTTAATCTCCAAGATTGCTAGAATTATAAAATTTGCTATAATTCGGACGGTTTTCTTTTAAACAGAATGAAGATCTTAATCTATTACTATTCAATTATCATTAGTATCTAGTATTAAGACTTCAGGTTAACCTGAAAACTTTAAAATATGAACTTCTTTAAATTTTGAAGTAGCAAGTCTAAGGCAGATACAGCAATGCGCTCATACTTATATTGTCCGTATCAAACAAAAGTTTGGTCACGCTTAATGCCTTTACGACTGTCTAGGGTGACATAAAGAAAATGAAAAACATTTTGTATTATTCTTGTTGCGCTGTTACGCGACTAACTTCAACGACCCTCCGTAGGAAGGCCGCATACCCGCGATATACACCTGCGTTTGTCGCGGATTGTGAGGATGTAAGAATTAGTTTTACTGGGTCTGAATTAGGGAGAAAAAGCTGCTCATGATTTGTTAATTCTATGAAGAGTTTGTATCAAAATAAATGTACATTTGGTAAGCGATGGTGATGGAGTAAACAAATTATCCGTAGGCACGAACATCTATGAAGAAGTGTAAAGTGTTCATCGCCAAATATAGTTTACAAGATGTAAGTCATGTGAGCTTCATGTGAGCTTGTAGTTAGTATGATGGCAAAGGTTTTCGTAAGTAGACACAAGATGAGCGTCCATAAATCTATGTCACTGTCGGCCGATACAATTCGAAGTATATAGGCACCTTTACAGAATTTATTGATGTCAACTCGCCAAGAAAATTACATAAATTCTACAGTTTACTAACCCACAAAGTATTGTTCATGCACCCACTTATCTTTTAATTAAATTCTGCCTATTGTCACTAGATTTTTATAATTGCTGTTACAATGCCATGGAGTGATTAGTGATTACAGACAATTATTGCTAATAATTCGAATCGTGCCGGATCTATTTGAAGAAACACCATTGACTGTTTCTAGGGGAAAGAAAACAGCACTTCTGTTTAGTCAAACAAGTATATTGTTCAATGTTTTTGTCTCGGTAACCATATCATGATCTCTGGTCCTCAAATTAGAATTCCGTGTGTCGTGTGTATCAGATCTATCTTCTGTAATAAAATTTATTTTAAAAAATAAACAGTAGATATAAAATGAATATGCATGATCCAACTTTTTATTTTATCTATCTATTAGTTTGACATAGCATAAATCACGTATCGATTCAAATGCACATACATTATGCTAAAACGACGTAATTTTTTTAAGATAAATCGTGGGGTATCAGCGAGCCTTAGCTGTTCCCTCCGTATCCAACGGTTTTTGCTTAGACAAATATCCGCAGAAACTAGTTACGTGTTTGGACTTGTTTATGTCGACTTTTTAATATTTATTACCTGCCTTGATCTATCTTGGTCTGGAGTAGCAAGTTATTTGGGATTGTTAAATATGGTATTTTTTGTTTAATTAGAATTACATTAGGCCGTGTCATTGTGATTCATGCTATTAAAGACAAACGAGTAAGTATCTACTACACGATGATTCACTCTAGTCGTAATATGTTTGTCTTCTTCTAGACTTTTCACTCTTATTTAATTGTTAGATGCTGCTTCAATTTAAAACAATTTGTCAGAATCCAAATCATCTTCAATTCCTATTGAGATGATAATCATTACCACAGTACCTAGTAGTCCAACTCTTTCAAAAATCCGTCTGCAACTTTCAACACTTTCCTCAAATACCTGTACAATATTAAAGTAAAACCACACACTGTATCCAACAAGAACAAACAAACTAAGTGCGTCATTGAGCTATCAACAAAACGCAAACATAGCGATACAAATACAATGTAAATTAGTAAGGAAGCGAGCGGAAAAGCCCGGGTGTTGGGTGTTGAATAAAATTCCTTCACTGTTAGTATAATTTCGTAACATAGTCTCGAGCGGGACGAGGCAGCTATAAACTTGTCAACTCAAACTATTTCTGGGCTGTTTGTTTTCCTTTTGACAAATCTTGTCGCGACGCCATCTTAGTTGCATAGCTGACGGTTTGATACCGCCTTCGAATTAAACTTTACTGGAAGACTGTTAAGAGTAATGAAGTCAGTGTACTGTTGAATAATGTGAATTCTTGTATATTTAATCGTTGTGGCCATGATGTGGAAGGCTCTTGTCGACTTGATGATGATGTGGCTGAAAGTAGATAAAGCCATCAGTCATTATCAATCCATCTTTAAATCATTTTGTTTTCTACTTTTGAAGTACCAGAAAGTAATTTAAATCTGACCAACCTTGTAAGACAAAGATAAATACGTAACACCAAAACAATATCCAATATCGGTAACACTAAAAAGATAGATGAAAAATATTAAAATTAACTCACTTAAAACATTTAAATTTATATGCACTTACTCACAGGAACTCAATAACTCTTCGATGATGTATAGACGGTGTACGTAATGAAAGGGAGACAGTTATGTGTAATATTTACCCAAAAATACCGGTAATAAATAAGGAGGTGTGGGTTGTTTTGCCGACTGAAACATCGGAAGAAAAAGAACCTTCGTCCACGTAGGTAAAGAACAACTCTGGTGGGATGGCCGAACCTACGTCAAAGAAAACCTGAAATAGCATCAAAGAATAGATATATATGTTAGTCTTTCAGTCACGTTGTGTTTAAAAGTAAAATATTGCGTTTGTTTAACTAACGAATGATATATTTTTGTAAAACTTGCCAGTAACAAGCAGGGAGATTTGTTAATGAATGTTTTGGTGGAGGTGACGACGCAGTGATTAAAATTAATCAGATCCTTCGTTCCAGATAATCTGGATACAAATATTTTTTGTTAGTATAAAACAGAATTAAGTACCTACCTTTTAATTTACATAGGGTTTCAAGGAAAATATGCCTTCAAAATACGGGTTATATAAGGTTAACTCACATCATAGTTACTACAAAATTTTAAAGTTGTTTTTTTTTGGTCAAGTTCTCGGTAATAAAATCTTAGATCATTTGAAAAAAAATCGTTTGAAGTCATACGTCACCTGATAGTGTCTACATTTAAGTGGTCTCCCACCTCCAAAACTAACTAGGTTTTACTAAGTATAAAACATAATTCATAAATATTATATATCGCGGTCACATAACTCAGCTCGCGTCCCGGGTTCGCTCGTAATTCGTCGTGTGTGGCTCGCGACTCTTCTCCGCAGTGCCTTCGGAAATATCGCTCTAATACCTAATAGGCGACAAACAAAAATGGAACCTATTTTCCAAGGAAATGGGTCCTAAATTGAATGAGTGAAAAGTGGTGGTTATGGTTGTAAAGGTGGTGAAGAAAACTAAAACCTTAGACAAGAGATCTATGATAAACGTGATTTCGGTAACGAGCACCGTCATCGGTGATGAATGGTCACGACTGTTATTTTTCCGTGAAAAGGGGAGAAAAAACGAAAGTGTGAAGGGACGGCCTCACTAAATAATATTGTGAAAAATAGTTTATTGTTAGATCTCGTGATTAGATGTAATAAAGGACGGACGGGATGTAATCTTTTCGAGGGAAAATTGTTTTCATCCACTAGCCGTTTGTTGTGGAAGAAGGATTATAATTTGCCGATGCTCCGCGAGAGGGCGCCACAAATCAACTTTATGGTAAACACACATGTATAGGTTACATATAAGGATGGATCACACGGGTTGACAAATTAATGTCGGATTGAGAGTGGCACTCCATCGAGTTTTGACAGTATTTTCAAAATAAAGTCGATTTCAAGTAACACAGTTGGTAAATAGTTCTAAGTAACAACCATAAATCTTTAGTAAAACTACTAAAATAAATCACGAGGACGGATATGCTTACGAATTGAAGATGTCTATGAAAAATATTTATTTAAGTAAATGTAGAAAGGAAACAGAGTCAATAGGTACAACTTTTCCAATTATGTATCCAAGAATACAGACCGTCTCGAAAACGATTGTATTGCTATATTTAGAAGAACATATAGAAGTTAGCAGTGACAGACAATTTCTTAAACACCATCCATAAGAACGGGATTTTAGTACATTAAATAAAAATAATGACTAACATAACTGGAAAAATGTATAAGTATAAGTAGGTACACCTCTCCCTTACCCTTCCTTTACATATTGATATTTATTAGTATATTATTTAATATTGTACTTATATATCTATTTTAAATTATGTCTGATTGTAAACCTATATTGTATTGTATGATGTTTGTAAACCTAACTTCTTTTGTTCAGTCCATCCAAAGGTTGTATGTAAGAGATTGCCCTGTGCTATAAGACCGACCATTGTATACTTGTTTTTATAAACGTTTTTCCTGTGATTGTTATGAGGTGTACAATAAAGTACATACTGAATAAATACTAAGTATAGTACCTATAAACAAGTACTCTTCAATCTAGCTGACACAAATTATCACGATTTGGCACCATGACTGACATCCGATTACCCTCTGCTCACCTCACGAATATCCGCAAGAGAAATTGTTGTATTTATTGCAGCAAAAAGACGAGAAAAACATCCACATAGGTACTTAATAAACGTCAGATACTCTACAAAGACGTTCGGTAAAGTGGCGAGGTTTTATTACAAATCATACCGAGATTTATAGTGTGTGTCGTCGACCACTAAGCACTCACAACTGAAATATGGGGATTCAATACCATGAGTTCGCACTCGAATAATTTTCTTGAAGGTGGCAACATAGATATTATATTCTCTAAGAAATGGGACGGATTACAATTTTGGCAGTAAACTTCAAGTTCGTTCTATATTTTCAAGAACATATCAAATGAGAAAACAAAACAAATATGTTGTACGTTATTTACCTATTTCGAGATCTGTTGGCACCATGGGACCTTTGGCATATCGTCAAAATACAACATATAAATACAAACAAAAGAACTACCGAATTCTAAAGAATCTACTGAAAGAAACATTTAGGTACTTATCATCTAGTTTGGTACTTAGTCATATCCTCATTACGAGATAATGAGATAACAGCATCAGTAAATATAAGCATGTCATCAACATAAACGAACAAAGCATCAATCGGAATGCATCTTATTATGAATAATCATTCTTCACCTCCACCGTTAAAGATTCTCGCTTAGTACTCACGCCTAGCGTCTCACATTCTCCACAACAATGGCAGCTCATCGCCAGTACACCAGGACTGCGCACGTCTCCGCGATGTTGCCAACTCGATATCATCTTATTTCCTTGGCATCGACGCCAGCGACGACCGCTTGATTTATGTCCTACTACCAACCTACAAAACTTTTCGGATTAAATAGTTTTTTCTCGTTACAATATTTGCCAACTTTTTTTTTCTTCCATTTTTTTCTGGTCTCCTCTTTAATTTACATTGTGCGTAGGTTGCCTTTGCATATATTTGCATGTAGTATTTATTTTGGAACAATAAAATGGTTTGCTAAGGTTTTGTAAATATTATACGACGCTGTCTGCTGAGGCGTGTGGACACATAAAGCTAAAGTCGCATTATTCTTTTTATTTGGAGCACAAAAATACAAAACACACACGTGAGTAATGATTCGTTGCGAAGGAATTCAACAGTGAGTAGGTAAACAAAACCGAATTTACTTACAAACAAATGTCAATAAAGGCGTAACTAAAGTGAGAACCTAAAATAACTATCGCTTGCAACCCTCAAATGCCCGACCTAATGGTGGCACATAACAAACTGTTACAGAAATAAATAGCAAGAAAAAGAAAGATTAGTCTGAGCACGTCGACCGCATTAGCCGTGCCCAAAAATAAAATTAATATAAATATCGTGTAGTAGTGTGAAAGTTCACAGCGGCGACAAACGATTGCGCATGCGCCTAGTAACGGACGCGTTTTTAAAACTTCCGTATAATTGGTCGTGTCTTGAGAGATGAGAATTTATGTGAAGGCCCTACAGGTTAGAATACCGTTGATATTTTGAATAATGAATTTTAAATCTCGAAGCCTTGTAGCGGGTAACGTTTTACTGGCCATATTCTGTTTGAATAAACATTTACTTTTTATCAGACCGTTAAAAGAATTAGAATAAAGAGTGTGTGAATCAAATTACACGGATGTTGCCACATTGTCGCTGCTGGTTTTTATTTCTAATGAATCAGAAAAAAATAATTTTCATTAAAACTGGATACCTACACAACAGCAAATGCTTCGAGTAACTTTTCAGTCGTTTTTTTTCACGCGGTCGTGTCATGTTTTGTGAAATTTACGCCCAGCTTAAAGCGTCCAAAATTTTAGCTTGTGCCGTCCAAAATCCTGATAAATGTCCCGGGCGGGGGGCGGATCGCTGCGGGAAAAAAATCACAGTACCCCTTTTAATATTAATATTGCTGGCGAAGCAAATTGTGTTAGATTCTAACGTTATTTACATATGAGTTTTTTGGAAGAAACATTTTGATACTGAATATTTCTTTTTGACTGACAAACCAGTTGCTGCTACTCTAAGCACCATCTTTCCAAAAATAAATACCATCAATTTTCACCAGCAGTTTTTGGTATCGATACCAAACTCTTAAGCCGGATTTACATTACGAAACTAGTGGCATGAAAGTAGTTTCGTGACATTAATTTCACCAACAATTTCACGTGTAAACGTCAAGTTTTACAATGCATGCATCGATTTCACGACACTGAAACAGTTTCGTGATGCGCGCGATTTTTGGATAAAACTAGTGTCATGCAACTAATGTCATCGTATAAACGCGACGCGAAACTAGTGTCGCGAAAGTGCCTGCGCTGATAGGACGTGTGTTTATTCGTCGTGCTTGGTTTCTTGCTAGCCAGCCTCGAATCCACCAACATCTTTTCTTTCGAGACAACTTTTCTTAAGTTTTTACTATAACATTTGTATGACAACATTTTGCAGTGCAAAATAAAGCTTTGATGTTGGCGGAGCCATGAACACAGACATACTGTGGGTTTCACGACACTATTATTTTTAATGAAACTAGTTTCACAGGTACTGAAAGTAGTGTTATGAAATTAATTTCATCATGCATGAAACTAGTTTCGTAATGTAAATCCGGCTTTAGGTCGAAATACTTCTAACAATAGACGATACAGTGCCAGCGTACATGGACGGCTCACGTCACGAGGGCCCGCACACGTCGGGTGGGGATGTAGATAAATTGATGGCCACTCCGCGCAGGTACGCGGGGTGGGGCAAACTTGGGCGAGCTCTTTTGAAAAACGAACCCCTATTCCAATCTTTGAATTCAAATATAATTGGTTGTTCGAATTTTTTGACGTTTTGGTTGGCAGTATGGTGGTTATTTTAAAAAATGGAAACCGAATCTGAATGCTTAAGTTTCTAATTCTGTTTTTAAACACATGATCAACATTAATTTCATATTCAAGATCCAGAGTTAAAATAAAAACTGCAGTGCCACTGCCAACATCATTCTGAAAAATGGTAATAACTTCTCTTGTAGCTTGCGGTTAAAATTTTTAAACCCTTTGTTGAAACCCTCTGTAATCCTTATAGAATTTACATACAAATGTAAAGTATTTTCACATTAATCTTATATGCGTTAACGAATGTAATAAAATCCTTACAGGCTGGGGTGGAATCTGAGACAATTTGCCAGTCTCGCCCCTTCGTAAGCCCACCTATGCGTCTTTCTTATTGCCGCCTAAATCTTGAATATACAACTAAGATTAATCCCGTTGAAAGAAAGGGTGATGCAACCCTTTTGAGGGATGTTTGCGTGAAAAAAAAACAACATTGGAAGATTTCTTTGCTAAAAGATTTTTTTATCAGCCTTGCTTAGAACACTATCGGCTGAAAGCAGTTGATCATTAACATAATTTCAAGATGAACAATTTTAAAGATGTAGCAAATGCCATAACAGCTTATTTGGATAACAATAATGACAATTCTAAACTCCCCGTAAAAGGAAACATCTGTGTATAAGCTACATAATCACCAGATTAGTAAGAATTCGTCAAAAATGCTCACGACAGAGCTAAACTAAACTAAAATGTCGTTTAACAAAATGTAAACGCGGTCTCCACGCGTGAGCTTCCATTTCGTGTCGGTTATTGAGGTTTAATTACTTTTTTTATTATCGTGAGAAATACCTAGGTCGAATTAATAACGGCTTCTAGGTGATAATTGCTCGGTTAATTACCAAACCAGATACAAGTCTGTGTGTTCGTTCGTTTTTAAGGTGTTTACTTTATAAAGTGATTCTATTCAAATGGAGGTCCATTAAGTTTGATTGATGTTTTATGGTTAGTTAATAGAGCTACCAAATACTCGTTAAGTGCGAATGTGGATTTTTTGTTTGGGGATCAGTAAAAGAAGGCAGTTGATGTTCTGTCAAATACTTTTTCATCGTGAAAGGGAATGAATGTTGGGTCCAGAATAGGTTACCTACTTAGTGTTTAAGTAAAGAAATAGGGAGACCAATATTGATGATTGTTGTCTTCCACGAGTATGTATTTCAGCGGTCGATATTCATTATTTCCACGGTAGAATACTCGCAACCCTTATCAAGGGAAGACGCCCGTTTTTTCTGGGTTTTCCCAAATAATTTATTTAGCGGGCCGCCGTCAATTTATCTCTGTGGGAGCTAATTTCGCGTCGGCCCGGTGGCTGGCTGGCGCATGCTGTAATTCAACAAATTGCGCGTCCTATTGGATTTATGGGCTCTCGCACTTGACGGAGCGCCGGCGCCCTTCTTCCATTGTTCTTCATGCTGCGTGCATACTGGTCAACATCTGGAAATAGAATAGAAATCGTGTTAGTTGCATTTGGGGTCGTCGTCCGTGGCGGCATCTCGAGCATTCGTTTTAGTTTTGTGCCGACTTAAGTTATGTCTGGAAGCGTTACGTAACGATTCGCAATAAAAACATGTGCCATCATTTGGAATTAGCATTTGTTCTGAACGTCAAAGCGATTTAGCGTCAAGTCAGCTCGTTTTATTTCTTTGTAAGTTCTTCTGATTTCCTTTCGTGTGTTGGTTGTGTTGTGCGCAGTCTGCTGCCACCCTTATCTCCTCTGCAGTAGTAACACATAATCGTATCAATTATTCGGTTCGCGTCCCTCTTCTTTATTACTTTCCTTGACCGGGATGGTGGGTGAACCTTTTTGTACTACTTTGACTTTTTGTGAGAATTCCCCGGAGGAACGTAGGTGTATTCTTGTTTACTGCAATAAATTACGTACGTACTGATTGCATGGACGTTTAATCAAATGTTTGACCTACATTCATTGTAAAAACCTACTTCGTATAAATTGTTATCGTGTCGTTTGTCAACGCATAAATAAAATAAAAGTAAACGTGAACAAGAAAACTCAGTGCCAACGACTAGTTTATATCGAAGTTTTCTTTTTTGTTGGTTCATGTTGTATTAAAATAAAGTAATTAAATTCCCTGAAAAAATAATAAAATAAGATATTGTAGTAGTGCGTGGTGAGGCGAGCTCGAACGTTTCTGTTATGTGTTTCTTTCTGCTGACTGTGGATCGCCAGACAGTCCTCCCTCGCGCTGCCTCGCGAATGGGCCATATCAGCAGCACTGGAACTTTATAGAGATGAAAAAACCATTTGAATCGCTACAACTCTTAGTAAATTCTCAATAGTTTTTCAGAGATGTGTAAAATCTCTGAGAATCTGTTTTTGATGCAAGTCAAATTGATACCTTTCTATCATGTCTAATTGTCTATTTCAAATGTTAAAACTTGGTTTGACGTTCCATAATTATGACTCGCGCACTTACTTACACCTAGACACTTCCCAACTATGTTAGGGTTGGTTTTCAGTCTAACCGAATTACATTTCTTTCAAACAATATCGAATAGGTATGTAGGTAGGTATCATTACATTAAGTACTTCTTAAAATATGCTTACCCCATCCATAACTTAAATTAGCTTTATGACGTAATACAACTATTTACGGTGAAAGCTTTGTTTCAATTTAAACTTTTTTATATACGTAACCGATTTTTAAGTGTAAAATCATTTGGCAGATCCATATGATTCTACACTTAAAAATCAGCCTAATTACAATCCTTAGTTTTGCCTAAGTCAACTATATACAACTTTTTACCAGGTTGTTTTTGGTTGCTTTGTGCAGGGTGCACCTGAAAACCGCTCCACTATCTCATATAATATTCTCTGAAATATATCACATAGATATAAAATACAACTAATCAAACAAAGTGACTCCCACAACATTATGCTGACAGTTATTTAAATAACACACCTAAATGATAACTGTCACACACGCAACCGCTCTGAGCAGATCCACCGTCTTTGTAAATCAGCATATGCAAAGTGGTATAGCAATAAATCTAGCTGCTCTTGCTCGTTCTCGCATCATGTTACATCTTAATTTCAGAGCCGGCTCGACGCAGCCTGCCTGCCAGAGATACAGCCTTTTATCAAATACGCATTACGCTAGAAATTAACTTTAACTGAAAAAAAAATTTTTCGCCGTTCCGTGAGCGTAAGCGATAAATAATGAAAAGCTGTTAGAATGCTGAGTTTGTTTTAACATGCCCATGGGGCTCGCGCGAAATTATTTGCATTTTAAGTCCGCCCTTGTTTATGAGAACGTATTCCGATCTGATGAAATATCGTCGTGCGTTTTAGATTTTAAATTGTTACCGACTAGTGCCAAGCCGTATAAATAGAAAATACTGCTGAAAATCGTCACATTTATCTCCTCAGCAATATGCTGAAATTATGCTTCCAATTATCCTAAACCAACAGCGACGATAACGAATTTTTCATACATTGTTTAGCTAACCCCGCTTTAATTATTTATCTCGAAAACGAATAAGCTATTTGCATTTTTAATTTTTTTATGATTGGCGTTTTAATTAATTTCGCTTTTCCTTTTGTTTCAGGTGGTCGTCGCGTGTAATCATTGTCGATGCTTTGGTAGGTCTTAGGGCCGAGCTAGTGCGTAAGTTAGCGCGCTCCATGTATCCGCGGCTAGTGATGTGTGTCCGATTGTCATATTGTCGCCCGGCTCCGCACGCCCCGACGCGGTTTGACGTCGCGAGATCAAGATATCAAAATCGACTGTCGAATAAATTTTTACGCCAGCCCACACGAACGCTTAGGCAATCGACTGCCAGAGATTTATTGTCAAAATTTCCCGTTAGTAACGCTTACCGAGCACACTCCGCGTATCACTATTTCACAAATAAAAGAACCAGTCGCGATATCATCGTCGACTATAAATTATATGAAGCTCGGATGAAAAATACGCAATTCGGTCTTCGCTTATTTATCGCTTAGCTTGACTTACATACGAATACATTATGTTAATAAGGCGATGATGTTCAATAGTCACATCGATTAATATTAATCGATCCGCAACGATATGTTGCGCAACTGTGGCGAAGTGAGCCGTGCGCTCGTCGTATATCCTGATAGAACCATTAGAAAGCGTACAGTTATTGTCCAGGCGACATGGCGTTAGTTGTGAGGCTGTGCCTATCTGTCGGGGTGATCTGCTATCATGTTCCATCGGGACGGTGGCTGCTCCACGCTAGGAATAGGTCGAGTTCCCGCGTACTGTTCCGTGATATATTGTTCCGCATCTCCGTGTATAAATCTTGAACGCCTGCTGAGGTACACGGGACGCGGCCGCCGCGCCGCAGCTCCGAGCTTCAAATGGAATTGTGTTTTTATTTATCGTGCGAATCGTGCCCTACTATCGCTCACTTGAAATCGCACTTTATCTGCCAAAACGCGGTGTCGAACCGAGGTGGGGTTTACAGCTCTTTATAGTTACTATTTTTGTTTTTATTATTGCGATGCCGTCTTACGATTGGAGTACATACTACATACAGTACCTACGCGTTTATTTCTGATGGAGCGCTTGCCAATAGTTCGTATCAAGATGAGTTCATTTCCTTTCAAATTATTTGGTAGCGAGCTGATATTGAAAATGCACTAGGAGTGTGAATACGTCCACTGCGACTACGGGAATATCATCTCTTTCATATTTCTCTAGTTGGTAGGTTATCATAGATTGTGATGTGGAGTTTGTAATACTCAATGTTTTTGACCAGAAATACTAATGTTATACGAAAATCGAATTTGATTAGTACCAAGTTCGTTGTCATTAATGTTCACTATCGTACGTCGCAGTGCATGTTTCGAAACAAATGATTGTAATGTAAATATTAAGACTTAGTAATTATGTACTGTAACCGAAATCTGATGTACAACGTCTGTATACGTCTTGAAACGCATAATAGTGATACATTTACAGACTTTTACTTACAATATATTTTACTGGCGCGACGCATTCGGCAAATGTATACTTACCGTAATTTTTATGTATATTTGTGAGAAATTTGACTAAATCGATTTAAAATTGAAGACGATGTTTCGTGCCTACCAATTTTTTCTATAAACGTATTTAAACATTGAAGTCCATTGCGTCCCGCCAGAAATCCTAAATACGTAACTACAAAAGCTTTAGTATGAAAAAAAAATATTCCATTTATTAGTCTATAGCTATTAACTTATTCTTAGAAAAATAGATTACCTATAGTCACTTAAAAATGACATGAATCAAAACTAGTTGTGCCCAGTATACGAATAGCTAATTAAATTTAAGTAATAGATAATGTAATTTATTATAAGATACAGTAGTGGTAATATTTTTGGATTCCTATAAACATATACGTAATTTTTTCTTCTGTATAACGTAGAGACACGAATGATCGTGTAAGATTTCATCGAGATTCTTTCGGCACATTTACTTTTAATTAACGCCCTTCGAAGTGCCAAATTCATTTTTTTATTAATCATCTATTCATCTAATTACCTCTGTATAGTTCCTTTTTAACGTAATAATGATTTTATTGTGTTAATTAAAACAACGATCGTATTGTTGTCGACTCGCACTACTTACCTACCTGAAAGAATCTCGATGCAAGTTTTATTGAACTTTTGTTACATATTGTAAATATTAAATACTTATTTATAAAGCTTCTTAATAAAAGATAGATGACAAACTTGTTGTATACTATCCACAGAATTCGAAATTCGTACACTTGTTTTAATATTTCACATATATTTTGCGACATTTTGAAAATGATAAGTTTACAGTTGAACGAAATCGTTAATTTATTTTAATTCGAAACGTGCTCATGAATGTAATACGTACATTTTGTCCTTTTACGAAGCATTTGTCATACGTAAATAGGTAGGCCCAATTTTATTGTAATGTAAAATAATTATAATATAGAAATAAATGAAGAGAAATACTTAAAACTTGAGGGATTCTAGTGTAGAGAATGATTTAAATGTTTGTGTTTCATGATTGTAACTGTGTGAAAAGTTGTGTAATATTATATTATATTACCTATCATTACTTATTATTATGAACGGAACGATATTATAATTTTTTGTACAATATCGGCTATAGTGCGAGATGGATCTGCATTAAATAAAATTCTGTTACTGTACAACTTGCTTTTATTTTTATTTATACAAATACCTCCGTTCATACCGTTAATGGCAAGCCCAGATCGTTTTAGGCGTAGGCCAAATTAAATTAGGATCACGACTGAAAAAAGCAAAATCTATTCTTTGCTGAAGAAATACTGACCTATTTCCAATATTAAAAGACACAAAACACGCACATAACACCAACACACACACGATGGAGAGGAGACAAATTAATAGTCTTTTTACTAAATGACAATATGGATTTTTTTGTATGCAAAATGAAGTACGTACCTACTTATTAGCTTTAGAAAGCACTTACGAAATATTTAAAGTAACTATCGGCGATGAAGTGATAAAGCTTCAAAGTTGACAATTAGAAAGAGAAGTTCGATATGGACTTTGACGTCAAAGCCCAAAACGCCTATACAGCTGCCATACGAAACAGCATTTTCGCGAGAGGGACAGATATATTTGCTTAAAATAGTTATATCTCGTTGGTTTTTCGATCAATTTTGATTCTATTTTCACTGTAAGTATTATATTTTTGTAAATTTTGAGATAAACTGTAGATAACAAATGTTTTTTTTCATGCATATCCCTTATTAACGATACTGATTGTGGAAAACTCAAAAATTTTTGGTTGGGATTGGTGTTATGGCCATGGGCTATCGAAATGTCATTTTGTCATTTCGACAATCGCTATCGTCGATAGAATGTCACTGTCATTTTCTGTGATCAAAGATCTTTTTAGTCGAGTAGAAAGTAATTTAAATATTAATTAAAAGTATTTTGATCAAAATAGGGGTAGTTCCTACTGGTTACCACCTATTTTTTTGTCATAACTTTAAAATAATATCAGAGTGACGTTGCTTAAAAATTAGTAGAATTGTCCCCGATTCTACAAAATATGCAACGTTTGTATTCGTATCTCAATCGCAATCTGTCAAAAAAGCCTTAATTTGTCGATACTTTTTTGTCAGATTACAACGCATGTCAGCGAATGTGGACGTTGCTTAAAAAATAGTAGGATTGGCAGTACTCTTATTATCGGATGCATTTTTGCCAAAAGTTAAATGTACTCCTTGTTGGTGGGTTAATAAACCCGATTAGACACAAATTACAGTTGCCTTGTTACAATGTAACATGCTTGCTTTCCGTAATATAAAGAAAAAAGAAAAAGTCCTGAAGAAAAAGTTGCAGGGACTGACTTAAAATGGCGGTTTGTGCGGGAAATCGTATTGAACAAGCTCGTATTAAACAGGTTCTACTGTTTTTTTAATTTATGTTTTTTATTTACGATTACTTATGCAATCCTTGAATCTCGGGATTTTATTAAATTTAATAAACATATTCTTAGAAGCCGCCTCCATAATAACTGTTGGCCAAAAATTGTCTTTAGCTAGGTATTTGCATCCGATTATTCGACTTCTAATTATTTCTTTAAGGTTCAAAATTTCAAAAGTCAGATAATTTTTACCTAAGGATTAAAAATAGTGGTTTGACAGCTTTTGTTTCGAAAATATTTGAAACGGTCATTTATTTATTCTTGAATTAAATTATCTGACTATTGAAAAGCAGCAATAGGTTATCGGTTGACTCCAGAATCAAAACAATCAGCATTTATACGGTTGATTCCGAAATCAAAGAGCCTATTCAAAGGTTGATTCCGAAATCAAAGAGCCTATTCAAAGTATAGTTCTGCATATGACTACTACCAAAAATTCGTCCCCTCGACTTACGGAACGGACCCTTCAAAATCTTTGCAGCTCGATATGAATAATGTCAGTTTAAATTCCTGACTGGTCACTAACCGAACGAGTAACATCTGGTTATTAGCCAATGAAGATAGTTTATGACACTTGATGAAACACGAGGTGCGCTACGCTCATAAATTCAGAACTGTTAGGTATGTCTCTGCCTATCCAGTTAAGAGGCTGTGAGGATCGAAGGTTTGCGATGTTGGTTATATTTTGTAGTCTGTTGCTGAAGGGAGATTTTTGTTGTCGTTGGTTTCATTGTATTGGAATAAACTCGTTAACTCTTTAGTTTTAAACCCAGTATGGTTTTTGAGGAAGGTTACTAATATCAGAAAATCTTACACCAGTCTTGCCAAGAAGTAGCGTGTTACCCAGTTAATAAGTTGTGGAGGTCTGGTAGGCAGTCGCTGCTCGTAAAATACTGGTATTTAGCTAAATCCGGTTTGACTGGCAGCCCACCTTATAGTTGGGAAAAGGCTAGGCAGATGATGGCTTATTTCTGCGTTAGATCTTGTAGTTTTTTCTCCGGCAGAAGATTTTCACAACCTCTGGTTTACTTTCCAAACTAATAAATCTAAAATACCTAAAAAAAATTGCTTTTTCAATTTTAGCTCCTGTTTTCAGAGCGTCAATTGGATTTCTGCACCGACAAATTTCAATAAAAAAGTATGATGATGCCAGGCATTCATCTTAGGAACAGATACAATATTCTAACAAATAAATGCATTCTATTCTATTCTACATTTTCGACCAAATATTTCCAAAATCCAGTAACAACAATATGTATCCAAAATAATAAAATTGAACGATTGCGTGGAAAAAACCTAATGCATAATACATACGTACAGACGAACGGTGAAAATAAAGTATGGTTCACATTGAGAAAAGTAGCCATGGTGTCGTGCCAAACAGGAAGCGTGCTTGCGAGGCCGCCGGGATATGGGGTTCGATTCTTTCGCTACGCTATTTTAGACCTTATTTATTTACTACATACACCTAAATATATTTAAAATACTGTTTACATATTTCAAGTTTCTGGGGGTTATTCTTAGATGGTATATTCTGGCGGAGAGTAGATACCTATTTGATTTAATAGGGCCATGTAAAAGTGACTTTCTGTGAGACCAATTTTCGGTATATCTAAATATTATGTCAATCCCACTTGACATTTTCTGTAGCGCATTTCGATATCATTTTTGGAATTTCTTACAATCTTTGTCAATTTTGACATTGGCAGAATAGTCGACATCAACTCTGCTTGCCATAAATACAAAAAAAATTGAATAGACCATCTTTGTCGTTGATGCAATTTTTTTTTTTTAAGGCTTTGAAATCACCAAAGGACTCCTTCCGCTCTAGAGCGGAAGGGAATGTCAGACTCTTGCTAACTAAAACCCATCCGTGTTCCTCCTATTGCCCTTTGCGTTCAAGGGCCGCGGTATCACTTTCGAACAAATTCCGCAGCCCTGGCACTGGCCCTAGCAGGACCCGTCCTCTTTGCTGACTTCCCTTCCGGCGCGCTTGGAACACAACATGCCGTCGACTTGGGTACAGAGCTGTGTTCATAATTTAAATCAAAATTGGTTACAAACAAGGCGTTATAATAATGTTTACATGCATTGCCACAGCATGTAGGTACCTACATGGTTTATAGGATGCTTTTACATAAATATGTAGACAGCATAATTAACCTATTTCTAGTCTTATTATGTAGTTATAATGTAAACGCCAGTTACTTTGTTGTTTCCACAAGGTAATTTAAAGTGTACCTGTATCTAGCTCGAATATTCACTGAAGTAGGTAATTCTAGGATATAACTAACGGTTTTTAAAAGGAACCTTACCTCCTAAATTACATCATTACATCCTGCTTTTTTAATATTAGCTGGAAATAATTCCACAAATACATTAAAAAACCAACGGTTTTTTAGGAAATCTAACGTCTCCTTCTGAAAAGCAAGTTTTACCACAAATCAATCGAGATGCAATCGGCTTTTGAAAATTCATTCAATTAATCACAGCTGCTAACGCGTGTTTTACAGTCGTTTCATAAATCTTGCAATAATTGTGTTTTTATTTGTGGTTGCGGAATTTGTTCGAAAAAGTCACCGCGGCCCTGGAACGCAAAGGGCATTTTGACGAACCCGGATGGGTTTTAGTCAGTAAGAGTCTGACACTCCCACTCTATTTCTAAATTCAGCTGTTTAATCCGAGACAGGAATCAAAAGAAACTGAAGTTCTAAAAATACAAGAAGATAATGCAACTCCCATAAAGCCATGTATAATTTTAGTCACTCATAAATAAACGAAACTATTTTGAAAGAAACATATCGCGTCGCACTTACGAAACCCCATTCCCGTTAGGGATTTCTAACATTATTTATAACTCGAGAAACTAAGCTCCATTTTTTATAAAACACCTAAATTTTGTGGTCCGTCTGAGGTATCCTATAAATCAGGGTGTATTCGGCGGATTACCGCAAGAGTAATGACTACAGTCCACCTGCTGAGGGACTCCCATTATTTAGCTATTTGCTCAAGCGTAGTCTGCGTCCTCTTAGAGAATTACTTGTAGAGAGAACTAGACTTTGTGTTTATGCCTCGTTCAAAGTCATCTCTATCGTCTATTCTGTTAATATCTCACCGTGAATTATAGGTGAACTAAGCTGTCATTCATCAGTGCATGATGCATAGATTCACAGCTCAATTCAACTTAGTTTTTTATTATTATTATTGGTAGGCACGCGCTTGACCACTATCTAACCTGATGGTAAGCGTTGATGTGGCCGCAGATGGAGCACGCTTGCTTAGAAGTAACCTATTCACTCTTGACTTAAAGACTTTCGGGTTGTAGCTATCAGGAAACACAGACACTGGCAGGGAATTCCACTCCTTAGCTGTATGCACAATGAATGTGCGTAATGTGTGTACGCATGTACCGGTGGCGCATCGCCGTATTTCTTGTCGTCCGATGATGGAATGAGCTTGGCGGAATCAAACCATGCAATTCCGTCGCACATTTCCCAAAATGCAGCCGATAGAAAACCGACAGGCTAGCAACTCGGCGTCGATGCTCAAGACTTTGGTTTTCACGGTTATATGTTTACAGCCGATCTATTCTGTCATCATCTCACTCAGTAAACTTAGGTGTATAGTGAACTGTCATTCCATCTTGTTTGTATGGATTTGACAACTTATTTCATGTTCTCTTTACCCACGCTGACACGGTGAGATATTTTCAGAATCGCACTACAGAATAACACTGCTGTACCTTATTAGAACTTTCGTCAGTAATCTTAGGATAGATCCTATGTACTAAATTAAGCTTGAATTTGTTTAATAATAGATTTATACGAAGCATATAAACGTAAATCATATTGATGTAGGATATGAACGATAATTTATTGGACATCGCAGACACGTGGTTTGATGGATAGTTTTGAGCAACTGCAAAATTTGTGCAATGAATACCTAAGCAGATACTTGTAGGTAATGTTAGAACCCAAAACACACTTCCTGACTTGATTTGAGAATCTAGTCACTTATTGAATAATGCCTATTCAAAATTATTGAAAGATTAAATTCGGCTCTAAACAAAGAACAGTAGGCAGCTACATTTTTAGCAAGCGCCAAACAAAGCCGGGTTTTTTGTTCATATACCTGATTTGAATACCATTTCTCAATTTAGGCACCATACCGAAACACAATACAATTTTAGACATGACCAGCAATTTCGATCTCATTGCCTATCCCTCAGAATTAAAAATTTCCGGGATAAAAAGAAGCTCATAGTGACTCCACACGATACATACTATTGTCTAGGCAGGGGTTGCGGAATTTGTTTAAGACAGTCGCCGCGGCCCTGGAACGCAAAGTGCATTAGGAGGAACACGGATGGGTTTTAGTCAGTAAGAGTCTGACACTCCCTTCCGCTCTGGGTGGAGCGGTCATTCATTGCCAGTCTTTTAATGATTTCACATCCTTAAACAAAGCCTTTAAGCTAGGAATAACAAAATCTATCACATTTTTAACACATTGACATTTGTCTGCACTGCTGTCTTACACAGACAAAATTCTGTAGAAGTAGGTATATGGAAGTACTGTTAGACTCTCAGTGATATTGAAACTTTCAGAATCTGTAAAATAATTTGAAAAATCTGATCTGAACTTCCAGATTACCTAAAAAATACACAAACGATTTTGCTTCTTCAACATATTTTGTTATTTGTTTTATATTATCTTTATATTTGCATCAAGTGCAACCTCATTTTGAGTCCAGGCTTCTCTGCCCATTCCAGGTTGCCCGAAAGAGATCGCTGAATTATTTTTTTAGTTAAAGGTTTTCTATATACTTACCTATGTATTTTTTTATTTGGTGTACAAATAAGTGTACAACGTGTAACAGAATAAACGCAATACCTCTTAAGGAGTCATTGTACTCATAATTATGAACAACTTGTACTAATGGGACCAACACTGAACTCGCGAAAAAAAATCAGCTGTTCAGTACATTTTGTACAGAAATGTATAGGGCAGTCGATTTTTTTTCGCGATTTCAGGGTCCCATAGTACAAGTTGATCATAATGATGAGTACAATGACCCCTTTAGAGGTATTGCGTTTATTCTGTTACTCACTGTATATAAATAAATAACTCTATGAAATATATTTCTATTCATTTAGTTACATACAACATTAACATTAATTGCTTACTCATCAATTTTTAAACTAAAATGACTTACATAAAATAAAGGAAATACATATAAACAAGTGGAATTAAAAGGGGGAGTAGAAGAACTCCAAAAACATATTTCTTTAAAAAAATAGCGCTTTCCACTCAAAATTTCAAGTAGGTCATATAACTAAATAAACAAAGCAAACGGAGACACGTAACCGAACCCCTTCAAAAATTAAGGGCGGCTTCGGATAGTGTTTTATGCAGAAATTAAGGCTCCCGTGAAAGGCTTATAATGAACGGGCTAATTAGCAACTTGAGACTACTCACTTTATTACTTGGGTCGCCTCTTGGAAGCCTGATATCGGATTTTGGTATGGTTTAATTAGGCATTTTCTTGCTGCTTTTGTTTAGGTTATATGACCCTACCTTGACTCGATTCTAGTCTTTAAGGAGATATATTGTAGGTGAGTGTGGGTAAGAGGATATCGTATGAGGAAACTTTGTGTAAGGTTGTGAGGATTTGACCTCGATTGAAGAGTAGGGTTGGCTAGCTTGTACTTGGACTAAGTATTTAGTTTGATCTGAAAGGGCCTCTATGGTGATCTGCATCACTAATAACTGTTGAGGGGCTTGCAGAAGGTTTTGAAAAGCGATTTGGTTTTGTTTCGATCCCGGTATCGAGTACTAAGGGCGAATTTCACCAATGATAAAACCAACTGAATGTGATCAGCCTAAAAACCAAGTTTATGAGCTGTCAGTGTCATTATTTTTGTATGGAATATTGACGCTGACAGGTCTTGAACGTAGTTTAGATGTACTGATCGCGTTCAGTTTCATTGGTGAATTCCTGGAGTTGTATAGAAAGAATTCAGAGAGCGTGGAGGCGATTTTGGGCCCACTTATGCTGGTCCTGGCATTGGTGTCGGTTGAGCTCTACTTATCCCGGATTTGGGTACACTATTTTTTTTTCCAAAACCTATGTTTACTGTGGTTTGTACAAACAAAACAAAAGCACCGCAGCCCCAGCTAAGCCCTAAGAAATCAGCACAAACATCTGAACCCGAGTCGAGTGAAGATTACGACATTATCCTTCAGCCATTACTCTTATTATTCATACATCTCGTGCATGTCATACAACAATTTGCCGCTTGAAATCTGCGCACACAACTATCTGCGTGCACGCCGCCATATTTCGCGGTCAGCGGACATATTGAGTTATCTTAATTAGCTGGAGGCTACTCGCCACCCGCGATCCTAAGATACCTAGAGAGCTATGTACGGTATTATCTAGGTGGTATCTGGTAACCTTAGTCTTGTGCGTGGGTTCCGTTTAGGTTTCAAAGTATTTTAATGGTTTTTTGTAGGACGTTTAGGGATTTTTGCAAGGTCAGTTTTGAAGGTGTTTAGTATAATTTTAATCTGCTTTAAATAAGCCATCTCATCTGATCATTTCAGGCATAATACGCTTACTACTGGACATAGACCTCTCCCATCGAGTCAACACATCGATCGATCTTGTGTTTCTTGCATTTATTGCATTAGTTTCTATCCCTTAATTAGCCATTTTTAAAATAAATATTTGAGAAATTTCTTTTTCAACTATTGGCAACGTAGGAAAATCTACATCGCAACAAAAAAGAACCACAACGCCATCTATCCCACCAGCTGGGAACTAACTGAACGAAATCCTGCATCGTGGTATCAGAGTTTTCCGTGTGATTTGAACATGTATAACAGCCCGAATATCAACTATCGGACAGTTGCCCACTGGACACAACAACTGGGTCGTAGGATCCCCCCTTTTCTATGGGGTTTGCGGGATTTTACTCTCTGTACCGTATACCTCCATACTATTTTCCTATTATTAATCAAATAATTCTTACGAGCATTAAATATTTAAATTAAATCTCCACTCCTTAGTAAATCCAACAATGTGATTCAAATACGTATTGTACCTACACTAAAAATATTATTATAATAATATTCAGGTACGTGTAGTAGGGACATAAATCCTTCTGTCTACAATATCAGGCTCGGCAACTCCTGCGCAGTCGGGGCTCGATCACGAGGAAATAAAGACAATATGGAAGAGATTATTATTAATATTTATACTCAGAAACATTGATGCAAAAGTGCAAAGTTTTACCGCAGGCTACAACCAATTTTTTTACATCCATTTTGTGAAAAATCAATTAACTTTTTGCGTGATGAATAGCTTCTGTATTTTGCCACTGTTAACTTTCAATAAGTTATATAGAAAGCGGCTTATTTTAACCAAGGAAATTTTCAAATAAGATGTCTATCCTTCTATATTTAGCTTGAAAATGTCCACAAATATAGACTTCTGCTAGAGACAGTTACACGTAGGCATCTTCCAAGATTTTCCTTGATAAGTGTATTAAGCTTATCGATTTATTACTTAATAGAAGCTAAGTACGTTCTCAGGTAAGTTTTAACCATGTATAAAAATATTTTTTTAGACTGCGCTTAAAGGTAATATAATCCATGTATGTAGGTACGTTCTTAACTTCTACACGTTGTTTTACACGCAACAGGAGCGAGTAAAATATTCAAACTAAATCACCAACACTAGTCAACATAATCAATGTACCAGTACCTAAGTACCTACATAGATTTAATTCCACAAAACCATTCTGTCATACAAACGCAAACAAACAATTCACTTCCACTCGACTATTAGGCAACAATATAAATGGCCGACGTCTACTAGTCAGTGTGGCCATATGCCTAGGCGCCATACGGCCACGCTGACTATACCCCTCTATTTTCATAAACAGGGTTCGTTGTCGTACGAATCGTGCGCAGTCGAGATAAGATAGCCGCGCGTGCGCAGTGCCCCGCCGCGATCGCTAATTAAGTCTTTAGCTCCGATATGATTTTATAGTTTATTTGTTAATAGATTGTTACAAGTTGAACCAGATCTATGGCTATGACGTTTTATACTGATAAATGAAGTTAGCTTGGGTGGTTTTGTTGTAAAGTTGAAACGTTTTTTTTCATGCTGGTTAGGGACTCAATATAAAATGGTTACTAAAACGACAAAACATATGGATATGCGTACCAATGTAATATTTACATTTACATATAAATGGGCTAGCTCTTGACCTCGATCACGCCTGATGGAAAGCGATAGATGAGGTCCATGATGAAAGCGAGCGTGCCCAGAAGATACCCTGAGGCACTGGTACTCCCACACGTCGACGAAACACAGCAGGCTGCTTGACGCCGAACTCCGGTGGGAGGGTGGTCGCGAACCAGGCGGGCGTTAGCCCTACCACACACACAGGGGTTGGATTGGTCAGTCTTATAAGGTGTTAGGTGAGACTGTCCAGGATGCGCCGAGCGCTCGGTTCAGTTGAGTGTCTGATGGAACAAATTGCGCTACACGAGGAGTCTCCTTCATGCATCCTTCAATCCTGACAGATTTAAGTTACGATATCTAGATGAATCCAACGTAATTTAATTTTCTTTGTGGAAGCTTCTTTATCATCATAGGTGTAAAACATCACTAATCAGTTGTTAGAAAATGAAAATTCTTTATCAGTCATACTGCAAAAACTGTATAAATACTGATAGCATAAAAATGCGCAAGAACACTTTTAAGCATCAATTCAAAAAACAAACGTTCCCGTAATTTGTAAAGAAACAATACCCAGGTGAATTCTTTAACCTCCGCTTAAACTGTAAAGGTGTACTTTTTACATTTCAAACAATGCGCCTAACTCTTGTTTACGTTGGTGACAATACGACTGCTCAGCTCTACGGGTATGAGGGTAGACAAAGCCGCTTGCGGCCGCCTGTCATAAATGCATGATTTACGCAATTACCTTGCAAAGACGACGATAAATTACTGTTCATTTCACTACAATAACACACAAATATAATTTTACACCTTCAAAACCCCTGCTCTACTTAATTTACACCCTATTTTTTAAACCATAGGGACTAAGGTTTTATGATTGGGTGAATCGTTTAAGTTGTTAAGATGTAAGACCTGATTATTCACAGATATTGTATCGGTATTACCACCCGCTAACCTGAGGTGACGCTAAAGAAATTCTTCATAATTTTCCATTATATTTCAAAGGTACAATAAACGTTTTAAGTATTAACGATGCATGTTAAAAATTAAAGGTATAATATTGCATACAGTGCGGTTTTTTGAAACGGAAACAAAAATATATGGTCTTTTTGTGCTAATTTTAAAGGACCAATTTTTTATGTAACCTTGTTTTTACTTGCACAACCACTTTGAAGAACACCGGAGTGGTGTAAAATAATAACTTCTTACCCTGCGATTTCTGGAAGAAGCGTCGTATTTGAGCCCCCACCCCGAAAGAAAAAGACAACCTATGTGGTCTGTGAAAAAGACTCACCTACGTTACCTGGGGGTCTTTAAAACAAGAGTGAATAGGTTACTTCTATGTAATAAGTATGTAAACGATGCAGCACATCATGGCTTTCTATCAGGTGAGTATGTGGTCATACGCAGGCCTATCAAAGCAAAAAAAAAGAATACATTCTTGATAATGAATCGTATCTTAGTAAAAGTTTATTAGGCAGACTTATCATTTAATAGACTCTGGCAAACTTAACTGAAAAATAAAGAATAACAAACACCCAGAAGCTATTTTTAAAACCAACAAATTACATCTGACACCGTAGCCACATTAAAAGTTAATCGTTAAGCGTTGCCAAATCACGTCGTGTCGGCTACACTTAAAGAGTTCTGGTCAACACGGCGAAAATACGCTTAACAGCATGCACATACAAAACAGTTTTTAAGTTAAGCATGACCTTGGGACTGCCTTGGGATTCTTCACCGTTTATCTTTTATTGCAAAGTAGGTATATCACTGAGGTAAGCAGTGCCGTCAATTTTACTGTTAAAAATCGCGCTACGCCTCAAGAAAAAAATGACAAAACCTGGCGGAATCTGTTTCTTGACCGCTTTAACCTGGGGGTCTGTATGTCAAGAGTGGATAGGTTGTTCCTTAGCCAGCATGCTCATATGTCGATCATATGATTGCTTACCACCAGGTGAGATATTTTTGTAATAATAACAAGAAAGCATATCGTACTGACTTTCGCCAGATCTCCACTCTCTTATTATTCTCAATCCTAAATTAGGAATGATACTCGTGCGGCTGTAAACTAGGTTCCGATACTGAATGCAAATAAGTCCATGTATGTTCATATCCTTGTGAACAGGCCCGTTAAACTCGGAAAACCACAGCCTAAACAAGACCAAACACATGTTTATTGAACCCAAAACACAGTACACGATCCATCAACATCCAGTATCCATAATAATTATTCCTTAAACGAACAAATCAACATGACAAGAGAACTGATCTGCTTAGCAAATACAAGGCTCAAACCTTCCTAATGTGTTGTCAATCATTCTCCTTCTAACCGTTCATGGGTTGAATAATAACATGTTTTTTGTATAGACACTGGACACTGAATATCAATTTGTCGATGTGTCATGTCCTCATCATGTGTGAGGTGGAATTCCTTAATAATAGTGCGATAAACTCGCGTATGGACAGGACTGTGGCGAAAGGTGTATGGTGAATGGCACAGTTATGTCAATGATTGGGCTATTCGTTATGGGCTTGTTGTTAAAAATGTAGTAGAATGAAACATTTGATACAAGTAGGCGGGTATATCTGAAAAAAGTTGGACATGAACGGAATTATTTTTCAACTCTTTTCGAATTTGAAATTTTAATGAGCCATGTAATCATAAATTGTACGACAAAAACCGTTTTTCCTTGATTGCTCTTCATTGATACAACTTCAGTTGCTCAGCCTATAAATTACATTAAAAGCTGCGTGAAGACAATTCAATCAACCGCCAGCGTAGGCTTCAAAAGTGATGTAAGACAAAACAACCAGCAATTTATTATCAAAACAACAGCCGATCGCTTAATTCACACCACAAATCACGGCACAAAATGCAGACCCTGTCGACTATTACGCATAATTTGTCAAATAACTATTTATTGACTCATAACCTTACTATAGTTACTTATCCATCAATCAGCGACGGTTATCAAACGCCAACGCTTCCTTAGTCTGCGGTAGGTATAGTGTGTTAGATTTAGATTTCCGATTGATATTGATAGGCGATCGGTCACGTCTCTTGCGGGTTGCTACTCGACTGCTAATTAACAGGATTTTACTCAAGCGCCTTCGCTGACGTCAGTCCATTGTACGGTGTCACGCTTAAAATAAACTGCGCGTTTTGGATGATCGTGTGTTCGATCCGATATCCGGTTATGCAATAAATAAAATGGGAATTATGTTGGTATTTTGTGCTTTAGACTTGAGTGAGTGCAATATAGAAATTTTAGTTGCTTTTGGGTGTAATCTTACTTTGTTGTTGAAAGAGCCCCCGTAGTAAATACCACAGAGGTTTGAGTAGCTTTCTTCTTTTTCTTACTCATAATCCGTACTTGGGCTCTCGACATCATCCTCATCATCATAATTATCAGCCGAAAGACGTCTCCTGCTGGACATAGGCCTCACTCAAGGATCGCTAAAACAACCGGTCCTTTGCGTCTCGCAGCTCTAGATATAAGGAATTAACTAGATGACATACGTTTCTGTCATATGCTCAATACGAAACATTTTGGTTTTTAACTATCGTTGATAGAATGATTTAAATTATGAGACAAAACCTTTCTTTTTGCTTTCGAAAATAAATTGTATAAATATGAAGAAGACAATGTCGCCAGTAAATAAATGACCAATACTGAAAGCTCAAAATATTGCTGTATCAATTACAGACTAAGCAAAAGACTGTTATTTATAGCAGTGTGGTATAGCCATTAATACTGTCAAGTATAGTCAATAACCTTAATAAGGCATTATCCTTTCTAGAATGTCTTAGTCACCTTTTATGACACCTAAAGGAAGGAATGCAGGCAGCCTGTACTAAGAGAATTGTATAATAATATTTCTTCATCGATCGCTTGGAATTATTGATGATGATAATAAAGTAGGAAAGCATGTTTTTTTTTTAATTTTAAGTATGTTGATTCGATCTTTTTTACTTTATTTTTTTTATTTTTATGTTGATTCGAAATTAAAGTTAACCAACAAACACTTAATTTGTATGAATCGACTATGGATTTCGACTGATTGTCTTTAGAGCTGGATCGAAAATTTTAAGAATGAGCAGAATGTGCCTGTTAAATGTGCATAGAATATTTTATTCTTTGATGAAAAACGATGAAATCAGAAGCATGTACAATGATGAATGACACAAAACTTTGAAGTTTGCTCCAACAACCAAATTACTAACAAGTCAAGAATTTCTTACCGTAGAATTCTTCGTGTTTATCTAGGTAACACAAAACTAAGTGCCCCAAGATGCACATCTTGTTAACACCAGTAGGTCGTATTTACACAACATTCACTTATGCTAACACAGTGTTCTTACTTGTTACCAGGCGCTTTACTAATTATTCTGACGCATACGAGGAATGTTAGAGCTTTCCCTACTTATCTACGTAAGACCTACTTGGTAATTCTGAGAAATAAAAAAAGCACTGTCTTCTTCATCACTTGTAGCTGCCTTAAAGCAACTACCTATGGATTATAACAGGATCATTTCGTACCCCTATGTCCACCAACCTGAATCTACCTCGAATCATCAAATAACCTTAAATCGCAGATAATTTAAATCAGCTGTTAGCTGTATAGTTGCCACAGGACAAAGAACTATGTGTTTGTGTTCTCTCAATGAGTCCTATTTTCTAGCCATATCATTTGTAAAATTTATGAGGATCAGTGAACTGAAAAAAACTCTGAAGCTACAGTCTGTTAAAGGCCTCATAAACTTAGTTGGCACAACGACAGCTCTACTTATTTAGCACAGGTACTACCTTAACTCAGCCCCACAAATCCGCGCCGTACCTAATAACTCAAAATATAGTGTATAATTGAAATTTGAAAACACCAAAACTACTCAATAACAATACCCAAATATGGCATTACGGCCGGTCCGCCGCATAAGCCTTAATTAAATAAAATTGAAATGAAAACGCCAAATGGATTTTGCGTGCTCCCATTAATGGCGGGTTCCGTATTATTTTCGAACATTTATTATTGTGTTGTAATGCGCGTGAGTGTGACCGTTATTCATGTCTCGCTTATTAAGCTGCTTCAAAAACAACATGTTTTCATTAACGACTGTGTGCAACGCTAATATTGTTTTGTACTGTTTTAGTTTATGATTAAAATCTGTTGTTTAATGATACTGTGTGTGGATATCCATTTTGTGTTCAATGTGATTATTTTAATGGGTTACGTGGTTGATTTTATTGAATTAATTTAAAAGGGTTGAGATTTTTATCACGTTTTTTTTTACGAAAACAGTACTTATGTTTTGCTGTAGTATGTAGAGTAGAGTAGAGTAGGGACTCTTTTATCCGCACTTAGACTCCTTGCTGTACTTAGTATGAAAGACCAATCATTTTACAGAGTGATACCGCTTTGCGATGCATCTTTGAGGCATTAATAGTGCTGAGAAGTTGACCATCATATAAAACTCTTAGGGCCATTTTCACCAAGCCAAACTGATCGCGATCAGCGTATAAACCACGTTTATGAGCTGTCAGTGTCACTATTTTTCTATGGAATATTGCCGCTAACAGCTCTTGAACGCACTTTAGATGTACTGATCGCGTTCAGTTTCATTAGTGAAAATGGCCCTTAGACTTCTGACTATAAAATACTATGTGACCATTGTCGGAATGGTCACAAATTACATGTTACAATTCCAATAAATGAGGTTAAAAAATAGAAGATTTTCAGAGCTGGCACAGAGAGAAGCAGCAGAATAAACTTAAACTTCCATTGCAGGTTAAAAGGTACAAACTGTGCAGTAGTAAGAACCAACTCCAAATACATTAGTTTCAACACAAGAAAATCTTCCTACATGAAACTATCAACACAAAAAATTCGCCGTGAATATTTGACAAGCTGTACATGTTGGTAAACATACATAAATAACAGTGAAATTTAACTATTCTCGGGCTAAGTTCGTGTTTATCATTCTAAATGACGTAGGAAAAACACTGGGACGCCAGCCTAGTCACGGACCGTATGAAGACTAAAAATAAGTAAATGTGCAGAATTGTTAATGTGACCGGTATATTTAAATTCTCCTCAACGGTTCGCCCAGTTGCAGCGAACGGGTTAAACCGACAGGTCTGACATGAGTTTTCTCTGTTATGTTAAGGCTGCGTTTCCATCAGAGACGTGCGAGAAGAGATGTGTTTGTTAAGAACCATAGAATCGCTTGCGCTGAGCGAAGCTAGGTAAATGAAGCAATTCTATTGGTTCTTAACAACCACATCTCTCGCTACGCATCCTCGCACATCTCTGGTGGAAACGCAGCCTAAGGCTCATGTTTATATTTGGCTGAATAATGATGATGGTGAGTTTAAACGTCAAAGAACATATTTGTTGACTTGTCAAATAAGTAGGGAATCCCTCGTATTTCTTGCAAATTTTTAATAAATCAGAAATTATTTGGATGTTAATAGCTGTGTCGTATCTGAGTTTCAATTTTATTAATTTTAAAGCAACTCATTCGCATGTCAGTCGCAATCTGTCAAAAATGTATGGAATTTGAGACTTTTTTGACAGATTGCGACGACTGAGATGCGAATGCGATTGTTGCTCAAAAAATATTAGAATTGCCCTCTCATGTCAATAAAAATGAAGGAATAAGTAGGTAAGATTATTCGGCAAGATTCACATTTATCACACCTTTTTACAGGTTTATCTTGTAAATCTTGTAAACACCTACGAGTGCAATCACGAAGGCAATATTTCTCAATTTAGTCAAACAGAGTACCTATAAAAAATTGCCAGACCAAATAATTTAAAAACGAAAAAAATAAATGTTTTATTTCTCTTATTTATATGATAACAAATACAACAGTCACACAAAGATCTATTTATTACATTTTAAGTTGTTTACCGGCCAGTGTTTGCTAGACAATGTCCCCGAAACATTTGTTAGGGAGAGCCGCGTAATTTTTTACGCGAAAAACACAGCAATGCGGTACGGTTTACAAAAAAAAAGAGATGAGAATAAACAGACGAGAAATGGCGAGAGAGAGCGCTCGAATTTTGAATACAAATGTAAATTAGTATCTTCACTAATTACCTCGGTAGACACGTCCAGGGCCATGCGTCTTGCCGGCTTACTGGGGACGTTGAGTTTTTTTTTCAGTAGCAAAATCTTCGGCCATTTTTCACGTTAGCATCAAAGTGTAATTTAGCGCAGTGTGTGGAAATCGAGGGTAATTAACGAATTAGTTATAGCTATTTTTACGGGTCCTTGTTTTACGGGTCTTAGTATTTGGGTAAAAGATTTGTTGGTGTTTTGAATGTTTAGTTTAAGACGTACAATAGCGTTTAGGACTTTGTTATGAACATGTTTAGCCTATTTTTTATTTATGTTACAGTATTTGGTTACCAGCACTGAAGAATCAGAAAATTCGATATGATATGAAATGGGGTTTAGAAAAAAATTGACGTCATAAACTTCAAATTATTTTAGAAGTCATGATTGACTTAATAGAGAATATTGAAAGTATGCTTATCTTTGTATCAAAAACATTTTATTCTCTTGTACATTTCCCATATACCTACTTATTTCAAAAACCTGCAAAAAAAAAATCCACAGACATCATAATCAACACGTGATCAAGTCAACAAACGTTCAGCAGCTTCACTTGGTAATACTTGGTATTCCACCGGCGCCCAGTGTGACCAGCCCTCGAGTAACGCTCTACACTTTTAACGCATTATTTATCATCGTCTCTGCCACCCTTTTCATCGCCACTTCTTCGCTGGACGGTGATGCTCATAATTTTTAATTGCGTTTACAGCGTACGACGTAGCTTTAAAAAAATGGTTGACATATTATCATCTCTCGATTATTGTCTCAATTTATTCAGGATCAACACGGCTTTTCTTCTAATACACATCGCTATTTTCCAGTATATTAATATGGTTAGAAACGATCGTGACTCTTTTTAGCCACATCACCTTACATGTAAGTGCAACATCGTTCATGTGATCTGTCTCTACTCTTCTAACTGTATAATAGAATACGGTCATATGATTTGACCAGTACGGATTGTATGGACTTTAAAAGAGACTTTGACCTCTGAGTTTGTTTCGGTGTTTCTTCTCAGGGTAGTCAGCTAGGAAACACCGACCACATAGCTTAAAATGACCAAAAAAATATTGACTTGTAAAAGAGTTATGTTTGACCTACTCGTACTTACAAAATAAATACCGTTTATAAATTATGTTTATTATGTACACCGTATAAGATACACTCATATAAATGATACATTTTTATGAAGAAAGCAGTACATAGAGAGACACAATGGGCGGCTTTCCAACCACCTACCATCCATGTTCATACTCAAAAGATTCTTCAAGACCATGTTCCCCATTCCTTTACGTATATAATATGTAGGTAAGAGAATCGTAAACCAAATTATAAAACAAAGCGTGCGTTGCATCTTTAGGCAGCGTTTTTTATAGAGTTTCTTTCAAAGTTCAATCAGTGGAAGTTCTTTTTTTTACTGTTGACTAGCTTTTGCCCGCGGCTTCGCTCGCGTGGATGTAAAAAGTTGCCTGTGTCCTTTTCCATATCCCAGGCTATACAGGGTGTTAGGGACATCGTAACGCAAACTTCACGAAAAGGCTACACTTAATGCCATTAACCAAATTGTAGAAGTCATTAATCTCGCTAATTATCGGTTTACAGACCACACATGAAAAATGTCTTTTCTAGACGGTATGTTAGGCGCTACACACACATGGGTTAGTTAGTGTTTTGCTATAATAGAATCTGCTCAGCTGTTTTGTTGCAAAAGGTCAACGCATCCTGCCTAAGGCAGGATGCGTTGACCTTTTGCAACAAAACAGCTGAGCAGATGCCTAATTCAAGTTTTATTTACATTGCTTTTTTTTAGTAAAAGTAGTGATTTAACAATTTTTTATAAAAAATTAAATTGGGTTGGGTAAGAATAACGATTATGAACAGTCTAAAGTAAAAAAAATGCCTGAAAAAATGAAAAAATGAGGAAAAAGCCGACGAAAAATTCCAACGCGGGGGGTCCAGAATCATGTCCTGGATCCATGGTATTCGTTTGTGCGTCGATGTCCCTTACACGCTGTATATCTGCCAAATTTCATGACGATACGTTTAGCCGTTTTATTGTGAAAGCGTAACAGATAGACAAAGTTACTTTCGCATTTATCGGTAATATTAGTAGGGATAACAATAAATACGCTAAAAAGGCTTATCTGATAGAAAACGATGATGTGGTCGACTATGGAGCTCTTCTAGAAGAATCCTATTAACTCTTGACGTATAAAGTTGTAGTTTTCAGTACACATACTCCGGCGAGTTATTCACAAAATTTTTGGTGCGTGTTGGTGGGATGCCCACAACATTGTGGCTGCTAATATTATGCTTAGTTTGGTGAATAAAGTGATTCCCAGACTTGCAGCGTAGCATCAGGAAACCGCTAACAGCTGTTATTCTCAACAGGTTCGTGAAAATGCGTCCGTCAGGATATTTTAAAACTATAAACTGAGGGCCTAGGACGAATGCTTTGAGGTATAGTAATGTTACAGTATTAATAACGTAAGTAAATTTTGAAAATAACAAAAGAATACAACCCCATAGTATATTGGTTTAATTAAAAGCTACATACACAATTTGTATCATACAAAAATATGAATACTTAAAGTATTCAATTCATATAAATATTATGTGCAGAACGAGTATTATAGTAGAAGTAAAAAACTATCGTGCTAGGCCGTCTGCAATGAAAATCCCATACGACACATTTTCCAAAACAAAAGAAAACCAGTGTTACCAAAAAGTCGTACTGTGTAAACGTCACAAACGCACCACGCCCGTCCCTCGTCCGTCGGAACTTTATAAAAACGTTATCATCTTTTATTTTCCACGTTCTCAATTTGCATGTCCCGCTTCAGAGATGATACTCTACAAAATTATGCTCTAAAAGTTATTTATTCTGTCTGTGCATAAGTTAATGAACGAGCTTCATTAAGTGAATTCATATTTATTTTATTCGAGTAAGTGTTAATAAGGCAGCCGTTTAGTATATAGCATTAAGGAAATAAATATTCATGTGTATGTATGTGTGTTTGACCTCATTTGGTTCGTTTGAAACTTGTTTGGTATCTGGGTATTGTGTACCTTGCCCATGTTGGTTGATTTACCTAGTTAATTAATCATACAGTAACAAATACTTCATCATATCAGCCAAAAGACGTCCACTACTGGACATAGACCTCCCCATGTGTCGCCACAACAACCGGTCCTGTGCGTCTCGCATCCATTGGCTTCCCGCGACCCTCACCAGGTCATCGGTCCACCTTGTTGATGGGGCCGAAAAGTTCTGGAGTGGTGACCACCACTCCAGAACTTTTCGGCCCCATCAACCATCTGTTCTGCGAGCAATGTGCCCCCACTTCAGTTCGGCGATCCTTCGGGCTATGTCGGTTACCTTCGTTCTCTTGCGGATATCATTCCTGATTCGAACACACAAGGGAAAGAACAAATACCCACCTATTCCTTACACGACCGCCCCAGAAGGGGTAATGTTCTTTGACATTGATATTTGTTGGTCCTTTGGTTTACTTAAGTACTCTTTTTTGGTCCGCAGCAAGCAAATCAAATAATTTTCCTATGAGCTGCTCAAAAACTAAAATCAAAAAAAAATCCACGCATTGCAAGAGCGCAACAAATCTTCATGCTGCGTATTGTCACTATGGCTCCTGGACTTTTTTTGGTAAGTATTTCGTTTTTATTTTAGTACCTAGATATTCCACTTACTTCGAACTTCCATAGTACTTGAAATCGGTGCTATCACTACATAATTATAACCAGAAATACTCTAAGCATAGAAAGAACCTTAACAATTAAATAAAAACAAAAACTGAAATCAAAACTGACACATACCTCCAAGCATTTAATCATAGTTACAAACCTTTTGTTCTCTTTGTCCCAAATAAGAGATACAATTACAATTTTACAAACGGGTACCCGGGCTGACGTCATAAATTTTGGGGTGAAATTTAAAATTTATTTAGAAGCAAATGCCGAGTTAATTTTTTAGTGAATCACCGGTGGCCCATTTCGGTGATTAACTTTTTTTGGAACAGCTGATACGTTTTACAGTTTAATGGAAAATTTAATTTCTGCTTATTGTTTGGGGATTTAAGTTTAATAGCTAGAGAGAGTCAGTGTTATGTAAATGTATATGTTCGCTCGTAATGAAGCTTATGATAAGCAGTGCGTTGATAAGTTTCAATAATGAGGTAGTAATAATAAGGTTATTATGTTTTGAATGGTCCCAAATTTTTAGTACCTATAGAATGTCAAATGCCAATGCAAGTGCATAATTCTGCAATAACGATCAGAGTTCTATACTTTATTTTATAATTAAACAGCTTTTCTTTCTTTCTTCTTTCTTTATAACTGCTTAAAAATTGGCAAATGGTTAATCATTCCTACGTTACAATTAATGTGATTTACGCGACATATTTTAATACTCGCAAATAAATCAAAACTGAAAGGGGTACTTACTTCAAAATAGGGTGTAACCTACTTCCCGTTGGTCTAGAATCATGAAAGTTTATTTCAATCTTACCAATCTTTTCGTCAGAAAATAATAAAATTGCAATGTTACGGAACCCTTATATGCGATTCCGCATGTCACGCACTTGTTTTTTTTTCGTTTAATTCCACCAAAAAAAAATAAATATCCAAAAAATTTCCACTACAATTGAAAGTAAACCACGCTAATTACAATAAAACACTAGTGTATCCTAAACCCAAGTCACACCTCACTTACGACAGCTTTACAACTCATCTATTTTTAGACGCGTCTCAAAAAACTACCGCACGCAGTATTTAAATACCTACACTTAAAATTCCTTTCAGGGGCCAATGCTGACTTGAACGCTGATTGTTTTCTAAAAACCACGATTTTTACAAAATTTCTAGTGAAATAGGATTTGATTTAGGAAATGCAGTCAAATAAGGCCTATGACTTATATTTTACTAAACATACGAGTACATTCATCTTATGGGTAAAAAACTGACTTGAACACTAATTGTTTTCTAAAAACAACGCTTTTTGCAGAATTTTTAATGGAATAGGATTTGATTAAGGAAATGCAGTCAAATTCCTAAGGCCTATGACCCACATTTTACTAAACATACATTCGTCTTGTGTAAAAACCTGACTTGAACACTGTTTGAGGACTGACTGAGTTGCTGGTGAGTTTGTTGCGCCACTTTTTCTTCACAGCTAAAACACTAGGAAGTGGTGACGGGCTAGGCGATTTGAGGGACCGTCTTCAGATACATTTTGACGTTCAAAAAGTGCTGATTTTCAGCCTAGTTTAAATAAATGAATTTTGATTTTGATTGTTTTCTAAAAACAACGCTTTTTACAAAATTTCTAGAGTAATAGGATTTGAATAAGGAAAGGTAGTCAAATCAGGCCACCCACAAACGTCATTCTTGAAGTTAATGCTATTGTTTGGTAGCTTGTGCTGCTAGGTGTTGCGTATGCAGTTATCGAATAGTAACTGAGAGCATGCCATTTCCTCATTAAAAAAGAAAAAATAACTTTGTTTTCCAGTTAAATTTCAGTTTAAACTATATGAAGCGTATGAGAATCTCATGTTTCTAAATTCGCAAACGCATAGGGCGTCGGCGGCCCTTGGAGGTTTCATACTCTGTAAAAAGTTAAGTAAATCAGGTTTCATTTAGCCTAATTATCAGTTGCCAATTAGTCGTATTGTTAATTAACAATATGAAACATAAAGGCTTTCCCCTATTTTCCAAATCATGTCCTCTATATCGACTCCACCTTGATCCATCTGTGTTATTTATTGATAATATTAATAGAAGGTTTTTATCATTGTCATGGAGATTGTGTCGAGTGGAGATCCTTAAAACTGATTTGGAATATGGACCTGAACCAACTTAGTAACCCTGCCTTGCCTAGGAAAGAAAGAAAGAAATTAACATTTATTATTCGACAGACCAGCAGCTAAGTAGGTACACACATAAAATAAAAAGTGACAATGACAACGGGAACAACGGCTGCGCCACAAGGTTCATTTCAACAATCTTGCTAGATCGATGCTGTCCGGCGCTGGTCTTAAAATCAACGTTGAGTGAGGACTGATGGAGCTAACGATTTTAACCACAAGAATGAGACAAATGTTGATGAGCTCCAAACACCTGGACAACGATTGATGGCTAACAACAACAAATTACTATTCGTCAATAACTTTCAGCTTAGTTGTTTATATACAACTAAATGGACACAAGAACTCATCCATTTACCATAGAATGGGCCTATTTTCTATGGATCATAAATTAGTAACCGTGGCTTCGTGCATTTCAAAATGTTTTGTAAAAGAAATTTTGCCGACGGCAACGGGTGTTTAATGAAGTTTTTCTTTTATTTATTTACTTCGATGGCTATTGAATGTCTTTCCTTATTAAGTGAGGTGGGGAACAGGAGACCTTACGTATCTGTATACGTACTTGTCAGGTTATAACATAACAGTCAGGAGCCAAATAGAGCAGTTTTCAGAATTGGTCGTTTTTCCGAGTCTTCAAATATTTACCAAAGTGTCAAAATGTTTATGGGCTTGGAATCAGTTTATTGTGTAACAATTGTAACACGTACAGAATTACATTTCGGTATTTTATTTTTAAGAGGTCAACCGTCGAATCAGACTGGGTGGCGTTTGGAAAGTTGCGTGGTAGCTTCTTGTCTCACATACCACAGTGTCTCAAGGCGAAAGTCTATGACCAGTGCGTGTAGCCAGTGATGGAATCGAATCGTAGTCGTTCACAATGGGACTCATCAGAAGGTTTAAAGTCACCCAAAGAGCAATAGAGAGAACGACGCTCGGAGTTTCAGATTTTCTGGCTTCTGACAATCCATAACGACTGCCAAAATCCACAAATGACAGCCGGGACCAACGGCTGACCGTGCTTTCCGAGGCTTGGAGGAATCTCGAAATGTTAAGATGGTCACCCATCCACAGACCAACCTCGGCAAGCGTTGTTTAACCTTGAAGATCGAAGCGTGCGGCTGTTTATTTAGCCACGAACTCCTCATATATAGCACGTACGAAAAATATTTTCCTAAAATAATGAACATTCCGAAATAATTACAAATTCTGCAAATACCAAACGTCAATAGTCGGCATTGTTTACCATCAGGTAAAATAACTAGGCCATTTGCAGCAATTTACTATAAAAATAATTGTCGTCGAGTTGGCCCGGGCGCAATGCACAATAAATTACAATGCTGGTACTAAGAATCTTAATAAAGCTCTCCAGCTATTTGTAATAAATGACGAGACAAAAATAGGGACAGAATACTTAATGCTCGCTAACGGGGTCCCAATAATGTGTTAGTCATGTCAGTGGAAGGCAATCCTAAGCTTCATACGGATTTTACTTCAGAAATATTGCGTATCGCTTCTGTTAAATATTGGCAATTACATTTTAGCGATACGCGAAAATCCTAGCGTTGTAATTTATTCTCCCAAATGCTTATAAATTTCTGGATTACTTACGAAGGTTTTGTTGGAGGTAACTAGAAGGTTTTCGGTTAAATGCCGATAAAAGTGTAACAGATGTGTGTGTCAGTGATTAAAAATCTCAATTTGATGGTGAAGACTACTTTTACGCATTATTTGTACTTTTAAACTGGATATGTCCTTCAGTAAACAAGAGCGGCGGCGTCTGTTTGTTATAATGATAGCATCAACTTGCGAAAATTCAGGTTTTCCTCTAGGTCATTGAGGTTAGATCGTAAACAATCTGTGTAACTCAAAGAGGTCACTCTATCATCACTTTTATCTGCAAATGAAAAGGTCCGAATCGACATACCTACCTAGAGAAATGGTTATCTTTTTCTGCCTATTCCGCTGCTTTTAACCACGGTGGTCGGTAAAATCCGTCTCGATTTTTATAATCCTATTGAGCCAGTTATTCTCTATCTTACAAGATGTTAATCCATAGATAAGGGCCTAAACCACCAACTCTTAAAGCAGTATTACTTCCAGTGGGAAAGAGACGGAGCTATACGTCAGGACGTATAGCTCCGTCTCTTATATTACTTCCAGTACTTTATATTACTTCCAGTGAAAAGAGACGGAGCTATACAGGATAGCTCCGTCTCTTTTCACTGGAAGTAATATTGAAGTTATACTGCTTTAAGAGTTGGTGGCTAGGCCACAGGTATACGATGGACCAATCGATTTTAATTCATACTTTCAGTTCCACCTTAATCTCCCAAAAAGCATTAACTTCCTAGCTTCCAAATTATACTCGCATGGCAAACTGCACCACCAAACACGAAACTAAGACGATTCTCAGTAACAGTAATGATGCTGGGACCGCAGGTTAGGTGGTCAGGCAAGACATTAAAGTGCAGTAAAGAGACCACCTCGTCTCAGAACTAAGTGCTAGACTTATTTGCCAAGTTACCGAAATGCTGTGGTCGTGAAGAGCCCGTATTGTGGGTAATTGTTTAATGATGTGCTTAGCAGATGTTTGGTTTGGGTCTAGGATGGGATAGTATTGTGGCTGGTAAAGAATCAAAGTTAGAAAGGATATCTTTCTTTTTGCAAGCATTACATTAAATTGCTTCATTCATTTGTGTGTCCGCGACACACAATTTTTCCAGCACTTCCTGGCATCCGATTAAGATAAAACTCGATATACCTTACTTCTACCTCTTTAACTTTGGAGACGATGCAATACCTAATAACGTAGTATGGAGCTATATCTACTGATGATGCAGCAGGAAGCTGGGGGTTTCCCAACTAAAGGAGCAACCCCATCTCGTTTGGGTTCATTGGAGATATTTGAATTATAATAGCAACATTACATTACATTTAATTAAATGCTTATTTTAAAAAGTTTTTACTCATGTTTATGAAAATATTATATGACTGTGGTAATGTTTATCTATATTTGAATTCAATTTAACTCACTATAATTTAAAATAAACAATGTTAAAGTCAATACTGGAGTTGTTGGCGATGGATTCAAATAATTAAGAATGATAAATTCATGTATTTGAGTAAAGTTTTCTAATAAAGTAGTAAGGTATGCTATGATTTTTTTTCTTATCAAGAACTGCTTGTAATAGAGTAGAGCTTGGCAGAGAAATTAATTCAAGTATTTAACCATTTTATTTTTTTCTTAACTTAGCCAAGCTTACAATTTTTTATCCATTTCCATGCCACACAAATAATTATACCAAAAAACAAAGGAAGACCCACACTTATCAAGCTATAGATTCACGGCTATTTATTCGAAACACAGTTGAAGCAAATATAATTCGCGTTAAACCCCCATAAAAATCCGTCGCCCGGGCCACAGGATGAATAGACCAGGCTACATTCAGCGAGCTCATGAAAAGAGCGACCAAAAACGAATATATTTCAGGAGAGAAACGGCTGAAATACGTCCGCCGGTCGCTACTCGTGCGCCGTAGTATGTACTGGATGTGGCAAGAGTGGAGTCGGGTTATGTAATTGAGCGAGGTCGAAAATTTAAAGTTCAAAAAATTATCGTAGAATGTGTTGAAAATAGTGGAAAGTTAAGTTTAACGAGGAACGATAGTAACTCAGATATGAGTTGCCCATCCATTGCCATTTCCACGGCATCGTTGCTGGTAGCGTAGGTATACCTATATGCTACCAGCAACGATGACGTGCTCCCCTATTCCGCGCTCTATGCCCCAAAAGTGACCTCACTTTTGGGGCATAGAAGGCGGAAAAGGGGCAACGTGGATGAAAGATGATATTAATTTTCAGTGTTTTCAACTCAGACCAACAAAAAAAGGTAGACAGCGCACCGCGAACATCGAAAGTGAAGCCACAAAACCGTGCTCCTTCAAATAAATACACAAGCTCACGCACACACCTACACTAAAACCATGCTCATCGCACTTAGTACGTTACGAGCCGTCGTCTAGAAAACATTAATAGAAAAATATTATGATGCCTTCCCTGTGTAGTAAAAATTTGTAAAAACAATAGCTAAACACATAAAAAGTCTCACTCAATCACTTTTCACTTGTAAGTACTTTAAATAACATCATTTTTACTATAAATTAATATAATTACTTGGAACAAAAACGTCAACAAACGAAAGCAGTGACATTAAGTGCAAGGGTTGCCATAATATGATTTAAAATGTCCCCATTCGATTAAGCAAATTTTAATGATTTCTTTCTTCGAGTTATATTCCTATTTTCTTTTTTTTTAATGTACTAAATATTTTAGATTTCATGTTTTTCAATACATTTGCGGGAAAACAGTACAATAGGTTATGAAAAAAACTTTTTGTTTTTAGATAACAGTCGGAAAGTCGCAACAATCTTTGACGTTTCTAATATGAAACTAGCCCGAAATTGCAAACGGAACTACATCTTTCGTCTAATTTTCTCTTTAGTATTTCTACTAAAGAGAAAATGAGACGAAAGATGCTTTTTTTTGTTCATGATAAATTATAAATAATATTTATTTTGTAAGTAGGTTAAACATACATAACACTTACACGTCAATGTTCGTTATGTTTTATCTTGATATTACCTACTTTTTCTTTAGTCAGTGATTTTTTTGTGGTGGTATTTAAGAATTTAATAAAGTTGACTGAAAATATAATAACCTATTTTATTTCAAAACAATTTACATAATTACTCATACCTACGAATATGTTATGACTTACGCTTCGACAACCTTTTATAACTTATAATTGAATGTACCTACTTAAGTAGGTATGTGTGATGTAATTTTTTTTTTAGGTACCTACCTATGTCTCTTTTAAAAAAATTAAGTTGCATTAACAATATCTTAGTTGTGCTGACTTGACAATATTAGCTAACCCATAAAATATTATTTCCCAAGTTATAGGGAAAAAAAATAAAAAGTGGCAACCCTTCGAGACACACATAGATAAAAAGATGGCTTCACTTTTGATGTTCACAGTGCGCTGTCTACCTTTTTTTGTTGGTCTGAGGTTTTCAAATAAAGTCTGTTTACTTTCCTTTAACATAATTTAAATTAAAACTTAATTAATTTATTACTTATAAAAACAATTTATGGCCACGTAAGGTACCAGCCCGATTCATCAGTTCTTACATTTAAATAAGACCCACACATAAGGTATTTGGCCTACTCCTGAAAGTAGCACATCCAGTATTCTTACACATCATCATGCTGGCTAAGCTACATAGCAGCGAGAATACCTCGACGGAAAAATAAAAATATAGCCAGAATATAGAACGTAAACATGTTTACCGAACTCACGGTCCGATTAAAAACTGACGATTAGGTAAACATTCATTATTCATTGAAATACAGCTTGCTTGAAAGGATTGTGATGCAGAAATACACTTCATTTAGCAGATAATACTGACTTGGATACTTTAAAATGTTTTTTTTTTATTGAGGGAAGACTACGAGCGAACCTCATATATGAAACTGCAGTGCTCCATCACTCGTCACTCAAGGTTCACTGGAAGACCAGCTCTGACGTTGGTATTCCAATGATTTCATTGATTGCAGCATTTGTCTAGCAAAATTGCTGAAATGAACCTTCCATGAGCCACAAGTAGGTTATTTTTTAAAGTAAAGTAAAGTACCTAAAGAACTGTCGTCACCAAAATGTTGTTTGTTTTATTTTCTTCTTCTTCTTTTAAAACTCTGACCAGAAAACTCAGGTGCAGTGAGGTTGAAATTACTCCTTGATATCACGAGTTGACAGCTCTGTTCACCAATTTTTTCTCGGTGAGATGTTTTAAAAATGGCACTCCAGCGCGTTCACTAGCTGTCAATGTTATCAGTTTTAGAATATTGACATTTGACACTGTCAGTTGATCTGAGAGCCAATTCTACTAATTTTTAAGCAATGTTTACATTCGCATCTCAGTCGCAGTCTTTCAAAAATGTATGGAAATTAAGGCTTTTTGGCCCTCAGTTGATCGCATTCAGTTTCACTGGTAAAATTCTCCCTAAGCAGTAAAAAGATAATAAGACTACTTTTACGTGACAGTGTTTCACACATTTTTTAAACCAAAGATTTTTTAAATGAGACCTTCGTGATACGATCGGTTGGGGATACCTACCTTCCTATTAATCTTTGTTTCAATTTTAATATCAAAATTAAAGCCGTGATTTGGGTAAAGCCGGTCCTAACTAAAGCCGGGTTAGGTTAAAACGATGAATGTGTTTTACTAAAACATTTCTTGAGAAGAGGAATTAAAGCACAAAAAAGACAAATTTTGATAACTTTAATGCTCTCTTTTTACAAGTTTGTTGATTGTTTTAAAACCAAGAATTGATTTATCATAACAAATATTGTAAAAGCAAAAGTGAGTTCTTTTATTTGTTATGCTTCAAGGCCTACATTTCCGCACGAATTTTACGATACCTACTTATGTATATAAGAAGAGACTGCTATTGCAGAAGTGTGCTGGAAAAAGGAAAACTATAATTCAATATTTTACTAAAGAATAATTCAATTTTGGTAGTGCTATATCAATATCGAATACCCTGAAAGTGGTTTGAACACTGCAACAGTGTATATTTCAGCAGAGATATACGGGCAAGGCACTTAAATCGACAAATAGCTACGTTGCAATTGACAGTGTATTAAACAGCTGCCTGCATGCCAGAATACGACCAAGACTTCGTGTGGAGGGGGCTTTACACTATCCTTCTTCATTTTATGTGTTCTGACGCTTTTTTAAGAAGAAACAGGTCTAGTCAATGATTCCGTTGGTCTTTAGAAGAAAGGAACTGTAATAATGTGAAACTCAAGATACTCCAAGTACTAGGTATTATCAAGTTTTCTCTAAAATACTCGGCATAAACCGAATTTTGACGGCCTGACTGTCTATTAATAGGTTCCATTGCAGTATTCATGTGTTATATTCAGTCAATAAATCTTTAAATATTATTGATACAGGAAGCAGAAGGCTTGAAAATTGATGTTCCCGAAGTGACGTAAGGTACTAAGTATACCTACTTATTTGAAAGTAAACAGGTAAATAATTTCTTGGTAACACAACAGTAAAGACATCCTAATTTCCTGTTTGTATCCTACAAGAAGACTTGATATGGTAGGATAATAAAATGATAACAATGACCTGCTGAGTCCATCAATGAGACGCCGTACTTAGATAGTTTACGACTGTAAAAATATGGGGAAGACCAATGGACAGTATCACATCCTGTGCAGTAAAAAAAAACCCAGAAGCAATGTAAATCATTGTGAAATAAATACTTATGTACTTTTACCAACAAGAAAATTAGTAACAAATCTAACTTCTTTCAATATTATTTATTTATTTTCATCTTGTTCTGCCCCACTGCAGGGCAAATGCCTGCATTTCTCCCTACCATTCTTCTCGTCTTTGGGCAAGCTCTTCTTTAAATGCCTGTAAATATATATCAAAGTTATCTGATCATTTTGAGATTTTGAGTTTGTTTCCCAGGTCGGGAGAAGTATTTTTGAGGTTTTCCACCTGGATTTCCTCGTTAATACCTTGGGGTCTAGATTTGTGATTGATGACGATAGACTCGTCTCCTATATTATGGGACATTATTATTAGTGTAAGTCAGCTGCCAGGATTGCAGAATTTGTTCGAAAGAGTAACAGCGGTCCTGAAACTCAAAAGGGGTTTTAGTCAGTATGAGCCTGACACTCCAAAACGTAAATTCCAACTCAACTCGAACTCCAACCCTATCGGAGCTTGTCATGAATTGAAGTTTTGGCATTTGTTTTGCTGTCTCTCGAGTACGAAAACGTCAATTAGACAAACTTTCATTGACATTTCAGAGCTCATGTTGGAGTTGAGTTGGAGTTTATGTTTTTGAATATGGTCCCTTTCGTTTCGCCCAGACCGCAAGGAGTTATAAAAAAAAAGTCCACCTCATCTTACCCCTTAATACAGGTGCGACGTCATGTCGTGTGATTCCTAATTTCCCACCTCCATCACAATATTACCAACATTTTCTCACTAACTAAATCATCGTAGGTGTACTTCGTCCAGTATATAAACTCCTTAACTCTCCGAGGGGGATGTCACGGCGCCTAGCGGGTTGCCAGGGAGCTACGACTTTTTCTTTGATAGAGTTCGAATAAATCCAAGCCAAGAACGGCAATGCAGACGCTAGCGGACGACTAGAATATCGGATTTGCACTTTCCAAACGAATCATTTGTTACAAATAAGAAACATTCAATCTTACTTTGGTATTTGCATTAGTAAGCACGGATTTATCTTCAGGTATTTATTAAGTATGTTTTTCATGAAGACAAAATTGAGATTTTGCACGGATAGACTTTACGATGTGTGGTGTCAGGTCAATGTCGACCGCAAATAAAATGTAAAATACCTAATCCATAATTTTCGAAACAGTAGTTGTACGCTCTGTCGTAGATCTTCTCTTGAGAAACTCTCTTTTTGTGAATGTGATTACACTTTTTCCGACTTCTGCCGACTAAAACCGCACAGTTCATACAGCTACCGTAAGTCGGGGCACCGGGGTACAACTAAATTCACGCGCCTCCCAGTGTGAAGATTATTTTCCAGGTATATTTAATAACCAGGAAGCTCTTTCACCGGAGCTTAGTAAGATTTCAGCTGTTGCGGAGGTCTTGTGTCTTGTTCAGTACTAACATGACCTTCAATATTTTATTGAGTAAATGTTATGATTAGTCTATTCTATCGTAGGGACCACTTTTTTTATGAATGGGAAGTCATCAAATGACCCCTTCCGCTCCGGGTGGAGCGGGAGGGAGTGTCAGACTCTTACTGACTAAAACCCATCCGTACTCCTCGTAGTGCCCTTAGCTTTCCAGGGCCGCGGTGACTCTTTTTCCACTACTACTCCTGCAGTGCGATTCTGGAAACATTTCACCGGTGAAGTGAACATAAAGTGAACTCTCAACCCATACAAACAATATGGAATGACAATTCACTTCACGCTCGTTCCACCTGAGTTTACACTGTGAGGTGGTGACAGATTAGACCGGCTGTGACTGCTTTCACCAATACTAAAAATACCACAGCAAACTATTAATCTCCTTAAACAGAACTATTTAATACAAACATCAAGAATCTCTCATTTAGTCAGTTGGCAAAGCTTAAAGATAGCGGTCATCGCATAAAGGAAATTCCTGCATTAAATTACTATTAAACCATGCAATTTGAGTTGCGGCTACCTCCGGCACACTGCACTTGATATCTACATCTGACCACATGAATACTTGGAGACGAAGACTTGATTCAACTAGATTATAATTTATCCTCTATTGTTGGATTGACTTGCCAAGTTTCGTGTTAGGTAGTTATCCAGTGCCAGGGTTGCGGATTTTGTTCGAAAGAGTCACCGCGGCCCTGGAACGCCAAGGGCACTAGAAGGAGCTCGGATGGGTTTTAGTCAGTAAGAGTCTGACACTCCCTCCCACTCCACCCAGAGCAAAAGGAGCCATTTGATGATTTCCTAGCAATAAAAAAAACTAGGTATCCAGCAGTAACTGGGTTGTGAAGGTCATAAAAGGCTCTGTGCTCTTCTCAGGAGGCCGATCGAAAACTCGACTAGTTTCTATGACCCTTTGGCATTACAAACCCTGGCCATGGACCAGTAGGATGCTGAGATTAAGATAAGAAATATAATTTCTTCTCTGTCAAGAATAATTTATCTTTGGCAACATTTGATCTAGGGCAGTTGGCACAAGGGTATGTTTTCATTGCCTATGACCTTAGCTTGTTATTCAAAGCCCTGAAAAAATGTCATGCTTCGTTCTGAATTTAAGTTTGTTTTGTGTGGCAGTATAATTATATTTTGTATCAGTGAATATTATAGTTGCAACAAATCAAATCTACTATAATACTTCGCGTCTAATACGAGTCCCCTAAATACAATATTTATGTATTTTCAGACAGTTTCATACTTTGCTCGGGATGTCCGCTCGAGTTGTATCCTCGGCCAGATTAGGCTGAACCGCGACTTTCCCTCGAATTGAGTCTTTTCGTTTGTATTCTTGTTTTGAAGGGAGAATATGGGGATCATTGTATACTGGTCGTGTGTTACGCGGAGTGGCGAGTATGAATAATGCATTTTTGTTTTGGATTTTTATGAGTAAAGTTTTGATTATTTTCAGTTCGGCACCGTATAGGTACACGAGTTAGCAAGACTCTTTCGGTAGACAAAATAATTGTTGGGATGTTCTGTTACAGAGGTACAGGCTGTAAATTTTCAGCCAATAATATAAACCACAAATAAACTTTCGCAATACAAATATTGCGAAAGTTTATTTGTGGTTTATATTATTGGCTGAAAATTTTCTGCGTAAATCAGGGAACATGAATAAATCTGAACTCCAATGTCGAAAATATTATGTTTTGTGTTGAAGTCATTCTTTTTAGAAAAACTGAAAATATTGTTGTTTTACATGGGGTAGTAGAACAAATATATTTCTTTTCATTTCTTTCCACGATTGGAACAAAGTTATTCAATGATTCTTCTGATTTTGTTTAAATCACCACAAGAAACAGTTTTCATTTACCCCAAAGACAACACTATTGCAGTCAATACGAAACTGTTAAACATAGTTCCAAAAAAACAAACAATAATTGCATAACTGCACCCTGCATCGCCCATACGAATTGCGTTGGAAGTAAATCTCGACACAGGCACGGGTCGACTTGCAATAAAACAACACATATGAACAATAAATCGATGCTGCTACATTAATCAAGTGCAAACTATTTTTGTCATAGTAACCTTAAAAAAATAACCATTGAATCACCAAAAGAAACAGCTTTCATTAACCCGAAATACAACACTAATACAGACGACACTAACTAAACAGTTTTAAACACACTACCCAAAAAACAAACAATAATTGCACCCTGCGTCGCCCATACGAATTGCGTTGGAAGTAAATCTCGACACAGGCACGGGTCGACTTGCAATAAAACTACAAATATGAACAATAAATCGATGCTGCTACATTAATCACGTGTTATTGTTTATGTACAAACTACTTTTGTCATAGTTCGGATGTGTTCTTAGATAAATTTTGTCGTACGGTGAATTTGGCAAAAGTTACCTGAATATGAGTTAATGCTTTAGGTCCAGGGTAAATGTGTTTATGTTAGTTTGGAATAATACGTTTTCCCAACATGATAACTGTGAAGTAACTTTTTAGCGTGAACCTTCTGATGATAAAGGATCTTGCAGACAGACAGGTTCGATGCGACATTGCGACGAAGATGCGCGTTCATCATCTGCCTAGCCCTTTCCCAACGCCTCCTGCCGGAGGCTCTATGCGGGGATCGTGCGGTCCATGGCCCAACTATATTGGGGTCGGCTCCCAGTCAAACCGGATACAGCTGAATACTAGTATTTTACGTGGAGCGGCTGCCTACCAGACCTCCACAACCCATTAACTGGGGAAATCGGTACTTCTTGGCAAGACTGGTGTCAGATTTTCTGGCGTCTGACAATCCGTAACGACTGCCAAAGATCACCAAATAACAGCCGGGACCAACGACTTAACGTGATTTCTGAGACACAGAGGAGTCTATTTATGTTAAGATGGTCACCCATCCATAGACCAATCTCGGCAAGAGTTGCTTAACCTTAATGATCGGCTTTGAAAATGCGCGTTACTGTAAAAATTATTCCGAGCTGTCATTTGAAGAGACAATCGATATGGGTAGTCAGTAGCCCAAAAATCTGACACTAGTCTCACCAAGGGCTATCGAGTTACATCGTTACTGGGTTGTGGTGGACATAAAGGCAGTCCCTCAATGTATGGTACTGGTACTCAGCTGCATCCAGTTACAAATGGCTAAGCAAATTGATGAAACAGTTTTTTTGTTAAGCATTCTTGAAAACGCGTTGTCGCATAGTTGTTTTAGGGTCGCGTTGCGCCTTTCTGAGCCTTAATAATTAGCCTTCATGACGAACTTGTTAACTGTTTTTTTCTAATCAAAACTTCCAGTAATGGGGTCTGGATAAAGGCAAACAATTTGCCTATATCCAGACCCCATTACTCACCCAATGATTCCGCGTACCCAATACGCAGTCCATAAAAAGCTAACTCATCCCACATACACGCTCTTACAATACCTACCCAGTAAATCAAACGACCAGGATAAAGTGTGTGTTTATTTGTAACACGGTAGTCTTGTAACATGTTTGTACAAATCTGATAAACAACGCAAACGCACTCTCACGCGATTTCGCGGTTCGGAAAAACATGGTACTGAAGTAGGAGACCCGATTTTATCTGTATTACTATTTTTAAACGTTTAATGTTTTAGTGGAGCTGTTTATGAAGACAAATTTGGGGTAGAAGCTGTAGCTATTGATAACTACATTGAAAAGGAAGGTAGGATGCGTACTGTGGATGATTATCAAGCCACGCTCAGAGCTATCACCAAAATATTAACTTTAATAGCAGATTATTATCTGTTCTGTGCACTGCACATTACCATCATCTATTAGCTTATACTACTCGTATAAGCAATGTAATAAGGACAACGTCGTTTTTTAATTTTACCACTACTACGTCATAGTTCATATCTCTGTGTCGTAGGACAGAAATCAGTATTTTTGAGTCTTCTTGATTTTTTGTAAAACATATATCTTCACTATATTTCACTTTCCTAAAACTACTAATATGCATTTTTTATCAACTCTTCTGCAGCCACGTGTTTAAAAGCTTAAAAAAGAGCTATACATAGGAAAAAAAGTAGTATCACTTGAAGCTGGCTACTGGTGTACTGGGCACGTGACAGCGAACAGCGCTGCAGTGCTTGCTTTAACCGAAATTGTGGTAGGGCTGCCAAACTGTAGAAGCAATGAGATATTCAATCTATTAGTACATTAAAACCATGAAACTCCAAATTCTATCAAGATAGGAAGTTTTGTCTTCGACTTGACCGACAATCTCAGTGGACCTGGAAGACAGCACAACACGGATATTTGTTTGCTAACATATAATTTGGAGCATTATTAAGAAGGTTTTAGGCAGATGTCTTTGACAAATCACTTTCTATCGGCGATAGCGACTGACGAAAATGTCCAAAATGTATGGAACTTGCATGCGCTATTGAATTGCCAAGTGGGAACCAGCCCTACATTTTGATCTACCGACAATCGTTATTGCTGAATGTAAAGTGACATCGTTAAGAGTCTTAAACTTCTTTTCACCGTTCGGTCCTCTGTAATTTCATGGTGATTACTGATCTTGTGGTGTTCACTAGAATCACAAGTTTAGGGTTTAAAGTCAAACAACCAAATTCAGTAAGTATGCTCCATACTCAATGGTGCACAGCCAGCCGCCACTTGCGGTAGCACGATTATGAATGTGCGAACACTTAGCTGAGCCATACATTTATTTGTGTATGATCACTGTTACACATTACTTTTAATGCATATTATGACTTTAATCGTTTTTCATATTCATATAAGAAGTTATGTTTAAATATATTCACTCTCAGATTTCCAGTCCCACAATATACAACTGGCGTTTGTCTGTACCAGTCCAGAATTAAACGAACTAGCCTCAAATTCAACCAAAACATTTCATTCCAAATATCGACGTATGCCATCCCCAGCATACACCCACCATCCAGATTGAACGATTAAAGAAGTAATTAAGTATCGACGCTCATTCTGTCGTGGCGACTCTCAAATTTGCATGTTAAACGAAGTTTAACTTTGCTTTTTGTTTTTTTTACTTATTGAGATGCTGGGCTGTTCGCGTGTGTCGCCTCGGGGACATTTGAGCTTCAAAATTACAACTGCGTCTACCGTATCTCCTATTTCATCAACGTTAAAGTTGATGTTTGCTTGTGTCTTTGTGTTTGCTTGCCGTGTAGTATTGATGGACTTTTTAATTGTATTGTTAATGTCAGTGTAAAGGCGTAGAGATCGCTTGCTTCGATTATGTGCGGTCGATGCGGTCTTGTATTTGTATTTGATTGCTTTGACCTGAAAACTGCATAGATTATTGTGTTAACTGATTTGGATTTGCGTGGTTTAGAGAGTGAATCAGTCTAATGGATTGAATTTGTCTTAACTGTCAATGCTCATTAGCATAATTAAATCTTATGTTTATTTCATGTGATTACAGATGATAATTAGATTCTTCTAGTTGTTCAGGATCCTCTTCAAAATTGTTCTGGGATTCTTCATACCCAAAAAGTAGTTGAAAGGTAAAATTTTGTTTCCTGAAACAAACAGAAAAAAATATATAACATCTGCTCATAGCTCATAGTGTAAAAATCTTATGACGATAAAATATTACCATCCAACTTTCACAGCCACCTACACAATTAAATTCTCACATACACAAACAAGTATCCAGGAGCTCAAATTACAATCACACCTTTATATAAAGTACATTTATAATACACATACTGCACATAACTCTTAACGGAGAAGGAAATAAATTATGTACTTACGTCGGTAAGCCATATTAAGCGACCCCAATTAGGCTAGATGAGATATATTGTTATAAAATATATATTTTGTTTCGGAGGGTGCGCGGATCGATTCCCCGTTAGCGGACGGTGGTCAGGCATTAAAATATTAAGGGGTCTCTAATCTGCTATGATTGAATTTTGCGTTACCGATGGCCGAGTGTGCGCTTGCCCTAACTCGGGAGTTATGTATCATGTGTTGCTACCATTGTAAGTCGAATGAGGTTACGATTATGTTCGATGTAAGTGGACTTAAAGAAAAATTGAAAGCGTTAAATATAAGTAAAAGTGGTATTACTGGTAGTTTTGGATTGAAAATTCTTTATAGATCATTAAAAGTAGAAACTGGCATATACATGCACACACAAAAGACAACACTGAAGTAAAAGTACAAATTTTGCGGATATTATAAAGAATTCCATCACACAATGGACGAATTCATCATTTTCATGTCGATCCATAAATATCAACAATTGAATGCATGAGAAAACTTTTGTTTCATTAATTACACGATTCGAAATTAAAGAAATAGTAGTTCTAGTAAATCAGAAGATTGTTTGCCTTATCAAACGAGTTTTATCACCCCAAGAACGCGACAAAATATCGAGTACTAGTAGTTTCCCTCAAGCGTATGGCATAAATCTGGAGGTGGCACACAAAGCGTGCGCAGGACCGATAGCGAAGTATCTAAAGCCGCGGAGGAGAGCCCAAATTAGCATTTTAATAAATACACACCCTTTGAACACTCAACACTCGTAAATTTATACCTACGGATCTCTATAATCAAATACAAACATATAACTCTTGTTTTGAATTGAAAGTCGGGAAAAGTTTGGCTTTGGTTCATTTTTAATTTGTATTGATGACAAACGATGTATTGGGTATGGAATTTATTGAGTTCAGTTATATTTATGGTTTCATTAATAAAAAATACATGCGAAGACACTTTACATTTTAATGAACATCACTCACTCATGCATGAAAGATCTGTATTCATGTAATTACATAAACTGCCTCTGTCTTACGGAATATCCCACCTCTGGAAGTCATCATAAATAAATCATTTGAATTTGAATTTGAATTATCTTCATCATCGTCATCATATCAGCCGAAAGACGTCCACTGCTGAACATAGACCTCACCCAAATGGGGGGTTTGCCATAATCGCCACGCTTGGCAGGCGGGTTCGGTTGTGGATGTAGCAATGTACCTACAGAGAATGCTGCTGCCCATTCTCTGGTGAGTCCCTTATTTGCCTCCTTACAACACCCACGGAAAGCGATGGGATGGTGCTATTCTTTTACGTCCAACGCCGTACGGAACACCACTGGAAGTACACTTAAATTATTTTTGATTATGTTTAATCTTCAGCAAAATTACGAGCATTAACCTTTGCCAATGCTCATTAATTTTGCTGAAGATACCAAGATACCAAGAAAAGGAGATACCAAGTAACGAGACATGTCTAGTCAAATACTGCATCTATTATTATCATACTTCTACTCTCATTGACACCCTTGTCCTATCCACCGCTGTAAAGCCTGGTATGTGCAAGTCTCCACCGGGTCCTGAGGCGGTCCTTATTATATGTGTATATTACTGAAGTCTCAACCTTTAGAATAATTCCTGTAAAACTTAAATCCTCTCCAATTCGCTATCTTTGGAATTGGAGAAGATTTAAGATTTCTTTGTTCCAATAATCTTTCTTTTGTGCCATGTTTCCCTTGGTCTGTACGCGTCACAACATGTAGTTATTATATTTATTAACAATTTTGTTCCCCTCTAAATCAGAAGAAATCGGCCTCTTTGTCTTTTCCATTTTGTTCCAAGCTGTGTCATGCTTTCTTGATCTGTGCGTTTCTCAAACAGGGGCTCGAGTCTGCTATTGCAATCGTGTCTCAATGACCGGTCAGTGATCGAATATTTGACAACTTTGACAGTTTTTGTATGGGAAATGTGTCATAAGTTTGACGTTATACGTCAAAAATCGATCATTGACCGGTCATTGAGACACGATTGCAATAGCAGACTCGACCCCCAGGTCATCAGTGGTCTATGAATCAGTGAGTACTAATGACAAAACCCATAGACATGGGTTTTGTCAATATGATAATTTTGAAAACAAAATCCCATGCACATGATGACCACAGCTGCGTCCGCCCTTTTGCGTCGACCAATAGTACTACATAATAGTATGCATAGAAGTAGTAAATCAAAAAAAATATCCTTTTAAGGCCGACCAATAAAATAGAACAAAAAAGGACCAAGGAAGAGAAAGTTTTCATACTTAACATCTTGTTTCAACTAATTCTCGGGTTCAGTTGCAATTTGCAGAGCGTTCGGTCACAACATATTTAAGCACGTAGCATTTTATAATGTCTTCGTACCGTTTGACCACAAAACAGAGGTATGAAATCTTGTTTCTGCGGGAGGAAGGACTTAACATCAGTCAAATTGCCGAGGAGCTACAAACGACGGTAAGTATTTTTTGTTTGTTTGGTGACTATGCGTTCCACAGTAATTCAGTTGTCCCAGTGCCTAAAAATTTCACAAAAAAAAAATTGTTTTAAAAGTTTGTTTTCTATATGCGACTAGCTGTAGTTGCCAGCGAGCGTGGCCAGCGACTTCGTCCGCGTGGAATATTATCTTGATATAGTAATCTAATGTGATTTTATGACGGCCTAGTACTTCATAATAATCTAAATGATTGTTAATTTACCCTCTTGAACCTGTTTAAAAAAAAAAAATAAAGCACATGTTACTCGCTGATAGTGATAAGAATTTTAAAATCGGTTTAATATATTTTAAGTTTATTCATTTCAAACAAAGAAACATATAAACAATCAAATCTTTTCTGTTTTTAATATTAGATTAGATGTTATTGGCTTTTAATTTCGAGACACTTCTGCCATTTTAATGGAAGTTTATTGACCGTGCCTGCCGGGTGCTATTGAAATCCTGGGTCGGGTCGATATTGAGTCGATTTTTAATTTAGGGCCAAAAAGCATTATTGTTTGATTTAATTCTCGTAGAGTAAAACAATTTTAAGGTGATTTAGCCGCCCATACCGCATTTCATACAAACTGTCAAGTTCTTCGAAAGCTTGTTTTTCGAAATGAATTAACCGATTTTAATGAAACTTCGTGCGCATAAGCAAGATACATAAGTCTAAAAAGTTATAAAAGAACATTATTGAAAAATAGTGTTACAGCTAAATTCGACCGATTTTAAATTTCCCATGGAAACCGATTTCCGAATATCTTTTTTTAAATAAGACATTTCGAAAATGTTCTCAGATAACTTTTTAGACCTACGGCTCCTGATTATGGGTACATAATCAGGAGCCGTAGGTCTAAAAAGGTTGTAGGTCTAAAATTTAAAATCGGTCGAATTTAGCTGTAACACTATTTTTCAATAATGTTCTTTTATAACTTTTTAGACTTATGTATCTTGCTTATGCGCACGAAGTTTCATTAAAATCGGTTCATTCATTTAAAAAAATAAGGACTTGAAAGTTTGTTTGAAATGCCTGATACTTCAACGCTCTTAATTATTTATTTACACAGTCTTGAGTATCAGAAAATAAAACTTTCTAATAGAGTTGGGTTTTGAAATATCGTTTGTGTAACTGTTACCAAACGAAATGTGTCACTCAAAAAGTTGATTTATGCGTGTTATTTAATTAAATAAATAGTATATTTGATACACATGTGATTTTTAATTAGGAAATGCACATAATTACAAAAGAATACCATACATTTAAACAAAATATCATACGTTTTAAATGCATGATATTCCTACTTTTTGGTCCCAAGTTGAAAACGATTCATGAATTCTCGAAGGATTCTACCAGGTGGAAACCAAAAAACTACAATCATTTATGACTTGACTTTTTGTCAACACGTGTCTTAGACTCTCGCCGCTCGCGTTGTCAAAGTTAATAAGTGGTTATTAGGTAGTCATTGTTATAAGATATTATTTGTTTAAATGCTAAGTAAATTTAATTTACTTGTTACAGCGAAATACTGTCCGTCTATGGCTCCGGCGGTACGACAATGAAGGACATGTGAGCAGCCAGCCTCCACCTGTTACACCTCGTATAATTACGCCCCAGCGGCTTCAAAGAATGGTTACGGTTTTTGAAGAACAACCATTTGTGTCCACCAGACTGTTTGCAGAAGAATTTCACTGCAGCATGCAAACAGTGCGGAATGCCTTACACCGAGAAGGCATTCACAACACAAAACCAGTTAAAAAAATGATACTCAGCGAAGCCCATAAGGAAGCCAGAGTCCGTTTCGCACGAGATTATCGGGACTTCGATTTTTCACACGCAATATTTTCCGACCTAAAAAGTTTCAAGTCCAGTCAGATAGGTCGTCGGCATACTTGGCGTGTGAATAATACACGGTACGAGTCGCAAAATGCTACGCCCAACAACAAGTCAGGAAGAGGTGTGGTCAATATGTGGGCCTGGATGAGTGCGGCAGGTCCTGGGGAACTAGTATGCATCGATGAGAGGGCTAACGGTGAAAATTATTTGCGCCTACTGCAAGATACCTTTTTGCCAACAGTGCGAGTGGTGTATCCAGAGGACGAAGTGCCTGAAATTGTTTTTATGCAAGACAATTGTCCTGTACACACTTCGCGCTTAGTGCAAACTTGGATCCAGCAGCAGCCAGGTATACGGTCGGTACTGTGGCCCTCTCGTTCTCCGGACCTAAACCCCATCGAAAATCTCTGGGGTATAATGGTCCAAAGGTGGGATAGTAAGTGCGAAAGGACCAAAGCAGCACTAGTCGCACATATAGACCAGGTTTGGGAATCATTTCGCGGCTCGGACCTTTGCGAGGTCCTGGTAAAATCTATGCGAGCTCGGTGTGACGCAGTCATAGACGCAGGTGGGGCTCTAACTAAATAATATTTATAAGTTGATCGAAGCTTAAGATAATAAGTTTTATTGTATTAATAGTAGTATAGTTCTAGTAAAATATTAGTTTAGTTTAGTGTGATGTAAAATTTGTGGATAGTTTGTTTTTTATATTATGTTAATTGGTGTACTTTTATTGTTATTATAAAAATAAAGGACTTTCTTTATTTCTATTTTCTTCAAAGTTATTAACTAATATATACTACCTACTAATTACTATGTTAGTATTTCAATTCTACAATTTAGAAAACTATTTAAATATTTAATTTAAGTGGATAATATAATGACCGCCACGTCCGCCACTCGGCTCGAAGTGTAGTTTAATCACAATGTGTAGCATTTTTATAGCTTCGAGTGGCACGTGAATATTTGTCTATCTTGGAAGTTTTTGTTGAATTACCATTGTGTTGGAAAGCACTTAATAACCGACAACGGTTATATAGGAACATAGGCGATTCATTTATTGTGTGATCAAATAAACAATAATTTTGAAAGTTTTGTTTAGAGAGTGAGAACGATTTTAAGTTTTCAATAGCTTTTCCCCCTGAACTCTTTTTCTAAAAAGTTCTCAACTAACTATTTATACCTGGATATCTAGCGTATGTACGCATTTTACTTAATTACAAACTCTCATGTTGTAAGTCTCAAACTAAATAAGTGGATCGCGATCATCGTAATCTTGGATACCTGCATCAAAGTAACGACACGGACTCGCTAATGACTACCTATTATCAAAATTATCAGCATTGACTAACTTGTTCCAACCTCCCTTTTGTGCGCTGCTTCCCTGTCTGTGCAAGTCTCAACCAGGTCATCTGTGTTCTATAAATCTATATCCATACTGACAACAGTTTCAGTAAACGTTAGAAGTAATTCCTTTACAACTTAAATCCTCTCTAAATCCTAAGAAATAACTCTTGCATTGTTCCCATGACACACGCACTCCACTTAATTACAAACACTGATGTTGCGAGTCTAAAGCTAAACAAGTGGATCGCGGTCATCGTAATCTTGGATAAGGGTTGCTGCATAAATCAGGCGGGGTGACGTTGCCCCGGGCCTTTACTTTATCTACTGTGTGCGGGTGACGCTACTGGGACGAAGATAATGGAACACTGGATGCGATTGAGATTGGAAAAGACTAATGACATTTGTACCTATTTTTTAATGTTCCTTCTTCTTATCTGTTTGTGAAAGATCGCTTTTAGCGATGAGTCTGCCAATTGTTTCACGCTATGTACCTAATGTTTTTTTCATCTATGTTTTCTGTAATTTATATGGTGTCTATAATAGAGAGATTCTATTCGATTCAATATGTGTGTGTAGCGTAGATTACACAATTTGGAACCTCATTTTTACGATTGTTTATTTTATATATTTCTGTCATGCATGACCCATGAAAAATAAAATTAATGACTAGTTGCTAAGTTTGGCGATTTTATTTATCCGATCCATGATTCGAAGTCAAACGCGCTTTCGCTTCATAAGTAAAATAAATTAATAAATGATGGTCTTAATGTACCTAATGACTTGGACAGTACCATCGGGTATGAAATTGAGGATATGGTGGTGATTGTAGGAAAAAAAAGACAGGGAGAAAAATTATTGTACTCACGCCTAACCCGTATTGATCAGAATTTGCTTTGAAAGTATCTTAATGTCTGTTCTTCAACAATTTTTTTTTTAATAGCTCAATTCCTACATCTTGATAGATGTAGGAATTGAGCTATTTAAAAAAAAAAATTGTGGAGAATTTTGGATGATAGAGATGATTCTCTATCATCCAAAATTAAAGCGCATTCTAAACCTATAATACCTCTTTCGTCACATGTCTCATCCAGGCGCTCTACACATTCGTCCCCGATAATTGCCGGCCGCCCCGCGCCCCGCCCTGAGCACCTCTGACCCTCTGAAACTTGCAGCCGATCACAATAATTTATTGTACGTGCCACCGAGCACCGGAATTTCGCGAAAACTAGTACATTTAGTATGTTTAATTAGAAAAATCGTGGGTAAATTTTGCTTGTAGTTCCATCGGGAGTTTCTGTACTTGGTAAAGTTTTTGTTAGGTAATGTTACTTTACAAATTTATTAATTGATGATGATGATGATGATGATCATCACCATCATCATATTAGCCGAAAGACGTCCTCTGCTGGACATGGGGCTCCCCCAAGTATCGCCACAACAACCGGTCCAGTGCGTCACGCATCCATCGGCTACCAGCGACCCTCACCAGGTCATCGGTCCACCTTGTGGGAGGCCTTCCAACGCTGCGTCTTCCGGTAGGTACGCGGTCGCCACTTCAGATTCAGATCAAACAAGTTTGGCGATCCTTCGGGCTACGTCGGTAACAAACAAAGGTTACCGACGTAGCCCGTGTTGTTGCCCGTGTGTTCTTGATGATGATGATGATGATTTATTTAAATGAATTAGTATTTATCGGGTGACGTAAGACTTTCGAACACTACTTCAGTAGGTATAAAAAGCAGTTTTTGGAAAATGACAGAAATAGGATGATAAGATACTTAAAATAACTTTTGAATCTTTCTTTATCTCATTAGGTTGCTGAATAACTGAAATGAACTATCAGCAGGCATACCTATATAATTACCAATATAAATCCAGGCTTAGGAAAGATATATTTTTTTTTTTTTTTTAAAAAACGTTGCCCCACACTAGGAATTTCTCCTGTATCGTGGGTGCGTTCACAAACATATAAACTCACATACACAAACAGCCAGACCCGGAACAACTATCTGTAGGCCAATACAAATATTTATTCCGTGCGGGAATCGAACCCGTGACACGCAGCGCAGCAGTCGACCGCTCAACCACTGCGCCAACCGTGTCGTCAAATTACGACCGTGTCGTTATATTATTGACGAGTCGCAAATTACACGCAAATATGGTGATCTGATAGGCTGATGATGTTCCGTATGGTGTCGGACGTAAAAGAATAGCACCATCCTATCACTTCCCGTGGGTGTCGTAAGAGGCAACTAAGGCACTCACCAGAGTATGGACAGCAGCATTCTCTTTAGGTACATTGCTACACAGCTACACTGCGATCACCAACCCGCCTGCCAAGCGTGGCGATTATGGCAACCCTCCCCCATTTGGGGGAGGCTTATGTCCAACAGTGGACGTCTTTCGGCTGATATGATGATGATAGGCTGATTAAAAATGAATTCAACCAATCACATAATGTAATGCGCTTTTTACATTTTGTAATATGATTTTTATAATCTTCGTTACAGAAACTAGGCTCTTTTTAGAACTAGAAGTGAGAACCACAAGGAAACAAGCATTACACAATAACAAACAAATCAAAACAACTGCTAAGTCACACCATAACTCCCCATGCATCATTCCTTAATTAAATCAAATTAATTACCTAAAAAGTCCGGCAAACAATAAAACAAATGAAGTCTCCAATAATTTATGTCGTGGACTAGAGTTCGCGCGCATGCGTCAACATTGCCTGATTTACACGCAAACACAAAACACTACCCCGATCTTATCCTGGGGACAGGGCGGTCGCATAAATAAATGAACTAATTCTGAGATACAGACACTTGAATAAGAACAGCCTATGTTGAGAGATTTGAAAGGGGCTTTATGTAAATCTAAAAAAAATCTGAAAGACTCACTGAAACACTCTAAATCTTGCTAATAAAAAATAATAATGTAATCAAGGCGCACCATCTAAGAGGGAGTTAAGACTTCTATTAAGAGCGTTTACGCGGTACGGCTTCTCATACAAACTTTCAAATCCTTATTCTTCAAAATGAATGAACCGATTTTAACGAAACTTGGTATGCATACGCTAGATATCCAGGTCTAAATAGTTATCAGAAAACATTTTTGAAAAAGATTTCAGAGGGAAACAGAGAGCGATTTTAAGTTTTCTATAGAAAGTGAAAAATCACTATATCCTTCCCTCTGAACTCTTTTTCAATAATGTTTTCTGATAACTATTTAGACCTGGATATTTAGCGTATGCATACCAAGTTTCGTTAAAATCGGTTCATTCATTTTGAAGAATAAGGACTTGAAAGTTTGTATGAAATGATATACGGCGTACACGCTCTTAAGGGCCAAAAAAAAGTTTGATATATGCTGTTGTAAATACATCATTTTCATCATCATACCAGCTGAAAGACGTCAACTGGTCATAAGCGTCCCCCAACTGTCGCCACAACAATCGGTCAATCTCTCATCTCAATCCATCGGTTACCCGCGACCCTCGCCAGGTCATCGGTCCACCTAGTGGGAGGCCAACAATGTTGTAAATAAGATGCATAATCTGGTGTATAAGTACCTTTCTTGTTGATGTTTTGATCTCTTGAAGCAGAATGCAAGCTTTTGTGGGCCATTGCCGCTTACCATTGGTTCGCCATCCCTGAACTAGCATAGGGATGGCAAACCCACGGCACGCGGTGAAATAATTCGGGCACGCAAAAGCTTGCATTAAGCCTTAGTGTTTAAAATATACTTTTCCATTTATAAGGCCATTAAAATTGCAGACTGTGACCTGATAACAAATTACAAAAAACCTTCACAATATTTTAGGCTCTTCAATACATAAAACCCGAAAGAAACTCAGCCTAACGCTTCACAATGCCTTCATTACCTTCAACCTAAGCCTGTACTAAATAAATTTCCGATTTATATGTGCCTAGTATCACTATGGACTAGCTAAAGGCCCAAAATTAAATATTATACCAATAAAAAGGATAATAATGGCTTCCCCAACATCCGACCGCTGCGATAATTCCTGCTCCCGACCAATAAATATACCTTCGACGTTTTCAAGTTAACTTGGTATATTTCAAAATAACCTGAGGCAAGACAGGAACCTCCCTTCAGCGCGATACGGCAATAAAGGGAATCCCTTTAAACGTATCCTTGGCCCTTCGACTTATAAATATCAATTTATCCGGAATGTCAAATACGGCGAAGCCTGGCCATTTTCACATTACGAATTGTTCGCGATCCGTCTTGCCCGGGAGCGGTTTATCTCAATTTTTCTTGAAATTTTTATACAGAACAGACTTTGGCTGTGCTACTGAAAAAGTCGACGTATATTGCCGTTATTAATGGTGTTTGTTTTTAATTATTTTGTGTGAAGAATAACGCATACAATTTTTGGTACTGTTTTTAATCTTAGTATTTTGTGGCTCGTTTAATAAGTATAAATTATATCGATGAATTAAAACAGTCCATTTTAATGGGGAGGTTGATTAACGATCCATTTATACATGTTACAAACACACCTTTCTGAAAACCAGATAAATCTCACGCTAGCCTATTTCCAACACGTAAAACAGTCCGAAACAAAACACGAGCGTTACAATTGTGAATGCAACTTGACATTAACATTCATTAAATAGCTGCGTCCCCTTAAATTTAAGTGTACCAACAAAAATAGAGCAATATATTAAGAGGATTTACGGTACAAATATATGTAAAGTTTGCTGGATATATTATATTTTGGGGTTGGGATGAGACGAGAGGGGGTATACGTGGAAACATTCGTGTACGTGCCTTAGCATAATTCCTTAAGGGCGCTAGGCTGGTAAGCTTCCGCAATTCGTCTTGGAGGAATCCCTAATTTGAAATGTGGATGAGTTTCGAAATTCCTTGAGTTAAAGGAAAGGCCTCAACACGTTGAGAAGTACTTACTGTTGGGTCACTATCAGCTAGCTTAGCTGCTTCAATATAGTTTCAAACTCCGATCATAATTGGCAGCATATCAAGAACTCACCGATTTCTAAATAAATGTAACAATCTTAGGCGCGGAATATGAATAAACAACTTGAAAAACGGTCAAGCATAATGTTCCACTTGCTAATTTATATGGGGAAACATTGTTGTCTGATTAGACTATCGATTAATTCCTTGCTTGTTTTACCTGCAAAGAATTATTTCAATGTAGTAACATAAATTAAATTATGTTGTAAAAGTCATCTACGTCGTAAGATCTTATTGCTTAACGGTTGCACCTTTCTTAACTTTACAAACTGGATTATTTTTCGTAAAGGTTCGTTTACTAAAAAATCTCGAAAAAAAAAACTAAAACCATTTATTTGTTAATGTAGGTTACTTTGCAAGCATACTCCTGCCAGGGCTGCGGACTTTTTTCGGAAGAGTCACCGCGACCCTGGAATGCAAAGGGCATTTGGAGGAACATGGATGAGTTTTAGTCAGTAAGAGTTCCCTCCCTTCCACTCCACCCAGAGCCGAAAGAGTCATTTGATGAAAAACGGGTTGCACTCCGGGAGTGCCGGTGAAGGTCCAAGAAGTGAAAACTTGAACATGCACTTTGTTCAATATCCATATTTGAAACAACTCCCTCCGTCTTACGAATTTTCGATCAGGTTTCGTGTCCTAATGCGAGTTTAACATTTTTTACCCATCCCAAAAAGTGCACAACGCCGCTAAAGAAGTTTTCACTTCAAAAAGTCAAGCAAGCAACCAAGCATGCTGATGCTGCATCACTGCTTACCTGATGGTAATTGTTGATGTGGTTTCGGTTGACCACTATATCACCTGATGTGTGACCATGATGGTCATATTTCTATGTGGTGTTATTAGCTCATAGAAATATTGGAAAATAAACATGACAAAAAATCCTCTAATTTCCCAACATTTTGACAAGTTTTTGGCGACTTGAATTTCAACGCTTTTTAAGTAGGTACGAGAAATGGCCTACAGTTCCATATTTTTTAAAACCTTAAAATGCGATTTATGACCTCGTGTAAATACTAGTGAATTAAAATATCATCATCATCATTATATCAGCCGAATACAAAAACAAAAATTCTTCGCAGAGCTAAAACTCCCTCTCCCAACACTCACCCGTTTTTCTTCATAACCCCCAAAACGCGGGATTTAAATTTTTCGTTTCAAACTTGTTAGCAGATTAGCAACAAAGCAAGCGCGATATCTTAAATGTGGATCTGTTGTAAACAGATTCGCGAGCACAACCGCTATTTATGAGTTTATTTATCATTAACAAATTATATTAAAGCTCACGGGAACACAGTTTTTTGTTGTTCCACACTTTTAGCTTGTAATTTAAACGCGGTAACGTAATATGCGTTTTGATTCTTATCGTAATTGTTAAAGATTGGTGGTGTTAGTGGATAATTTGTGGCGTCTGTTTCGTGACTGATTTCTGTAATTGATTTTGGCTCGGATTTTACTTTAGTGAGGAGATCTTGATAATCGTTACCTTCGTCTTTATGATCTTTAACTGTCTTGGTATTGGCTATCAGTAGCTTTGAATTTTCCTTCAACGGCTCAGTCTTCACAAGACTTTTCTTTAGAAACTTAGTATTTTTCTTCAGTAGCTTAGTTAAAACTATCAGTGGCATAGTCTTAAATTTTGTAAACTTTGTCTTGAGTATTAGCAGCTTGGGTTTCTTCCCCTTCTTAGACATATTCGCAATCACCTAATGTTTCATCAACATCAGAATTCTTGAAGTCTTCTGTAAACAGGATTTTTATTTCTGTAGTATTTTCATGTTTGTTTTAAAGGCTTGTAGCTTTGAATACACGTCGTAAATCATTTACGATTATGCCCAACATCAAAAGAGCGTCAACAAGACCGACCGATTATATAAAAAAATCGTTACATTCGCAGATTTTGTTTTAAATGTTGTTTGTTATTTTTAAAGAACAAGCCTTAAAAGCCAATATTGCCCATTTCGTTACAGCTTAAAATTCACCATCAAAGGTGTTTGATTAACCGAACAAAAGCGTCTCTAGCCATAACATCGTTCAAGACAATATCGTCCTAAGAATTTCTTCCTGTAACAAACCGTTAAAAAAGGAAGGTAAAGGCCTTGTGGGGATGATATTTCCGAGGACGACGATACAGAACGGAGGTAACAGGAGCCCCGCAACAATGCGACCCATCTGCACTTAGTTCCGACGTTCAATTAAATTTTTACTGGAGATTATCACGCAGAAGTACGAACGGACCGATTATGGATGTTTAAAATTTTCCTGGTTTGAGTTTGGATTACGTGGTTTTACTTTTAAAAATTAGGTTAATATTATGATTGTTGGAATGCTTATTTCTTCTTTATTTAGTCATGATTGTTTATATTTCTCGCAAGTTTTTTTTAATTTTGTGAGAAACCGTAATGTTATTTGGTTACTTCATTTATTCTATTACTTATGTACTAATTCTCTGTGTGTACACACAGAGAATTCGACTCATAGAAACCATTATAAATATGAGTAGTACCTACAAAGGAACTGCTTACTTTTTTACTTTACAAACTTGACGCGCAGATATGTAAACCTAATAAATTAATTTAATGCAGCTGATTAGTATAAAGAAACATTGTTTTCGAATACTTATCGGGCAATCACGAGTGCTTAATTTAGAGCTTTTTAAAAAGTATGTTCGGTCTGAAGTGCTCTTGAGTTAGAAGCTTCTATTTTCGGGCACACAGCCCTTTCATAAGCCAGTTGGTCTGAGTTGTCTCAAGAAAGCTATTCTTCTTCTTTCTGCTTTGCCCCGCGGATTTTTGCAAAATCAAAGCCCATAACCGTCTCCAGGGCTCCGTCTATATCTGTACTAAAATTTATCAGACTCGGTTCATGATTATAGGCGTGAAAATGTAACAAACGAACTGACTTTTTATTACATTATAATATGCAGGATTAGGAATTTAGGATGTAATTAAAGTTTTACCAAAAATTCTGGTTTTACGAAATTCATCTACTAAGTTTTTCTTATAAGCAATCGAAACCGCGGATATTATCCCAGCTAGTACGTTTACCAAACGACACACCACAATCTGCAAACAAATAAACCTACCATTTTTCTCCCCTTTTTCTATCAAAAACACTTCCTATCTACCTCTAAAAATCTTCCCCTATTTCTATCTCACGTTCCACGGAAGCAAAAGACTCTGTACTTGTATCGCGACACGTAATAAGTCCTTGTATGTTTGCAGTACTTGCTCGTAAATGAAAAATAAACATGCGTGAGCTTTATGTGACTATGTTATACTTATTAACGTTGTTTGTCGTTTGTTTCATACTTACATATTGTTAATCTCGTTGTTTTGTTTTGAGCTCTATGTGATTTAAGTTTTGGGTGGACTTTTCGGTAACTAGCTTTAACGCCTGTGTGACGACGAATGAAGATCATTCCATGTGTCCTGAAAACAATTAAGTATACTGTCAGTCGAATGGATTGAAATTCCTTCTAGGATTCTAGACCATTATTATGTAATGTCTTTTAAAAATGCTTTACTTTAAAGACTTGGCGATACACTGTACGCTTGAAATTGTATTGGCGTAATGGAGATCTTTAACACTATTTTTTTTTAAGTTTAGGTATTAGTTTTCCAAATTTGATCAACTTGGTATATTTTACACTCCGATAGTTTAGGTAGGTATATGGGTAAGTACTACATTCAGGAAACATAGTACCTATATTCTAAGACACACCTTATTACGTCGAATAAAGTACAACAAACACTAATATCTTTATAAGCGCACCCAAAACAAATTACCATAGGAAAGAGATTCAAAAAAACTTTCCCTACACTCATACCCATTATAAGTTTCCAAAGAAAAACACTTTTCGTGCACACGTCGGTCGCTCCCGGTTTTTTCTCGGCGCACTTTTCTAAGTGCTATAAATCTTTCACGTAAATAATTGAAGCTATATTTTATGCCAAAACATTCCGCGGGTGGGGATGTCGCACCACCTGCCTCCCAACTTGTACCACTTTCCACTTTAATTTGGTTGCGTAATGTATTTTCAATTACTTCCAAGGAACAGTGATTTGTGGCTGGTCTGGAAGAGATTGGAGAATAATTCTTCTTGCCTAATTTAAAGTTGCCTAGGTAACGTTGCGGTGTGGCAAGTTTATAAGGTCTTAACGGCTTTTAAATCAATCACTGTACCTATTGGTGAATTCGTCGTTTAAATTAATGTTGTAACTACTATAGTCCCGAATCTAGGCACCTATATCAGAGATCTAAGTAGGATAAACATAGTGCAAACAGTTGTGTCAGTAGCCCGAACACGTCATATTAATCAGATGTGTAAGATTCATAACCGTATTTGTTGGCATAAATCATGCGGGAACTAGATTTTAGAGGACCAAATACGTCACTTCTGCGCGATAAAACCATCAAAAATATCCTCAAAGTGCGCTCCATTCACCTCTTCGTTTAATTTATGACCGCAAAGGAGCATCGTCCGTCAAAGCGCAACCAAACGTGCATTTTAAATGCATGGCCCAACAAGATCTGATAACGACCTTTGTCGAGGCCACAATACACTGGCATGTCATAAATAAAACCTCACTTTTTCACTTCCAAAGGGAAATTTATCATTTCGTACGACTTTTTTTCCCCTTTTTCCAACTTTTTGTACATCTTGGATCACACTTTTAAATGCCATTTATATCTTGGTTCGCTCCGTACTTTCTATCTGAACTGATGAAGGTATCGTAATGCGGTATCTGATAATAAAATGCTTGAGTTGCTTGATTCGATTTGCATGTTTTAGGGCTGACTTTTTGTAAGTGGTTTGGTTTATTTATGTGTTCGATGCTTTTGATGTTTGTGTTAAGATACATTATGATTGGTGCATCCGTGAATTATGGCCGCTCCATTTTTGTTCTGATGTTTTTGTTTTAATAAAGCTGTGAGTATATAGTGTCTTGTCGAGTAGTGTAATAGGGTCAGTGTGCTTTTAATGTTAGTTTTTTTTTTAATTTACCCGTTATACCCAATGACTTAAAGATACTATACTAGATACTTGAAGAGTTACGATTGTGGTAGCACAGTAAAAAGTTAGCAACACAATAATGGGAGAAAGGTATAATTTAATGCAGCTGAACCCTTCTAAATAGCCTGCGTACAGGATAATGAAATATCATTGTTTAACGGCTGTCTAATACGTTATGTTTATGGCTTTTTATTCACGCTCTATTACACTTAAAAAGTATATCCAAACTGTCGATTAACACAACGTTAATTTTTTGTGTCGTCGGTCCTCGCTGGAGCCGAAACGTGACTAATGAAGCGCGCCGAGTCCTTTGTTCAACACAAGTTGTTTTTATAAATCCTTAACATCCATTGAGGAGACTCGATTCCATCTCTTTGTGTTCTCTATATAAGTGCATTATAAATTTCTGCCTCTCGCGGCCATAAGTCATACGTGTAATGAATAAGGGCGATTTGTTTTGAATCCGTCCAAATTTATGGACGATATCGGCGCTTTTTTACAGGCGTTCCTCGCCTCATTCCGCCATTGTGATCGCCTTTTTCTGCCCCTTTTTATCCCTGCCAAAGTTTTTTTTATTGTCCTCAACACTGACACTTTACGAGTTATTAATTGGTTGTCACGAGTTTATTTATTTCTCTATTTTGACATCGGAACGTTTTTCGTCGTATATTATGGAGGCCGGATTGAAAATCTATCATATTAAGGTTGTCGTAAATTTAACGTGATATAGTGCGTTACACGGTAATAATTCTGCGAAACCGTCGCGTAGTGCGGACGGATGTGACGCGGTTTAAATAACGACTTTGGATATTAAAATGGCCGCCGAATATGCGTTTTTGTCATAAATTATATATTAATTTACACTGCGAAAAAAAAGCCATTACGTTGTCATCGAAGAAAGAGTATGAATGCGCTTTTAAATTTAACATTATACCCGCGAAATGTTTTCGGCCGTGTAAATTAGGTTTGGAAGTATCTGTAAACAAAACGATAGTTTATGCAGCTGCACTTAACAACCGATATCAAAAACACATCAATCGTATTCACGAGTAAAAGTTTCGTTATTTATTCAAGTAAACAACGAATATATTCCACCCTTAACATGTCTGTTGGATCTATATTTTACTCCCTGCCAAAACAAATCTAATGGCCTATTGATTGACAGTTCAAAGTTCTTTATGGCAAGACACACATCGTTCCTCAAAATAATTCCCAATTAATAGAAATTGGACGAACGGAAAATGGAAAAACAATCATACATCATCCTAGCCAGTTTTCTTCGAACATCAAAACGTGTTGTCATCCCCTATATCAATCCTCCAGTACCCACCCTCCTTTTAAAAACACGATCCCAAACGATATTAACTGAACTTCTTGAAAGTACCAGGAGTCCATAACCGCGCAACAACGCACCTAGAAGGTACATTACGAAACTTGAAGCTTTCTCTTACGCAACACTAACATTCATAATGTATGTACGAAGCCCTGTATGCTATTTCCCGTCTTATGTAGGTTCTTTTTTTCGCCCATAAAGCATTGTTGGCTGCTTTATTCCTTGATTTATAAGAAACGTTGGAAAGACAAATAGCCGGATTGTGTTCCAAATTTTTAAAGCCACATTTCGTTTCGCGCTCGCACCCCCCGCAGTAATACCTTCGGCGTAGTCTTGGTGCTTAGAGGATTGCTAGATTTAGACTCTTTCAGGATCTGCTGGAACTAGTTTAGTATGCATGAAAAGTGTTGATTTTTGGATGTAGTTTATAAAAACATAGTTACTTTTTTCTTTAGGTAGACTTACCTATAGTGATTGACGTATCATGCATTGATGAGCCAGTAACAGCCAGCTGCATTCATTTCCGTTACTTTGAGAGATGACTATCAATCAATCAACTCTGAGTCTCGCCGCCCACTGCAAAACAAAGAGTTGTTCAGTTTGTCTAAAGCTGCATAACAACTGTCGATCTTTAGTCATCTGGATCAATCAATATATTATCCGTCCATAAGTCTATTATTTTCCCCTTATTTTTCTCTTTCTCTCTAAAATTCCCCTCTTAAACGTATCAAAACGAGTCGCAAGATTGCACCACAGTCTCGCTAAGGTACATCCCATATTAAAATGTGTTTTCCAACGCTTTTCCACTGCTTAGCTGGAGCGCCATCTATCGGCCTGTTAGAGAGATTTAATGGGAATTCTCTCATTTCTATCGGGTCTTACCGCGGAATTTATAACGACATCTCGGATCTTTTTTCCATACGAATGTACTTCGACGGATTTATTGGTGTAAGAACGAATTTTGAATTTGGAAAATTATTTAAATTATGTTTTTTTTTGTTTTATGTCTTGTAGGTTCATGGGGTAGATTGATGTTGAATTGCTTATAGGTAAATCATTTTACTATTGTCCATTGCATACCTACTAATATTTCCCTTGAAAATATGTATGAACATTGAGTGAATGAAATTTAGAGTGCCTATCGGGACAAAGTTGCGTGAAAGTTAAGTTAAGTGTTCTAGACTGATATTGAAAAATAAACCTAATTTGGCGATTTAGGAAGCAGAATAATAACATACTTAAGTTAAATAAAGTTCATAGAGCTACCCCACTTACCTTAGTCCATTGTTTCAGCATGTTTCGCGACCGTAACAGCGCGTAAACGCGGGCCAATCTAAAAACAATTGAATAAATGCCTTAAAACAATGTCCAATTCGACCGTTCGAACTATCCAATTGAAAATCAACACGTAACCGTTCGCCGACTTAATTTTTACCCCATAAAAGCACCCCACGAATCGCGATACGATATGGAAATTCGCCGCCCGTCGTCGGCAATATTCGGCAATATTCGGGCGAACGTGAGCCCCGAACTAAATTGCCTATTTATTCTTAACTTCATATATTACTTTGCGCGTGTTGTCTGCGCAAAACGATATTTATTGTTTGACCGTTATTGCGTCAAATGACGTATTGGTTGTACGTATTAACGGATAGGTTAAGGATGGTAGGCGCGTGACGTTGCCAACAATTGTTGCTGTGAAAACATTGCACATAATATCAAGCTCAAAGAAAAAACAAAACCATTTTTTAAGTTTATCAAACAAGAGGTAACATTATGTGTGTTACTTCTACTACAACTCACATTGCGTCCATTTCACTGAACAGTTTCTTGACCCATAGGTATTCCAAAACGTAAACTCGAAACTCAACTGGAACTCCAACTCCATCGGAGCTTGTCATAAATTGAAGTTTTTGCATTTGTTTGCTCATCTCTCGAGTACGAAAACATCAATTACACGAGCTTTAATTGACATATTCGTGCTTATGTTGGAGTTGGAGTTCGCGGTGAGTTGTTTTTTTCGTTTTGGAATATGGGCCCTTGTCTTTTAAGAAAAATCAAAATATGTTTTTCAGGCGCCATCTTTGATTAGGAAAAAAACGACGAAAGACAATTTCCCTGCTCTGAACTACTCAAGAACGATCCCACAAATTAAACTTCGAACACCAAAACGTGATGACAAACCCAGCTGTTTGGAACCACGTGTTTGAACACGTGTATAACTTATAAACACATGCCGAACACATATTGAACTAAAGTTGTCCTTTTTGCTTAAAACTTTTGATCTTCTTTTTTTTGGTTCGACGTTCAAACTTCAAAGCTATGACGTATGTGGTATTCTGAAACTTGCTACTGGCACGTGCCAAATCAATTTGGTCTTGTTTCGTAATCTCTTGGATGATGGAAACCCTACATCCATTAAGCAACCGTATATACCAAAGTCCAAATACTGATGGTGGTATTTTTGGGGTTGACCTTTGTAAATGCTATATTGTCAGACATTTATTATTAACGGGGATAATTTTGGCAATAGCGCCCTTCGTGATGTACTACTTGGAAGACGTAACACTCACAATAGCCAAAGAAACCTAAAGCCTGATTATTGTATGGTAGGTACTAAGATCGGACTATGCGCGTAAGCCACAAGAGATAGAGAGTGCACCTTTACCAATATGCGCACATACTTATTCATTTTTATGTCTCTTAGGTACATCGTTCAGAGGCCCTAGAAAATGTACCAATCACTTTGACTGTCGAAATGCCAAAATGTAGGGATTTGATCACGTGACTTTTCGATAGCATGTGCCAATCTCATACATTTTTGACGTACTGATAATGGCCGTCGCCACGCTACCGTTGACAGAATCTCACTTGTCTCGAGCCCAAGGTTGGCCAATTGGGCACAAAATCAGATGGGAGTATTATAACTAAGATCAAGTCTTCGAAGGGAGCTTCTCTGAAAATAGTTAATAGGTAATGACACTTATAGCAACGAATATCAAATGTATCTTTCACTCCAGCTTGCTATTAAGCTATATACAAAAACGTACACTTTCGGCCCACAAAAGAAGTCCACCATTTAATTGCTAGTTAATAGCTCTTCCCTATCTTCGTTGCCACTAAATATTTTCTAACACACACTCAATGGGGGAGTAATGAATTCAGTTTATTTACGAGGCGTAGACTGGCAGACGACCGATAACGTCCTACCCAATATCATATCGCCATTACATTCCGTTACTGACTGAAATATGTCTGGCTCTAAGTTTTTGTTGAGCAAAATATGGTTTGTTTGTATCTTTGGGTGTACATGTGGTTAGAAGAAGGGTTCGGCTGGGTTCTGATAGGTTTTTAAAAGGGTATCGTTCTTGGTAAGTTTTTTAGGAATAATACCAGGAAATTAAACTTAGCTATGTTTATAGAGGTATAGTATCTTCTCTCTTAGGATGAGTTCATCATTAATTTTTACTTATAAACTAATAGGTATTTATGTGACTATTGGCCAAAAACACATTTTACCGAAATTTTGCTACAATTTTTAACCATTGATTTAACTACGGATCAAATACCGCGTTTAGAAGAACACAGCATCTCTAAAGTAGGTTATAACATTAAAATTAAAGCTACCCTCTTCTCGCACCTCACGTTCACCATCATAAATAACAGCACAGATCAACTCAAAGCCAACCTTATTTAACTTACACAAACTATCTACGTAAAGTATAAAGTATAAAAAGTAAAACATACCCATTTTACGCTTAGGCGAAAGAATAGGAATAAGTTGACAGAGACTTCGCCCCTGAATTATGTTTCTCAAGATAAACGACGCGGGCGAAATGAAGTCGCACCCCCCACGCCTTGCACCCCCTCTACGTCCCTCCCAGCGCCCTCTAGAGGCAACGCGGGGACATAAATTTTGAAAGAAAAATCCACCACGGTTTCTCTCGGAATGTGTGATTTGGATTTTTAATTGAATTGGTTTCTGTTATCTGTTTTATGGATTTATTAGGTCTAATTTCTAGGTCGAGGGGTAGGTTAGTTGGTTTTGATTTTGACTGTTCCAAATAAGTCTAATTCGTATAATGTAAAGTGCGATATTAATAACTTTACATAATGTGTTTGCCAAATGGTTACAGGCATGTAACTCAGAAAATATGACCTGAAAAAGGTCATATATATATAGTAGTCGCAGACCAACTCGTAATCCCTATAATAACTCCATAAGACCATGGGTAACCTCTATGAAAACTCGACATTGCCCTCATTTTATTCCATCAAGTGTAACTAAATTTTTATCCCCCTCATCAAATATGATTTGCTCATACACGGTAATGAAAAAGTTGAACAAACTCGGCCCTTAGACACCATCGACTCACTATAACCATGAAAACACCATACAAACTTCGCCGATTTCCACCATTATTTTATCTAACAGCGATCCATCGTCTTTTTTTCCCGTGTTTTTGTTACATTAATAATGCGTTACTATCGACAAAGATATCTATTGCTGACCTGTATTATTGTCATAGAGATATTTACAACGTTCATTTATTTCTCGATGTCCCCTCTTATTTTCCGTTCGGGGCCAATCGGATAGAGGCGCTGTTGAAAATTTTTCGTAAGCAGTAATACATCTTGTCGCGACTGCTATCTCTCGGAGAACATTCGACGGCCACCCCTATACTGTGGACAAAGATTAGTGACAATCACAGATTGGTACTTGTATGTTTGACAAGGTTTGTGCCTTTGGTGAGCGTACGCATAAAACTCAAAAAACTCAAAGCATTTATTTCAATTAGACCATTTACAGGCACTTTTGAATTCGCAAGGTCGGCCGGTCGAAAAGATGACGTCATCCGTGTTGAAATTATACAAAAATAAAAATAAAAAATAAACATAAAAAATAAACCTTATGTAATTGGTAAATAAACATTAAATTCGCGATTAATTCGGCGCACACCGGTGTGTTGCCGGTGCTTGAGCGGTGCAGGATAAAAGCGTCCGGAGTAAAAACGAAACAATTCAAAGAAATAATTAAAATAAACCATGGCAGCGCAACCAGAGAGATGACCAGGCTCAGCTGACGGCACCCGATCACGAACATGACGCATACGCTAGCACCATTTGGCTCAACCATTTTTAAGTAATAAATACCTACTTTCTCCATTAATGAATTAACTAAGGGGCATTCTCAGAATTGTGTGTTTAGAGTAAGAAACGCGTCAAACCCCACATTATAGCAAAATTTTGACATATTTTCAGTTTGACTACTGACCATCTGACTGACTACTGACATACTTAACACCAAATAGGTAGGTACCTACTTAATTCAAAAATCTTAATGTCATTTTACAAATTGTAGGATTTAAGTATGATCTACAACTCCTCATGACAGACATTACGTAAGTTCGTCATTTGGATCGTATGAGGCATTTTGATAAGTGTTTGCTTGGGTACTCGTACACATGGTTTTACGCAGGATATCATTGATGTTTAGCCTCTTTTTTTTTTTTTAAACACAGTTTGTTTTTTGCAAGTTATTTCTGCTGACACTTGGGCTTGTGCATCACAGAGGTTATTTATTAATATTACACTCTTATTAGTTGACTTATTAGAAAGGTTAACTTATGATCAGTGGATTTTGTTTCCTGACGAATTATTATGAAGACACGAATAGGTTTGAAATTTTCATGTTTTACCTATTTTAAACTGAATCCGCAACTACATGTTGATAAAATCAATGTCAACACACTCAAAACTAAGAAACAGATACAAAAATATAAAAACCTAGGTAGGTAGGCACTCGTAAACCGCACAGAGGCTTCCATAAATCACAGTCCGACAGTGTCCCATCTGCACACAGCCTGCTCTGTGCCGGGTCCCCGCGTCCCGCCGCGGCGCGCCGCCCGCCCCAGCTAAAACCACTTGTGCCAATTTTCTCGGGGACGCTTTCCACTTTACTTGAGCTACCACCAACACAACACTTAACGACCTAACCAACCAACCATCCCATTCAAAAATCACTCCTACCACACACAATTTAAAACCCATTTTCCTTCAAGAAACAACCCATACATTACTCCGTTGTTTACGAACCCTTCATGTTTCGGGGTACATTTGTAGGCCTAGGCATTTCTTTTCCCGCCCTTTACTAATGTCTTTTGGTTGTAATGAGAAGATTTTAGTGGTGGCTCTCATTTTAATTTGATTCTTGGCAGCTTTAGATTAGTGGTTCAGGGAATTGATATTAAAACGTTTGAGGGTGTTTTCCTGAAAAGAAACTGGGGCAAAGTAGAAGCTTTTTTAACGTCATGGATACTTAAGTCCCTTTTGAAAACGCGTGAATATTTTATTTTTAACACTTTTGTCCTAGTTGGCTTAAATATGGGATTTATAGCCGGAACTAGTATAAATAGCCAAATATGCTAATAAAAAAATCGCGCAAAACCACAAAGAGATGAATAGCAATTTTAATAAAACATAAAATGAAAAATCCGAGAAATGTAAAAAACTGACTCATCCATGCACGATCATTATCCCAGAAACTACTTTTATTTCTTGTCACATGTAGCTAGGGAGACCATGATGGGAAACTTTATGGGACAATTCCTGAATTCTGAAAAAAAAAAGTAGTTATAATAACAGCGGTTACCTATAATTCCAGTTATTTTAAATTTTCAGAAAATAACACGTTATTCTAAGGCCCACTTACACAAACCACAGTAATCTTTAAGATCCGAGTTAGTTCCAACCCGGGGTCATTATACCAGAAGTATCAATTAACGTAAGCGACATTTTAGAATTTTTGATAAATGCCACTTGAAGTAATCGCTGTAAGGTTCATTTTGGCATTTTGGGTAAATGTCCCTAACATTAACTGATACTTCAGGTATCGATATGTGAAATATTTGTTTCTAGCTTTTGCCCGCGACTTCGTATGCGCATATCCCTTTTGTCCCGTTCCCGTAGGAATTTTCCGTACCGTATAGCCTTCCTCCTGAATGTGTGTGCGATTTTACAACTCTGTTTGGCAGTTCCAGAGATAAGCGAACTCAAACAAACAAACAAACTCTTCAGCTTTGTTATATTAGTAAATATTGAACCTCGTGTTAGCAATGTTAAAAGATAAACTGGTTTGCGAAAGTGGGCCCTAAGCGATTTTTTCATTTACTTCGGGTATCTTGCTTGATGTTCCCTTGTGTCTTTTCTGACAAGTCAGAATCAGAAACACCCTTGGGCTCAAAACTCAGTGATCATCATCTATAACGGTTGTCAACAGTTCAAAATTTTTGGGACAGTTCAGAGTACCAATTCTACTAACTTTTAAGCAACGTTCGCATTCACATGTCAATCGCAAACCGGCCGCCAAATGGCGGTCGTCAAACCATGTCAGAGGCCCTTGAGGCGGTTTAAAAACTCTTGACACTAGGATGTGCGGGGTCGTTAGACCCTGCCCACACGATAAAGAAGAAAGAAGATTGCAAACTGTCAAAAAATTTTTTGACAGATTTCGACTGAGATGCGAATGCGACAGTTGCTTGAAAATTAGTAGAATTGGTCCTCAGTTGATTGCTAATGTCAGTTCCATACAATTTGGACTAATTGACAATCGTTGCCTATTGCTTTTACTGTAGACCAATCCCCTGCCCGCTTTTTTCTCGACAACTCATTATCTACTAACTATAATAGGGTCGGCTTACAGTCAAACGTATTTTTGTCCTCCGCAACTGCGGGCCGCAAAAGGGACAATCCCGCTCCGCTCGACGCCATGGGCATCGCGCGTAGGTAAATTATTACCAAGCGTCATAACTCGAGCCCGACCTTAGCCCGCGGCCACACTGAACGCGATAAATCCCGCCTGTCTGGATCAGGTGACACCACCTTCTTTATGTTTTTTCCCAAGCCATTTTACGGAAAAGATAAAAATCTTTACATATTTTGACGCTGCCTCGCCAAGGCTTATTCTCAAATTACGCGCGTCCATTACGTAATACTAAGAATGAACCATTTTAAAGAGGTGAGTCTGTTAGTAACTTGAGGAGTATTTTAATAAAATATTCTATTTTGTCTAGCTTGTGTGGTAGGCGTATTAGTTGGACGCGGTTTTGTTTCTCGGGTGAGCATTTTGATCTGGATTCTGATTAAGGCGAAGGCTTAAGATTAAGAAGAGGTCACAGTTAAATGAACTTTAAAAATAGTATGTGCAGTCCAACTTGTAGAAATTTGTTAGCAACGACAATTATAATAGTTTATCGTATGAATATAGTCCTACTGAAAAGTGGTCTGTGGTGTACAGTTCAAGGGTTATGGTTCAATTATCCATTTTCTTTTTCCTAGTGAAGCCAGCCTAACTCAAAAATATTTACGACAGATCATTTATATCGAAACAATGAAGTATTGTCAACTATATGAATCACCAATCTTAATATCCCTCACAGTCATCCACATTTGCAAGTTCGTCTACTGCACACACCAATATTGTCAGAACAGTTCCAACCCTATAAAGTCTTTAAAGGACAGACTTTGACCCCAGAATCAAACCCTATTTCGTTAGCAAGAAGGGCAAAATTTCCTTATAGGGCTCTCAGTTATTGTCCTTTACGGTATGAATACTGTCGATTCCCACAATTGGAATGTTCGCGCGAAACAGTCGTAAATGAAACAACATAGGTTTTAGAAAATACGATCTAAGCAGCGAAAAATTTACGACGGTTTTCCACTGCCTCCGATACAGCAACTAAAGCATAAAAGCTTGAAGCAAAACTGGCAATGTATAAAACATTAGTAGATACAGAAAAGTAGCGGAGCGTAGTGACTGGGCGTCTGTGTATGTACCCCACACCGCACTGGGCAAAACGAAAATATATTACTTTTCCGAAGATTTAGGAGTGTTTGGACCGAACAATAATGTCCGGCTTTTGTGGAAAAAGATAGATGGCAATGCATAGGTTACATGGAGCGGAGTTTTTCTTTTGTGACCGAATGAAACTTCAGTATGGGACACTGTTATTAATAATATTTATGTTTGCAATTTAATGCGAGACCTATTGTTAGTGAGGAGAAAAGATTTTTCCGTAATTTTGTCTGAGAAAACTCAGAAAGCACTTACTACTTAGCTACATACAGTACCTCCATTACCTACGGTGATGATACATGGCCTGACGTGCTTCTATTTCATGTTCTACGGCTTGTATATTGTCTATACAAGTATAGTAAGGTTCAGTAATAATGCAGCCATTATCAGAAGTGCCCAAAAGTATTTTTGCCCATCGAAAGTGACAGGACAACAATCAATCCCACCATCATTATCGTCTTCTATTCCAAGCTTAAAAGCGAACTTGCTGCCCTATAAGTACTTGTCGAATGTTTATTACGTCAACCCAAGATTGAGCAGGCTCAATATTGAACTAACCTTATTCTATAAGTTCTTGTTTAGTGACCTCTGGAATTTTAAAAATGTTGGTAACTTGTTTCAATTCGATCATCCTTAATTTACTTTGATTTAGTTGGTTCACATTTAGTTACGGTTCCAATATAAATTCTTTATTCTATAAAGCCATCAAATTATCAATTCGTATCAATTCAAATGTTATCCGCCTCATTTGAATTTGGTTGTGCAAGTTCACGTTATGTTTGAAGTGGGGTACAATGATTACGGATATCCTAATTCAATAAATCCATGATTTATTGATTACGTATTCTAATGTAGATTAATACGTTATTTAAATGTGGTTTCGGTTTTTAATAAGTGCGTTCCATTTTTGCCATGAACTTTTCCGTAAGTAGCGAGATACCCTGTTATTCTGCTTTATCTCAAGCTTTACTATGTTCGTGTGGGGTAGCATCTTGATTATTTTTATCTCGTTTATTTCAATACCTTATTCTATAGCGATGACAGCTATTATTTCTAGATTTAATTATATTGGTGTTGGAATTCTGCACCCATCAGATATTTCTGTTCTGTTTACATATGCTCTCGATCGCTGTTTCCTCTTCTTAGTTTGAACAAACTTCTAATGGCGTTTGTATGAAGCCACGTAAAGACAGTTTTCTATAATAAACATTCATACAGTTACCTCTATTTTCTTATAGGGTTCATTGTACGTCAAGTAATTTTCCTTTAAATTAGTCTCCAATCAAAAGTTTAAAATTTTCTGCACGATTTTCGATCGGACCGATTGACAGCGGAATCCAAATGGTCAACTACTAAAAATAGGCACGAAAAATAAATATAACCCAGTTACACTATTCGTGTTGTACTCGTACGCACCTTAGTGTACTGTGGCGTGCCTTTCAATAGACAAAAAGCAGATATAAAAGGTCCACTTCGGACGAAGCATTTCTAAGAAGCCAATGCACACATTGACGGAAGCTGCTAGAATAATATTGTTTCTAGACTGTTCTGTCTCGTTCATCTATACTGTCACATCTATTTCTATATGTGAGTTATAACAGTTCTTCGATAGTGTATTTAAAGGCGTAAGTGAGTCTTCTACTTCTATTTTTTCGCGTGGTCTCAGTGAAACTGCGCGAGCGCACCGTGACTTGCAGAGGAATCACCAATTATTGTATCGCGCGTTGTCTCTTCTTTATTAATCTGAATATTAACTTCATTCCTCTTGTCACGTAGCAAGTATTTTTATGGTTTTCCTACCTTTGTTTATATTTATGGTAATGTAATTTTTAGTTGTGTTACGCAGAGTTTAAATATCGATTTCGATAACTGGTTGCGGTATTGATTGAATTTAAAACGGGCTTCCGTTTTGTTGATTTATTTTTATTACTTTTGGTTCATGTTAAAGTGCTTGTAAGTAGTTGCGTTTTATCACGTTTTCGACCCCTAATAGTAATAGTAACATTTTAATAAGTGTTGTCATTGATTCATGGGTATATACAGATATAAACAGGTAACGACAGCAGTAGATATTAATGGGCCTTATTTTATAGCAATAAAAATATACTTACCAAATGAAAAGAGAGAGAGAGAGAGAGAGAGGTAGAGAAATAGAAAGGAAGACAAAGATAGCAAAGAACAGTGGCATTGTTAAGTTTCCAACGTTTATGATCTTTGACTTTACTCAGACGATACAGAAGTCAGAGGTATTTGGCATACAAATTAAACGATGTGTCACTGGAAATAAAGCATAATTGAACAAACCACCTAAAATAGCATTATTTGAAAACTGTAGATATAAAAGTATACCTAAGTATACTAAATAAGGACTCATTATGAATGAAAAATTGGTTTGAGCCAAAAGGAGAGTTAAATAAAATATGTTTTGTAAATAACTTAAAAATAACACTTTACTCATCAAAATGTTTTGGTCACTTGAAATTAGATGAGGCCGGTGTGTCCTAGCTGACTACTCTGAGAAAAAACACCGAAACAAACTTCAATGTTCCGGAAGGTCCTGTAAGAGAATAACTTAGATTTGTCCGTTTAAGTACTGTTCACAAAGGTGCTTTAAGTCAACAGTCGCTGGGTAAATTTCATCCCATTACGAACTTTCCGAAAGATTATAAAAGCCAGGGCTAAGCCTAGTTCCAAAACATTGAAATTAATAAATCCTTTATATCGCAAAGCTTAGTCAACAAATAAAGGAATCCATTGCGGAGTAGGTATACAGCGCTAATTTATTGAGCGCAGGGCTCTCTCATTAAGGGCTGGGCTACACCTTGCCACCTGTAGCATGATCCGTTCTATTAGATTTATCGTTTTTTACCACTTTCGCTTTCCGTGTTTTGATGTCATCCAATTAATTCGTGGTTTTAATTAGATTTTGTTGTGTTTGGTCTGATTTTTCTGGAAAATTGGAGAAATAGAGCATTTTCGGTGGAGTTTTAGGCGTTTGTTATTGTTTTAAGAAGTTGAAAGGTTTTGTTGCTTCTCCATATTCTACCATAAATATTTATTGTTGTAGGTACCTACAACAATATACCTACCCTACCCAAAAAAATAACCTTTTTCTTGTTTTATTTACTTTTGGTAATAAAAATGAATTATTGTTGAAAGTGTTTTAAAGTTGCTGTTGTTGCCAATCGGATTCGCAAGTTTAATCCAATATTTTATCAATCCCCAATGTTTTTTGTTGCTTTACTTTTCCTTTTTTTTCAATAATTTTTAATGTTACCTATTTAATTCTGAAAACATCACCTGCAACTATTTACCATGAAAAATTTCTGCAAAAAAAAAAATTGAATTTCATAAATGCGTCATAATATTTTATCGAAAATGCTTGCTAGCACGTCGACGCCATGCTCTCGACTGCCGTGGCTCCCACTCCTGCATCGCACGCGGCATCGCACCCCGCCCATAAACATGTCACTCCGGACGGCACGCCGCGATTTACGACCTCTCGCTCTAACACACCCATAACTCAGACAAACAAAAGGGAAAGCTATAACGTTCATCGGTCCCATGCGGATAGTTTAATTTACACACACAGACGTAACAAAATGAGCTAGTATGCGATTTGAGGTGATAGTATGCAGGTGATTCTGAGATGGTTAGTGATGCTTTTAAGGGTACGTATTGGATATTGGTTTTGGATTAAGATAGAGGAGAAGCAGGAAAAGCATACTAAATGTTGCATTTACTTGTTTGAAGATTTTCATACTGATTGGTCATAAAGCATCTTAGTATTTGCCATATACTGCACGAGTCTTGGTCTCGGAGCATGAACGAGCCGGCAGCGTTCGAGTTCGCCGTCGGCCGAGAGTTTAATGTTTTTATCTCACTCTAACACACAATTCCCAGATCGTAAATCTCGAAATGGCCGCATGTAGGTTACGCACGCCGTCCGCGCTGTACCGGCGGGAGCGCATAAACTATAGTTTTCTCTGTTTTATTACGTGTTTTAGTGTGCGATAAAGGAGATGAGAGTATAGAGGGGAAATCAGCTGTTTAGGGCATGCTTTAAACGTGCTGAGGAATGTGGCGAACGAAATGTGCTGTTGTAACGCTACGAAAGCGGCTCTACTTCGTGTTTTTTATGATTTGTTATTTTGAAGTGACTATTTTTGCTGATTTTGACAAAAGGTTGATATATTGGCGATGAACTGTCATGGTTAGCTTCATTAGTCATATGGCTTTTGTACCAAGTTATGTGACCTCGAATTTTAATTATCATAACGAACTAGATAAACTTATCAATTGATGACATCACGCTGTCGTGCATCATTCTATTTAGATAGTCATACCTAGGTATATTAAGGGATATGCCAAATGATGTGACAGTATAATATCACTAAGTGGCGTTTCATTCACTGGGCACCTAAGGACACGCAAAACCACTACCTAGTTTATAGCACACAAGTACACAACATAACACAATACGTTTTGAAATTTTGAAACACAAAATTGCTATGACAACAACTTTTGAGTGGCGAACATTAAAAAAATATTGAATAAGAAAAAAACTTTCTCTTGTTTTAGCATGTTTAGGTATACTGACATACATTTTTGTGTCGAAAACACATCCAAACGCATGGCATCATTATCATTTATCATTCATTACTCAACAGAAAGAAAAACATGAAATTGAAATTTTTGAAAATCCTCACACTTCATTAGTATAATAGTACCTAGGTACTGTAAATTTCAGTTTACTAACCTATTGTAAATTTTTTGCTTATTTTGGTGAGTTAAGTAAACATTGATTCTATATGCGCTGATATCTTTAAGTCTATGTGGAAAAGTCTGCGTGTCTATTTATGTGGAAAACAAAACGTTCATTTTTGTAGAATATTCATTCTAGAAATGATTTAGAGGTGTTTGTGAGTAACAGTTGTGTTGTAATTTACAAATAACGGTCTGACGAAACGACTAATGACAAACAAAAACATCTTTTTATTTATGTATTTATTGATGGGAAACTCAACAGCTTTCTTTATAACGTCCATGATATGGTAACAATGTCATACCTATGGGGTTCTGAAGCCTATTATAGAGTTTCACAGCATGCATTGTATAAAACTAGAAAGTGGAGGAAATTGTAGATAAAAGATTGGTACTTAGCTATAAAATTTTAACCTAAAGAAAAGAAAAATTTAACAACTGACAAACACTAATACGTATATTATTCACTTACCTACTGATGAGTAGTTTTGAAAGAAATTTAAGAAAAGATACCTTGGATAACTGGAATATATCTAGGCTTTCAAATTTGTCTATGTATAAGCGAGGCAGTTTTTCGTGGTACTTTGTACACTCTTTTGATACGATACTGTATAAGCGCATGCGTGCCCATAGAGTGGAGATAGCGCACAGCGTTGCGATGCGTCGCATTGGGGTTCTGAGCAGGGGTTAACGTGCTGTGCCCGCGCAGATGGGCGTTCAGTAAGGGTAGCTTGTGGAGCTCCATTGTCTTGTAACTTTTGCGCAGTGTACTTTGGAGTATTTGGTTATCTAGTTCAGTTGAGTTTTGAGTTTTCTTTAGCTCTTATAACAAATCACACACAAATCCATGGTATCTTGGACCGACCATTCGTATTTGATCCGGATTTGAATTTGAACTGGTTCAGGTGAAGTCTCATTATTTTCCCTATTGATCTTACAATCGCATTTATGTATCTATCTACAAATTAGTAGGCAGAAAGTAGAAGTTAGGTAGGAATAGGTAGAAGTTTCAAATCAAATAATGGAATGAAGTAGGTATACTAAAACATGGTGAAGTAGGTAATTAAATACAACCAGTATTCAATCATACTATTGCGGGGCCGATACCTCTCACACCGAATTCCAGTTGCATTTTAAATAAATAAACATTATCTAAAAAATCTTACCTAACTCACCTATATCACAAATAAGTAAACTAAATATACAGTCACACGAATTATATTTAGTTTGTACCTACTTATTACGGTAGGTCCAGCATCTTGACGTTGACAGATGCGACTGGCGCTACCTCTCGTCTCGATTCGGCGTAACTGGTGGGGGAAACAAGATGGCGGACCAAGTACCGCTTCTGATTGGCTGCAACACGGTCTCTTTGTAGTCCCATCCTTTGTTCAATATTTTGTAAGTGAACGGTTGCTTTTGTATTTGGGGAGTAGAAACTGTAGAAAAATATCGTATAGAAATAATCATTTTGTGCTCTTTCAATAGAAGATTCGTTTGACTAGAGAGTAGTTTCGAGTATTGTTTAAATATTTTATTTTCTTAGATGTTGGCAGCATGGGTGTGAAATTGTGATCGTCAATTTATTTACTCTTAAAATTTAGTTGGATTTCGTAGTATTTAAAACTTTTACCGCAGTTACCGCCCTAACTGCAAAAGACCACAAAAACCTTCTCAACTGTGTACTAAATTTTTTTTTGTTTCTTTAGCAGTTTTAATTAACCGGTATTTGCTACAATTGCTAATGTTGATTTCTGATACTTTTAAGGAGATATAAATTTCAACGATTAATTAAAACTAAATCAAAATTGATGTTAAGCTTAAACTATTGTTGAAATTTTGGAAAGTACTTATTGTGTGAAAAGTGAAATGAATTGTGAATGAAGTGAATGTAATGATCGATACAAATCAGAATACAGGAGAACCAAATTATGTTGTGTTATTTGAAAGGTGTGGATCTATAGGTATAAATAAAAACTGCGATTTATAAAACAGGACGAATGCAACCTGTATAGATCCAGGAACGCAAAAATCTGCATTTTTAATTTGCTGTATATTATGCTCTACAGGACGTGAGCTGGAACAGAGGAGTCTTTGAGTGGGTACGTCGTATCAATCTGGGCGGGAAGTCTCGACATAGTTACCGATCGCCTACCGACCGAATTCGGTCGAAAAGTCTAAAGGCTAATCTCGATCGCGATCCATGATCCCATGGATCGCGATCGAGATTAGCCTTTGATCGTGGATCGTGTACAAATTACTTGGAATCAGATTCTTTTTATTTATGAATAATATTGTGATCTCAACTTAATTTAAGTTGGAAGATCTATTTATATAATATTCTTAATTTTTTACAATGTTTGCTCGTTTTAAATACTCATTGTACTTACCTATTTAATATAAGATATACTCTGAGAATGATTTGTATGTAAGTGACTTGTTTACAAATAATCCTTTCGAAAACGTTATTTCAAAATATTGATTTGTAAATAAGTCCTTGGTGTAGCCACACCAAGGACTTATTTACAAATCAATATTTCATATTTACATTTACGTATTTACGTATTCAACATAGGCAGCCGCCTATGTTGAATATGTAAATACGTAAATGCCTTACCTTCCTATCGACATAGACCAACTACCTTAAAATGGTGACTGAATTAGATTTGAAACAGGAGATAGACAGCCAGGTATTGTTGCAGACAACTTTGGAGAGGTCTACGTGACCTGTCTATATCTTTCAAGATGTGATTGCGGTTCGCTGCACTAATTGAAAGTGTTCAAGAACATGAACAACGATAGATTAGCGAGAAGAGTGTCGAAAATGGAAGCTGAATTCCCAAAATTTCTCAGGTCCCGTACCATCAAAGTGATCTCTTTCTTAAAATAGGAATTCAACTAAAACTTTGGAAAAGAATCTTCAGACCAAAAATAATAAAGGAGTTTCGAGTTTATTCAATAAACAATTGCTGTGTTTATTGAAAAAACATTTTAATTTTTTGCATCATTATGCAATTAAACAAAACGTTGCACATAATGGGCTTCTTCGGCAAATACATCGCAATTAAGGCTGAGTAAGTCACGGAAAAGATTCGCTTAAACAAATTTCATGCAATTGGAATCAGTGAAACACACAAAGTTAGGTATCATCTCTCATCAGGGTAGGTATGTAATTACCTATTATCCGAGGGTTTTCATATCGGAATTCAAATACAAATTAGTCCTAACATCAGAATTCCAAGATTAATATTGTAATGTCTTCTAAAACAATTGATTTAAAAGAAAAGGAAACGGTTGAGTAAAACTATTATATGATTCTGTTCAACTGTAACAAAATAATGGCCATCAGCCCGTAAGAAAGTAGAGAGCTACTAGATAAAACTAGGCCTGTCCACGCAAACTCATTCTCGGCTACTTACAGCCAGCTGCTACCAGACCACCTCCTTCCGTTTTGCGATGCCTTCACACTTTAATTTTACAACCAGAGCAATCGGATTTAGAATGACGTGTTTGTTGAGCAGTGTTCGGGTAGCAACAATATCTAGTCGTCTCACAAACTGTAATGTCTCAAGACAAAAGTTTTCAAGCAGTGCACGATTGCTCAAATTGAGCCTTGTTGACTGAAAATAATGCAATGGGCAATGTTCAGTGATGACACACTGGGCCTCATCAGAAGGCTTACAGTCACCCAAAGGGCAATGGAAAGGACTATGCTCGAAGTTTTCTTGCGTGATCGAATCAGGATAAAGATATTCGCAGCAGAACCAAGGTTACCTACATAGCCCGAAGAAAACCAAACTTAAGTGGTAGTGGGCAGGGACATTGAAAGAAAAAAAAAGTGCATTGCTCGCAAAAGAGGTTCGAATGGTTCTGGAGTGGCGACCGGGTACAGGAAGACGAAGAGGTCGGACGTGGTCGACCGATTATTTGGTGAAAATTGCAGTTACCCGCAGGATGCGAGACGCACAGGACTGGTTGTTGGGCAATGCAAAAGGCAATGTTTAAAGCTTCCTTGGATAGTCAAATACAGATATAAAAAGATCAGCAGGAGAACCCTGATAGCCTACATAACCTGAAGAATTGACAGTGTACGAGCAATATTTTTTGCAGTACACCAGCCGATGGGGCCTCAAGGTTCAGGAGTGGTGACTGAGACTTAGGGGTCCTAAGATATTTTCAGTTAATTGATTAAATTTTGTATTTGTAAAGCCCAATCGAACGCAACAATTTGGTGAAAGGGTGGAATGCCTGAATGGTCACAGCTTACAGTGGCTACAGGTTTTTATTATTGACCTGACTATCTCACCTGATGGTAAGCAATGATGTGGTCGAAGACGGAGCACGCTTGCCTAGAAGTAACCTAGTCACTCTTGACACAGTCTTTAAGACAAGAGTGAATAGGTTATAGCTATCAGGAAAGACAGACTCTGCAAGGAATTTCACTTTTTAGCTGTACGCACAATTAATGTGTTCCCAAAGCATTTTGTGTGTGTACAAGACGTTCAGCGAAACACTACCAGTACATGGTGGACATCACACCCACGTCCACCATGTACCGGTAGTGTATCGCCGTACGTCGTGTGTCGTGTGGTCCGATGATGAAACAGGCTTGCCTGAATTCAATATACAATTCCTTTGCACACTCCTCAAAATGCAAACGATAGAAAATCGACAGGCTAGCAACTCGGCGTCGATGCTCAAGACTTTGGAGCTTCGACTCGACGAGCCTACCATTGCCGATGATCCTCTTGGCTCGTTTCTCAATGAAATTGACTCAAGGAGGATCAAGCTGCTATCTTGCAGATCCGTACCAAAGATGAGTACTCCATACACGATTGAACTTGCGCTTATTAAAGATTGAGCAGCTTTCCGGCGTAAAGCACTATCGCACCGTTGCTAGGATCCTCAACTTTTTGGCAGTTACCCCTATGAATGGACCAAAATTGAGAATAGATGTTAACGTAACACGAAGAAGCTCAAGTTAGTCGGTTATCGGCAAGGTTACACCTCGGAAAGATGGAGCTGGATAAAATTGGCTCCTGTTAGCAGAAAAAGGACACGCCTGGGTCTAGCAGCATTGAACTTGAACAGATTGGCATTGTCCCATTCAAAGACAGTCTGTAAGGACAAGTTCAAGCGTTCAACCATAGCCTCTCGGAGCCAGGATACCAGCTCGTGCTGAGAGATACGAGTTCAACGTATCTCTAAGCAGCAGTGCTGTCTTCTACATACCCAAAGGTAGCAGGTTTTAGCAGATCATTTATAAGCAACAAGAACAATTACAGTGGCTGTACAGTTATCTTTTTCAGATTATGTTCCAATAATTTGGGCTGGTGTGTTTAAACAGACCTTTGGAAATTTCTTGGCCCAGACTTTTGACTCTCTCTCTTTTTTTTTCTCTCTCTCTCTCTTTCCCTCTCTCTCTTTCTCTCTTTTTTCCACTCTCTTCTTTTTGTCTTTTGACCTATTTATGTATGTGTTTTGAATCGCTTTGAAGAAATAAGCTGATTTGACAAGAAGGCTTACCTTCTTGTCAATTGTATTTATTGTGTGGGGATCGAATCGACTCTACTGCAGCATACTGGAGAGCATCGTGAATGCAATAAAAGCCGGCTAGTTATTATAACTAGCCGGCTTTTATTGCATTCACGATGCTCTCCCAAAACGAATTCGATAAATTCAGCTTGCTGATGTCAACTGCTAGACCCCTGAAATAGATATGCATAGATTTCAAGTCCATATTACCTAGAAACTGCAAAAGAATCTCATGTCCGTTATTTGTCATAACAAAATTAAATATTGTAATTGCACTAGTTTTTTTAATATTTGCGATACGAATCGTGTTGCGAAACGTCTACGCTTCACGCACGAGTAACAGTTCAGAGTTGAGTGTAACAAGGCATTGGCCTGCGCGTACGCATCTATCCTGCTGACCTAAAGCAAACTATTAAAAAGTAAAAGTATATTCATTTGCTTGGAACGGAGCTTAATGCGAATAACCAGTATATTATGAATGTGTGTTTGTATTTTGGCCCTAGTTGATTGCTGATTGTGAGATGAGTCTACTGCATCAAGATACCAAGGTGAATTTGATGAAGTGACTACTATTCAACTTAAGAACCCTACTCAGGCAGCAAAGATATAGGATATTGCCTTTGTTTGCTTTGCTGATTAGCTGATGACTTCGAAAACGTAGTAGAGCATCTTTCCGACCGTGCAAACTGGCATCAACGTCTGGTGCATCGAACGATACACGAAGAAACTTTACGACGCCGCACTTGCTCGGATCGGCCGTGCTACGGCCAACCGCCGATACAATTCTATCGCGAGTCGAGACCGGACCGTTCAATTAATCGCTCCGATTAACGTTGTCTCTCGGACATCAATGGTGTTGGATTAACGGAGGGTGGTGGTGTCCTTTTCTGTTGGTCGCAGATTTAGTGCGGCGCCGCGGCGTTCGGCGTCGCCTGGCGGGGGGTGCGCCGTCGCTCGTAAAGCATCGGTCGCCACATTCTACTGACGCGCGCCTCGGCGACTACGCGTTGCGTAACAAACCGCGCCATAAACAACACGACGTGCTTGCGTCCGCACCTGACTGTCGGCTACTTACCCACGTGCGCCCGACACATTACGTATTGCGCTCATGCCGCATCTAAAACGCTGACACGTGACTTGACGGAGTGAAACTCTCGGAACTCTTTTTATTCGGTAGAACTGTGAGTTTTGTGAAGAAGTTTTTAGCGAGCGGGATGGCGCGAGCGCGTTTGCCGACGGCGAGCGCCTGCCCGGCTTAAGGTAAGTTTATTGCCAATTTATGGCTCCCAAGTTTACAGGTTCGCGGCAAGGGTCCGGCAATGTTCCGATCGTCAAACTAAGTTTGCGAAGGGTCTACAAAGTGTTAGATGGATGTTTAGAAACAATTTAGAACAATGATTGACTCGATAGTTGATGATATCAATAGCCTAAACAAATTGTGGAGCAGATGTTTAACTTCTGATTCTGCAGAATTTATTGCTTTTGAACATAGAGACAGTAAGTATTAAAAAAACTTAAAATTTCACATGAAGAAAAATAAAATTATTTTATTATGACTTTATAACACACCAATGCTAGTACTAAAATAATGTAGTTCCAAAAACCAAAAAATTGAAGACACGAAAACTGAGTTGTAAACAGTGCATAAAACTCACATTAATGGTTAACATTCATTAGGTGTCCAAAGCAAATTGTTTGTTGATATTTATTAAAAATCACGTCAGACCATTAAACAATCTTAATCAAGTTCCATGAGAATCTAAACTAACAGTAAAATAAAAGATTAGTATGGTCCAGTTATCCACTATAAGCAGTAATTCCGCTTACGCATGTTTGTGACCAAAATTGAGCCTTCACTTGATAAAATTAGGGTTGAAAATTGTTTGCTGGACGCCGAATATGATAGAAAAACATAGCATTTATGAAATACAGTTTGAGCGCAGATAAGTAAAGATAACAGCTTCCTTGTACAACACTAGATTAAAATTAATTTAGAAACGAACCTACATTTATCGTGTGTAATTGTAGGGTCAACTAAATTTAATTGAACTGAAGTGTAATAGCACATAATTACTCTGATTGATATGTAAAGTTTGAACTGAATTAGAGGATGTGATTTGATTCTCATAATTGCTCATTTTAATGTTTATTAGAATTATTGATTGACGCAATATATTCCGTTTTCAGTACCTGCTTACTACAAAGGTTGGAAATTGTAAAGTTTAACTAGGTATTAAGAAAGAGTAAATGTTGAATTATTAAAAGATATTAATTGTAAGAATAAAAACAATAAAATAAATAATTATCCAAAGTTATATTGTGTACTTGCAATAATTATTAAAAGTTAAAAATATAAAATCTACTGAAAGAAATTAAGTTTTGTATGGATTTATGAAGTACCGTTTACATGGCTAGGATTATTGTTTGTATTAAAAATAATAAAGGAGCCTATAAAATAGATGTTATAAGTAAATCAGCATCTGTTTTAATGACTCTTCTAGATAAATAAATAGAATGATATTAGTAAAGGGTAGTGGATTTAAGTATTGAACAAACGCCAAATGTAACTAAAGAGATTAATACAATTGTATATAACTATCTTATAATTTCAAGACTTGGAACTATAAGGTTCCTTTATAATAATGGAAATATTATGGTGCATATAATGTCACCGGGAAATTGCAAACACTGCAACTATACTATTTTTTTCTTAATAAGACACGGATATATTGGAAACCATTGAATTTGGATGGCAATATTTATTGTATACAAAACGATTTTTTCATTATATATCGAGAATTATATTATAAATAAATATATAGTAATATTATAATATATATTATATTACAATCTAATAAAGATTTATTATAATCTCTCGGATTCTGCAATTTTCCGGTGACATAAACAAAACTATCAAATTATAATATTGTGATCTCTGGTCTGGATATTAAATGCAAACATAAAGAACAATATAACATTACTAACTTAATTCTACAATTAAGCTCTAGTTGTTGATGAATTATAAACTGTGCTACTAACAATCATATTAAAAACAACTTTGAGACAAATGTTTGTCTCAAAGTTATTTTTAATATGATTGTTAGTCATTTTTAAATTCTACAATTTTATTAAGCTCTAATTGTAGATGAATTTTAAACTGTAATCAAAATTTAAATTCATACAAATGGTTTCTGAAAAGAAAAAGCTTTACATCCCTGTGATAATAAAATAACATGACGAGGTAACGTTCTATTAGCTAAGTGGGTTTTTAGCACAAGGATTTGTTTACATTTTTAGTATTGCGCTTACATCATTTACATGGAACAAAGTAAATAAAATACTTGAATTCACAAACATACCGAGAACTGATTCTCATTAAACACAAATACAAAGTAAGAATGAAGCAAAAACTAAAATATCAAAGTTGCTTGAAACACTTGAAGAACAAACTGTTTTATGATTCAAAAATGGAACCGGCACAACTTGAAATTCGAACACTTGTAGTTTTTCTACAAATAGAGCAAAAACTTGTAAAACAAACTCAATTTAAAAACCTTATCAATCCTTGATCGGAGTAAAGGAACTTCCTTAAAGTCCAGAAGAATAAAAAAAATAAGTAGTTCAAGGAGTGGTTGCGCGGGCGCTGTATTTGTGATTCCGCTCATGCGCGCCGCCATATTTGTCTTATTTCACATCACCCTGTTAGATCTCAATCTCTACTTATTATTCAGTGATGCTGCTGGTTGCTTTTTGTAATATTTAGCTTTCCTTGTATGCTGCTGTGACTCAATTCCTTGGATATCATCTACCTAGTTGTTAACTGAATATGGAAATTGCTCACTACGGTTTGAATGTATTCAATTTACAACATAATATTTTCTGAAGCACAGATTTTTAAAGAAGAAGATAAAATAAAATAAGACAATTATTTGGATGAGACAGTTATTTTTTTAAAGTAAATGTATTTGCACAAACCCTTGAAGAGGACAAGATAAAATATTTCCAAAAATTTTGTATACGCCCTCGTATACAATCAGATGAAATTGAATATCTAAGTAGTTTTAGTTGCAACATTTAATTTGTCATGAATTCTATGCCTCAAAATACCTTAAAAGAATAGCACCATCCATCACGTCTCGTGGGTGTCGTGAGAGGCGACTAAGGGACTCACCAGAGAATGAGCAGCAGCATTCTCTGTAACTACATTGCTACAGCTACACTACAATCGCCAACCCGCCTGCCAAGCGTGGCGATTATGGCAAACCTCCCCCAAATGCCCCCCCCATGGGCGATTGTAGTGTAGCTGTAGCAATGTACCTACAGAGAATGCTGCTGCTCATTCTCTATGTCTAGGTCTTCTTCTCTATGTCCAGCAGTGGACGTATTTTGGCTGATATGATGATAATGATAATAATACAGTTCCCCCTAACTACTACAATAAAAAATGGAAATTGTAGGAACAAAGGTGGTGACCACGATACGGTTTTAATACATTTTCCTTGAAGCCATGTACATATCTCTGAGGACTATCATGCTTATACCTTACATTTATTTAAGTTCCATACCAAAGGATTTATTCCTTGTCTTCATGTTTGTGTCTGTCCTAATGTTTCTATACTTGCCCTTGTATTATAATCAACCTATACTATCACATTACTGGTAAAAGGTCTCCCTCGTAGCCTTCCACTCTTCCCGGTGCCTTGCCTTCTCCGACCAATCAAATCATGTCATCACAAATGATCGAGGCAAGCAATTTTTGTTACATACTTCTACTACATCTAATTATAACATCATTTTTATACTTATGGATACTTGTACCAAAATGTTACATAATTTGGTTGCTTGCTCGTGAGTTTGATAATCTCATCAAGGTACTTATATAAACCTTGATGAGATTGTTAAACTCGAATGAGATTGATGAGATTTTCAGATTCAGATTCAGATTCATTTCTTTCGTGAACACAGGGTACATATAGAAGGTGTTATAATAAATATGATCCGAGCTGTGTACCGCCAAAAGGCATAGCCAAAGCTTAAATTCTTGTTTCTTTGTTTCATACCTCCAGGCATCGTCTGGGCACGCTTGCTCCATCAAAGACTTCATCCATCGCTTTCCATCACGTGTGATCGAGGTCAAGAGCAAGCCCATGATAAAAAAAAAAAATAACCTGTACGTTTTTGAACTCTCCTTTGCTTTTAGTGTTATGCTGACCTGGCGAGTACAATAAATTGATAAATGCTACTATTATTTTTACTGCCACGTTGCTACATTAAAGCTTACAATTAATTGAAATTATAATAAACATTAACAACCATGACATTCAAGACTGCTATGTAGATTTGTTAGATGATAGGTACTAAATAAAGACTGAAATAATTATAATTAAATTTTGGAATCATAAATTGGTGTCATTTTTAAACTTGAATATAAAGGACGAGGCGCAAGCAAGTCACTGCAAGTAATATTTTTTTTAGGATGGGAAATCATCAAATGACTCCTTCTTGAGCGGAAGGGAGTGTCAGACTCTTAGTAACTAAAGCCCATCCGTGTCTCCCAAATGCCCTTTGCGTTTCAGGGCTGCGGTGACTCTTTCGAACAAATTCCGCAACCCTGGTGAATTAGGATGTTAGGCTATTGATTTGATCAGCGAAGCCTAATCTTAATTTGCTAATCAATTCTTGAAGACTTAATAAATGTTACATTCTTGCATCATCTTTTTGTTTCAATAAAGTAGCTGCTGCTTCTTCAAATGAAACTCCATCCGCTTTATTATAAAAAACAGAGACACTATAATCAACTGTTGACATCATAAACAAGACTTAGAAAATACTTGGCAATGCAAATCTCAATAAAATTTCCATAAAATCATTGTTCGGATTATAAAGTCCCATAAATTGACGCTCTGATTGATGGATTTATTCCACTTCTACTTCCCGTAATTATTATGTTAATGGAACGAACAAAACCTATGACGCTTGGTTGCGCATCCGATGCTCCTGGACAAATTGAATACACCTAAACGAGCCGAGAAGTTTCCGCGCCTTTTTTTTTAAGGCAGACGTTTGATGAGACCTTCTCAAACAAAAACTTGAGGGGCACATTCAAGTGTGTTAGTACAGCATGAAATTGTCTTACTCGCGGTCATAAATTATCATCTTAATAAGTTAATGAGTGATTCCAGCAATACTTTTGTTTTTGTTCCGTGCCACGCAAGTGCCACACTGCCGCGCTACCGGTCGCCCGCACCCGTTATTGCCATATAAGACGGCCGCGCCGCGCATCTGCCTTTATCGAATTTGATTAAACTTCATGTTTATTTATCGCGTATTTATTTATACAAGTAGGCCTGCGCACCGACGCCATTTAGAGACAATAAGACTTGAAATGACAAAAATATTGCTAGCTTTTTGTCCAACTATTTAATTCCTGAGGTCACTCCCGTCTGAACGTTAACGGCTCGCAGGGGACAAGTCCCCACTCAACAACTAGTTTGGTTGGAATTTACGTAGCTAATGTTGAGATTTCTCCAGTGCATTATGATGTTCTAGTGAAATCAGATGTTTGTAATGCAGCTATCTAAATGTATTTTCCACATGATGCGTTCGCACATGTTGGAGATGACGTTGACGTGAGTTGTGCGTATGCTGGATCGATTCGCGGCACGTACCGCCGATCAGACGCTATCGAACTTTTAATTTCAGCAAAAAATCGTTCCCGAAGCGTCAAACATTATCCAGTAACAGGTGAGTCGGTTACCTCCCGCGCGCAACAAGCAAAAAACAACATCTGTTAGTGAGAAATTTATGCAAGCATCGGTCGTACACACGATCATATCTACTTGAAATACGTCGCTGGAGACAAATTGCAGTCACTTCAAACGTGGCGAGCGAGTCCCACTGCCGCAACGGAATAAGCAAATAGCCGATTGTTTCGCTGCCGGCCGGGAACAGGGGCCGAATAGATCTTAACCCCAGCGCAACAAAATACAAAGTCGTGTAGTAGTCGCACGCCGTAAAGTACCGTAAACCTGAACGTAAAGCACCGCACTTCAGCTTTGAATCCGCATAATTATCGAATAGGCAATAAATCGTGCGGTGTGCGGCCGCGTGCTTCGTATTGTCTGCTTTGACGACATTATTGTCTTAGTCAGCGGCAGAGTCGCGCCTTCTACGCCTCAGCCGTCATATTCCATCACCGTGCGTAAAAAAGTTGCCGTGCGTTATCAATATTTTTATACTGCCTGACGCGCTCAGATAAAAACTTGATGTCGATTAATTACGCTTTGGTAAACGCAAATAATTAATAGCACTGCACTAAAGATTCGCATGTTCTTTTTAAATACTGGTAATTTGATTAATTGCTGTGCAATATAAAATCATGTTGGCGAGTTTTGTCATGGAAAAGTTGTGAGCTAATTATTCAATGATAATAAATTCATTCATAAGGAGAGTGGTCGAAATTGTCCAATGTTTGCTTATCCATAATTTCATCTATGATTTACAGTGATGCTCCGACCTCATCGGTTCGATAATGGATGAGGTGGTCGTAAACGGCGAAGTCAAGAGAACATTAATGTCAATAAAAAAGCCATAAACCCTATTAGCCGTCATAAACTTCACCACATCTGGTCAATAACTCGTTTCGCGTACAAATACTACTAATTGAATAATTAAAGTTTTGTATGGAAACGATATTGGTATTAGGTATAATATTTTGATTAGAAAAGACATAAAAGTTTTATTGGGTAATGAAAATTTTATTTACGTTTTCAACACTTACCGAGTTACTGCTTGTACCCAGATTGAGGAATTTGTTCGAAAGAATCACCGCGGCCCTGGAACGAAAACGAACACAGTTGGATTTTAGTCAGTAAGAGTCTGACACTCCCTTCCGCTCCGTCCAGAGCGGAAGAAGTCATATACATAATTTTGATGATTTCCCATCATTAAAAAAAGGTAGGTACCTAAAAGAGGCAAAAGACCAGTATTTAAATATCATGTTTTCTATTCCATGCCTATAACCTACATACATTGATATGATAATGCAGTGCAGTATAACAAAGGCCGACGATCATTTCTTTATAAAATTTCCGAAAAAAGCCGTAAATTTTCGTGTCAAAGATAGCTCGGAGTCAGAGAACACGGAAACGAACTTTTTGTTATAAACGCCACAGAATAGCACAATAAATTACGTCAAGGTGTTACGTGTTTTTGGCCACAATTCACCAAAACAGAGTACTAAGCACAAGTACATTGTTGCTCGAATTACCATAATAATCGGTTACCTGCTTATTTGCAGGTGAATTGTCACTTTAGTCTGTGCGTTTAATAGTTTGCGCAACTTTTATTGCAGTTTCTCATTGTCAAATGGGTCCTTTCTTTGTTTTTTGCAGCTAACGGTGACAAAAAAGGAATTTTGTAAACATAACGGTGCAAATTTGCATCTTTTCTCTATTTAACATAACAATAGAGTAGGCCCGTTGTGTTTTTTTGCGTAACACCATTGCGATTTTTAGGAATTCTCTCCTCTTGATATTTATGTTTTAATATAACACATGTTCTTGTTTTGACTACTGTTATTCTTTTGAAACAAATGCTGTCTTTGTTCTATTGTCCTGTTTTGCTACCGTTAAGTTGTTTATCGCACGCAAATGTGTTTCTCTTTTCAATAAAATTTGTAGTTTACAAGCATGTGAGAAATAATTGTTATTATTTCCTTTCAATAATTATATTGCGTAACTATAACAATACAACCGCGTTACCCAACAATAAATAGGTAATTTATAACAAATGCATCCGTAACTTCTAAGTTTTTCTCTGTTCCTATAATTATATTACTGTGAAGATTTTCTCCTTGAAAAAGTTTATTTACATTAGTGAAACTGTGGTAGTTAGATCGCTATGTAATACTATACAGTTTAAATCTTTCGAATAGCAAAAGAATTGATGTTTCATAATTCTATCAGTTAGCTATAGAGTCATTCTTCTTAATAAAAATGATTCTACTAACAACTATAAAAAAATACTGTTGTGAATTGATTGTCAATTTGCTAAGCAATAACTTTCCATGGCGTTATAAACGACAAAAAATAAAAGGGAAAAGTTAACTCAACACAACTCCCAAGCCCACCATTTTTTCCCCACCACAACAGAACTTCAGAACCGCAAAAGTCAACTATCTAAGTATAACCAAACTTGCAAGTCCGTCGAAGAGTAGGGAGGCAGCGTGCTTTGAAAATTGTAATATTTCAAAATTACTCAAGAGTCGCGTTCGCTTGAATAATGCGATAACTTTGAGCCGGGGGTGGCACCCCGCGTGCGTGCCTCACCCCCCGCCACTTGTTTTTGAACTTCTGCTCCTGAGTTTGATCAAAATATACTTGCGCCGCCCGCTTCATTTGAGCTCGTTAATTTGACCAGGACAATACAGACTGTTGTTGTGAATTTAATAAACAGTGTCTGTTGGTTGTGTGTCAGTTAATTTAAAATAAACACATATTTTTTTGTGTCACCTGAGGGCCAATTATTCTACTATTTTTTAAGCAACGTTTGCATTTGCCTCTCAGTCTCAATCTGTCAAAAATGATCATTTTGATAATATTGACAGTTTGCGACTGACATGTGATGAAGCGAACCTTGTTTTAAAATTAGTAGAATTAGGGCCAATTCTTCTTATTTTAAAATTATTATTTTAATTATTATAATATTGCAGTCATTAAATATTTCCCCATCTTATTTTGTGCCATGATTAGAGTACCTACTACTACCGTAACAGAAAAACGTCGAGACAATTCCCAACGAGACCCTATGAAGGAACCTGTAGAATTAACCATCTTGGATCCCTCATGAAGTAGGTGCAACAATTTTTGCATCGAAATAAAAATCCGGGATACTAGGTATACATTTTCAATATTCTAAGGATCACACGGAAACAACAAAATAATACTTACCAGCTTCTAAGAAGACTAGACTTATGAAGTGCCGAAATACGAATATTCAGGCACCCAACAGAATTTATCTCTATTCTATGCTAAACAGTATTCGGACTACACTGGGAAATAAAAATTGAGCCATCTTGAAGAACTAGGCAAACGCACTTAGGTTTTGTAAAATACTGTTCATACAATACTAGTAGGGAGTGTAGATTCTTGTCCAATTAGTAAAGTAGGAACTACAGGCCTTTTATACTAAGTTTTAATGAACCTCTCTAGACCCCGTTTGACCTAAGGTCAGCTAATAGATTTCTTTAACAATATCCAAGCCTGTATAAAACGGGCTTACAAAAGGCAGGTGTGTTCAAACTCAATAGATTTTAATTGATAAGCTGTGTTAATTTAATGAACTGCTAACAGTCAACGGCTTCTGGCTGTAAATATTCTATATTGTTAGTTACGTACTGTTTCTGCTTAGATGAATAATGATCAATTGAATTTGAAACCTATAGAGCGCTAAAGCTGTCCTATCCGTTTAAATCTTCAAGTGATTGTTGTTGTCGAATTTCTTCAATGTTATCCTTTAATCATCTTAGTAGAGATTATCGACACTGTAATGTTGATCTCATGATTTGCTTAACTCAGAAATGATAACTCAGGAATTATATCACCCGATTTAAATAAACTAGGACTTATGATGACTCTCAATAAATATCTCCAGCAATAGTTATATATGAAGTGGAAGAAAGAAGTGGTAGAAGATGATGTTGAGCGTAGAGAGCTAGAAGATTTTAGAGCTATAGTTCAATACATGATTGACACAACGTTTAAAGTTGTTGAAGTCTAAACAGTATCATGCTTATGGTATCCCCTGACTCCAAATAAACATAGCAGCAGGTTAAACGGTTTGGATGGAAATGTAAATAACTACAGACAATATGAGAAAGAACATGATATAGTATGTGGCGACAAATTGTTGACTAATTTAATGTATTCTAATAATAAATTCTCAGGCAAATAGAGACAGTTAATCAGATCTCAGTCGCAATAGCAAATGCTTGGCTAACACGCCAAATCGGTTGATTGTCGAAATATAGTAGAAATACTATTAATTCTCTCACGCATATCGCAACACAGTATGATATAGGACTTAACGAAATTAATCAAACTCAACATAAGAGAATTTACATAACAGAATCTGGTCAAAACAACAATGTTGATGTGATATCTTCAATAGCTGCCGTTTCTAAAATACGGGGAAACATTCAAAGACATCAGAACAGACAGGCGATAGTGAACGAATTCACTATCACCCTAAAAGTGAATTCGTTGATGATCAATATTAAAACAACAATATTGAAGTTGAATACTTATTTCATCAAAATACTATCTGGTTGGTACAACGCGCAACGTTTACATTGAGGAAGCCGGCGGATTTTATTAATATTAAACAACTGATAGTGAAGATGTGTTTAATACTTATGTTTATTTAGCCAATTTTGTTCTACTATTGGGTAAAAACCTTCTTTTTCCACACAAGTTACTTCAACAGTATTTTCAGTAGGAGTCGCGCTTGTCGCTCGCCATATTGGCGACTGGCTTTACAAAATTTCTGTAACATCCTTAGCAACAGCCGTGACAGAATCAATTCTTCATTCTGCTAATACTTTTAAATGGACTTTATCATACGGGTAGTAGACTATATAGCTATGATAGTCTATGTATGTATGATTTATGCGTCATGTAAATCAATTTCACATCCTTATCGACATCAAATGGCAACCGCATCCTGTATTTCAAGTTAACATAGCAGGAGATGGCAATCTCCATGGATTTTACATTTCAATGATACTTAGTTATTAAAATATATCTTCAAACCAAATCTTGAGGATATCAAAGTAAAAAATCACTCTGTTAGTAATACCAACTTTTTATTTGCATCTGTAGTGTAGTTTTCCAGTAACTTAGTTTCTAGTGTTTCTGATCTCTGAAGTTCTATATTTTTTCCTGTACCTGTTCCTGTACTGTTGTGTATCATCAAACGAATTCGGTGATTTGTTTTTAGTATACATGCCACATTAAAAATAAAATGCAAGGTGTAGGCAAGAAAGTGAATTAAGCGTTCAAAACTTTTTAATTTCATGATCCACATAATTAGCAAAAATAACAATACCTCAAAGAGAACTTCAAAAATGAACTGCAAAAAAAACTCTAGTCTTTCAACAACACAATCCCGAACATAAACGAGGCATTTAAAAACTCATAAAATAACATTCACCATAAACTTACTGACGACAATGCGTTGCGTCCTCGCCTCTACATATACACATAAATGGCTGTAGTTCACATTTACATTCATATATACCTATACCTATATTAATGTATAGCTGTATTCTGGAGGCCGCACGTGGTCCATGCCATGTGATAAACCGGTCTTGGGCAAGCCTAGTAACCTCTAAACGACACCGTACGTGAACACTCTTGAAGGATGCCATAGCCACACTTTTATTTTTCATTTACACCGTGAGATATATTTTGTGAGAAACAATATAAGTTGCACAGGCATAGTTTTGGAATACGTCGACATTTTTAGCGATCTTCGTGTCACATGTAAACGTCTTATAAAAAAAAGTTTCTCACAAGTCTGTCTTACTGTTTAATATTTTTGTATCTAACAAGGCTAGTGGTTAGTTCTTTCATGAATTATTTATGGTTCTAATCTTAGAGGCCGATAAATCTGCAGTTATCAGCACATATCTCGGGGTGACAGCTATGCAAATCACTTCGACTGGCAAAGAAGATATCCATGTACTCTCAAAAAGGCGTTATACGATCCGTATTAGGTAAATACCATTCTTTATTATGTTCTTGGGAATAAACAGATGCCTTCTGATACCAAATTACGCACCCATTTATCTTGTTCATTCATTTAAAAATAATTACCTAGGCTTAAGAAATCATATTTAGAACTAAATGAACACGTGCATAAAGCCCCTGATAAGTGCTTTTCTCTGTAATATTTTTAAGGATATAAACTATTTTAAAAATAATTATTACTAATAAAAAAATACACCATCTCAATATAAAATTGTTTGCTATTAATCTACTACGAACAAAAACTGTCTTTTAATTTACACCTTTACTGTAAAGTAGAACAATGTACATGACTGAAATAAATAAATTGTTTTCGTTGTTTTATACCGTTTACATTAACAAGACTTGTTGCTTTCGAATTTATTGGTATGATATACTGCTTTCTGTAGCTTCGATGATCGAATTATCTTGTCGGCTAAAAAGTTTTGTTTCGAACAAAAAAAAGTTTTTATTTTTTTGTGTTCCGCTAATGCGTGGGTAATGAACGGGTCTTTAATTTACACCTTCATTATAAGGTACAACTAAGTATACAACCGGAGCCAATAATTGTTTAAATTGAAAACGCCCGCTCCCCGGGAAGTCAGAGGACGTAACCGCACCTGCAAAACTTCCAGCCCGGGGCAACTTGAAGAATTCTCAACTCTTAGAATTCCCGGCTAGGAACTTGCTTCGTCTCGTTAGCTGCTTGCCGCAAAACCTCCTCTTATTTATGCCCCTACTTTATTCCATTTGCGGTTGGCTTTTACTATTTTAGCGCTATTTTTCATTTTACGTAATAAAATTTTCAAGATGTGCTGCCAGTGAAAGACTGTCATAGCTACTTGTGCATCTGCTTCGTGCTTTTGTTCCTGACGGACTGAGGTCCTTTAGTTTTTGTAAGGAATATAAAATAAAAGTTTTTAATTTTTATAATTATCTACTTTGGTAATATTAGGTTCGCGTTCCACCGTAATCTCACATGATGGAAAACGATGATGTGGTTGACGATGGAGCACGCTTTCCTAGAAGTAACTTTCACTCACCAAACATGTCGTATTTTTTCTATAGTTTCTATAGTTGAAGCACACCTTCAAGCATAAAAAAATGAATAAATAAATAGAAAGAAAAGAAAAGAAAGAAAAAGCGTTTATTCCGCCAGAAAAGACGCACAAAAATAACTTAAAATAATTAAAACAAAGTTACCTAAAACAAAACCCGTATCACTGTCAGGCTATGTCAGGACCGGACATTAACTACCACGAGTCTTTGGTTATGCCATAGACAAAATAATACCTGCACATGATATAAATTACTTAATTTTCTTATTAAATTGTCACTGATCAATTTTACTGATGTACTACAGCAACGCCATCTATCAACCGTAAAATATTATGTCGACGATATATCAAAGTGAAAAAACATGATTAACGATACAATACTAATGGAGATCTTTAGTTTTGGTCATTCTTGTTATGTAAATTATTCGTTGAGGTAATAATTTCTCGAGGCCGTAGATTTTCCATTAGCTTTCGAGCTACGATTACTTAATAATAATAATGACGGCTTTTAATAGCTAATGATCGGAAATTAATGACGGACGCATGTTCTCGCAGCTTTGTGTAGAGATATTTCTCCGAGAAATGATGCGCCCAAGAATTCAATACCTCCCTATCTAATCCTCTTGTTTCTTATAGAGTCCATTTTAAAAAGCCAGGAGCTTGTATTTTATACGTCTACTTATTGCATTAAGCACAGCATACCACAATTATATCATATCAATTTTTTATCTAACATTTAATAGTAATAAGATCTGTCGTTAATACCGTTCAGTCCGATATAGCTTTCTAGAATTCGAGTCATGCAATTGTAAGGTGTTGGAAAAACGCTGGCAATTCTATGAAAATGCATCGGTGCAAAGAAACCCGCCAAGGAATGCCACATGCCGTCTTTTAATCGATATCAGTCATATCACGAACCAATTTAATCTTTGTGAATGATGGATTAATGTTAAAAATTTATTGGCGTCCATTTGGTTGTTACGACGTTTTGTCGCATAAGTATAATTGTTTCGAGTTTTTATTTGAGCAAGGTGCAGATATAAAATGCGAACGGCGACTAAACGTTCCGATTAAAGCATAGATAGTGGTATACAGTTATTGTTTGTATAATGTATTTAACGTACCTGGCAATAAATTATGTGAAATTATTTTATAAAAATACACGAGAGTTTTTAGATGAAAGTAAAACGGTATGGAAACAGCGCGTGTCATGTTGTGAAATAGTTGTTTTTATTGTAGATACTAAAATGCTTATTTCATACTTAAATGCTAAGACAATGATGTAAGCAAAATATTTGGGCTATGACTTATCATTATCATAGTCGATCTTAAAAACATAAGCACCATTCATTCTGTAACAGTTCCTTGGAAAACTATTATTTAGAATAATAATAATAATAATTGCATCTATAAAACAATTATACTCAAGGTGATAATAAAACAACGACACTAATCTTATCACAAACAATCATGCAAAATTATCACAATAATAACGTCAAAATAATCTAATCGTGTTAACGGGTCATTATGACCCTGGTAATTATTGCAATTAATTATAAGCTCCTTTTAATAAACAAAGTAACCCTCCAACCCCTATATCATTAGACGTTTCAAAGACGGTTATTAATACCCCTTACTTTAGTTTATTATCCGTAAATTGTTACTAATTTGTCGGCTCCGAACGTGTTAGCACGACAGGGTGTTCGCTAAATATTCGGGAAATTTCAACTTTGTCTGGATATAGTTTGTTCGAAATATATTAATCAAATTGTATAACCGTCTAACTCTCTGCCGATAATTTATTTAGGAACGATTAAAAAATATGTAATATTTATCCTAAACTGTCCAGCTGGGCAAAGGCCTTCCTCAATTCCTGGTTCTGTGTCACTGCTTGCCAATTTCTAAGGAAGACATTCAAATCGTCCCGCCATCTCCTTCGTGGTCTACCGCCCCGTCTCGTGATTTCAGGGCACCAAATTTGGACGAATGGCAGACAAGTTCAGGCCAGTCCATTTAAGCTAGACACTCCTTTCTAGGTACATACTATTTACTAGTAATAATTTTGGGTAAAAATTACAAAACTACAGTAGATAAGATAAAAAACAAAGACAAAGAATTTTATTACACACGTCGTCCACACAAACTTGAAGGCATTATTTAAGTTTTTATTACGATAAAAATATTAATATTCATAGGTTACTGTACTTTAATTATATCATTTAATTTAATAAACACTTCACACTATTGTCCGTGAGTGTACCTATTAAGATAATAAAAGAAAGTTCGCGTAGAAAATAAAAATACAAACACAACATTGTTTTTAATTCCGTACATTAAACTTTTTGATTGCGCAATATTTCATACTATTAGGGTTTCCGTCTTTTATAAATGGCATGAACGTTCAAACTGATTCCTACCTATTATCATTGTTACTAGATTAGTCCATTTTATCGCTCCCGTGGCGTAAGTCACAGTTTTTCCGAGATAAAAAGTAACCCATGGCAGTAGACAAAATAGACGGGGCCCGCTAGGGCCAGTGCCTGCCAGGGATGCGGAATTTGTTCGAAAGAGCCACCGCAGGCCTAGGAGCCTACTCCCGAAGTCCGTAGTTTTGGGCTTAGTTACGGGCGGACTCCCTCAGTTACTCCGTATCGCAAAAAAAGAATGACAACACAATTTGACAGTAACTATAAAATCGTGTTGTCATTCATTTTTTGTTCGGGTTCGGGACTAATCGTAAGTCCGTAGGTCCGTAGGTGATACGGAGTAGAATATGCCCGTAACTAAGGCCGAAACTACGGACTTCGGGCTTAGAGAGTAGGCCCCATGGAACGCAAAGGGCATTAGTAGGAACACGGATGGGTTTTAGTCAGTAAGAGTCTGACACTCCCTTTTGCTCCAGCCAGAGCGGAAAGAGTCATTTGATAATTTTCCATCTTTTAAAAAAATAGCCCATGGCACTCAGAGATAATGTAGCTTTCTGTCAGTGACAGAATGATCTGATTAATATCCACTTTAGAGAAGAAACAAACATTTTTTTTAAGTTTAATTTATATAAAAACACTGCACTGATTAATTTATTTAAATTTCACCTACAGTTTCTGAATAAAGCGTATTTAAGGTATAAATTGCTCAAAGCCTCCGATTTTTACAGTCACCAATTATTTGTAGGTTCAGCAAACGTCACAAAAGTAAGTACCTACCTAATAAATAACCCAAATACAAACTGTAGAAATAATGATGCCATTTAAAACAGAGACATTAGGACACAAATTAAAATTACAAAACAAAATAGGTTAGAGTTTATATGTTTGTAAACGCACCCACGATACAGGAGAAATTTCTACTGTAGGGCAATGATTTTTTGTATAAAAAAAAATAATTATTGTATTAGCAAAATGCGATAAGTTAATCATAAAATAAATCATATACCAATATGAACAATCATTAGAAATGAAAAATAGGACCTCATATCTAAATTGTGACCTAAAGGCAGTAAGTAGCCTTGTTCTTAGATACTCCAACAGGTATGTAAAATACCTAGTAAGTACCAATACCCATTACCACCAGGGTTGCGGATTTTGTTCGAAATAGTCACTGCGGCCCTGGAACGCAAAGGGCACTAGGAGGAACACGGATGTGTTTTAGTCAGTAAGAGTCTGACACTCTCCCTCCCGCACCACCCGGAGCGGAGAGGAGTCATTTGATGATTTCCTATCCATAAAAGGTATACCCATCATCCACGTACCATCTCAAATACATACTAGTAACCGACATACTAAAGCGTACTTTAACGTTAAGCTTTATGATGTTGTGAGAATTTGTAGATGTTGTGTTGTCTTGGTCCAAGGTTGATCAAAGTACAAACATACATACATAAGTTAAGTGTAGCATAAGTAACGTAACATAAGTTAGTGTGCCCGCATATGCAGGCTGTCTCAAGGACTAATAAAGATTGTTGAACAACAGTGTAGCACTGACGCCATTTATACCATAGGTACTTAAGTGTCTATACATTACTATGCCATGACCCTTAGTTTATGTTTCTAAGTGATTTGAAAAATAATAATCGAGTAAAACTAGGTTACTTCTAGGCAAACGTGCTCCATCGGCGGCCTCATCATCGCTGCCATTTAGTGAGGTAGTAGTCATACGTGAGCCTAACAATATTAAAAAAGTTAATAATTATGCATATTACAAAGCTTGGAAATGAACATCCAAACATAGGCGACGCAGAAATGCTACAATAACCTAGTTTTGTTACAGTTTTAAAATAAGGCAGTAGGCTAGTTATAAACCTAATACAATGAATGATAGAACAAGAACAGGGAATGGATGGATGAATTATGCGAAACAATATGGCTAAAAGAAAGCTACGAGTGAGATGACGGTAAATAGGAATGTTGGGAGGCAAAAGACATGCACCAGACAAATCAAAACATTTAACACCGGTATTATACTAGCCACTGTTAATATAGAAGCTTTGTATCATCATCATCATCATCATATCAGCCGAAAGACGTCCACTGCTGGACATAGGCCTCCCCCAAGTGTCGCCACAACCACCGGTCCTGTGCGTCTCGCATCCATCGGTTACCCGCGACCCTCACCAGGTCATCGGTCCACCTTGTGGGAGGCCTTCCAACGCTGCGTCTTCCGGTACGCGGTCGCCACTCCAAAACTTTTCGGCCCCATCGACCATCTGTTCTGCGAGCAATGTGCCCTGCCCACTGCCACTACAATTTGGCGATCCTTCGGGCTATGTCGGTAACCTTGGTTCTCTTGCGGATATCATCATTCCTGATTCGATCACGCAAGGAAAGTCCGAGCATTGCCCTCTCCATTGCCCTTTGGGTGACTTCTTAAGCCTTCTGATGAGGCCCATTGTGAGCGACCACGTTCCGAGTCCATAGGTCATCACTGGCAACACGCACTGGTCATAGACTTTCGTCTTGAGACGAAGCTTGGAAGCTTTGTATGGCTACTATTTATTTAGAGGTGAAACACAATACCTACACAATATCAAAACTAGGTCTCATTTAAATGCCATTGACAATATCTTTCTAGTTAGAGCAAAGGACAAGGTGAAGACCTGTTAAAGCTCGAAACAAATGATAACTACCTACCCAACAGCTGTTATAAAAGCTGAGATAAAATAAATAGTTGTCTATGAATTATGTCGACATGATATGTTTTTATTTTACCTACACTATTTTTTTAAAGATTAATAGCTATTAATACAAACGTTAAGTAGACTAAACATTGTCGTTATGATTGGGACGACAAATAACGTCATTTTTCTTCTAAAAATAATTCTTCTATCCTCAGAATACTTTCAAATCTTTTTACTAATTATATCAAATAGCTTCCTTGTTTATTTCATTCAAATGTAATTTTTAATAAATTACTCCTCTAATAATCTTTTAAAACAGGAAGGGCCAAAAGGGCAGTACATTCTTTAAATATTTTTTCCAAAAATATAGTCTCTTGAGTCAACCTTATGATTAAGTACTAGGCAAAAATTTATGATAAATAATTATGTATTTTTTTTTATATCCTTGCAAAATTTAATTTGCGCGTAATTATGCAAAGTATTGCACGTAGTAAAGCCAAAACTTTTTAATAACATCTAAATCTAGAATTCAAAAACACAGTGTTTTACCATTTCCTTGAGTTTACATTGTTCTTTATTCTATCTTTGATAATATTTTACATTCGTCTCTGTTTTATCGACAAAGGAAGATGGTGGCTAGTAACAAATAAGCCTTTTCTTCAATCCCAGTTTTCTGTCACCCACCATCCACCAGAACCATGATGCTACACAAAATATAAAGTCGTTTCACTGACAGCCATTAAACGGACCCTTAAAGCCAAAAGCATTGTACCTCGATACATTGTGGCTTATCAACAATCTCTACGGATAGGAATTTTAACTAATAGTTAGTAGTTATCTACCGTCGAGTATCAGTATTATACCATCATGGCTCTTTGTGCTGACTTGTCATCATCGTGATTGGAAGGCCTTACCGGTTTCCGTCCGGGAGCAATGGTTTTGGGTCAAGTCTTGGTATGCTTGGGATGTTGTCTTTCTTTAGTCATATAAGATGAGCATATTATTGAAGGTGGATGCTTGATAGTTATGGCAGACTTTTCTATCTAGTACACGATAGCTACTAAAATATATTAATTAAAAAAATGTGCCGAATCTAAGAATTACACCACCATTATTATATATTCAATCCATAGGATAAAGTTCAGAGGTCCGCACAATTAATCCGATCCCGCAGAATCGAATCGCATGTGTGAAACCGGTTTCAATGGTCACAATCAACTTTATTACCAAGAACTAAACGATCAGGTCTTAGAATTAACCACATTGGAAGAATCTTATGAAGCAATACTATATCTGTGGTAGCTACAATCACGGTAGCAGACTTGCAATGAAGCTGATCGGGCTTACACGCTTGATTGATGGGTAAAAGGACGCCGAGCACAAATTAAAGAACAATCCAAGCCAACATGGCGATGGAAAAGTAAAATCAACAATTAAACTCGTTATAATATAAGTGGGTGGACAGACTGTGGAACATTTGTTGGAGGAGAGTTGCTTATTCAAAGTGGTTTCTAAGAGTCTTCTTACTCGTATTTTTATTGATTTCAGTTTTATCTCTTGCGTAAAACTAATCTTTAGCATTTAGTAGGTGAAGTAGAGGCTTTATGCAAGCTAATCCCAAAATTAAAAGAGCACTTAACTTCGCTTTTTGATATGATAGACGTCTATAAAGACAGCAAAATCTAACACATCTGGATTTTACTTTCAATTTCCAAATAGATGCATTCAGAGGCAACATCTGAAAACACCCTTATAATGCAGTAACAAAATCTCTCCATAGATACCATCGCATCCAAGTTTATGAACCACTAATGCATTCAGTACACTGGTTTTATTCTCAAAAGCATGGCACCGTGAATAATTTTGACATACAGTGTAATTAAATTTCATATTATGTGACTATGTACCTATGTAATTACGAACGGTAAAAAAATGTTAGGAATGAAAATGTATAGTAAGAATTTGGCTAACATTTTTTCAGGTAAACCTACCTATTATTAACATAGTTAGTTCCCAATTAAAATGTTTTACGATTAACTCGAAGAACAAGTAGGTAGAAGTATTATAAATTTGTGTAATTAGGTATTTTATGTATGTTCTATTTGGAGTTAAGGCTCACGCACGTTGTAAAATGGAAGTAGATAACAGTTTAGTTATTAGTTTTATGTTATGCGGTGAGACTCACATTTAAGCACACGTTTGATTCCTGAGTACAGATAAAGAATATACAGTAGTTTTCTGGGAAATTTATTTGAATCTTTAAAAGTAAATGTCACTATACATTTTTACTGATTAAATTTTAAAATAAAACGTTACATTTATTTTACAAACATTTTAAATTCAAAACTATACGGTTTAATAAAATTTCCAAGTGAGAGTAATGCGAGGTTTCAATATTATTCTCTATTTAATGTAATTTCCTGAGCGTTGCGTGGTCAAGGCGCCTGCGCATGTCTCCGCTCACTCGTCAATCGCTTCGATCGAAGATGTCCTTAGCTTCAGCGACATACTTGAAAGTTTATTTACTGTGTACATTTAATTCTACGTTTAATTTTAAATGAAATAAAGCTTTTACCATTTCGGACCAGATAATTATTTTAGAACTGATATACCTTCAATGTCTTTAGAGTTCAAAATTAACCGCTACGTAATAAATCTGAAAAAATATTTCCCTCGTTTCGATTCTTCCTAACTTCCGGTTCACAATAGTTTCAGGTTAGTTTGGACTGACTAAAACTTGGTATATCATCTGAAAAGCTCCAAAATTAAGGAAATGTCGTGTAAATTTTAACTTTGATCACAGCCCGTAGATAAATATTAATTTCACGCCTCACCAGTTGAAAAGGGCGTAAGATGAAGACCAGAATATTTCATAATAAATAAGAAGGTGGCGACGAGACGTTCGTCCTCTCCTGTGGCCTCGCAATGACTGACGTCAAGTCAGTGATGATTTATGCATCGCGGGCGCAGTCTAATTAGGCCCAGGCGCATCTCATTCTATGTAAATTTGAGCCAGCCCACAGAATGAATGATATTCTCATCGGTACGATCTCAAACTTCGTGTAGGTTTAAACAAATAAACGTACGAATAAGCCAGTCGTGATACGAATAAGTAATTACGTTATGATCCTAATATTCATAATTTTAATTCAGTTTGTTTATATTTTTAAGAGAGCGCCTCGAGAGAAATAAATTTGACAACACCGTTGATCAACTACACTTGTACGTGAGTGAATGTATTTTCACACGCCAGAAATTAATTCAGAGTAATTTTAGTACACTCTCAAACCAAATAAATAGCACGTTCACAGCGAAAGACTGCTCTTGAAAGCTCTGTACTAAGATCCCGTTGCGTTTGGGGACGTCGCGTCAAAATCCACTGGAGCGTAGTTGGGCATCCAAAATCTGTGGAGACTACACAGAAGCGTGGTACGGGGGCCCGAGGACGAGTAATGTTATGAGCAAGCCATTATTGTCTCGCCCCATACCGTAAAACATTACGCAGTCGTGCCGGGACCGACGAATGCATTTAGAGCTGTCAAATACCCCTAAACACAATTTGTACTTTATAAATCACGTAGTTTTTAGTGCAAACAATTCTAGTGTTTTCTTCAGGATTTCCAAAATGGATGATAATGTAAACAAACTTTAAAACAAACAAATGTATCTTTTTGTTTTCGATGTATCTGATTTAGATTCAGAGCAATGTGCAAGCAAAATGGCCGAAAGGATCAAATTATAAATAAGTTAAGTGGAATTTCTTGGGTCAGTACAAGGCTAATTATCGTGCCTACACCGGTGCACGCAATTAATCTGAACGCGTTAAGTTCTTCCTGGGATCGTTAATTTGTGTGCTAACCTAATAAATTAATTGAATAACAGGAAGCGACAACAAAGTGTGTAATAAATAAGCACATCTCAGGACATGTGTTAACTGTCAGATATTTTTCATATTATTTTTGAAAATCGTATTAACAGCTCTATATAGCGTGGCAGTGAAACCGCTTAGGAGTATCTAGTGAATGTTTGTACGTATAGTAAAAGATGCTACGATCTCATGGGAATAAAAGAGTTATCAATAAGTTTTATTCAATCGGAATAATTTAGTTTGGGTTAAAGTGGTTGACAGCGGGATTTTGGCAAGCTGTTGATTCAATACCTACTTGTTGTAAAAGTTTCTAACGCTGTTATCCTGATCTTTCCTTGAAGTTTTTGCAGCAGTTGCTGAAGGCCTTACTTAGTACGCTTTAATAACTTTTCGGTTTACACATTATACTTACTATAGAGATGGTGGCTATTTGGTAGAAGTTTATACATAATTTCATATCTATGAAACACAAAATGTGATAAAGTATGAATTCAAAATAAAAGGAAAACTCGGCGCACTATACCAGCAGTGACAAACAACGCAGTTTGCATGCACCAGATAGATGGAACTGCACAAATAAGATATAAAATTTTGTCAAGCAATAGCTTGACAAGCACCAAATCGCGAAACACAAAACGAGCGTCAACATAAACTAACATCCGGCAAACACTGATGTATTGCAGCCGCAGAACTATGGAAACAAATCTCTCGCAGTAATAATTTACGGGCGCAATATGGCTCCGCAGTTTGAAAACAAACAAACAAAACAAAAACAGAAGCGCGACCCGCGATAAAAGATGTCGCCACACTCGCTGGCCTCACTTTAAAGATAGACTAGCTAGAGCTTAGATAGCGGCAAATAAAGGACATGGACTTGCGCCTGCGACTGCACAACCCGCGGCCAATCAGCGGCCGCCGCGTAATTATAGGCTGCGTTCGAATTAGGAACGACTGCCGTGGCTCGTGCTAATTGAAAATAGAATTCGCTGATTTATATCGTTTTGAGTCGGAAGCCTTTGCTGATTGTTTTTAACATGATTAACGAGCTCTCAAACTATATTTGAATTTAGATAGACTCCTTGATTCGAGACAATTTATAAGCTTTACTTGTTGCCGCTACTGTGTTGAAAATTAATTGATAAATCAGCAACAGATTATTGAATGTAATTTTACAATAACTGCTTCGATGTAACTTATTAAACAATTTGTATTAAACATGTAGGTACTGTTCATTAGCATACTAACACGCAGTAAATTAATCTCTAATGAATCTAATCTATTACATCGAAATTACAGAAGGCTTGTTGGTTGATGTAATCTTATGCAGTTTGACTTTGAAGTACCTAACAGGTAATAAGATGTTTGATATATTGTATTTTGGACTTACCGGATAAATCATTTCAGTGTTGCTCTTTGAAAACGGCTTGTTTGTCGACGATAAAAAAACATGTTTTTAGGTTGATTATCCCAATAAAGTAAAAGGTGATTACAACCTGGACAATTAATAAACACAGATAAAATTCCCATAACAGTTACCTATTCGAATTATAATACAAACATGACTCACGAGGAAACAAATTAAATGCCCACTGTCCGCGCTAGGGTTGCCAGCTCGATAAAATGCTTCGAATTGTCGGGTGCCTATCGTCATTCCTGACTCAATTATTTAAAAAACGAACGCCCGTTGCGTGCGGTTCCGTCCTTGTCCCGCGTGATTTTTGACGATGTTTCTGTCTCTTTCACTCAACTGCGCTCGCGTCGTCGATAACCGCGGAATGTGCCGGCTGACTTCAGTCGGGCGGCGCTCATAGACAATTTAAATTGGAGAAATTGGTAGCCAAGTACTTCGAGGAACTGGTAATAACGGACAAACGTCAGCGTATGTAGATAGTGCGGGCACATCATCTATTACCAATGACATATTATTACAAGGAAACGAGGAACCCGTTCGTACCGTGTTATTTATTTACTTACTAAAATGGAATAATAAATACGCAAACGCAACTAAGCTTTATTAAAAAGCTTCAGAGTTAAAAAGCATAACAACTTGATAGAAAAATAAAACTTCGTGGAGTGCAATTCTTTTTAATGCTCATCAGCCGCGACAATGCTTATCACCCGCGACAACAAAGTAAAAGCAAAAGCTGAGCAAAAAGTTCTCGATCGGCTCGGTGTCACCGCGCAACAAGAATTCTGAACAAATTCGAAAACGAACTCGATAAGTCCAGCCATCGATAAGATATGCTATCGATATAACTGCAATAAAATCAATAAGGCAGCTAATCAATCCAGCACACGTAATGTGTCGCGAGTTTCAATTAAGACTTGCTCACAAGTACGCACAACTAGTTTTTCGCGATTAAGTTGAAGATAAAAACCTCAGGCCATCATAATAGGGATAATTGTATTCAGGTATATCATAACGTGTTGCAAGTTTTAATTGGCGTCCTAATACGAACACCGTTTAAATAATGAGTTAGCGATCAATTCATTAAGATGCTATTGGCTTGACGAACTTAATCCTTAAGGGGTCTTTGAGATCGTACTGCCTGTCCGAAAACATAAAATCTCGGCGATGAAACGGGAAGGAGAAAAGTAAAATCCCCAAACTAAACCGTTTACTTCCCGAGAAAATTTTCAAGTAGTCTTGAGCGCTGTATTAAGGGTAGCATAATAAGGCTTTCTGGATTAGGTGTAGCGCTCTTGAGTGAGAATAAACCCAAGGGAAATCCTGGCGCGCAGCTTTCCTTCTAATTTATTGCTCCTCCAACGGCCAGCGGCCTTTGTATCGGATCTGCCGGGAATGAGAAATATATTTCTAGATGGATTAACATGTTTGCCACTTAGAGGTTGGTAATTAGTGTAGTCAGGTACTTTTGGCGTTCTTGATTCGGTTTTAGTGCTGTTGAATTGAAGAAAAGTGAATGGCATGGCTCTGAAGAACTCTGTGATTGGTTTATTCCCTGCTTAAAGATGTATCGATGAGGTCGATGGTGTTAACATTAATACCGGTAAGATCTGATAGATTTTATATCTTTTATGAGTCATTTACCAGCAGAGGCCCAATTCTACTATTTTTAAGCAACGTTCGCATTTGCACGTAGGTACCTCACAATCTCTCAAATACACTTCTAATTTTCTGATTTTCGGATTGCAACTGAGATGCGAATGCGGACGTTGCTTATAAAACCTCAGATTTCTGAATGAAAAATTTCAAGTTGATTTGTTAATATTTTATGTCAATATGTCAGACACTACATTAGGCACAGAAAACCTGTCAAACGTTCTTTGTACCAAATTCTCAAGTCAGTAACCTGTCCTTTGAATAATTTTATTACCTCATAAAGAAACAGTAAATAATCAAATATGATTAATTTTCCAAATTGTTCAAATATAAAGAAGTCTAGTAAGTTAAATCAGAGCACACAGTTAAGTTATTTACTCACTAGTGGTATTTATTACACCTGTTTGATAAACTCGCGTTGAATAAAAGCCATATTTCTCTCACACAAAATCCTCGCATCAGCTTAAAAGCAGACTTAAAACTGCAAGCCTTTTTAGTCACCACGATTTCGCAAGCTCACCAAAATAACAAATAGCTTGGATTGCAGCCATCGAAAACAAAGAGATGAGGATAACTATATGTTACTGTCTGCTAAACAAATTGATTTAATGACTTCTTAAACTAATTGGATTTACCGGTCCACTTGTATTTCGTCTTTGCGTCGAGATTAACGTCCTGTTCACATCTTCTTACTCCGAATGTGTGGACAGTGTTGTTTGGCTATAAATTAAGAATTATATGTCTTTGAAGATAAAACATTTCACTTAAGATGAACACCCCACTTAGAGTATAAAGCAGTTTTGTAAAACGATCAAAAGTATAAACAAGAGCTCATTCTGTGAGTCTCGCAGGAGTCGCAGGTCTTAAATTAAAGAAAGAGCAGAGCTGGGTTACGTTGCATTGCGAGTGCTTCCTACTATTAATCCGTAGTAGTGAATTAGTGCGATGCACACACGTTTGTAGTGTGGAGACACTTCATTACGGGGGCAGGGCATAAATCAGGACTTCTAATATTAAACGTGCCTTGGTGAGGCAAATTGCGGCCCTGTCTGCGACTGTGCGGTCGATGGCAGCGACCTGATGAGCCGGGTTAAACCTTACTATTAATTACCCTTAGTAATTATGTGCACCGTATTCCCACAGAATAGCCATGAGTGTAGCAACTAAGTTCTTAAAGCTAATGCACTTTTGTACGTCAACCATGCTCAGTGAACATAAAAAAGAATGCCAGAAATTTAATCAACTTTATCTCTACTTCCATACAATTGACTTTTTTTTTGTCACCAGTCACCACCCAAATGAGATATGAAATGTTTAAAGTATTTTTATTAATTTATTTTTTCCCACTGCGGGCGATAATTTCGCGGGCCCCACCAAGATCTTCTACTAATGTGATTTTAATGTACTTAAATGTCTTCTCACCTATATTTTTATAATCTGTTTTGTGATTTTATTGTTATCTGAATTTTATTTGGCTTTATTTACGTACTTTGCTGGGTGTAATTCATGTTTAAGTATTTTTATCATGCTCGTGTTTTCACAACACAGCTTATTTAAAAGCTTGACTTAAAATACACGGTCTTTGAATTTCGAAAACGTGCAAGAGTTAATGTTCTTCAATGATTTCAACCTCAGATTTCTGAATAAAACATACTTTTATCTCTACATCTATACACTGCAGATCTTGGAAATTCTAGGTTTATACACATTATGTATGATTATTTAATGGGCATTGACTTCCTTAAATCTAAACACACGCATATGTAGGTATAAGGTAATTTAAATAACGACTTAAATATTACACTTAGAACGCCATCTTCACCCATAGATAAATAAAAATAAGTGATGGGGGGAGAATTTGAGAAAAAGCGCAGTTTATAATATTTTTATCTTTTTTTGACACTATCGGTCCCTCCCTGTTCTGCGTGTTTGGGACAGGGGCGTATCGAGAGTCATTTAGGTTCTAGTCCCCCATCTGACCCCTTAAGAAATATGGGGTTTGAGTGGGGACGCGACTTCAACTCTTAAGTGTGAAACATCGATTTAAAAATAAAAGTTTTACTAATTTGATTTACAATAAGGTAATTTATGGGCTACACATATTACGTTTGACGCTAAATATACCATTTTAATATCCTCAAACAGAAACAGATTGTAATAAGGTTTCTTGTTCAACTAATTGTCAATTACAAAACAAAATTGGAATCGTGCCCGAAAATAAAAACAGACTCGGATCCAAATTGGGACCTAATACGACTATGATAGACTTCTGCCTTCTCTTGCTATTTGACTTACGTACTATGTAGATACAAGAACTGGCCTACATTCAAATTCCATGCTTCGTTTTTGCTTACGAAAGGTGTCAATTATATTAATTGTGATTGCATACCGTCATTTATTATTGAGAACATCGCTGTTATTGCCAACATGACGTCACGAAGTCTTGTTTTAGACCTCATTTGAGCAATTGATCGCCTGAACGTGGCTCAAATGGATCGGAAAATGTTCGGGATGTTTGAAATTATTTTTGTCGCGTCGGCTCCCGGGGCGCAGACGTTTATTCGCCAGTGTATCAACGCCCTACTGATGTATGGTGCGTTCTAACATGTACTGTATTAACTTTTTCGTTCTATTGTTTCGGCGTATTTGTTTATTCGAGCGTTTTTGTGAAAATTCTGGGCGTTTTGTTTTTCGTATGATGGACGCTGTTGTTTTGTTTTATTGTTACGTGATATTTAACTCTGTACAGTATACTAGTAGGTAACATAAATAAGTATAATTTGTTAGTTAAACAAAAATACATTGCTATAATATATTGTTCTAGAGCCCACTTTTTTAAACATGACCGAGATTTGTTTACGAAGCTGGAGTACTTAATAATAACTTACAAATATAACGAATTCACTTACCATAGCTTGTGATTATGACTTTGTGGCCCTGTGATTTAAACATTCTCAAATATGCAAACTAAAATCCAGTAATGTCTGCAACTTTCCAAAACGAAACAACTTTCCCACAATACTCAACAAATAAAGCACAAAAACGACAGTGTCAGCCAAAACCCGACAATTAGCACATCTTTTACTTAACTCGAGCCACCTAAACATCTTAACCCCAACTTTACTTTAACAAACAATTCAGTCCGCACATTCGTGTCAATGGCTCGTTTGCGATGAACTTTAGAAAGGCCACCGGTCGGGTCCCTGGGCCCTGAGTACCTCCCCACATACTCTCGCATTAAAACTTTGCCCCAAGTACGGCCCTGGCGAGTGCGTTGTACAGAAAAATGTACTTAATTAATTAACATTATTTATGATGAGTCGTAAATTTATTTATTAAGATAGAAAAGTTCTAAATGTGTCTAATTTTTTCGGGGTATTTAAAAGCGTTGTTATATTGTTAACAAGGCTTGTTTGCGTTTGGTGGGCTTCAAAAGAAGCTTCGTTTCATTTCACGTTTACTTCTATGTACTACATTCAAGATTTTCGCTGGATTGTGTAGAAAATTCAATCATAAAATGTATGATAGTAAGTCAAAGTTCCACTGTTACCATAATTATTGAAAAACGTAACGTAACGTTGTATCGATTTTTTTTGCATGTTTTAAAATTTTTTTGCTCAATTTTCGACTACATATTACTACTATTTTGTGCAAACAGGTGTACGACTATTGCCTCCATGATTGATAGCAGTCTCCTAGGTGGTATTTGTACCATAATTCAGTGCGTAACTTAAAACAGTGTCTACCATAACACATGGTGCAGACACATAGTTGTAGAAAGCAATAACTTATCCCCCTCATCCCAACTATTCCCTTGGCTCAAACATACATCTATGTGTAACCTTACTGACAAAGATACAGCGGCTTCTAGAAATGGTAGTGCTGGGTAAGGCGAACGGGAGCGGCAAATACCTGCGGTAATTTGTGGAATCGTCGTTAGAGATTCTATGGGTTTAGAACTCAAATAAAGTTGTTACCTACTACATCATCATCTGCTTAACCTTTTTCCAACTATATTTGGGGTCAGCTTCCAGGCAGCAATTTCACTGGAAGCCGACCCATAATATAGTTGATTGTTGATGAAAATACTTCAGCTGAATCATCGGATTCAGCTGAATACCAGTATTTTACGTAGAGGGACTGCCTATCTGACCTCCACAACCCTGAAACTGGGGAACATGGTACTTTTTGTCATGACTGGAGTTAGATTTAGTGGCTTCGGTTACTACTATATAATATAATCAGAGTGTGAAAGTTTGTTACGGTGATTGAATGGATGCGTGGAAGGATGAACGTTTGATCATCTTTCACGCAAAAACTACTGAACGGATTTGAATGAAATTTGACGCACATTGATTGACACAACCTGAAATATTTTTTGACCCGAGTGTGTATTTCCTTGGGATGATTTCCACTATCACGCGGGCGAAGTCGCTGGTCACAAAGAGTAGTGTCAAGAATGTGTTGGTTTGAAAGAGAATTAAATATATTATACGTAGTATCCCAAAGTGATAAGCAGATATCCTGGGGGTCGAGTCTGCTATTGCAATCGTGTCTCAATGACCGGTCAATGATCGATTTTTGACGTATAACGTCAAACTTATGACACATTTCCCATACAAAAACTGTCAAAGTTTGTCAAATATTCGATCACTGACCGGTCATTGAGACACGATTGCAATAGCAGACTCGAGCCCCTGACCATTGTCAGAAACTAGAAGTACCTACTACTTGATCGAAAATCTTATGTCAATGCTAACTTTTTCTGCCTGTGCCTACCTCAGGAAAACAGTATTGTAACCCTAAACAATGGGATCTGGTTATGCAGAGATGTTGAATAGATATTTTAAAATTTTGTAATTTTTTTGTCAAACTCGCTCAACATTGAATAACACCAAGTCGTTTTGCCCAACACTACCACATCCAGTCCTAAAACATCCATAACCCTACCAAATATGAAAGTTACTCGCGAACACCGCGTGTTGTTCAATATATCACATTTTGATTCGGTCGCGCCATAAACAATACAATATATCAATATAAAAGCAGACGGTGGCGAAATTTGAACGGAGCGAGTGCGTTATATTTATGTGGCAGCAACTGTACGCATTTATGTACTGCCAGTGTTTTGTGATGTTTTAAACACATATTCAGCAAGACTTGTTTTGTTTGGTAAAAATGGGAGTGATAATACACTATAGTGGTTTAGTCACCAAGCCAATTTTAACTAGACAAGAATAGGTGCCAGCGAAAAGGCAGATAGGCAAGTCAAGAAATTGCAGTGCTCTGAGGCATTTTATTTTTTCATAGTCGCCACTATGAAAACATAACTTTACATTCAAGAGTTTAATTAGTGCCTAGAAATAAAGGCAAAAGATTTATAACTACATATAACGTATAATACGTACAAAAAACAATCTCACTCCCACCCCATAGCAAAACGCAATCTCCAACAAACGAAAATGGTTCACAAACTCAAAATGTTGGTCATCCCATGAGAGAAAACTTGTACTGAACCAAAAAAAGCTTTTAAAAGCACATGTAAGCGTGCATTACAGTACATAATGAATGTACTGTCATACTGTGTTACATTTTGTTCGATTTTAAAGACATTAAGTGAGTCAATAAGTTAGTTTGAGTCAACTGACTTTGCTGGGAGGTGACCGGGCATTGATCTTGAATGCTTATGAATCAAATAACAAGATTCGATTTATGTGCTTAGGTTTTGACAACTGTTGTAATTTTATTGGAGCAAGGAGTGTTTGTGTTCATTAATCATCCTGCCTGTTTGCGTCCTAATTCAAGGTCATTTCCCAAGGTTTGGTGTGTTTTGGTAGGACTTGCTAACTAAAGGTAAACGATTACCAGGGGGCCTACCATAAACTTTTCAAATACTTGCCAAGTGCAAGGGAGTTCACCACAGCATTTTAATCTGACAGGTTTTGTTTTTGTACCATGAGCATTTCGAACTTTTGACCTGTTAGAGTCCGTCCAACGAAAGAAGTTCCGCAACCGCGGTGCTAGTTTCTATGCGACTGTACGCTATCCTCTAACAAATCTTGTTAGTTCCATTTATTTCCGCGGGATTTCTTTTGTTGGACGGGCTCTAGTCGCTCACCGGTTCAGGTCACGTGATCGCTGGCTTGCCTGTTAATAGGCGTGCTCATGGTACAAACTAGCACGACAGGTTAGTTTTCGTCTAAACTTGACCTGCTTTAAGAGTTCATGGTAGGCCCTCAGGATACCTGGATCTTGGAGTCTAAACAAAGTTATTTTCTTTAACGATTGTCGAAATTAATGAGATTGACTGAAATGTCTTGACATTAATCTCAAACATTTTGGCGTTTCAGTCATCGTGTAACGGTTCTTCTAATACAATGTCACTCTATAGAACCCAAAATCCAGAATTTCGCAGGAAGTTTTCCTTTAAAGAAAGAAAAGAAAGAAAAAAGAAAGAAAATCCTTTAACGTACCGTAAGTAAAAAAGAACATTTAATGATGGAAAAAGATGAGAAACCACGTATTATTTTTAGCGCTCTTTAACACCTGTGTAGGTGTAGGTAGTTATTATAAAATAAAGGTTATTTAATAAGTGTGTAACATATTGTTAACAAGAAAATTGCACAGTTATGGTTTCCTTACAGATTGTTAAGGCCGATCTAGGTGTCAAATAACATAGAACGATGTTAGAACGTGGCGACTATAAATAAGGTTACCTACTCTACAATTAAGTAGTTAACGTAATGTTTAGCTACTCACACTATACCTACATATAATTTACACCGTAGAGGGTTTAACTTCTAAGAGTTATAAGCTAAAACAAAGAATTGTTTTGAAACTATGCAGCAATTCCTAAAAGAAACTGACATTGACAAGCGCTACCGAAGTGTTACGTCAATTCTTTATTCTTCGGAGTTTTGACAATCGTTATCGATGAAAGAACATCACATTGTCTAGAGCTCATCGTAGGACAGCTACCGAATTATCCAACTAACCCGCTTCTGCAAAGCAAGAATGGATTTAAATGATGTTTTATTTTCGGTCAGTTAAAAAAGTAGCGTTCTGGCAGGCATCTAGCGGTTGCGTCATCATCATCAACGTTTCTCCTTATTTCTCATAGTTTTGGATTTAGCCAACACACGCACACTTGAAAAATTTACCCTGTATACTGGCAGACACCTGCAACCGCTAGAATATACTGGCTGTTTTCATAATACTTTTTAAACAATTGAAAGAATATACCGGATTTTTTCTAATTCCTACGCTATTTCTACTATTAAACTTTGGAATATGCTGTCCCTTGACATCAAAAAGGCTGAGTCAAAATTTTTCTTTTAGCGTAAAATCTGAAAACTGCTTAGAAAAACCTCTCATTTTTGTCTTGATTATTATGAGTTCTCATAAGAAAACAGATTGTTATAAAACATCAAATTTTAGTTTATTGTTTTAGCACATATTTTTATTTTATTGGCATTAGCATTATTTGTAGCTACAAAACAAGTCAAAATTCTTTTTTTTGTGGTCACCTTCCGCACGTAGTATTTTTAACCGAAATGCCTTGTTGCGTTAATTTCGCCCATGTTACCACTATTGTAGTACATAAAGTTTAAAATAAATAAACAGGGCCTCAAAATTATAGCCATGTGGGAGTGGTTATGAATTACTATCCTGATGACAACTTTGCTGGCTTTTGTCTAGCTCATACTTGCTACCATCAAAATAGGTTGAATTTTTTTATGAAATGTATATAGTTCATTTTATTTTATTTTTATATTTTTTTTCATTAAAAAAAACATTTTTTGACATTTTCAAAATTTTTAGGGATGATGAACCGCAAGATGCCTGACAGAAGGCTACTTTCTTAATTGACCGATGATAAAACATTATTTAAAAAAAAAAACAAGTAGTAACAAGAAAACAACAAACAGTTTTGTGGGAAACGGAATAGTCGAATGGTTTGGTACGTCTAAGGCTATCATAATTATCTAAGTTCTCTTACTGAAAGACAAAGTGAATATCTTTAAAAGGAAGCATTATGAATGCTTCGTTCGAAATGAACCAATCAATATCCTAGATAAAAACGAAAACATTTCTTCTACCCACTGCAATTTATTGCTATCGAAAACCTCACTGAAAATTCAAGAAAAATCTCTATCAAAAAGCAGTGTGACCGAGCGATTATATGCATAACACCTTAAAGCCGGCAATTCATAGAAGCACTAAGGTCTTAAGACTAAATCACTTGTAGTCACTTATGTGCTTGATAAAATTGTAGCTACGAATTGTTTCAAACAACCCTTGTTTTGACATACTGATCTACTCGGTTATACCTACTAGAAATTCATTTCTATTTTAACACGGTTTTTACGAATTGAGAAAACACCGAGATTTATTTATTATTACGTACGATTAAAATACACACAAACCTTCTGGAATGAATTATCTTAAAACAGGTGAAAACTATTAAATTTTTTTGTGTAGTTTAGAAGAATGACGAGTCATACAGAGAACACAAAAACCGTCGAATGTTGACTGCCTTAAAAAAGGTAACCTTCGGAAAGATACTTTGTTCTCCAAAAATTGACTAAAGAATATCCTGGACGAAAACAAACAACATCCTATTGTTATCGAAGAAAATTTCGATCAAAAAGCAGTTCAAACGAGCGATTATTCATAACACCATAAACCCGACCATTCATAAAGACACTAAGAACAGCGGCCTAAAGACTAAATCACGCGCAGTCACATAGGTGCTTGATAAAGTTGTAGCTACGAACATTGTTCCAACCTACGCGCCTATATTTTGATTTGCATAAGCAAGGCTGGTTTTGAAGTACTGCGTTTAATTTTGAGCGGGTAAATGTTGTTGAAGGTTAAGTTTAAAATGAAATGATTAACTTAAGGTATTTCTTTTTCGGAAAAGATCTGTTTTTTTTTGGTTTAACCATTCAATATGATTGCGTAAAATCACGATTTGTGCAATAATGTCTACAGAGACATTATTGCACAAATCGTGATTTTATGCAGTCAGTCAGTTCGTCGTCAGTCGGCTCGTCAGTTTTCAGTCTCTACAGAGTGACATGTATCACTTTAGAAAAAAATTGTATTTACTATTGAGTTCACTCTTCTCCGCCATTCAATTGTAGGTTACTATACGTCTTGATTCTCAGAATCTCTCTATGAGTTAATCACACAAGTAATTGATTTAATTACGCCATGTTTGAACGTGTATGTCGCACTGACTAGACATGTTCGTGCGCTGTTTGCGAAGACCGTCTTTTGTTTAGCCTTGTTCCGACTTACAATGACTTCATTGTTACCTTCAAGGGCTTCGTTCAACTCACTTAAAATAAGTTACGAAGTCATTTTCAAAACATATTTTTCAGAAGATTTATTTTTATCGACATTCAAGAAGGTTTATTCAATTCTATAATTCAACTTGCCTATTTAAACTTTATTAATTTTGAACTTAATCAAACGAAGTCAAAATATTAATTTCAAAATTCGCGCACAACAATAGTATATTACAAGAACGATTTAATTACTGAGCGTGCCATGTTCGATCGTGGCTTGCGCGCAACCAACATGTCAGACACAGCAAGTTGGGCGCACAGAACATGTTCTCTCGTAGAGTTGTGCTTGCACGATCTTACTATCATGGTTTGTTTCGGGAATTGTTCCGTTTTTCTTTTAATAATGGACAGAAAAATCAGAGTCTGAGGAACAGTGTCTCAATTTGTACTGTATTGATTGCTTGTAATGTCTTTTCTTTAAATAACCTTTCCATAGACATGCATTGGGCCTTCCAATGTTGCGGATCTTGCCAGGGTTGCGGATTTTGTTCGAAAGAGTCAACACGGCCCTGGAACGCAAAGGGCACTAGGAGGAGCACAGATGGGTTTTAGTCAGTAAGAGTCTGACACTCCCTTCCACTCCACTCAGAGCGGAAGGAGTAATTTAATGATTTTCTACCAGTAAAAAAAAGACATGCATGAAAAGTTACCAAATAAGCAATTTTATGAAATGCCTACTTACCGTTCATATTCAATTGCATCCAATTTTCTTCCATCTCTATTTTCAAAACCGTTTATAAACATACACACACACAACATGTTGGACGCACTGAACATGTTCGCATGTTCGTGCGTTGCGGTGTGTTCGGGCTGTTCGCACTCGCGCCCGTCTTGTCTCGCCCCGCCCCGCCGCTACATGGAATTGTTTTAAACTTTGATTAATTCCTTGCCAGCGCGGTGATGTTGCCTTGTTTTCAGTTGATGAATACTGTGTCGAATAGTTGTTTACTGAAAAAGGGTTTACTGATTAATTTTCGTGGATTCGTTGTTTGTTTTTCAGACTAGGTTCGTGTTGTTTTTGCTTTTCTGTTAATTTGAAACAGTTATCGAAATGGTAAACATAATTCAGAGGGTTTTTTGTACCAACTAGAAATGCTTTCTTGCTGTCATTGTGTGAAGATAGGTTTACCTTTTTCTTCCAGAATTTTCTGAAATTAAACAATTTACACCTGCATTATTATCATTGCGTAAAAGTAACTAACGATTTGACCTGTCGACAACCGCACAACGAAAGCCACCGAGCTTGACACATTCAAAAGGCGACACAGCGGTTATCTCGAGAATTACATTAATTAGAGGTGTGGCTATAATTAATATTAATTAAAGTCACCTTTTAGCTCGCGACACTGAATGCGTATCGCAGTTAATAAATTTAACGGCATTGGCGGACCACTGGCTAACGCAGATAAAGATGCACCAGAAACTACGCAATTTTATCAACGATTCAATCCCAATAAAATATACCTTATACTGAATCCACAAGGTCCAAAACGATCGCATCAAATACTTGGCAATTACGTTCGCTCGTTGTAAATTTTGCAAAAAGTATTTATCGTCTCCGCAAAGAATTGTAGACTTTGTGACATCGAGATAAGATAGTTGACAAATGAATGAATTTACTTTGTTTTATGTCCGCTGAAAGTTTACGATCGTAAAATGCAGGAGTGTAACGGGCGAAGAAAAGTGAGGATATTTTTGATTCATACAACAACCCAATTATGAGGTATTCCTATTTTTGTTTCAATCATGATAAGGTGTGTAGTTCCTTAATGAACGGAACGTGGAATGTTTAAAATAGACCTGTTGAAGTTGTCAAACTTAATATTCGTGACATAAATGTCAGTATTAAGAGAATGTATGCGACCTTTTGTTAAGGCACGTGTTTTAGTTACATTATTATTGGGACCAAAGGTTCAGGGGCTTGAGATATGGACACTTATTTCTGTATCGATCGACTTGATAAGTTCACTTTCACCTTCATCGCGTCAATGTTGATTGAATCCATAAATTGATAGCTTTACGGGAATTGTTGCGTTATTTTTGATAAAATGTTAACCAGATCATACACAACATACTTAGACATGCCATATTAACTTTACATCAACATGTACAGCAAATTTTGCAAAATTTCACGCAGAACTTCACATAACATTTAGAAGCAAAACTTTATGTGTTTCAATCTAAATAAGAAATACTATATTATTTATAATGGCCGCACATTTGCATCACATAAACAATAGCACCTAATCATTCCTCGTAACCATTCCTGACTAACCGAAGTCTACATTAACCCGTAGCTATTGTGTAGCGTTACTGCATACATTGCTGGCTTTGTGAACAAAATGCAAATGTATCATAATGTTAGTATTGCATAAATCATCGCGCCCGGCCGCGCGGATGCCCCGCGCTGATTATCTAGCTATGGATTTCAAGATAAAAGCTTTATTTGTTTATTGCTTAAGCTAGAGAAATAAAGATAATAAAACAAAAGAGAAGCTGATAATATGTAGGATTTAGAAAAATCGATCATAAATGTCGACAGTGGATCATCACTGGCAGCTTCTTAAACCACTGACGATCATAATATGAATATTGTCACTGTGGTTTTAAAGCAAAGGGCGTTATTAACCCTAGGTTTTTCACAATAAGACTGTTCATTACTCCCTACTTCGCCCATACATAGGTCCAACTAATAATAAATTAAACGGTTGAACAACCGAAGCCAATTTTGAAATAGAAAGGGTTAGGTTATTATTCGACCGCAGACGTATTAAAACCGTTCTCGTTTTATGAAAATTAAATACAGGGCCCATTCTACCCTTTGTATATGACCACATGTGCTTGGGTTATGCAAATGACGTATTGGATGTCGGGGTACAATACATACTTGATTAGAGATAGTTTCGTACATAAATTACGATCAAAGCTTTTAGAAGATTAACATATTGAAAGAATATAGAAAACTGGAAAAAGAAAATTGGACACAGGGATTTAAAAACATGACCATATTATAAAATCTAAAACATTATCAAGCCAGGAGACGATATATTTTGTTCTATAATGTATGATTTTATAAACAATCAATCCTGCTAAAACCACTTAAAATTCCTACAAAAGTTAAGACACAAAACGGCACATTCCACATTCAAACTATTTCGGACAAACGCTTCTTTCTTTTTCGCATCCAGCCTATGGTCATATGGTGTGCCCGGTGGAATATCAAACATTTTGTCATTAGGGAAGCATGCAAAACATATTTATGTTGCGGAAATATCTCATTCTGTCAACTAAATGCGTTTTGGTTTAGCTTAAATTGCATGATAATTTTGATTTTAGGATTCAGTTGGACCGCTGTGATGACGGACATAAATTCTATGCTGCTATATATATCACACGACTACGTTTCGTATTTACTAACGCTATTTATGTAACGTGAATGGTCGAAAATACGAGTAATTTACTATTTTTGTGTTAGGTATAAAAAGTTTTCGTAATGGTGTCGTCGCAATATAAATATTGTTCTACATACTGCTCGTTAGTTTCTTACATTGTCGCTGCTTGAGAATATTTTGGCAGAGATTTGTAATTGATGACAAATTTTGACGTCTGTGGTATATTTGTATTACATTCCTATGTTACGTCTGACCAGTAATTTCCGTTCACAAATGTTTTAGTTGTTTATGAATACTGCTTATTCTTATCATGTATCATTTGAAAAACTGGTTTCATCACTTTTCGTAAAACTCAAAGCTTCCTAAATGCTTAGTCGTGCTCTTCCATGCAAGATCTTTCTTCATTTGGGATGACAAATTCAATAAAGTTTCCTTTTTAATCCTCCTTCTTTATTCTCTATCTCATTCTTTCTTTATACTTACGACGTTGTATGATTGTTAACAACGTCTTCCGCATTCCTGTAGTGCAGGGTCAGTATTAGCTATTTTGATTAGGTCGTTAGCCCTTTTGACCTTTATTACATAGGATGATACGAAGTTTACCTCTTCAAGCAAATATATTATCATGAATGCTCACTAAAAGTTTTTCTGGCCAGGTGGCAGTTTTTTTGTAAAATTTTAGTTACCTACTTAATAAACTCACTTTATTTTAATTGTAGTATATTGTTTCCGTTAATCGTACATATTTATACAAATTGTTCTAATTGTTATTCAACTCAAAAGTTTTTCTTAATCTGAATGGTTTTTCCTGTAAGGTAGTAAATTAAACACATAAGTAGTATTCCTTATAATATTTCCGCCCAACTTTCAACCGTTGTATGAAATTTCGATTCCCATGTACTAAGCTCACAGTACAATAGCTCCGTACATCATGCTATTGTGTAGTTTTAAATGGAACACGACACAAGCCTGTTCGACGGCCTGACAATCTGACATGTAGGTATCATAATAAGTACTGACAGCCTGTGGGTAGATGTTTCAAACACGATATTAGAAGGTGACAGCAGTGGGTGTTCGAGTCCCGTGCGTGACCATTCATGAACTGCTCGGAGTAGTTCGTAATTTTTGAAAGGTTTTATTGCTTGCTTGTTCAACAGACGATTTTGAGTTCTTTTTGTGAAAGTTACGGTGCAATTTTAATTGAAAGCGACGAAATCCTAATTGGGTTTCTGTAATATGGGAACGTGCGGTTATGTGCTTCTATTAATTGCAGGTACGCTTTAATATTTAAGACTAATGAACGAGTTGAGAAATCAAAAACTGGCAGTGTAGATATGACCAAATAATAAAGTTTGAATATTTTAAAAATAAATTTAGAATTTGAATCACAAAATACATCCATTGACCCATCTGCAACAATATAAAAGATATGAATAGAAGAACGCTGTCACATTTTCTAGTACATCTCTTAGTTGAGTGACCTGAATCTAGGTAAATTGATCGACAGACGACAACCGCCGTCATTTTCAACGTCAATGCGTACAAATTGAGGAACCCACAATCAAGACTAGTTGGCAAATCTGTGATGAAGATCTAGCTCTGAATGATAACCCGGAGTAAGTAGCCACTTGCGTCATTGGCATGAATACGAGAATTGAGTGATCTAACTAACTCAGACAGCAGTCACACAGATTAATTTAAATGTGGAGTGGATGATGTAAACAGCATAGTGTGTGAAAATGTGGGCGATGTCTGGAGATGGTCGTTAGAGAGCAATTGAATTTATTCGTTTTGTAATTTTGATTAATTGGATGATAACAAAGCATCTGAGATAGAGCTACTAGTACCTAGAGAAAAATGCTACCTTCTATTTTCTTGTGGATGTTATCCATAATGATCTCGAAGCCATTTCTCTTCATCCATTATTGAAATCGAAGAATAAAAACTGTTTTATTTAATACTTATAATCCATTACTGGTTTGTGGCATCAGAGCACAGAAACAAACGGACATATGGACGCACAACTACATAACGCAACTGATTCCAACAATAGAATTAATAATTGAATAGTGTTTTATCTAACACTCACAGCAAAGGGTAACCGCACGAAGGGTACGATACATATTGAAAAAAATAATGACAATGAGGCATCAAAAACTTTTATTCACGATCCCGAATTGTCTTAACCCTTCAACCCTTTCTATTCGGCTCATAAAGTTGGCGAAACGTACAAAAATACCGACATAATGCCATTTGCATAATGTTTCGAGCTTTGTTTTTTCATAGAACGGTGGGTTTGAAATGTCACCGCAGACTGGGGGTGCGAAAACACCCATTATGGGGTGCCGAGTGTATTAAAAATCGTTCGCGTCCTTTGCATTCTTGAGGTTATGGGTTTTCGTGCGTGGATCCCCTGAATGTGAAGAATGGATGGGAGTAGTACTGTGTAGGTACAGATAAATATCTATTTAGACGTTTATTACGTTAAAAAAGGTTGAATTATGGGAGATAGATAGCATGTCTTCGCGATAGTAATAATTTGAAGGATTTCTTGGTAGTTAATATTTTGTTGGTTAATAACATTTACAGTTGGATGATTATTTCCTATTTTATTTTTAATTAATATTGATACTGCTTTAATATAAACACAATGTACAATTATGAAACACCAAAACTATGAAAACTTTATTATCAAATTGTTGCAACGATTTATAGATTCAATTTTCCAATATAAATATAAAGTAAGCACTTTCTCCGGAAAATCCCAAGTAAAAGTAAACCTGATATTTTCCACAACCTGACTTAACTACAAATACCTACATAGTATTGCCAGCAAGCATTTATAACTCTTGTTCTCTTGGAGCGTAACTTAATTCTTGGTGTTTAAAATAGTTGCCATAAATTAGTGCTTTCACTTGAATTGAAAATCTAGAAATTTAAATATTTATTTTTAAACGTTTATTTATGTTTCTTAACAGTCTTGATTTCTTCTTGAAATAATGATGATCTGATTGTTTTCTCAGTAGCTGATGAGCTCTTAATCACCAATTCTATTAGGAAGAAATAATTTTTTGATCTTCTTTTTCATTCGAAAGTCTTTCAAGATTTTCACCAACAACAAACTAACACACTCCAAACATTCTGACACCATTTTCCATATAACTGTTGCATTATCCCGATTCATAGTCCGCGAAGGTACTCTCAAAAATGGCAAAGACAGTTATCGTCACTGGCGTAGACTTGAAGTCTACACGACCGGATGTAGTAGTCGTTCCGGCAATAACATTTCCGGTACCGACACTCGGCTTACTTCCGTCGTCTGCGAGGGTACTGTTTCCTTCCAATTGTTTATGCCTTCGACAAATACTAAACGACAAGTGCGAATGCATCATAAACATAAATGGCGAAGAAAAGGAGCTAGCATGGAACAAAATTTTTGTATATGACGATAAAGAGACTTCTATACAGCAGAAGACATAACCTAATGCTGCAAACGATAATGTTACCACATACCCTAAACTAGTTGAATTAGGTTAAGGCACTTCTTTTATTGAAGCTGCGCTTAAGCATAATGCACTATCTGCGGTGGTAGTATTGTTTTACAATTATTATTTTTCAAACATTGATTTGTAGACAATTTTATAAGAGTGGAAAACGATTGACACTAATTCAGTAAAAAAATAGAAGCCGTATATGTTTCTATTACAGTAGAGGGCATAAACGAATACTGCTACTGATAATGTGGCAACAGATGTTGAACTAGCTGAATTATGATAAAGATACACCATTTATTGAAGCAGTGCTTTAGCATGATGCACGTACTAAATTGTTACACAGTGTTCACAATGCTCCAAGATGAATCTAAATAACAGGATATATTCAATTGCCTATTTAATACTTTCTTGCATCAGGAGACGTTGTAGTTGAAGTGATTCGTGGTCATAATTTTAAACCTGTAGTGATGCAAACACTTTTCAAAGACTGTATTTTGTAGTTTTCTTTTCACGTAATTACTTAATTTTCATGCTTTTAGCAGTGTTCGTTTTAATTCCAATCAATAGCTGCTCTAATTGTTCAATATTGTGCAATTTCTTAAGCTCCCTCCCTTCGTAGTTCCTGTGCTATCTATTTCACAAAAGACTTGCCAACGATTTAAGAGTTCGTTCAAATTTACCCCCTCATTATTATGTACGAAATCATAAAACTGCACTAAAATTCCAGCTATTAATCAACCATCTGATGGCAATGACAATTTATTGCTATTTTAATATGGAAATGGCAACCGCATGGAAGGGACTGGGCTGTTTTTAATTTGGCGCAAAATTAATGAAGATTATGTTGTTTTATTTACGTACAATCGTAGTATTCGCTTGTTTTGTCCAGTAATTTGGTTTCGCTCTTGTTTTGTTTAACGCCTTTTCTAATATGTTACTTAATTTAGCAACGATATGATGATTTGATAGATATGGTTTACGTCATTCTCAAACCAAATTGGGTCAACTTTTAATCTAGTTCTGCTACGTTGGTTCAATTCTCTCCCGTCTTCATCGTCCCTACCGAAGGATACTTCAGGATTAGCAGAGCTTTAAACTGTACTAAGTTTGTCTGCATAGTTTCATAGAGTACTTACTGTGATTTATGTTTTGCGATTTCTATGGGCTTTAGTAACTTGTATATTTTTGGGGCCTAATAATGATGTTGTTACTTCATTATTTTCAGCAGTGGCATCCAACTGCATGTTATTTGATTTCGTCGTAATTGATATTAGAGCAGGAATGATGCTGTACATTAATAGTCATGAGTTAAGTATTAGGTAGAACGTTCTCATTGAAAATTGTTGATAGTATTTAACATTAAATAAATAGTGTTTAATCTCAGATAAACTAGGTCTAGAGCTCATAACAATGGTGGATATAACATATCAAATAGGCTCGTCCCGAAAGTTGGTATCGAGAGAGCTGTCCAATCAAAATACAACACAAAGCCATAACGAAATACTATTACTTGCCACCCCTTAGAAAACCAATAAGAACAATAATAAATAACTCTTATCATATTTCGAGTATGCTCCTGGTCGCATCGCGAGAGATCCGAACCTATATATCACTAGGAATTTACGAGGCAAGATACGACAGGAAAATTGCAAGAATGGTGGCGCAATCTATCTTAGTTGGGTTGCTTGGGGAGGCTGGGGTAGCGCGGGAGTCTCAGGGGTGCGCGGGAGGGGCGGTGAGGGGGAAACTTCGAGAGGTTATTAGTCCAAGCATCTGTTGTTGAGCGGGGGCGTGATGAAACTCTTCGGGTAGGTACAAGCTAACAAATCTAATTGCTCAGTGGGCGCTCGTGTATACCAGGCCTGACAAAACGGCCCCCTCATGCGGTCGCGCGCAAGACTATTTGTTAAGCGCCCAGGTGACCGTGGAAGATTTAGGATTTTTCCTAACATACATGCTTTATACTTACTTTTATTACGAGTAAATTTTGTACGTCGTTTGTAAAGTTTACGTCGCATGAAACACTCGGATGTTTTTTACAGACGCCTTTTCTACATAACCGGTTTTATTTTAAAATGTAACTTTTGAAATATCACTGAGAATTTAGTGAAATATGTGTAGTCATTCCTTTGCGTAGCGACAATAATTATTCGCATAGTCGCTAGCCTCCGCTTTAGTCTCGACTAAAAAATAGAATGAGAATTGTGATGATGGAATTTGAGATAAGAATATCTAAGTTGTAACAAAAATTGCGTGATACTTAACACTTACTGAGAAATGAAATGAAGTTGCTGTAATCTGTCGGCGTGACTAATCTGCTGGTCAGTTATGTAAGGTCTTGGTTTTTGGTCTATTACCTAAGTGGTTTCAGGGAAAGGTGTGGGCGTTCGTTTTTTGTAGGCCCCGCTTGACGCGAGATAACAAAATACGAAAAGTTTAGTTCTACCGTGTACCCACCTCATACAATCTTTTTATGCTTATCTTTCTGTGATTTATGAGTTGTTCGGCGTCCAACAACGGGAAAGAAAGAAGGTATACAAAAGTAATTTATTTTTTACGTTTGTTTTTCTTGTCTTACCATCGGTGCGTGCGGTACTGGCCACGGGCGAACATGTTTTTGAAGTTGGCATTTTTGAGATGTCGCAATATGATTTATGTTTGACCCCGCGCGTAGGCGGTGCTTACTGCTTAGTCCGATCGGTATTTTCGGCTCTATATACTATAAATCATAATACCTACATAAATAAATCATACATTAAACGTCATCTCTTTATTATTGAGATTTATTTATGGCGCGATTTTCCCCGAATATGTTGTCACAGAATAAATATGAAAGTAAACAGTCGCATCGCAGGCTATAATTTATTGTCTGCTGCAGGTAGGTATGTTTAATTTTGAGGTGTGATTTTTTACAGTGTATTCAATCATTTTTGAGATCCAGCTCGTCTGTTGCATGAGCTTTTTATTAATATTGTGCTTTATATATTCATCACAGCATCGAGATTCGAGGTTCACTCTCGTCAGTACTAAGTGGCCACTCCAGTAAGAAGTTCACGTCATAAATCCAAAACTGTCCGTTTACGAATCGAGGTTATTAAGATTCAGAAAAAAGTTCACACGCTTTTATTCGACAAACACGTTGTTCTCTCAATTAAGCGTCTTTACTGGCCGGACAAGGCCCGGACACGGCCCGGACACGGCTGTACGGAATTATTCATGACGCGACCGGCAGACATGTCATTCGGCCAAATTAGAGGCTTGTCATAATGAAGTACACGGTACGAAGCTGGCTGAGGGTAGTTGCACGTATGTTGCTCTGCAAAAATGGTAATTAGTTCATTAGGCTCTTGCAGCATGAACTGACTGTGGAATTGGAGGGATTCTGAGCGAGAACAATGTTGACTCTCGAATTTCGACGTTCCTAACATTCGAGATTGAAAACATTGTTGAAAAGGATAATTATGAAAAATGGTGGTGATAATTAAAACTGGACGTATATAAATGTTTGTGTCATGTCGATTCATTTTCCAACGCCATTTCCCTAGGATCTTTACATACATTAAAAGAGCTTGTGGTGTTCTGGATAAACGTTGACCCTGAAAACAATTTTGGAAAGCAAGCTTGGTAATTATAATGTTTAATTTGTTCTCAAAGCAATATCCCCAACGTTTCTTATCTCCCAATCAACTATAAACCAGCTCATAATTAATCGTTTTTTTTATTGTTCACAGGTATGTGTGCTGCTACTACTTTTTACGAGTCCAGCGACATTACGTGAGTTGGTACCTATCAGTAAAACCGTTGGCTTTAATATGACCGTAATAATGTTGTAAACTTTCTACGCACAAGAACCGCTTTATTTCTGAGAATTTTCGTCACTTGCGCCTTTCTCCGGTTTTTATATTTTCCATGAAAACATGTTCATCATAAAAGTAAAGAAACATCAAGCACCGTATTATACGACTACACACAAACTTTGTTGAACGTACTTACGTATATCTTAGTAAGACGTTCAATACAGACCACCCAGTTACCGAATTCCTGAAGCATTAGGTTGATTGCGAATTTATCAATAGACTAATACATTTCCCATAGATAAGTCGTTCTACTTCCTAATCGTAGCGAACAGGATCGAAGCCTAGTCAAACACTCGATACGTTCTAAGATCAAATAGAAATTATATACTCTCGAACCGCTATTTACAACAATGCAACTTGAGATAACAGTTCCAAATGCACTGGGAGAACGGAGAACCACTCTACGGCTTACGTCACTGGCCACGTCAAACCGCCTCCAGCGGTATCATACAAAAGTGCATGCATTATGAAGATTGCATGCCCATCTAGCTGAGCCAAGTACTGGGCTAAAGCTTTGTTGCCAAAAATCACACGATAAATAACACAAGGGGGCAAACTGCATGCATTATAGCCGTACCTTATCTTACTGTATTTGAAGCCAAGAATTGCCCATTAAATATGCATTAAAATTACCTGTCTCAGATGAAAAATAACGGGCAGTTTTTAAGCTTTATTATTGGTTTGTGGAAGCATTGACGCGTTTAATTAAGTAATTTGTGCAGTTTTACTTGATTGCTTCATCAGTGGTGTGTTTAAGACCTCTCAATGTGGGAATCCTGCTTGTTTATGGTTTTCTGGAGAATCTGTAATTGTAGGAAGTTGGTAGCTAAGAGATGTTGGACGATCAGGCTTTTGATCGCCTTATATTTATTGGGAGCAAGTAATTACCTTCTTGTTTTATTTGAAGCTATCAATTACGGAATACTGCAAACACGTGCTCATAACCTATTCTTCAAAGTAATCAGGTATTCACAATAAATAATTCCATTCCAATCCATCACAGGGTTCTTCATAAAGTTATTGTTCCAACAACGAACAATAATGAAATCATAAATCCTGTTCCCTTCACGACATCGATTAAAGAAATGATTGTGCAAACACGCAGACAAACAGGCGCTGCATTTTATATAAGGCTGAGATTAGTAAATTTCATCATGTAGCCACCGCTGACACGATGAATCACAATAATCGCATTCTGTATACACCACGGTCCCATCAATTAGACGGGTCGCAGGCAGATTGTATAAACAGATATTAGACCAACTCACCGTAAACGCATTATATAATTTGGGTTTTTTACTCCGAGTCCAAGGAATTCTAAACAGGAGAGTGGAGATATCCGATCATGCAATTTTATTTTAGAAACCATTTCGTAACCTGGGAAAATGGCCGAATTAGAATACTACGAGTACATCTTCAGACAGTTAGATGTATTTCTTTTAGTTGGAAGCATTACGGAAACTCGAGCAGTGTTTGATAGTGTTCTACTGGGATATATTGCCAATTGCAAAGTCCTAGAGGCTGCCAAATATTTTGTTACGAAAAAAATCTTCAGACGATCTATTGCATACAAATTGGCTGCAATATTATTGGCGTTGTAGACATACACGTAACAATTGATCAGAAGATTTCGACGCCGTCACGATATCGTGACGATAGATTGGAAAGTGTATGTGGTTTAAGGTCACTGTTTTGAGCGATTTATTGTTACTTCAATGACCTGCACACTCAATAACTCATCTCTGAAAGAATTGTTTTATTGCGCTTCAGTCAGTTAATCAATCTTAGCTTTCCATTCTTCTTCTTGAAATTTTAAACATATATTATTAATCTTATTAATCGCACTGCTGTTACTTTCGTTAGTAAATCAGTGGTTTTTAATTTTGTCTCTAGATTTTTTTTGTGCCATGTAGGATCATCATCCCAACTTTCCACAACTACGTAGCCAAAAATTATTTCATGTTTCTGAGCAAACTCTGTCCATCCATCAGAGACTGGTACATCGGTTGACATGTAACAATAAATAAATTTAATATCATCGCGCATGTTCCCAGGGTCAGTACCGGACACGGCTCTCCAAGTGTCCAGCTCTGTCGTCCGTTCATTGCCAACATCACTGTCTCCGATACTCTTGTTTCCAAGATTGCGACTACAGGACGCCTCTACTACTGGTTCTTGGTGTGCTTAATTTATATCTCGATTTATTTTTTCATCGATTACTTCTATAAACATAACGGGAAGATAACAGCATTTGGAAATTGGTTAATTTTTAAATGAGATACTATTTAGGATAGAAAGCTAAAAATTTTTTTGCTAGCTTGACTTCAAAACTATCGCACCAACGATTAATGGAACAGCAGAAATGACCATCTAAATAACCAAGGATAACACTCCATTATCAAATCTTACATTACAGAAGTTAAATACGAATAAAGTAAACACTTGCAAAACAATCTCCGTGCTCCGTCGATTACCAACTTCAGCTTTAACAGTTTCCACAATCTCACTTCGTAACTTGGCTAATCTCGCTTGCCGAGTCCGTGGTAGGGCCCGTCTCATCACAGGCTCACTGCCAACTCTCGTTTGTTATTCACTAGCACACCTCCACTTGACATCGCACGCATACGGAGAATACTCAATGTGGGGAATTTTCGCATACGATCAGGACAAGACCATGCGTTTCGATGGAGTACCGACGTTGGCCGTCTTTATTTTGGCTTTGATCGATGGGTATATAAATAAAAGAAGGTCTCGTTTGTCTTTTTGATACAGTAAACTAAGATTAACAGCGGATTTGTGGTGAATTTTTTGTAGAAGCGCAATACTGAGTGTTGTAGAGTAAGTTGGCGGAATCCGTATCCTTATAGACGATTTGCGTCAGAAAACAAGTGATTTGCATGATATTTGGAAATTAGAGGACTCTGGGTCGAAAACGAATCTACCAGTTTTAACGATCGTCAAAAGTGTTTTGTATTGACCACGTGGTTAGTTCCAGATATGTTGGACTGATCATATACAATGCCATTTTGTCTGGCGTACCAAGAAGCCTCTAGAGCGGAATTTAATTACTTACAGAAAGCGTCAAGTATTTTGCGCAATTTCGTTGGAAAGCCCTTGTTGGCGGCACTTAAGCGGACTTAACGCTACGTAAAGTTCTCGCTTCTGGTCAGCTACATGCGTCCTGGTCACGTTTTTATCCGTTATGGATTATTGCAGGGCACTCAGCAACTTGTACCATTATGCCTGTTAAAGCCACTTGCAGAGGTAACATGTAGTTTCGCTTACCAACTTAAGTTAAAATTATAACGGCCTGCTATAGATTTATAGTCATTCAATTTCGAATTTCGTTGAACTTATGGTCGTTTAATGTTTAATTAAAATGCATCGAAATTACGAGTATGATTAGAGAAATCATGCTTACGGTACCGGAAATAACAAAACTATGAATAATAACTAAACCGTTCCAGATAAATTTAATAAATATTTTATTGAACTAACTATTGGCAATGTTTAAAAAATATGGCGAGCGTTTTCAATTACAATAACTATAGCTGAAAGTGGTTTCATTACTGTCTTACAATTGTAATTTAATAACAATGTTTTCTTTGAACTTTTAAACTTTATTTAAGTTTGATTATTATAAATGCTAAGATGCAAATGTCAAGTTTTAATTATGTTTTAATTAACAGTAACATGAAAAGTAGATTAAGATGTCGCTAAAAGCTCAGGAAGTAAGAATGATATCACATCCACAGAAAGTCGAAATCGTGGGAGTTAATCTTGATTTGATTAAAATCTTGTCCGACATTAGTATTTGGTTTGATTTTGATGGCTTTTTGCTAGCAAAGTCATTTTTCTCGCGACTTCTCTTGCGTTCTCTTTTCGATTTAGAATAAACTCTTAGACTAAAGTAGTCGAAGAGATTAAAGTAGTTGCTTATACCTAATTTCATCATAAGTGTAAAATTGTCAGTCTTAAAACTACATTAAGTAGTCTTTAAACTAACTTGTATTATGATTTATTGGACACTAGCATTTACCCGCGACTTCGTACGCATATATCCCGTTGTTTCTCCTTCCCGTATAGCCTATAGCCTTATTTATGAATGTGGCTATCATTTACAAAAAAGAATTTTCAAAATCGGTTCAGCAGATCCAGAGATTACCCCCTACAACCTTACAAACTCACAAACTTTACCTCTTTATAACTCTCGTTTTATTTATTTTTTATATTGGTATAGATTTGTTCTAACAACAAATTTATTATAGGTAAGCAATTTTAACATAAGCGGATTAAATTGTAGATGCCTCATAATTGCTTCTATTTTATAAAGTATGCTATAAGTACCTATAAATACCTACTAAACTGGAGAATATTAAAATAGTAAATATCTACAGTGGACACATATACATCGTAAACCTTTTCAATACTTCGCAATTTTTAGTCTAGTTTGTATATAGTTAGGTTTAGTTGATATAAATAGTTAAGTTAGTTATGTACATTTATTTAAGTAGTTATTAAAAGTTATACTTCCTAAGTAATATAATTCTTAATGAATTTTTCCATACTTCAAGTAATAGTTAAGTTGTAATCTTAAAACTTTAAAAGTCACATGTTATCTTTTACCAGTTGTCTGTTACATAGGTGGTTATATACCTACATTGAAACCACAACTGTTGTTATTAGATGCTACACAAGATTAAAATTAAACGAATTAACGTAACCGGAAACGACTTGATTGGAAATTCTTTTTTCTATTTACTTTTTCTATTATTTTAGAACTGATAACATCGATTAATTTACGACCGCCATACGTATCGATTAAATTTATAACCGATAAATCGAATAGAAAATTCCTAATCGTCACCAAAATATTCTTCATTCATTTAAAATCGAGAAGTTTTGATACGAAACCGGTTTTAGAGATGTCGTTGAAAATGCCGATTCGCGATAAAAGTTATACCGTATATAGAAAAAAAAAACGTCTTCCGATGTCATTGTCCGAATAATGACGATAGAATTCAAAGTAGTTTGTGGTAAAAAGTTACGTGTAGTCTATGCCTTATATAGGAGTGGAGTCAAACAATTTTATGTTATTTATCTGACATGTCACCTATATTTTGTTTTAAATGCATTTTCATTTTAAAATCCATAGAGTAAAAATTTTGTTGAAGAGAGAATAGAGACTTTGTTACTTCCGAAACTAGTATTTTATGAATGCTAGCCAAATATAAAAGACGTGAATGTTTGTTTTTATAACCAACATCAAATAAAACTATGTATTTTGCTGGGATTTTCATGTGAAGTTTTTTTTATTTTTTATTAGCCCAGTCTGTCCCACTGCTGGGCAAAGGCCTCCCCCAAGTCTTTCCAACAATTCTTTTGACGTGTCTACTCGTGAAGTTAAAATAATAAAAATAAAAAGCTTGATAACATGATGACATTTTTAGCCGCTTTTGGCATACGTAACAAAATAACAATATTTTCATAATAAACCTGTTTAAATGAATAAAGTCCAGTTATAAAACATTTAAATTATGAACAGTAGGCTCAAGGAAAAACACGGTTTTACCATTATTTTCCACTCGAAACTTCCTGTCCTTAGCACGAAAAGTGCTAATAGACTAGAATTACAAAGATTTGCACAAAACTGTTAATATCGCACAACCAGCCATACATTTTCAAGTAAATTGCATTCGATTAATTGCCGAGACAGTCTATTAATAACTAACACTGTGAGACATCTTTCATTACATCGCGGAGACCCAGTACTTGCAGGTAAACTAGAATCTTAGTAAGTTGTGACTATAAATCAGGCTCAGAATATACCCCTGGTTTATTGAAAAATATGGCATCATGTTGTTGACAAATTGAAGGGAAGCTAAGTAAATCATAGTGGCGGAGGTAGCCAGTATTAAAAGCAATTTGCTTAGATTTTCGCAGGGACAAGTTTTGCATAAAGTTTTAAAGGCGTAAGTAACCATCAGCTGTGTGTGTAGATCAGATGAAATATATGCACATGGTCAGCATGTTTTCTATTTATTGGGAAATAAGGTCAAACCACGTAACTCATATAGCTCGTTTAAATAGAAGATGAGGAAAACGATGAATATAACCATGTACTTACATTAATCAGAAAGAGATCCAACAATCAAAACAGACGCAAAATCAGAACCTGCTAAGTAACATCATTCCCCCTCAACGCAACAACGTAATACCCATCCAATAACCGCGACGATTAACAAACCGATTCTGTGCTTAATAACAAACAATTCAGTGTGTACTAACCTACAATAAACCGAGCAGTTGGTAGGAGTTCAGTAAAATAATAGGTGGCCAGAATTAAAAGCAATTTGCTCAGATTTTTGCAGGGTTTTTCATGAGGTGTCAGTAACACATCAGCTATGTGGATCAGATAAAAATATATAGAAAAAGCAGGAATAGGTTTTAAACAAATTCGGTAATGTGGTCAAATAACTCAAGAGAGTCCTTAAAATAGAATTTTAGATATTTATAGGCACATAAGATTCTAAAGCGCAGAAAACACAGACTAAAGCTAAAGAAAACGATGAAGATAACCATAAACATCAATCAGAAAATGACCCAACAATCAAAACAGATGCTAAATCAGAACCTGATAACTAACATCATTCCCCTCAACGCAACAACGTAATACCGTCCAATAACCGCGACGATTAACAAACCGATTCGGTGCTTAATAACAAACAATTCAGTGTGTACTAACCTGCACAATAAACCGACCAGTTGGTAGGAAGTCAATAAAATAATTGCGGATCCAGCCCACAATAGTACGGAGAGCAAGCAAACAATGATGCTCGTAAACAATCTTACTGTGGGTGCAGACGGGCGATTTTGCATTGCGCTTCTAGGGTCGCATTTTGATTAGATGTGGAAAGTACTGGTAGATGCAGCGATGTTTGGGAGAGGCACATATCGAGTAGTAGATTTGGACACTATGCGACTGAACTGATAATGAAAATTAGAAAATAAAATTAATTTGTATAAATAATGATCACTAAGGTTTTAAAACGCAATTTGGTTTAGTGCCATATTAGGGTCACACGGTAGAACATTCTTTCAAAGCTCATAAAAATAAGACTTCTAAACAATTCCAATCTACTTTATAGCAGATTTGAAAGAAAATAAGAGCACAATATTATAAAAGTGAATAAGGTTTTAGGTTAAGTGATTAGAATAGGAATACTAACATGCGAGTCTTACTTCTCGAATAAAGGTATTATTATTATTATTTCCTTTAAATATTTCTACAAACAATTAAAAAACTTTTTAAAAATATAAAAAATAGTAGCCCACCGGGATCGGGAACAGGGTTCAAGCTACCAGTGGTCAGGGCTCCTGAGAGAGGAACCTCCTAACTATACGAGCCGTGTCCAAAAGTACTGCTTTCTGGATCAAGCCCTTGATCCAGCTGCCCAACGAGAGCCTCTTGAGATGTTGGTCGAGGCTCTTGGCTATTATGCCATTGGCCGTCACAATTATTATTATTATAAATCAAATTTTGACAAGACCATAAACACGTAGGTAAATAGGAAATGTGAGCTATTCAATAAAATATTGAGGTGCAAAGACGCATCCGTGCAGGTGTTCTTTTAATATAATTAGTATTCTTAAAATGAAACTGGTCTATATCCTTAAATTCGTGTGATTTTATTAATTAATATAGTATAATGCTAAATTAATATCAGGTTACGGGTTTTTTATTGTTCTAAAAATGAAAGAATTATGTCTTCTGGTGTGGTGTTTATGTATTTTTTATAAAAGCTTATAATTAATTGCCATCAACAACTATCTTTATATAGATTTATTTGGAGATATTTTATTACACTTTGATTGTGCTACATAACGGAGTATTTAATTCGCCTCGTCCAGATCGATACTATTGACTGACGACTAATCGCAATCACAAAGTTGATTTTGAACTTAGTCGCAAGTCTGTATGATTTGAAGTATGAATTGCGAACTTAATACCTTACTTTGTGGAAGCTCATTGAAAATCAATGAAGTTTTACGATTATCAATAATAGTGTCGGTTTAATGCAATTATTGTTTACTTCTGAGATTGTTTATTGCTTTTTGATGAATCTTTTTTATTGTTATTTAAAATATTGTTTTATTAAAAAAGTAATTTGTTTTAGTAAGTAATTTGTGTATACTTCAAATATTATAAGAACTAACATACAGTTAGTATGTTTTGTGTGATGATTTTTTTCTTCACAGAAAGTCAAAGTCAAAGCATTTATTTCAATTAGACCATAAAGCGTAGATCTCTATGGAGAAGAACGTGCAAGAAACTCCACGGACAAAATTATGGTTACCTACATTATTCATATTTAAATTAGATGTGGAAAGTATATGTGAGAACGATGTAAAAGACGTGCAGGATAAAAGAGTCCGGAGTAAAAAAGAAATAATTCAAAGAAATAATTAAAATAAACCATGGCAGCCGAGAGATGACCAGCCTCAGCTGACGGCGCCCGAAAGTTCTTTTACTTTACCTAGGTATACAACGTGTAACAGAATAAACGCAATACCTCTTAAGGGGTCATTGTATTTATCATTATGAACTACTTTCACTATGGAACCAACACTGAAATCGCAAAAAAAATGACTACCCCATATATTTTTGAGCGCGCAACTCGACAAAATGTAGGTACTGAACAACTGATTTTTTTTCGCGATTTTGGGTTGGTCACATAGTAAAAGTTGTTCATAATGATGAGTATAATGACCCCTTAAGAGGTATTGTGTTAATTCTGTTACACGTTGTATTTATCTTTACTCAATAATGTTTTATAAACCCTTCTTAAAATTCGAAGTTTTTACATTCAACTAATTTTTCACATGTATTGCTTTTTAATATACTTAATTCATCTTGGAAGAGGGTATCTCTTCAACAAAGGGACAATTTAAAAAACATAAATTCGATTACATATAGGTAATATTGTATTCAAAATGCAGACCCAGAACGAATAACCTTGAGAATATTCAACAGCGGTTACGAGGGATCGTGATATATAGTGAACAAATAATAAAATCATCCAACATCTATATCGACATTTTAAAATTACAGTCGTGACTTTCATTCTAAGACGTTGAAAGCTTACGGCGATGTATTATTTAAAGCCGAGGCGCGAGTTCCATAAATCATTCGACTGTCTCTCACTACAATCGTATCGATTATATTTTTAAAGAATAAAACGTTACAGAATAAGAACCTAATTGCGTACAGTACTGACAAAAACCAATGTAGGACGACATGTGAAGGGTTCAGGCAATTTCATGAAGTGTCTCACTAATTATAATCGCGCCAAAACGGTGTATAATTAATCTTATTTGCTCGTGCTTCGTGCAATTAACATCGGAATTAGGTGGAACTGGTTGTCGCCATCATGAAGTTGTAAGAAATTGTGGTTTTAAAAATCCTGTTCTCATTACTGATTCAGCGAAGTGCAAAAGCTGACGCGAAAACAATCGTTTATTAATAAAGGTGGCTGCAAAACATCGGTCGGAGTCGGAATAAATCGGAAATGAAAATGCCGATTGTCCTTATAGTGCATTAGGGGCACGTACGGGTCTGAACGGACCTCGTCAGAGCAAACAGTTCTTTCTTGGGTACCGGTAGGGTTGACGACGCTGTGGAATATGTTGCTAGTTGCTACTCGATTTCTTACACAATGCCTTTGCAATTCTAAGTGTAACATATTGTTTTTCCTGATTCTTTAAGAGGGTGGTAATGACCGAGAAAGTAATACAGATTTCGATGTGAATGTTGAATTGGTTGTTACAAATCTGATTGCTAATAAAAATAAAATGGTGAAAACAGTAAAATAATTTACGAGTTAGTCGCTGCTAAACCGCTCTTATGATAATATATTTTTGTGGTTTTAACTGGCGAATCACAACTTGGGTTTTACCTGTTTTAGACGCAAGATTATTTGACATGATAGCGTAGCTCTAAATATTTTATCCGGAAAGCGTAATCACCATGTTATCTCATATTGCGTTCCACTGTTATTTATACAAAGAATATAAAAACTCAGATTCCGAAGTTAGGTACTTATGAATCTGAGACAAAAAATGTAGGTAGTATTCGAGCACTAAATGATATTTAAAAATGTTCCTGCATTTGTGATTTACACATGCAGGAACTTTAAGGAATCTGAAGGTGGTGATCCTCATACTCAAAAATTCAAGTCGCAATTCAGATTTTAATGTAAGGTACGTAAACATAATTTTTTCATCAATAACTGAAAATATAATTTATGTACTTACAGCAAGACAAAATAGGACAAGACAAGACAAAATAGGATACAGGGTGTTCGAGAAGTGCGTGGTCATATTTAAAGGGGGGTGTTCTGTATCTGCTATAAAATTAGAAAAAAATATTGACTCTTTTTTTAAATTCGACCACAAAAAACGTCTAAAAAGTTATCAAAAAATCACTTTTTAAACTGTCTGCAGTTAGTCGTGTTTATTTTAGCTCAATCACATATTTGATGCCGCCAACTGCATCAGCTTGTTTGAAGTGATTTTTTTTTTACTTTTCAGTATTTTTTTATTTATTTTGATATTCTTTAATCTATAACAACTACAGAACAACACCCTTAAATATGACCAAGCACTTTTGGGACACCCTGTATAGCTGCGAATTCTAAAATAAGGTAGATACTTAGGAATCTTAGATACAAATCTAGAATTCGATCACATACTACTAGGTTTTGTAAAATCTTCTTAATTTAATTAGCCACCTAAAAAAGCCTTATGAATAAAACTTATACTTTGAAGAAATTTTGTAAGTAAAACTTATCGAATTTTTAATTTGCGTGTCCTTTATCAGCCTCTCGTTACGAAGCGTAACGAATCTGCCGAACCCTGCGCCAGCAACCAAATTTCTGATATTCAATTATTGTTGTACAAGTACCTAAGCTTAATGTCTTCATCATTAACTGATTATTACCTACAGCATGATCGCCGAAAGTAAGGCACGAAATCAGCAATCTTAAACATAAATCCAGAATTTGATCACATATTACTAGGTTTTGTAAAATCTTCTTCATTTTCTATGCCTATTCAAATAATATTTTAAATAAGACTGTTCTTAAAACTTATAAAATTATTATTTTGCGAATCCTTTATCAGCCTCTCATTACAGCATAACGAATCTGCCCAACCCTGCGCCAGCACCCAAATTTCTGATATTCAATAATTGTTGTACAAGTACGTAAGCTTAATGTCTTCATCAATAACTGATAATTTATGTACAGCACGATCGCTACAAGACGAAATTGCGGCCGCCGGCTCCCCTTTGTAATCAGTGCAGAATTATAAAGCCATTGCAACACCGCAGGGCCAGTTCTCCGTGTTATTATAAAAGTTATATCTCAATGAATGTACTGAATGATTGTGTTTTTAATCGAACGGAAATGTAGGATGAGAGAACGCAAATATATGTGGATCATGGTGTGCAAAAGTTTAAGAAGTATTTAGGTAAAGATGTTGAAGTATCGGTGGGCAGACAGACATACAGAAAAATCAAGAAGAAAAGATTCAAGGATGTAATTTCCCTAAGCTTATCATGTGATACTACACTCCTGAAAAATGCCAGTAAGCAAGAAAATATCAATGAATCTCTCCCAAAAATACTCCATCAGATCTTCACAACAGTTTATTGTACAAGACATTGATAAATCATAACACAACGCGAACGAAACGCCTTAAAATAAACGCATTCGGCTCCTAAAGTATTTACACGGACGAACGTGATGGATGTCTATCATTAGCCAGTTGGTGCATGGCTCTTGTTTACTGAAGATAACACCAGTATTCGGAGCTCTTGAAAATTTTCGGTGGCTATTTCCAACGAGCTCTTTTATTAGTTTTAAAAAAGGTCGTTTAGATTACAGCGGCGTTCGAGGGTTGGGTGGCTTATTGGCTTCTGAAATATTAGGTGGTGGGATTAATGGGACTCCCAAGAAATATTGTAGTTATTATGAAGTATCGTTCGTTATTATATTTTCTTTGGGAAAGTTCGCGGTTACAGTTTTTTGGTGGTTTTTGACACTGAGAACGCTTGTAGAAAAATCAAACACATTAGTTTTGAGACAATCGTTTTATTTTGGTGTTCAATTAAGGGCAAGGTATTTTGTTAAAGTAAGTTAATATTTTTTAATTCTTAAATGTTTTTTCAATTGTGATAGATTTATTAAAACACGGCTAATTACACCAAGAGCTGCGCCATTAAACCTACCAAAAAATTACTTAAATTCCGTACTTAAACTCATTTCCCTATCTTACAAATGAACATTGCGAATAACTAATTATAAACCTCAAAGGAACGACTAAATCAACATACTAATACCGATCCTGTTTAAATATAAGAGCTTTTACCCGTGACCTAACAATACGGGCGGTACTTCGCTGTACCTACATCCTACAGGTACCTAAATGTGTAGGTTATGCATACCGGTCCAGGAATAAAGCTAAACCGGGCCCGCCGTAATATCTTCATCAGGAGGTGTGTTCAATCGATTATACCGCTCTGTGCCTTATAAACCAAATGTATACCTACTTTATTATACAACATACTCAAAGATATTGTGCCTTGTTTGATTTTTATTAGCTCGTAAATGTGGTTACATTTTTTCGTATCTCAATTGCGAGGATCTGGATAATGGACATCCTTTTACTGAAAGTACAGACTCGGTTTCGTCGCCACTCGTAATATTGAATGTAAACGTTGCTGTTCTCATGGGCTCGATAAAGATGTCGCAATCGCACACAAGCATTAATTAATTCTCGGGTGTAAATCAAAGTTCTGTTTTTTATGACTTAATAATATGTTACCAACATTAAATCTTGGTTCAATCAACTTTATTAAATTACTTTTTTAATGAAGTCAGCATGAAAGTAATACGAAATAAGATGATATCTTTAATTTTTCATTACCGAAATAAATGCGGAACAAATAGTAATCAGAAACAGTAGTTTTGTTTGGATGACCACAAATTACATGTTTCAGTTTTATCCGGTAGCGTTCAAACATGTTGTTAGATTTAATTTCGCGAGCTACTAATTCATTTTGGTACATTTCCCCAAATTATAATACAAGTATCAAAATTAATATACAAAACGGTGTAGGCATTAATTTAAAAAAGATCCAGCAAACATTCAGAGCGTGTATAGCGAAAGCCTTTAATCAATGCGCTACGCGCAACCGTGGAGCGAATCGCCGACTTATGCGTCTTTTACTTTAGTATGTAGATGAGCTTAATTCGCTCGCATCCACTCTGAGTATGTTAATCACTCATCGGTGGTATTTTTAATGTGAAATCTCCTCCAGATCCTGAGATAAACAGTAAAAATTACACCGTTTTAAAGCATTTCTCTCTCGGCCGCAGTTTGTCATTTAGCACACCCTTAATATCGATGCCAGTGCCAGATAGCCCCGTGTTTATGTCGCTTAAATTAAATTGCCTGTGTTGATTATTGTGACACTGCTTTTTGTATGTGTTGAAATTTATTTCACTCCATATTTTATGTAGTGCGGGGTTAGCTTATGTGTTCTGGCCTTAACTTTGACGACAAGGTTTAAATTAAATTGGCGGTTGGGTAAAATTTATTCTGACACGACTAAAAGTAATGCCGAACCTGCCTGCCAAGCGCCACCTTCATAAAATGATGTTGTCATAAAAATCAATATAAGCACAATAACATTCTATAAAGAGCGGCCACGATTTAGCTTAACGTCTTCATTAGGGCGCGCACGACCTCCCGATCGCAGACTCCAGCGCAATTTTCGACTCGGCTCGATTCACAGTCGCGTCCATAATTTGCGTTGTTCGGGTCCCGATTTGTCGGTCGGCTCCGCAATTCTGAAAGCGCTTGCCCGACAATTTCCAAGAGGTCTTGTCGAGCAATTTTCGAAGGCGAGCGATTGGTGCACTCGCGATATCCGAGGTGCCCGAGTCCCACGTCGTAATTGATGCTTGAGGCAGGTCGCAATTTTAAAATTTACCATGATTGAGTGTTCACCTTTTATTGCTGCGAAACTTAAAAGCTTTTAAATTTACGCACGATGCCAGTAATTTTGGTGAGAGATTCATTAAATTGTTGTTTAAAACAATGAATTGATCGGATACGGCCACGGTTTTTTGTAGTTCTTTTTTTAATGTTACGAGCTCGTTCCTGCTATCGATTATCGGAGGCAATCATATCAAGTCATAGAAGGTAGAAGTAACAAAAAATAATTTGCGGATGTGGCTAATCCAAATATTGTAGCTCCAGGGTGCGCATCAGAAAGTTTTTTTTCTCGCACCAAATTGCGTTTTCTTTTCAGACTTGGTTGCGGTTAATGCTCTAATTACCTGTTCTATTCACCCGCCCGACTTAAAAAACTCTGCCATAGTTTCCTAATAGCATCACCTTTCCTTTTTTCTGTAAAGGCATAATTGTACAACCTGAGCCTGCGCATGGATCAGTACAACAAAATGATTTATACTCTCTGGCTAGTTAATTGTATTTTTCTCCCAAAAAACATCGGGCATAATCTCCCGGCGGTCGACAGGTAACAAATCTTGCTTTTTAAATATTATTACTCATCGCATTCGATTTGGGAACGAGCTCGCTACGAATGCTTTATCACCACCTACTCGGCATCCCGCGGCTCACGATTCTTTGGTCCCCCTAAACTTTATTCAAATGCGACACACATTCATCTATCTGTCTCAGTCGCACGCGCCGCGATTAGTCGCCTTCAAAATATCCCCGTCTCGCACCTCACTAAAATAGACTGTGCCCAAGCGCAAAGTGTTCGTGTCAAAACTTTTGTATAGAGTCGGATAATGGCTTACGAAATTTTTCCCCTACCTCGTGACTTTTTTTTACAGTCGAGCTTGTATGCTGGGGTCGTGAAGTTGTGTAAAATATTCTGGATCGGTAGATGCGGTGGTTTATCGTAGGTTTCGTGTAATGTCGGGCAGATGCCTTCTCCGTTCTATGTGAGCACAGAACACGACTCTGTTATAGTATGGACAACAGTGTCAGTTGTAAATAAGGATTTGTATAGGCCATACGTATCGAAGTAGTGAACGGTCCGATACGTGCCTAATAATTTTATACGAACTTAATTGTTCCAAGTTCAAGATATTTTCAATTATTAATTTATTGTTTATATTTATTGTGGTCTAACAAGAAACTTTGATGAATTCAATTCGTCTTGGTGTTTTTAATAGTGATACTGAAGATTGTTTATTGGTGTGCTAGTGTCATCGTTAATCCAATTAATAGTGATCTGATCGAGATTTTATAAGGATTTATGTTGATTGTAAGTATCAATGAAGTTTTAAACTATTCTTAATTATTTATTTTTTACTTTATAAGTTTTTTGAAGTTTGCAAATTTAACTTTTTAATAAGTTTTTATTTTCATGTATATTTATGTAGCTTTTAGGTTATCTTCTGCTACATCTTTTAATGTTTGCAAAATCTTAAAATGTGTACGCACATTTTTTTAATATGACTTTTTTAATCTGCTCCAATTAGATAGATTCAGAACTTCGGAATATTTATGAGTATATTTGTAAGTATTCTTTATAAACTAGAATAGTAATACTAGACTTAAATTATAATAAAAGCTTAAGTGTAAGTAACATTTAAGCTTAAATTCAACGCAACTAAAATATGAAACATTTAGAAATACAAACATAGCGGCTTAACACAAACTCTTTAAAGACCGTCGAGCGGAATGCATCGCGATAAAAGATGTCATCCCGATCCTCAGACCTAAAGGCGAAATCAAACCATATTGATATCACCCCATCAATCGATAACCACTCTTATCTCTACAGTTCAAAGTTCAATATAGCTCACACACATCGGAGGGTCGAATTACTTTTTTTATCAAAGGACCGAAACAAAAGTTCAGACCTAGCTTTGGGAATTCATAAAATCAAACCTCCATCCGAATTGTTTTGTTCTTCCCCGAAATCGTGCTCTTTTGTTTTTATCAAACATCTTTCATTATAATTTTAGTAAATTCTGGCTGTGTGTGTGGAGTCACGCTTCGCGCTTTCGTTGAAAGCTTGTACGGGAGTGCTCTATGTATGAACACATATGTGCTTCTTTCTAACCTCAACAACTAAATAAAAGGCGCTCACGATATTGCCAACACCTGTACTGAATTCAGCTTTTATCACTTGGGTATTTTTGTCAGTGACTTCCTCAGATAGCGAAGCTCTCACAGCCTCGAGGAAATGAAATTCTTATCGTGCTTCTGTAGAAAGAAGCTCACTCCTCTTATCCGCACAGGAAATATATCGGGGGAAGGAGAGAGGCTTGCAATATCCAACATCTGATTGCCAAAAGAAATCACAGGGAAATCTCGGGATCCAGCAAAAATGTATCACACCAAATACTTGGGGTGGAATTGAATAGATCGCATTGATTGAGGGTGTCTTTTTGTATGCAATGGAAGCCAAAATATTTACTTGCGTCATGTTATTGCACTAGTCAATAGAAAGTTGAACTAGTAAGTAATTAAAGAATTCGCAATAAAATGTTCAATTGATTAAAAGAAAATTCAGAAGTAGTTGAAATTAATGGATTACGTTATCATGTAGACTAAATAAATGACGTGAAAACTCGAACACAAACAAGCAACGCGTTTATTATTGTCATGCAAAGCGACTCGATTACATACGAAATCACAGAATGCGTTCGAAAATTTTCAACAATGATGTCCCCTTTTTCATTCTGACGCTACAGAAAATTTACGATCGGTCCTCGCGACCGAGCATTTCGAGCCTGATGTTTCTAAAAATGTGTCAAACTTTTTTACAAACTTCTTTCATTTAGCGTCGTCCGGCCTTCCTCTTTAGCCTTGCAAGTTTTTATTTCTATTGTTTATTTTTTAGTCTCTATTGAAATGTCGCCAGGGCAAAGGATTCTGAGCAACACCGTAAAAACTGGGCACCCCGTGAGTAAATGAAATTTCTCTTTTTAAATGCTCTTTTGTACAAGTGCCTTTGGGATGTCACTTGTCTTTGTTGATTTTTTGAGATGAAATGAAACAATAAAGAATTCTCGGGTAACATTAGAATAAAAAAATCCTTTGTTTAATTCTTTATTTTTAATTAAATTATAAGTTACCCACATCCATAGATAAGAAACAGAGTTATTCAAAACAGCAATGTTAAAATCGACTTCCCACATCAAAAGATCTATATTCAGTAGTTGACTAATGTTCCTATTTCGAGGCGATGATTCTTCACGTGCAAACCTCATTTCCAGTTTCCCCAAACAGGAAGTTACCGAAATCGCTTCGGGATTCGATCATAAGCCCTTATTATTTGTTTCTTGTTTTATCAATGTTCGCATAGCGCTTTGCATAATCGGTTTATTCAGAATTTATAAAGTGTCCCCGATGATTTCTTTGGGCTCGGCGGTCGCAAAACCGGTCTCGATATTAGATGTTTGGGTCGTATCTTCAGGCTAACGTTTATGCTTGATTCTGATTCGAATATTATAAACTAAAGTGTCACATTTATGTGTATGTACAGTTAATTTTGTTAAATTACGTGTTGGACTTGGTGTGTTATTGACATTATTGTTTTTGGAATTTCATTTTAATTCGATGTACGATTTATGTGTTATCTTAAATTTATGATTGACCTACAAAGTTTTTGATAATCTCTGCTGTATGTAGGTGAGATCTTGGAATGAAACTAAAGAGTAGTACATTGGTTATCTTCCCGCGCAAATTGTGAGAGTCAATTGAGAGGAACGAGACAGTTTGCGAACGTGGGCGATGGGCTAGGGAACTGTCACAACTTAAGCTCTATATTGAAATCCTCTATAACAGCTTTGTAGACATAGTATAAGCACCAGACTAAAATCCAATTTTAGTTTACTTTAAAGACTTTGGATATTAAACTGACTACATTAAAGAACATTAAGCGCACCATATTAAAAACTTTTTATACTTGTAACTTAAAAAATTTGGTCCGTTTCCGAATAAATTTGTGATCAATTTTATCAATTTTGATAAAAGAGACTGAATGACTTTGATAAATGACGTCCAATTGTAATTCGTGGTGGAAACAGGCTTGGTTGATGACTAGAATTTTGTAACAGGTCTATTCGTAAAAGTAAAAAAAAAAACTGATTGAAGCTGCAAAGAAAAAACAGATAAACTGAAAACGTTCCAGAACCGACATGTAATAAATTACTCTTAACCTTGCAATTTGACTTGTTAATCCGATAATAAAAGAGTTATCCACATATGGACAAGTAGCAAAGTTTATATGACGGAAATCGGAAAGCTCCGAAGAATACTTATAATATAGTTAACAGTATCCAATTTATATGATAATATTCCAATATATATTTATAAATATTAAATAATAATAAACTAATTGATTATTAGAAATAACTCAAGCCGTTTCTGCTTTATTAAAAGTTTTGACTCATGGATAATAAACATAACGTTTGATTACTACGTTGAATCATACTGAATACATAATGAATTTATCAATATATTGGAATCAATAGATCGACGAGATAATATAATAGATTGAGTCGATAGTATAATAATTTATTTCCTAATGCAGGTATACTTCGGGAATTTTGATAAACATCTAATTTGCTCTGTTTGAATTGAATAGATAACCAAACATGGTTTCTAAAAATGTCAAAGAGGTTATTTTTCTAAAACCAGTTACTATTAAAATAACTCCTTTATACGTTTCATTGTATAGCAAGACACCACACTATAAAGCTAAAACATAATTTAATCATATATTTCCATCGTAACATACACCACTTACAAATATTAAGACCAGTAACTGAGAGTCGAACGTTATTATCCCGTCAGAAGCAAAGGAAATGGATAATAAACAATACAGCCCAGCCCTCCTTCATGAGGCCAGGCCATATCCCGGGGCTAAGCTGGTTATAGAAAACATATACCATAAAGGGAACACAAGGAAGGGCCATCACTTTCTACGGGGTCAAATTTTAATGGATTTTGCAAAACGTTTATATTCACTTTAGTTTGATCTTTACTTAAAACTCCATGAAGCATCTATTTGCCACTTATTATAATGATAAGTTCAACGTTAAATTATTGCGTAAGAAGATAAAATGTTTGCTTAATATATTGTTATTGATATCTAAACATTACTTACAGCATTTCTTTGTCAGTTTCACGGAAAATTGATGCTACTTTTATAATGGGCTTAATTAACTTATGCAATTAATTCGCGGAAAGCAGCTGAAAATTATACCACCCTTTCAATATTCAACAGGCTTTTAAAATTCTAGTTTCATTAAGCTCTTTACTAACTAAAGCTATTGAAAGAATTCTCAGCTACATTTTAAATAGTGACCGTTTTTTTCCTGCGTATACGCATAATATGTGTGTGTACATAGCCTAAATTCATTTAATAAAGTATCTTCTCTTTGTTGCCACACACCTGTTGTATATTTTATAGATAAGAAATAAACTGGGTAACTTTTTAACTATCTATTATTTTAAGCCCTAATTAGGCAACAACGCCCACTTCCCGTGAAAACAGCCAAATGCTTGAATTAAATGCCTTTGTGAATATAAGAAATTGTTTTATAATAGATTCATTTATAAGATAGCAGTTTGTCTTTTTATTATGAAATACAAAGTTCTCTTTTATTTAGTTGTAAGTATGTCTATTTTAAGAAAACTCGTTTAAAATCTTGACTGTCGAATATTTGTGATGTCCACATAGTTGGCATTCAGAAAACCACTCACAAAAACAAATATTTTTGGATAAAACAATCCGTGGAAGAAGTGTCGATATAGAATAAAATCTTTATCAGTAATAAAGTTTAATAATAAAATTGAAAATGAACATAACCTAACTATGAATTATATCAGAAACAAATATTTAACATAATTCATCAATAATAAGTGGATAAATGATAAAAGATTGAAGCAAAGGTATCTTCAGCATTAGATAACTGTTAAATAATAATGTAAGTTACACTAAATTGTCTAATTTTATTTAATTTAACGTTTATAAACGTCTGTTTAAGTAAGTATCTGATTAGATATCAGACACCGACAGAGGCGTGCCACTCAAGTTTATGAGTGTATGTAGTCATAAAAAATATTGAGTTATGGACACCACTATGCTGGACACACGAAAATACATATCATAAAATAGACGCGGCGAATTAGTGTCCACCACAAATGGAAAACCCGATTCCATACTAACAAACTTATATGCTAATTACGAAACTTCTACATACAATTTTATACTTTTTAAAGACACAGCACACCAAGGTGTTCGTATTTCGGTGTTTGACTTTAGAGATGCGTGGGCGCACAAGAATTAGCCGGTGTGTAAAAAGATTTTAATCTGTCCCCAATGTGGGCAGTGACTTATAGGTTTTTTCTATTATAAATTTTGCTTTCCAAGTCGAATATATCAACTAATGAGGTTGGGACACCGACTGTCCAGGGAAACTCGGTTTTCTTAGGAGCCTTTAATACATAACCCGGAACGTAAATCAAAGTGACACGGTGCGTTAGTTAATTAATAGGATTTCACGCTTTGAGCGCAGGGTCTAATTTAATAGGTAAGTTATATACGACTCTGTCAATTAAAATTTCATGGAATAGTTGTTATATTATTACATTTACGAGACGTTGTTTTGTAGATTTGCTTCTTGTCTACAGTTGGGAGAATACCTACATCACGCATGCTACCTGGATAGGAAAGCATGTATGGAATATAAGGAAGGGTGCACACAGGCGCGGCGCGGCCACAGCTGCCTGGCGCGTTAACTGACAGCTTTTAGATTAGGGCTCCCACCCCCCGCGCGCCGCTCCTGAGCCCCTCCCAAATTGAGAGCTCCATGCCGCGCCGCCTAAATTAGTAACGGTTACCAAATTGCTTTTTAATTTCGTGTCCGTTATTAAGTAGATATTTTTGGAGTAACTACGCTTTTTTGCTCCTGTCTCGTAATGAAATCGTTGGATATTCCTTACCCAATTTAAAAAAAAAAACATTTTGCAAAAGTAGCCACGATTTCGGCTTACGTTTTAACGAATTTATTATTATAATTGCATGTTCATTATATTTGTACAAACATTATGGAGCAATAAAACAAAACGGGCTGAGTTCAATATTGAGTTACAAGTAACAAGAACAACGGGCGGACATTGAGAAATCTTTCATCTCATCTGTATCGATGCCCGGCAGTTATTCATTGTATGTGTATTTTTTTGTTTCGTTTTTTTTTCGATGGACCGAGCCCCAGGGCGCGCCGGCCCCGGCCCTGCCCTAGTCGCGAGTTTTCGTGGCCCAACCCTAATTTTAATGGCTGCTTACTTCGTCACATCCGGGTAACTAAATAAGGAATAGGCATTTTTATTCCTTAGCATATTTGAGACACGTTAAGAATGTTCGGTAGTTAATCTAAATTAATTAATTGGATTTAGTAGGCATGCGTAATTTTGCGTTTAATAACACATAGCTCTGCATATTATGCAGGTTAGCTCAGCCCACAGCGCTTATCTGCGTGTTGATTAGGAGGCGTATCTAATTGCGATAATTAAACTGCTATAAATCAATTACTTCTTAGTAATTTTGTAGAATTTATGTGTCTGAGGTAACTCGACGAGCATTCATTCTATGGGTTTTGTATTCTTGGAATAACACCTATAAAATATACCTACCTACATTTGCACAAGATTTTTTTGTAAAAGCCGTACCTACATAGCAAATTCATTAATTTATTAAGATTAATGAAAGTACTCAACGCAATTTTTCAACAGCTTACATAACTTTTCACTTGTTGAAAAAAATGGCTACTTTAACTAATTAGGCATACCTTTTTAGTTTCAAGGTGCCTACATCGTTCAGCAGCAGCGTAATAGACGTTCATCTTTTAAAATTAGCATTGTTAGGCAACTATTTTGCTTTTAAACTGAGAATAAAATCTATTAAAATGATTATGTATCAGTAGCCTAATAAATATGTATTATTAACCAATACAACTATTTCATAAAATACATATTAAAATAAGTTATCAATATATTACAAGCTCACAATCTACAAATGAAACATATCAAGTCCAATTCTATTATTGAATAATCTAATACCTTTTCCCGCATAAATTAATTAATCCGAGTCAGATTGGATTCCTGTGTTCGAAGCGTATTAATACAAACTATAAGTCATCGGCGCTGCACTCGCGGCCAACCCTATCCCGCAAGCTGATGCATGAATTACGAGTGCGTCGGACGGGCCTCACCGACCCCGCCGTGTCGGATCGACCGACGCTTTTTGTTATATTCAACCCGTAATTGCTGAAAAGTTTTCACGCCGTTGCGCTGGTCACGCGTATTTTATTACTATGAAATTGAATTATTTATGACGCAATGCCGGACAGAGCGACCATTGTGCGTTGTACAGCGCCACTGCTGAATTTTAATATTCGAATTATTATATTTTCAACGCTATAAAACGGAATTGGACGCGATTAGTATTATCCAAATCTGGGTAATACTCGTCACAAAATGACATATCAGCGTGGAGGCTTAATTGCGTCGCCCCTAAAGCCTTGTCCGAGATTTATGTATATCCAATCCCGGCCGCCTAATCCCGCTCCTGGCCGGGTCAATCCGACCCCGGAAAAGGTTTTCCCGGTTATTTTCCGTGGAACTTTTAATCCTGCCGAATACCGACATACATCATAGAGGATTAAGAGGTTTAAATTGGAAGTTACCGACGTCCGAAATAAATTTAAATCGGCTGGCAGTCGGTATTGTGATATCGGTGCCGATGCTAAATGGGAGCCAATTTTATCCCACAAGTAAATCTTCTAAAGAACGGACGTTTAGAAAAGTTGATATAAATATATGTATGTAGGTAATGAATGAATGTAGCTTCATACAAATGGGATATTATAGCCTCCTCCACATAAAGAAAAGGGTATTCTACGCATTCATAAAAAATTGTTGGATTTGACGGTGTTCTTCAATTAGGTTCATTGTTTTGACCGAATTTATTCAACAAATTGTCTACAATTTGCTAACAGCATATTTTGACCAATTTTGGCTACATAATGCGAAGGTGAAGGAAGAGACAGCAGCCTTGAAAAGCTGCTAAATTTTGGCAATACCGAAGGAAACAGAGCAAGAGGCCGGTCGCCAACACGATGGTCTGACTAAGTGAAAGAAGTTTACGTCCTCAAGCCAATTTCAGCAGATGGTGATGGCAACTTTGAACCGGAATCGATGGAGACAGATTGTCCGCTTAAAGGGGTCCAGTGACCACGATCCTCAGTAATGAGGGACCGACTGAAGAAGAATTTAACAAATACTTACAACCGATACCGATACCGATATTTTCTTGAACTTTTACAATTAATTTTACACTAGCTTTTGACCGCGGCTCGGCTCGCGTGGATGTAGGTTATCGCGTAAAAAAGTAGCTTATGTCTTTCTTCATATCCCAGGCTATATAATTATTGCCAAATTTTATGACAGTCCGTTCAGCCGTTTTCGCGTGAAAGAGTGACAGACAGACAGACAGAGTTACTTTCACATTTATAATATTAGTAAGGATAGTATTAGTGGGGATAGTTGCAAGAGAAGATACAAAATCCCTACTATCCCTACATAGTACCTAGGGATTTTGTATCGTCTGTTGCAAGTTCTAAAATATTGAACCCTCAACTATAAAAACCTTGAATTTGAACTGCATAGGTAGGTATTTTTCATTGTCACCATGTTAGCAAACCAATCGATACTCTCTATTCTAATATGCGGCATAAAGGTACTCTCACTACATACCTACATGCTCAAATGGGACCAAATTAAAATGGGTATCAATAAGGGCCTCATAAATCATGAGAAAGCGTCTAGCTGGCAGCGGGCCCCTCTGGAGTGGACCTTTAGGGGACACCTGACCTGCCACAGTTGGCCCTGTGTCGCATATGGTAGATAGATACTATAGCAACATTGTAGGTAATTTTATATGCGTCTGTATTTTTGGCGTTTTGCAAGCTCCCTTTGTTGATGCAACACTGAGCTTTTAGTAAAGTTGGGTTTACATGTCATATGATTTTGTAAGTAACATTATTCAGATACCAATTCGACATTAGGTATATAATTATTTTAAAATGTGAATAAAGAAATGACTTTTATTAGGATTAGGAAAGGCTTTAATGTCTATGTTTTTACACAGACATTAAAGCCTTTATAATATTAACAACTATGTTTTACAACTTTTATAAAGCTCACAGTAAAGATAGAATCAATTCAAACAGATCCATGCTTCATTAGTAAACATCCAATCAACCCTTAGAAACGTAACAGTTGCCTAGGTAACCCGATCCCTAACATGTACACAACATAGCATACAATGTATATGGGTTCTGCCATATACCCTCGTGGACAACACGGAATTGGGTACGTAAATCATTAATCAGCCGCGTCATTTGTTCGCGCCAAAATTATTAATGTCCGCACCGGCGCTGCGCTTACGTCGCAGTACCTCTTTAAAACGCAGTTATTGCCTTCTGTGCTGCTAACATTGCAGTACTGAATAAATACGAATAAAATTATACTTTTTTTAGGGTTCAAATAAAAATGGCTGCTAGTGTTGGGGTTAGTGAACTATTTTTTTTAATATTTAAAATAAATATACAGTAATATTTTAGAAGTTATTTATTACCAGCTTGCATGTGTTACCTTAAATTTAATTATTTAAAAATAAGTCTTGTTTAAAACAGCATTAATGTGATTATAATTTTGGTTTTCTATTTACATAGTGGTTCATATTAAATAAGATTGACCGATAAGAATTATTCAATGAGTTTAATGGTTCTTATTTCTTATTAAGCCATTGTTATGGTATTTCTAAACAGAATTACTGAGTAGGTATTAAGGAAAAAAATACACAAATTGTTACCTCAATTTTAAAATATAAGTGTAAATTTGACAGCGAGGTAAACTTTATTACGCATTGTGTGTAATTGAATTATAATGTGAGAATCTTGCGCATTATTCCGCATACCAATAAACTGTAGTAGAAGTGTTTATGTTTTGCTTGCTAGGCGTCAAACAGTTATAAATTTTTCTTCGCCCTTCCGCCCTATTTCCAGCTGCCTGTCAAGGCCTACGGAAAAAAAACCTCGACACTACTAATAAAAATTCGGCAGGTGTTAAACAAGAAACTACTCATAGATAATAATTTCAAGCATACGGCATTCCATAATAAGATTTCACGGCTTACACTTTAAAACGCCGTAAGCTACTTAATAACCAAATCTAGAATTCGAGCCATAAATTATGATACATTGTCAAAAGAACAGCGGATACACAGAGCTCAACTTTCCGAAGTCACCGTGGCTAATCAAGTGTAAACTTGGTACAAAGTTGGGTGGCTGTTGGAAAAGGGCGTAATTCAAGTTGGAAGGGTTGTAACCGCTGGAGGGCTGAGGGCCGGAGGCGCAATAAACTGTCGGAGGACTCCCTTGATTAATGGATGTGTAATTGTTCCCACATAATGTACAATAACTCGCATAGATAAACGTTGCGCTGCTTTGTCATTATGGAACCGGCAACACAAGTTGGAGATGTTTTTTTATTGGAAATTTTCTGTAAAAAATCTTCTACACCAACTATGTCAATTAGGTAAATTTTAACAAACGACCAGTTGAAAGTGAGAAAAACTTTTCAAATTCATTGATTATTTACCAACTAGACCGAGACAGACAAGACAATAAAATGAAATCTGAAACAATTTAACGATGTATTAGTAAAGTCATACTCCAAACAAAAAGGTCGGCATTCACCAACAAAGCGAAAATGGAACAAGCTGCATAGTATACAAATTGGAAACATTAATTTTTAGACCCCTCTAATAGCCAACATTCCTCGACAGGACCCAGCGACCAATCCAAGGGTCGTACAGACCCGATGCTTTATAATGAACCCGGAGAATGTTCCACTAACTAATGTCTATGTAATTGTCCTTGTATAGTAATGTATCCCTAGATTGGTAGGCATAAGAAATTCACTAACTGTGTAGCTGTAACGGACCGGACGAATATTGCTTAATTTAATGGCGAGGAGATCACATTTTAAGTTAGAATTTAAACTATCGTCAGTTAGCCTAATATGGAATTAGTTAATAACTGGTCTATTTCAAGATTTGTGTAGCTACTCTAGTCATTAGAGTCTAATTTAATACAAAAATATCGATAGATTCTCATGTTAATCCATTAATTCTACATCTGAAAACAAAATAATCGTCACCGAAGTAGAAAAAAATATTGTACATACCTAGTTCAGTAATTTATAGTCACCAAATTCTTATTAGAATAAGTTCCGTTCAGCGTAAAACACTCTTCTCCCAGAATATTAAATTAAATTTGTTATCAGACGAATTAATCTCAGGGCTAGGTCACGCATCTATTGTCTCGGTTCCGTTTAACGCACACTTAATTACATGTGGTCTAACGTGAACACCTTAGCTAAAGGTGAAGATTGCACTTATCTTCCTTTCCTAATTTAGCTGAAGATAAATAATTCAATTACCACACGGTGGGGCGGAATTACTGGGTGGGCGAGTAATTGAACTAATTACGTCAGTGCCTCTGTGTTATTAGTAATGAATTATTGATGTGCCGTAGCGTGTGATAAATGATCTTCGCTTGTTAACTAGACAATAATTATTTTTTTCTGGCATTCGTTCGATGAATTCCATTTTTATTGTCGTCTCGTTCACGTAGCCTGTTAAAGGAATACACTACTTACATATTTGAATAAATGTATTCGCTATTCTGCCTACATGTGAACCAGCCATTAGAATTTGGAGTATTAATTTCAGGAATTCATTCATCTATTCGACGGCAGATGTCGCTGTTTCAAGTTGTTGCGTTTTCGCGGCCGAACGCGAGAGAGCGCCACTTCCAGCCACAATAACTGTCGTGTTTTATTATTATTTTATTGCCGCGTTCAGTTATCAACGTTGTTTATTGACATTCTATTACAAAGCAGTAAATAAACAAGCGTGTAACCGCAATAAAAGTGCTCGTTCATCATCCGAGCGAGATGGAGACGATAGTGAAGCGACAAATGTCCCGTAAGTTCAGCAGTGTGGCGTTAGAGGGCGTGATTTATGTCAACATTGATGTTCGTTTATGGTTCAATTTGTTTTAATCGACGATTATGAGCGCATTAGTTTTTACGACGTATTAAAACTTGATTTTAATGGGCGGCTCTTCAAATATTTACGTACTGCGGAGCGTAAATCTGAACTAATAAACTTATAAGGATTTATTGAAGTGTAGTAGGATCAACTTCTTAATTTTAGTGTTGTAACACAATAAGTCGACGGGCGTGTGCCAAGTTGTATTTCAATGAGATTTAAAATTTGTTTATGATTATTATTTCAGTTGACTTTGTTATTGCTTTGGGTTCTTTATTTTATGAGAAGTTTAAGAGTTCAGGAGCTGAAAAAACATTGAAAAGATCACACTGTTTCTAAAACTCGAGCGGATCGACTACCTTAATTTATTTCGTCAGTTGTAGTTAAACAAATGCTATCTATATCACCTACCTAAGTATATCATTGCACCTGCTATCTAATTGGTTTAAAAAAAAACTACACTATGTAGTTTATCTAACTTAAAATGTGTCTAATTAAATGAGTGTTTTATCTAACTTATATAGATAACAGAAACCTATCTTCCGAATTTTAGATAGGAAACTAAGTAAGAACCAATCATTTTAAAACAACCAGTGCAAGAAAAACTACAGGCACATGCCTACTCAGTAACACCCATTTTAAAAAATACCTACAACCCCATTTGTCATGTTATCACTACTGCGCACACTTAATAATAATACTGGCAAGGGTGAGTGCGAGGTACCCCTAAAAATTAAAAATGGCCGCTGTCGGGTGCGGCTCGATTGGTGGCCATAACTCATTCGGGCAGCAGGGGCGCTAGTCATTTGTCTGCGTCCCACCCCCCCACCCCGAGAAATACTCGCAAGATGGGGGATGCGAGTGTCATATTGTTTTATTGTGTTTAGGAAACTGTTTTAATGTTTTTTGGGGAAAATATTGTTTTTGCACACCTCTGTGGAGGTTGGTCAAAGTCATAAAGATAATCTAACTACAACTTACTGAACGTTTATCATAATACTCACCATGTCCAATCATGAAGTTATTAAAAGTTTTTTACCAGCACCAGCAGTACCTTTGTACTTACTTATAATTATTATGTTATTTGTGCTACTGTCTATGTTATAAAATAAATATTTTGATGGTCGTACAGTAGGTAATCGGTCTCTGAAAATCTGACTGCCTTTCAGCACAAAAACTTGAGGTAACAAACACTGAAAAGTAGAGCGAATATGCGATTTTTTTTTTACTTTTGATAGGCACGCGTTTGACCACTTTTTCAACTGATGGTAAGCGATGATGTGGTCGAAGATGGAGCATGCTTGACGTAACCATTTTTTTTTTTAAATTTCAAAAAATCGAACGTCGCGGTAATTTGACAAATAAAGTCCCGCATCATTTGTCAAATTACAGCGACGTTCGTTTTTTTAATTTGACCACCAATATTGATAGCTTTTTTCAAAACAGATTTTGCGTTCTTAGGATAATTTTTTAAGGTCCTCGAATCACATTTTATTTTCACGATATTTCGACGCTTTTAGAGTAAGACGCTTTTATTACTTACGAGTGGCTAGTGTACCATTTAGAAAATGTAAGATTTTTTTTAAATTTTTATACTTATGCATTTTTCTGTCACTGAAAACGGGACTATAATTCTGTGTCCCAAAGCTTTTCTCGGGGACACCGGGACAAAGTAGCGGATAAAGGATAGTTCCGTTCAAAACGGGACGTATGGTCACGTTAAGCATGCTTGCCTAGAAATAACCTATTCACTCTTGACTTAAACACTCCCAGGTTGTAGTTATCAGGAAACAGACTCTGGCAAGGAATTCCGCTACTTAGCTGTACGCACAAATGTGTTCCCAAAACGTTTCGTACGTGTGGGTGGGATGTCCACCATGAACCGGTGGCGCATCGCCACGTACGTCTTGTGGTCCGATGATGGAACGGGCCTGGCGGAAAAACTATGCAATTATTTTTCGTAGTGATTGATGCAAATTTTGCTTTACTTTGGACATGATTTGCTAAGTTAGAGGAAAGCTTCCATAAGTTAGCTAGACAAACTGAAAATTACATTCCAACACAACTATAAACGAAATTAAAAACCATCGACAATCAACTCTATGTGGGAGCCATCAGATAGTACAAACTTAATTAGTTTCTTCATGTTGCCTAAACGTAATTCTTATCTATCTATGTTTATGAATATACAAAGCAATAAGTTAGAGGGACAGGTCTCACTGATTAGGTCTCCATAATACTGCCAACTTACAAACTTATTTCTTCATTTGAAAAAGGAAAAAAAATAGGTGAAGGCGGATTATTCTTGAATTGAGTAGCACCGAATTATGTTACCTTTGATTTTGTCAACGGCAAAGATAAGTTTGTGGATAAGGTTGCGTGTTTAGTCGCAGTATCGGAACCCACCTCACGCACTCTTCCGAAATTATTTTAATAAAACCAGGTTAGGTGAATGTTTTGATATTTTTTCCTCAAAAAATAGGGAAGGGAAATAAAAGTAGAAATTATTTGACGTAGCTGGTTGTGTTTTCGTGAAAATCGTTGGTATTTTTATTTAGGTATTTCTAGTAGTTTTTTATCTCAATGAAATTTTTCTTACTTTTACTTGAATTTTCTGTGAAGAACCTTCAAGTTCATGTACAAAAATACAGGCCTTATTGGTCCTTATTTGATCATAATAAGTATCCCTTCATCAGGCTGCAATTATCAAAATATTGTACGTATTTTAGACAGCACTTTAAAGTTTCCTATACAAGTTACTAATACTACTACTACTTAAGCTATAGATAAGTACATATTGTGGGCCATACACGTTCAAGTAATTTGATCAAATAGGCCGGTACAAACAGTTTTACCAGATTGGCATGAATGTCTGTGGGAAAATTTGATCAAAAATGAGTTGTCAAATGGCTTAAAGTAATATGAAATTTCGTATTTCTATTTGATCAACCAGCTTGAACAGGCTGTCCTGTTTTATCAAATTACTTGAACGTGATAGCCCGCATAAGCAAAGTCAAATTAAAACGAAATCTAGCAATGGGTTCAATCAAAATTGAAATACTTACCAGTAAACACAGTTGCATTGAGCAACACCAGTCTAGTTATATATCAGGCCAATAAAATCATGTTAATATCAATCGATCAGATAATTCAATTTCAAAACGTGTTAGCTAATTTATTTTAAAACTGGCAGAAATTAAATGCTTCATAGTGAATTACTAAAATTATAATTAAGCAATCACTACGCTAGGTACATGAGTACAGGCGCGTACAGGGAAACTAGCACAATATAATAATTGAATATTTGCAACCCTTATTAAGTCCGACAATGGTTGACCAAAAATAAATCAACAACAACAACTCTATCTTTGAAACAACAAAGCACTTGCATTCGCAACGATTATTATCTCTAAAACAAACTTAATGCATTTAAGGCTAGTAGCGACACGGTCTAGAGACATTTTACCACTTGGCAAACATAATTTTCGCAATCATTTTGACCTTTAATCGCTTTCGAATAGAGTTTATTTTTGGATAGTCTAATCGCAAATTTCTTAATCGTAACCAGCCAATATCCTTTTGCGGTTGGTGTGGACTTTAAGTTTTAGGTCATAGCGTCGGTTTTCGGTTGTTTGGGTAATACAAATGAATAGTAGAAGGACCAGTCGTGATCGAGGATCGTGATTGCGACACCGTACTGCGTGCCCTTTGAACACGGGTTCCGTACCCGTGAAAAATCACTTGAACATATGCAAGCTGCCGGGCCTGTCCCTTGGCGACATTCTAATCCAGTGTAATGGTAGCAGCGACATTTATTACGTGTTTATTCTTATAAATCCAAGTTTTATCGTCAGTTTGGAGCAAGGTGGACTTTACCTAAAACCGTTAGTTATTGTGTAAGACCAGTAAATATCTGTGTTTGGGGAATTAAAGAAAAATATCGAGTCATCATCTGCTTTGGAAATGTCAGTGTTAACTGCTTCTAAAGCTTTATTATTATCCTTTGGGAGCGCAATAGACTCTTTAGCTGTCACTTTTGTTACTTCTTACTGCTATTGACAACAAACAAGTCCATAAATAACTGACACTTTCTCAAAATACCAGTGTCAAACCAATAATCGAGCAAAAAAAAATAGCATCTCCAAAACACTCACGCTCCAACTTTTTACTCGGACTGTACTCCGCAAATGATCGTTTGGTTGAACACGCGAACATGCTGGCACCGTGAGCTGTGTCGAAAGAATTATTGCCCTATCTATCTTGATATCAGTTCCATGATACCTGCACGCTGTTAAGACAAATATCAGGCCAGGCACGATTAAGTGCTTTTAAAACTTAGAAGTCTGTTAAAAGTTTAGCTATTTAAAAAGACAGCTTGTAGAGCGACTTCTCTTTAGCATTTTAGTGTACATATTTTCTTAAAAAGATCTACAGTACGATTCTGCAAACACCTCACCGTGTAAGCTTAGGTGAAGTGAATATGAAGTGAACTGTCAAACGATACAAAGAAGATAGAATGACAGTTCACTTCTCTCTCTCACCTAAGTTCACACGGTGAGACGTTGACACAATAGACCGGCTGTTTTCCAACGTTGGTACTACTAAATAATATGGGCGGATATGATTAAAAGCGGGTATTTTCATTCGTAAGCTATACTTGCAAAAAGCTCCATGGGCATAATATTATCAACACGTGCGTTACTTACTATGATTCATACCACTAGTACTATAATAACAATTATTATTGCATAACATTAATAGCCAATAAAAAAATCGACTAATTATATATCGACTCGTCGATATAATCGACACAAGCGCGCGCGCATTTTGTTTAAAATTCGAACATCGACGCCGCCCGGTAAGGCGCACAAGGGATCATAAAATATTATGGCTCTATTCTTTTCGATACGTGATAACTCCTGGATCAAGTGTTGAGTGAATGTTAATGTAGGGCTGTAGCTAATGTGACACCGATATGCTTCCGGGAAGTATCGATATGGTGTTTCCCAGGTTTGCTTTTTAAATTTTTCACAACACTAGCGGTACGCTTTTGAGTAGTTGTCTTCGTAGTGCATCTGCTACGCAGCCTTTGATTTGCTATGCGACTGTCCGTTGCGTTAGTGTTCCGGATTTTTAAACTTTCTAAATTGCCTGTAGGAGAACATTGCTTCCTTATAAAATAAAAACTGAACAAAATTCCACACTAATGAAAACTACATTGAGACTACATTGATTAAACAACTACGTTGAGGTCAGCTTGTAATCTTCCCGGTTGCAGCTGAATCCCAGTATTTGACATGGAGCACTCATACCTAAAATAATCTGAAAATGTTTTAAACCGTAGTCCTACTGACTACGGTTTAAAACATATAATAACAGCGAAGGAGTAGAAAAAAAAAAAGTGGAACTTATATTTTTTCCTAATCCTCTGCTGTTATTTTCCGATTAATTTCGTTCAGGATCCAAGACAGTTGAATCCTTTCTTCGGGATTCGTCGAGCTTCATTGACTCGGCGTTTTTCTGGTGGTCGCCACTCTTGATTCTGGCTTTCAGGAGTTGCAGTGGTTTGTGTGGCGAGCTTGTCCCAATAAAAAAAAGTCAGTAGATAATTCTTACGTTTTAAAAAATATAACTTTACTCACTATTTTCACTAAAGAGATATTGAATACAAACATCACCCATAAAAACTTTAACTAAGGACGTTTCAATCATCTACGTCGAATTTTTAATCATTAAAATGTCATAAACAGTTATACTTTATTATAGTTTAATTAATAGACTATCGACCTGATATTACGGGTCATAAATAATTCAACCATAAATCTATTATTTATTTAAACAAATCATAACGCCGCATACACGTGCGTGTTTGTAATATATAATTTTGAAAGCACGTGTCGTCTTTTTTAAAAGAATTTTGGCATAGTAATGATGATCGAAGAAAAACAATAAAACTCCGCATTAGTATTCCGATACCACCTTTTTCTATTTACGACCATTTTGACACGTAGAGAGCTTTTTCGTTTCCATTGATAAAGTTTAAAAGACGTCGATGAAACAAATAAAATTAGTAATAAAAATTGACAGGTGTGATTCAAAGTAAATTTTTGGGTGAATCGTTTGTATAAAATAAAAATGCTTGTACTAAGTCAGTTTTAGTTTAATGAAATACATTTTTCACAGTCATCTATAGGTACTTAACGTACCTACCTAGGTAATCAAAGCAGGAACCGATTTAATATACAGGCAACGGATAAAAGGTGACAATTTTGTAGGTAATCTTCTGTCATTCATTGACATAGACACCTGTTACGAAAATGAGACGTTTATATTTAGACAAGGTGTAACAGAATAAACGCAGTATCTCTTAAGGGGTCATTGTACTCATCATTATGAACAACTTTTACTATGGAACCAACCCCGAAATCGCGAATAAAAAATCTGCTACTACTACGTAGGTACATTTTGTCGAGTTAAGTGCACTTCACGTATGGGACAGTCGATTTTTTTTTTCGCGATTTCATTGTTGGTCCCATAGTGAAAGTTATTCATAATAATGATTACAATGACCCCTTAAGAGCGTTTACGCGGTACGGCTTTTCATACAAACTTTCAAATCCTTATTCTTCAAAATGAATGAACCGATTATAATGAAACTTGGTAAGCATACGCTAGATATCCAAGTCTAAATAGTTATCAGAAAACATTTTTGAAAAAGAGTTCAGGGGGAAGGATATTGTGATTTTTCACTTTCTATAGAAAACTTAAAATCGCTCTCTCTCTCTCCCTCTGAAATCTTTTTCAAAAAAGTTTTCTGATAACTATTTAGACTTGGATATTTAGCGTGCGCATACCAAGTTTCGTTAAAATCGATTCATTCATTTTGAAGAATAAGGACTTGAAATTTTGTATGAAATGACATCCGGCGTACACGCTCTTAAGAGGTATTGCATTTATTCTGTTACACTTTGTATATTTTTTCTAATATGTCGCATTGTTAGTATAATTAAATGTCGCCCTGATAGAGGCAGACAAGCTTTACGAAAACACATCACGCTGATTAACACTGAAACTAGTTTATGCACCTTTAAAATTATCAGCTTCCGCTACATTACGGACAATGATATAATGTGGCATCATTTATGAAACATGGACTTATTTGGCTTAAATATATAGTGAAAATTTCCCAATAAATCAAAGTATTTTATTGGATAGTTTGAGCTTTCAGCGGTAGGCGTCACAAATCATGGGAACGCATCGCTCGCCCCGAACGTCAAATGGTGCAGAAACTTTATGTATTGTATGAACCTAGTTTTGATCTGTGGTGACGTTTGTTTCACATACCGTTGTAGTTTTTTAAAACTTCATAAATCTGGGGAAAGTCGGGTAAACTGTCTCTTTGTGAGTGTTATTGTTTGTCACTGAATGACTATTTAGAAGATTGTAATATGAAAAACAAACAAGATTGTTATTCAGTTGTCTATGACACGGTTCAAAAACCTTAAAAGGGAGTATTAATGATTGCAGCCTAAGTGAATGTGTTGTAATCCTTGGAGTAATAATAAATAGTGAGTAAAAGAAAGGTAATCCTTATTGAAATCTCTTCTTTGTCGTCCATGAAAAGCAATCTCTTATCAACCAATACTTAAAACGTTAACAATCAACACATGATTTTGATTTACCAAAACAGTTCCTGTTTACTGCACAACCATCTATACGGCCCTATAATTATTACAATGTTCATTAAAATGCCAGTAGCCTATTCCAATGAACTACGATAAACGCCAATTAAGAGATTAGATTAAATACAACCGTAATGTCTGTCTCAAGACAATCAAATGCAATGCCTCGTTTGATACCGGAGGCAAGATTAATCAAGTACTGGCCAGTACTCGCCGCCAGTAATGACGTGAAATGTCCTTAATTTAATGTGGCAAATAATATGTGCTACGATGATTAATATTGTTTATATTCGTTTATCTTAATTAAAGTAAGGCAGTTAGTTGTATCAGTAGCAGACTTGAATGACAGCGACTTGACAAGTCGACACATGTCAGGGATACATTGAGGTTTTGTATGAGAGAATTGATTAGATTTGTGAATTATTTAATGGAACTAGAGTAATTTAGATTTGCGAGTTACTCAGTGTGTTATGATAAACTTATAACCTAAATTGTTTTGTAGATATTGTAACCATTCATTAGCTAAGTTCTCTACCACAGCGCATTTAGAACTCTTCGAAGTTTCGTTCCATATTTTAGTCATTTTAGCTTCAATATCTACATTTGTCTTGAAAGTTATTTTTCAAACTGGCTTTCAGGTCCCTTGAACCAACAAGGAACACAATTCAAAGTATTTTATTTCACATAAACTAAAGGACATAAAATAAAAGATTGATCAGTCTTATAAGGTGTTAGGTGAGACTCCAGGATGCGCCGAGCGCTTGGTTCAGTTGAGTGTCTGATGAAACAAATTGCGCTACACGAGGAGGCTCCTTCATGCATCCCAAATATGCACTTGGGAGTCACACAAGTGCCCATTGGGCAATTGTGAGACACCCTGATACACCTGATACAGATAACCTGACAGATGTCAGAAGCTTGACCTTCGAATTGGTCGTTCCTTCTGAAGAAGAACCTACAAGAAACTCCAAAATGAATCCATAAATAAGTAATTGATAATATCGAACCGTGTTTCATAATTTCTGACAATAATTTCAGTAGATTATTGCTAGTTGCCTACCAAAAACAAAAGGTAAGTCATCGATATTTTTATAATACAGAAGCATAACGAATTTGAAATTAATTTTATTAAGCGGCTGAGTAAACCCATTATTCAATAATACCGTGAAATTAATTAGTTATAATTATTACGGATCAAGCGTAAAATTTAATAAGAGATAAAAAAATGGTGTGTCTAATATACAATTATAGCCTTAACCTTTTTACGACTTCATGTTTAGGATGAATGTGTTTTAATTACTAATAAATTGCATACATAAAAAAATATTTCCAGCAAACGACGTAGTAAATAGTTTTCGCACTTGGCAGAGACAATGTACCATATATGTAATCCTTTAAGAAGAGTTATTGACTTGTTGGAATAAAAAGAAGAAATTATCTGATGTTAATAAATCCGTCAATATGTCACTTACAAAAACTTGCCTATTTTGGTATTTTACTAATCTATTTCAATGTCCTGATATTTGCACAAATTGTAAACAATCCCATCAACTGGGTTGGCAGGTACCTAAAGTAAAAACATCGTGTCAGGCATAAACATTTCCAAATTACATGAAAAGCAATCAATTTTAGCAGCACACGGCCCATCAATCCGAACATGGCATAAAATCTAACTCTGCGCGTGCACATGCATAGTTAATCATTCGTTAGCATAGCAATCTGCATGCGTAACGTACCCGGTATGTACACAGTAATTAATAATTTCGACACTCACCGATTAACATTTAAATCAGAGTCGCATTCGGTCGGGATTGGTCGGGTTCGGTCGGGAGCCGACGTGCCCGATCGACCGTGGTTGGGGGGTGAACACTGAAGTCTGACGGATTGATTTATATTTTGTTTATTCAGCAAACAAATGGCTTTGCCGCGTGTGCGGGTATCGTCAGTGTTCGCTGACTGCTGAGCCAGTTTTAGCTGCTAATCCAAGAATAATTATTGGCTTTCCATATTTTACATTCAGATTCAGACAAAAGTTATAAAGTTTACCGGTTGTTTTTACGAAAACAGCGATAAACTGTACCAAAATAGTTGATTATCACCATGAGGTGCAATAATACTGTGCATAATTCATACTTTACTATTTCTTGATACTAACTTTTCCTCGAAAGAACTTAACTGTTTTTGCGCCAAATAAAAACAGAGAAAGAAATATAATCTACTAAACTCCAGACTGTTTTTTGTTGTCAAGAACTACATTATTCTCATTCTCACTAACTAAACTTGATGGCCGACGCATTGACAGTTAACAGTCAATTACCTACATGTGGGGTAAATGTACCGGTTGTAGTCTGCATTCTAAACTTCTTTAAAAAATGCCTATGTAAATCTTATTGCGGTTAACAGCGTGTAAATGTGGTGGCTAATCTATCACCATACAATTAGCCTGCGTCTAGACACACACGTACCTTCGACTGCTTGAAAGATAAATAGTGGCTGACAGCTAACTGACCAAGCGCCTGCTTGATACTGATAACACTATCTGACAAATTACAGTTTACATTGTAGATACATTGCACACCGTATTTCGTACTTGTTATTTACTTAACGAATGAACCGTAGTTTCTTTCTGACAAAAACAAGTTTTATTTCTTAATAGCTACACTTAATCATTTCGTCGAAAGTGTGAAGTTACATTTAGTTATTTGAACGAAAATAAAAACTAGAACACTTTGCCAAAATTCCACTGCTTATTATGGTTAAAACAGCTATTACCCAGGCAATTACTTGGATACTAATCCATAATTTTCCACTTAACAACTTAGTAATGACATAAATAATTGCAGTTCTTCCATCTGTTAAGGTGACCTTCCATGGGTTCAACCCTTAATTGCGCGATAAAGGTATCGGAGCATGTCCTATAAATTACAGGTGTAATTATGTTAATATTGTCACTATGGCCGTGGTTTTGCTGGCCGTCAATCGTGGGTCACGCTCGACGACTCGACGCTCACCCGAAGCTGCTCGTCATTGGATGGCACGCCTCATAAACGAGACACCTTCCATGACCGTATGTATTAAGTCCAGGAATGTATTAGTGCTAATAGGAAATTATTGGATGGAGTTTGGATTGTGATAGTGATTAAGTTGGGACTAATAAAGCTGTTGGATTAATTGGTTTTCTGCATCCTGTTTCGTTACTCTTTGGCAAGGACCGACTAGAATTTAGATAGATCAACCGAATCGTGACTATTCATCTTGAGTCAGAATCCGTAGTCGACGATAAAGCTCTTCCTGTTTCCGGTGACATTTCAGGATTCACCCATATCTTGCAAGAGCTCTGTCTTGCTAATGCAATGAATCAAATATGGAAATGCCGACACCAAATTAATCAAGCATTTATTTCTACCTTAACATTAACAGGCGCTTTTGAATTGTCAAAAAGTTAGCAAGAAAGAAGACGAAGAAGCTAATTGCACATTCCAAAGCATAGATCTTCAGGCAAATAACATAATAGAATAATATATATTCATGTAATGGGAGTTGAACGTAATCCTTAACTTCAAGTCACTGTTATTTTAAGATTAGTTCTAAGTACTAAAATACTCGTATTCAGCAGCATCCGGTTGGACTTGAATCCGACTCCAGTGCAGTTAAGAAAAAGCTATGCAGATTAATTGGTTCGAGGTAAAACTTTGAGTTTTGCTAGATCCTGCTTACTCCTTATCTGCCTAGCCTTTTCCCAACTAGATTGGAGTCGGCTCCCAGTCAAACTGAATTCAGCTGAATAGGTACCAGTATTTTCGTGGTGCGGCTGCCTACAAGACTGGTGTCAGATTTTTTGGCTTGTGACAAACCGTAACGACTGCCAAAGATCTCCAAATGACAGTCGGGACAAACCGCTTAACGTGCTTTCCGAGGCACGGACGAGTCTCGGTATATTAAGATGGTCACCCATCCAAAGATCGACCTCGGCAAGCGTTGATTGACCTTGACCTTGAAGATCGGCCCGTGCGGCTGTTATAATTTAGCCACGAGCTCTTGATCTAGATCCTACTTATATAAAAACATATCTGTTGAAATATCGACCGATCGTGTTGCTTTTCTAACTTTCAGGAATCAATCCCGATATTGCCTACAGCATCTAATTCCCAGCAGCTTTAAAGCACAATTTCTTCAACCGCCAAAAAGTTTCGCACACAAAAATTTCGCGAGTCCAATTTCGTAATGTTTTCGCGACTATTTATTCCTGTCACCCGATGGTGCACGTGTCTTGAGGCACGTAGGCCATTACTTCAAGTTTAGCTACTACTCGCCTGGGCCATCCCACTAGAATACTTACCTACAAGGAAATGTAAATTCGCTTTCCGATTTCGTACTACTAAACTTTATAATGAATCACTGGTTTGGTATGCTGAGGATAATGATGTAAGCAAATCATAATTTGATAACATGGTTTAACCCCGAAAGAACTTGAGGGGTTAACAGGAAAGAAGCCTGAAAAATGTTTTGCAATGAGTTTTATAAGTTATTAGAACTTATTGGCATATTTATCCGGCCTGGCCTTTTCCAAACTATGATGGGATTAGCTTCCTGTCTAATCGGATGCAGCAGAACCAGTAACTGCCAACCAGTAATCCTCAACAACCCAGTAACGATACCCCTTGACGTGATTGGTGTCCGATTTCTTGGTTTCTGGGTATCCGTAAGGACTTTCAACAGTAAAGGACCAGCTTATCGTGCTCTCCGAGGTACGGAGCAATCTCCGTATATTAAGATGGTCATCCATTCTCGGGCCGACCTCGGCATGCATTGCTTAACGTTGTACTTACATCGATCCGTGTGGCTACTACTATTTAACTCGTTACTAATTGGTTTAGTTAGTGGTAAAGGCCAAGCCTTTGGCTTTTTACCCACAGCGTCTTCATAAATCTTGCCTCCCCAATTATTCACTCCGTTTTATTGGGAAATGAAGCAACCACCTTGACTTCAGATAAATCTTTAAAATAATCAGCCAAAGCATCCAAACATTCCAAATCAGGTCATCAAAACACAAAATGACGTTTACCAAACACACGTAACGCGACAATTATTTCAAAATAAAGCAGAGGGCACACACACATCACCGTGTCCGACACGCGCGGCCCAACGCGAACGTTTTTTCATCAATTTGTCCAACGCATTGATATGCGAAATGTAGTCGCGAATCGCACGTTGCATACATACGATTAAAAAATCGCCGCGGTAGGTGACCGGTGCGTACTCGGCTTTAATTTAATAGATTTAGAGCCACAGCCCGACTCCTAATTGTCTAATTTGAAGCGAAAACAAGGTATGGTTGACGGGCGAATATATTACAGTGGTATGCAGAAGGACTTTCTTTTGGTGCGATATCAATGGTGGCCGGGAATATCAAACAGTAGTAGTAGGTCCTCCTGACATTGATACTGATTAGGCAAGATTTGATGAATTAGGTCTTGGCATAGTTTAGTTGCAACCCTTGGGCAAGACTTGTAATCACCGAACTGTGATACTACCTAGTCTGTTGTACTGGCATCCAACAAGTATTCAACTAAGTACATCAGTTAAGCAAGTCTGCAAGTACCTACCTAATAACAAAACATATAACTCTATGCTGGGACATTCATGTTTCAGTTTACCTCAAACCATTTAGCTGTGCATCACAATTAATCCTGCTGAAACTAGAAATGAGTCTAGCTAGACATCGAGTTGTTGTTTGTTTTCAGACTGAAAGCTCCTCCTGTCCACTGGACCAATTCTACCAATTTTTTAGCAACGTTCCATTCGCATCTCAATCGCAATCTGTCAAAAATGTAGGGAAATTGAGCGAATGTGAACGTTGCTTAAAATTAGCAGAATTGCCCCTCAGGTCTACCAGTCAATGACATTTCCATTCACATCCAGGTTTCAACTAACATTGCGTCACTTCAAAAAATAGAACCATACATTGTCAACATTTTTAAATTATTCAAACATTTAAGGGCAAAAAGTAATCAAGACACTATTGTTTAGCCGGCCTTGTGTCTAGGTGCAGCATTACTATTCGTAGACCGACGACCATAAAGCTGAAGGTATGTAGGCAAGGTATGTGGGTGGCCTATGCTAAACCGTCGATACTGCCGAACGTCGGCGAACGGCTGCGGAATACCTATCATGGCCAGGACCACTGGAGGTCTGATAAAGAAAAGTTTGATGCGGATGTATTGTTTTGGTTTGAAAGAATTAGGCCGGAATAACGGTATGTCGGTTCTTTTGATTTTCTTTGTGGCCTTAAAGTCAACGGAGCCGGCGCCGCCGCCTTTCTATTTTGGATAATTTATTAGTGTCAAGTGACAGATTAGTTCATCACGTTTATGCTTACATATATTTACAGCTATGAAAGCATAAATCAGTTGGGAGCCGATGTCATAATTTTTCAACTGTCAGTACGCTACGAGGACCCCACGCCACCTGCATAGCAAATGCAAGTCCCTAATTAGTTTTATGAGCCCTGTAAACAACTCGAGATATCAATCAAAATACCCAACACACGTACTCAAAATGACCGAGTGATTATAACGACATTGATAACTTTTCTTCAACTTTGTACGAATGCATTTTTCACGTCACTACGAACTAGGAAAAGCGTCCAATTTTTCGCAATTCATCATGACGAGCAATTCAAAATACGCAAATAAAACTAAACAAACCATGTTCTCGCGGCACTAAAATAAAGACAAAAGACGACACCAATAAATTGTCGCTGAAAAGTAACCAAAGCATTATACAGTTGCATAACAGTACAGTAACAGTAAATAAAAAGAGGAAAAAGGAGCAAAACAGTGCACGAAACTGTGCGCTTTTAAATACGGACGACGTTGAGCGCGGGTAAGGCAAAGACATTATGTTCACTAAACAAGTAGTAAAAGTCACTACTTGAGCGTTTTTATGGCACTCATAAATGTCAGATTGTGCGCCGGGGGTTTAGCAGGCCGGCCCGTGCGCGGGACCGTCCCGAACTACTGAATAAGGCATCCGATTTTACGAACCCGACCACCGATACTTAATTGATTCTGTTCATTTCTCAATTTGTGTGTTTTTTTAATGTTTTCGTTTACACTCGCTTGACGTTTACGACTGTCATTCGTTGTATAATAAAGCGGTTTCTTTTCCTTTTTCAGGTAACCATTTCTGCTGCTTAACAGTCCATAAACAATAAGGCGTCATTAAATGGTAAGTTGACGGACGGCTGCGAGAATGTTTAGGTGCCGCGTGAATGACGAGCGAGCACAGAACAGAACGAGATCGCGCCGCCTCGTGATATTTAGCACAAAAGTTCACATAACAAGAGTTGCTACTGTAAAAGGAAACTTTATAGCCGTAGACAGACGTGAGAATAGGTCGCGTTTCTCAGCAACGGGCCCCTATGCAAATTATTGCATCATTAAACACCTCGTTGCGAGCTTTCGTGTTAGATTGACGTTTGCTACACCAGCCAGTTGTCTCAAGCTTAAACACGATTTGTAAGACCGGATGCGTTTGACTGGCGTTAGTTTGTTCAATTATTGTTAAGAAAACGCGTTGTTCTAGCTGCGATTGACGGATCTAGATAACGCGTTATATATGTTTGGATATTTTGCCGGCCATTTGAGAGTGAGCATGCAAATTAAATCGCCGTAATATTATGATGATGAAGGCGACACACCCATCTTGTTGGGTCAAGTCTTAATCATCCGTTGCTAAGGAACTATAAATTGTATGCTTTATTGCGACAACACGTTGACAGACGTCATTTGCAGCTGAATTATTTTAAAGAGCTGCTTTAAATTAAAACGTTTGAGATAAAACGCTAAATGGCCAGTGTTTCAATATTCTGGTATGAAAATGTTGACAGCATCCGTCTACGAGCAGCGTATTTGCATAGTACGTGTTTACGACCAACTAGGGTTATCACCGTACTAAAGAACTTTTTTACTGTAAACCATTTTGCTACTGAACTCGTAAAATGTATATCTCGATGAAGGCATAAGTGTGGAAACGCGAATAAAATCTCGAAATAACGGGGCCGTTCTAGTCACGACTTTACGAGTAATGCTTTCGGTTTTCTGGACTTTTTGGGTCTAGAATAACACGGCTATAAAATTGAAGTATCGGAAGATTATTTAATCTTCTTATCACTTCTTTGACATCAATTTTTTTAAGGCGATAACAGTTCGTAGCTAGTTACGTTTGCGTTCAGTTATTTCAGCATACGCTATGTGCCATTTTTTTAAATTATTTATATGCATTCGTTTGACCACCGTTTGACTACTTTATCTCACCTGGTGGTAAGCGATGACGCTTGCCTAGAAGCCTAGAAGTAACTTTTCGTACTTATTTCATGTCGTGTTGAATTCGTATTCGTATCAAACTACGAGTAGGTATGTGTGATCGCTTGCTCTTTAAAATTTCTTGGAACACGTTCTCCGGCCAGGAAGTCTCACCTAGAACGAAAAAATGACAGCAATTTTTATCGTCTCACAAATTAGGAACTCAATTATCCCGTCACTTAAGAATGCCATTTATTATGAGTCCTCTCCATTAGCTGGCAGCCCTACTGCCATATCCTAGGCAGTACACCTGCTAGCGGCCAGTGGACATGTGTATGGTGGGACGCTGACTTTTATTGACGCGGCCGTGTTTATTACTCGCTCCGGCCTTCTTGGGGCGAGCCTGGCGACAGTTTCGCCTCTCGGTGTACCGGGGTTGAAGGATAACAACGGCGCGACTGATTTTTTGCGTAGGTTATATTATTTTTGTGTTATCTAGTTTTTGGGAATTATGGTCAAGGGTGAGTCTCCCTTAGTCTGGTACGAATCTCTATTCTGTACAAAAAACATTTTTAGTAGTTTAATATTTAAAGCGTTGTCGCCACTATTGATAAGTTCAAAGACGAAAAATAATATTTATTGGTTTCGATCATAACCCTGTTCTCTTTTACTATTAAAAGAGAACAGGGTTATGATGATGATGATAAAAGACGGACCAATTTATTATTCCATTTAGCGTCCATCAGAAAAATAAATAATATCATGTTTCAGTTGAGTGAACTCTTAACTGTTTAATAATGCGCATAATAAACAAGAAAATGCAAGCAAAAACTTTAATTTAACTTAATAAGAATAAAATAAAAAGCGTTGACGAATCAATTTAAGTTCCCGCTTCCGCCTATAACTTGGGTCATTTTGCAAAACTTCGTTTTATAGCTTTTGAATTACGTATGTTAAATAGAAATGAGGCATGGGAATATTCTACTTAGTCGCTTAGCGGGCCCGATGCAAAGGAATTTGATTGGAATTGAATTGAATTTGTTTTGCATTAATTTCACTGTGCGGTCTTAGTTTACTACATCAATAAAATATTTTATTTTATTTCTTTTCTCTATTTTTTATGCCAAAATCGTAAAACCTTTTATTACTATTCAATTAAGAGTAGGCGTGTTAGTAAAACTCGGCTTTATAGTCGGTTAATGGCACATCAGCATATAAAGATTACGAGTTGTTTCTTTCATTTTTACTTTCTTTTGGTACTTAAATGTATAGCTTGTGTGTCTACTTCATAGTTTTCTCCTTTTATGGAAACGACATAAAGTTCTGCCAGTAAGTACTGGCTTTTTATTGTTTGTTCATGATGATAACTTCTGGATAAGGTCCACCAACTTTACGTAGATAGAAGAGTGTCTGCCATAGTTGGTGCAGCAATCTTCTTTGCTCTGGTTTATCTCTAAATGTTTAATGTCACCGGAATTGCAAACGTCGTAAGATTGTAAAATATCGCGTTAAATTGTAAACTATTTTTTTTTAGTAAGACACGGATAATTATATTGGAAATAATATAATTATCAGTGTACGGATAAATAAAGGATATTTTATAAAAAAAAACGTAATAATACAATTTATATCGAAAAATTATAATCTAATCAAAACTTATTACAATCTTACGGAGTCTGCAATTTCACGGTGATATTTGTATCGCTTAATGTTTTTAAGAGTTTTAGTTTTTAGTTTTTAAGAGAGTTAGTAAGAGAGAATTAACTATTCATGTTTATCTCCAAAGTGTGTCTGTTTATCTGTCTTCCTGTCTTTTTCGTTCTTCTATAATTCTTCGCGAAGGATGAAAGTGAAACTTGCCCCACAATAGCGTCTCCGTCTTCTAACCATTATTAACGTTTTAGAAATTCCAAAAAAAGGATTCATTCAAAACCTGTCGATTTTGAACGCAACCCTTTCATAAAGCTAATCATTCTACCATAAAATAGGTGCGTATACGTTGAAAGCACCAATCGTAATGGCGCGAGAGGGCATGTCCGCGATCGTAGCGCCACGATAGCATTGTGCGGTGTGGTGCGCAAGAGTCGATCGCGACGCCGATTGCGAACGCCTGTCGCTTACGTGTCGCCTCCCGCCCGTATCACAGACCGCATCGCACGCAAATTATAATCGATACCATTATTGTAATATCCGAGTGTAACATTCACACCACTATTGTTCCTTTTCTTTGGCGTAGTCTTAGCTCTTTGTTCGCGGCCGTCTGATGCTGTTACAGATCTATCTAAAAAGTCGAGTAACAGATACATTGTTCAATTATAGCTTTCAACTGTGTAATAGCAGCTAATTAACACGTGATTTATGAACACCTCTCAAATGTATTATTAATAAGATTCTTCGAACAGTCTCTCGTTTGAACTTTTTTGCGTGTGTCGGTGTGTAAATTTTCTTTTTATTTTTTTCAACTGTCGTTTTTGGGTCAGGAATGAAGAGTTATTCATAATTTTCATTCATGTGATAATTAAAAGCAAAGAGTGCAGTGTTTTGTCGTGTTTTCGTGTAGTATTTAAGTTTATTATCTTGTTTAATGATTTCGTGTGATCATTAACAAGGAGTTCTGACAGACCGCGTGCCGTATCGGTCGAGATGTCCAATTTAAGTACCGACAAGGGGACACGTAGTCAACAACTGACAACGATGGTAAAAAGTTCATTTTGTTCCCCAGTGTTTATTTCGATTCCAACTGTCCTTTCTGGTTTCACACTCTTACCAAATAATGTACCGAATGTCCGTTTAATCGGTACATTTTCTCGTTCCGCACGAGTTATGACTTGCGATGATTATTTTTTTTAATAGTAATGAGCTGTCAACTGTTATAGTCATTACGACTTTTCGATTGTGTAATTGGATAATTTATTCGATCTTTATCTTTTCAATTAGCGTCGTGTCCAATGATGTGAAGTTTTAATATTCATCTGACAAATTGTTGCCATTCATTTTTAATCAGTTTTTTTGTTATTTATTTGCTTTAACATTGTATGCATCGTGAACAAGCGTGACTAGTGTACGACTTTATTATTTGCACATACTTATTTATAGGTGCTAATTGTTATATCAGGCTTGTTTTAGATATTCTTATTGATTATTGTGAATTAATTGAGTTAACTCATAACATTTCTCTACTACACCTGGAGAGCATATTTTTTTTTTTTACTTTGATAGGATCATAATTCATCAGACCCTTCTACGTCAACTTTGTTTTGCATTTTCTACTCAGGTATTTGTAAATTTATCTACCTAAGTCAAATGAAGAAAGTAGAGATTTTATCACCGTTATGTTTCTGAACTGAGAATTTGAAATTTTGAACTTTTCTTCCATGCCTAAGTTTCCGATACTGAAGTTTAAACAATGAAGACCACTATAAAAAGAAAATGTTAGAATCACTGCATCATTTAAAATGAACAAATGCTCTTCACTATTATGAATGATCCTTGTGCTCCTGATTATTTAAAACAATATTTTAAAGTGTTGGGCAGTTCTCACAGTCTTAACCTTCGAGCATCCAAAAACTTACTACTTCATATTCCTTCTCACCGCACCGGGTTTACGTCTAATTTCTACGCTATCTCAACCATTAAAATCTGGAATATGCTACCCCTTGACATCAAGAAGGCTGAGTCCAAGTTTCCCTTTAAGCGTAAAATCCGAAAACACTACTTAAAGGCCTGTCATTCTTAGTTTGGTCTTCGTCATAATTATTATGAGTTCTCTCAATCAGAAAGCTTATTATATAACGTCATATTTATTAGTTCAATATTTTAGCATATATATGTATTTTATTAGTATTATGTATTTTTTTATTATTTATTTATTTATTATTTCCAAAATAAAATTATATTTCAAAATTTTAAAAATTTGGGTCAAAAATGTAGTCTTTTTGACCCAAAGGTTGACTGGTAGAGAATGCCTTGTTGCATTAAGTCCGCCCAAGTACCACTATTTTACATAGAGTTTAATAAATAAATAAACCAATAGACCCTAACTCCACTAAACAACAATGCAAACTGCAACAGCTTATTGGCGCTCAAACTCCAATCCAGCCAGCAACAACGAACAACCATGCATTAATAAAAACAGATAAAATCCTCCTTTTTTATCCAGACACGGAGTTTGGGCGTGTCCATGGTGGCAGTGTCCTCATAAATCACAGCACTTACCAACATTGTTTCATCTCATAAATGCGATACAGGGCTGTCTTTATTTGCAGCCGGCCGATAACAGGGAAGATCTCAATTCACTTGCATGCAATCTTGAGTGAGGTGTATTGTGCGATATGAAGGTGAAAGGTTTCTGTTCTGAGTTTTCATACTGGGTTCTTTGTGTCTGAAGTTTATTTTTTAAATTAGTGATCTGGTTTTGCAATTATGTAATACTAGCTTTAGACCGCGGTTCCGCCCGCGTGGATTTCGGTTACCGCGTAAAAAAAGTAGCTTATTTCCTTCTCCATATCCCAGGCTATATATCTGTCAAATTTCAAGACGATCCGTTCAGCCGTTTTAGCGTGTAAGCTTAATATATAGACAGAGTTACTTCCGCATTTATAACATTATTAGTAGGGATTACTAGCTTTTTGCCCGCGGCTTCACTAACGGTGAAATAGATTCTCGCAAAATACAAGTAGCTTAATAATATACCGGTTCCAAGGTCCCATCTTTCTGTTTTTTTATTTTTTTTTATTGAGTAATGTACTTGCTTTTGACCTTAATCACGCCTGATGGAAAGCGATGGATGAGGTTAATGATGAGCGAACGTGCCCAGAAGATGCCTGTTCACTCTTGCTTTGAAGGCAGACGGGTTAAATGTGGAAGGGAACACAGACGCTGGCAGAGAGTTCCACACTTTGGCTGTGCGCATAATAAATGTGGAGGAGAAGCGCTGAGAACGACTAGTCGGGATATCGACCAAGTGCGTATGGTACCCAGCAGTACGTCTGGTATTCCGGTGGCAAAAGGGTGATGGTGGGATCAGATCGTGGAGTTCCTTCGCACACTCTCCGAAGAACAGTCTGTAGAAGACCGACAGGCAAGCAACACTACGCCGATGAGCCAAGCTGTGAAGCTTAGCCACCAGCGACTCGTCGCCTATAAGCCTTTTTGCTCTGCGTTCCACCGAGTCCAATGCAGCAAGCTGATATTTTGCTGAGTAATCCCATAAGTGGCTGCAATACTCCTTACGGGAACGGACTTGTGCTTTGTACATACTTAGAAGCTGTCCAGATGTGAAGTATCGCCTGACTCTATTTAGGATGCTCAGCTTCTTGGCTGCAGTCTGTGCTTGTGATTAGACGTCAGTTCCATGCCCAAAAGCTCCAAGCGATCGATAACCGGTACAGACGCACCTCGAAGAGAGTAGAAGACAACTGAAACGGACTCCTTTTGGTGAAAGGCACGCCTGTGTTTAGAGTTGTTTTAGAGTAACTGTTTCCTCTCTGCTGGCACCTGCACTGGACAGGTATCTTTCTGAGACTGTGCTGTCATCTGTGTACCCGATTACACCTAGTTGCAGCAGGTCGTTGATGTGCAGCAGAAATAGACTCGCAGAAAGAACAGACCCCTTAAGAACACCGGCATCAATAGCCATATGATCTAATAAGCAGCTATCAATGACTACTTTAATCGAACGCTCACTGAGGAAGTCGGAAATCCAGTTGCAAAAATCAGCAGGGATGCCTTAGCAGTAAAGTATTACCTTCACCAAAGTTCTTGAAATTATGAGATAATATTAGGAAATTGCCCTTCCGTAAGTAGCGCTTCGCATTCGGTCAAGAAACTCATTAATAGTTAGTTAACTCTCCAACAGCTGAAGAAACAGGTGAAAGTCCTATGCAAAACAGGGTCACTATGCTAAGGCATCACGCGAGACACAACAGCTGTTACGTAAAACAGCGTATAACGGCTCTAAAGCTATAAATTGACGCAATATAAGGTCAGGGTCCCCATATAAACGTTCAGTGTTCGACGTTGGATGCACTACTCCACAGAGTGGTCATTCGTTTCAAATAAATTACCATGTAATGGCGCGTTAATTTGCATACTCTACTCGACGGTACATTTGTCTCTGCAATCTAAACACAACCTTATTTCTAAACACTAAGTCACATTGTCCTTCACACAGGCGTTTTCATTCAAAAGCTTTGGCGATGGTGCTGCCACAGCGGCAAAGCTCGGAACTACGAGCTTTTACAAAAGTTCATGCGCCATCCCAGAGGTGGCGCTACGATCGCGGGGTAAAATGGTTCCAGTTTCATCCGCTGTTGGGTAGCTGCGGGGGTTGAAATTGTCCGTGTTTGAAGCTAGAGGGTGGTTTTGTCGCACCTAAACGTTACGGGGTTGAACGTATAGATGGCGCTACACCGGGTCGTGGGAACTCAGTGAACTTTTAGGAGCTTTCGTTACCACGTGCGAACAAGTTGGCAAGATGAATGAATTCGTATGTTTGATTGGTTAAACTAACACTTCGGTACTAAATGTATTTGGTTTGTAACGGCCCTTCAATAAATTCTTGATCAATTCAATTATAGGTTTTGAACATTATTTTGATGTTTAAGCTTTTAACTTAGGTACTTACATTAGTTTTTATTTCGTTGTTAAAGCAAGTTGGTAAAGCAAGCAACTCATTATTAGATTAAATTTAATCAAGAAGAAAAGTAGGCGAAAATATCTACATAAGCCTAATTTGTGAAATTTTTAATTATTAAACTACTTATTCAGTTGAATTGTAATCCTATTACTTCAAACAGTTTTGTTTACACACAACCATTGTCACACCATTCAATGAAGACACTACGAAAGAGGAAGCAAAAACTTTTTCAAAAGCCTCTTTATTTTCAAACAATGTAAAAAGTGAAAGTGCGAATCGCCATTTAAAATCGCAAATTATAATTCGCACAAAAGTACCTGCTTCTGTGAATATTGTTCTCAATTGCATAAGTGAAGTTGACAATTGAAGTCGTAAATCTTACGTTTGACCCAATTCAAGACTTCTTTTGTTAGGATTTGGTTTCTTCAATTGTTTTGACTTACCTGTTGTTGGGAACTGTTGAGGTCTTTGACGCTGTTGTGCAATTGACTTGACTTCCTTGTGTAAGTATTGTTTGAGTACTTACCTGAAGATTTTAGCACGGATCAGCTTTATGAAATATACAACATGTATGAATATTGCCTTTTTAACCGACTTCAAAAAGGAGGAGGTTATCAATTCAGATGTTTATATTTTTTTATGTACCTATGTTTGGGCATAACTCCGTCATAATAATATAGTTCAACAACATTTAAATTTCGTAAAGACCTGATAAAAAACTAAAGAAGATAGACAGCTAAATGGATGTTGACTGTTTGAGATATTTTGGTTTAGCACTAAAAAGTGAAAAATAAAAACCGCTACAAAGTACAAAATAACTTTCATTACAGAAGTCGATGTCAGAAAAAAAAAAAAACAACACGAGCAACACCGACTTCCAAAACCAAAGTTATTTAGTACTTTGCAGTGGTTTTTACTAAGACTTGGAAGTCGGTTGTATTTTTTTGTAAAAAGCTTCTTTGAGGACACAAAGTAGCTTAAGGTACTTTCAACCGCTGCGGCCCCGACATGTGAAAATTCCCAAAAAAAAAATAATCTTATGGAATAGGTAAATAAACATTAAATTCGCGATTAATTCGCGACACACCAGTGTGTCGCCGGGGCCGGAGCGATTACTTTTATAAGTTTTAAATAAAGGATATTTGAATTTGAACTCACTCAGCAATAGTGCATCAGTATTCATATTTTCATTACTGGATCAGCTCCTCCAAAGAAATCCCTCATAGAAACAAGAACATAGTCAAAGTATTATTACGGTTTTGTGGGGCTTAGTTTATAAGTTACATATATTATGTAAATATAAATAAATAATAGTAACACAACACGATTCAACATTCGATTTTTGGCCTCTGTAAGCTTTAGCGAAGCATTACTGTTCTGAAATATCATTATGCATAAATCTTTTGCTCAGCTCATTGCGTTAAGGGATTAAGTCTTAGGCTGAAAGAAACCCGTTTCAGTATTTGGATACTGGGACATGCGATCATTACATTCTTCTATTTTTGAAGACACGCATGGACTATAAGAACAATGAAGGGCACTCCACTTCTGGAAATGGACTTCTTTTATTTTCTTCCAAGCGTTGCTAATGTTTAATGTTGTTACAATAGATACTTAGAAAGTTGAAATGGAAACTTCTTTACTCGAATTTCCAAGTTAGCACTAACTAACTGATAATCATTCTAAAATCTTCCACCCTCCGAAATGGCCGCAGCCGAGAAATTTAGATGTCTCATGCACTAAGCAAACACATATGATTTATATACAAACACGGGTCCGATGACGTTTCCACGCCATAAATCGCAGCCCTCAAGGCGAGCGGACATATCGGGTGCTTTATGAAGAGCACAGAGTCGACGACAGCACGGATACGACCAGGCGACCAGCGTACCTAGCCGGGTATAAATTGGTACACGCGCCGGTCACAGGCCGGTACACCCGGGTACGCCAGGGTATAAATCTGGCGCATCCGGCCGGCTACCGCGCCGGTAGTGGCGACGATTATTCACCCAATATCGAGTTTTGGCTTCACTAGCTAGCTTTCTAATCTTCGCTTTCGTCGAACTGGATTTATGTCGGACGCTATAAACGTTTTCTGTATTTTTAAGGCTCATCCCAACCCACATTTCGATTTCAGTTTCTCCCGTTAAACCTCATGAAATACGACTGAATCATTTTCACGTGACAGCGTCCCTAATTCAGTGTGTTCATCCATTAATTTCCATTACGAAACAAGAAAAAGTTAGTTTAATTTCTCGTAGTTGTCCCTCGTGACTTTGATAACATTTAGCTTAGTTACTGTTATAACAAAGAAAATGCCGAACAACTTTCGCTGCTGAGAAAACCTACCAAATTATGACGTAACTACTAAAAGCTTTGGCATCGACTTCTAGAGCGGAGCCCTAAATCAACGTCTATACTCATTAGGGCGCGTTCGGGAATCCTCGGAGTAAACAACACGCTGCCCTTCGACTGTCGCTCGTCTAGACGTGACCCAGCTCACCTAGCTTTGCCTTTTTTCCAGCGGCCAAATCCCCGAATCACACACGGCTAATACGCGAACGTTCGCTATAAATCAACTCGCCATTTTTGTTTTCAACGCACCGATAACTCTTTTGTCATAGGGTGATGTAGTAGTACGAGTAGGTAGGGGTCCGATGGAGTTATTTATATTGTCGTATTTTCCTTGGTGGAAGAAAATTTCCTTTCTGTTTGCTTCATGGGTCAGTGATCAGATTCGTTCGGCGGTGCCTGCTGCTGACGGCCGCATCTAACAAGCATAAGGATGTAAGTGAAACTTCACGTAATTGTTGGAGCAATTAAATGAACATATTCGCTGTTATCCTAAGACATATCACGGCTTGAACAAAGCGCCGGAAAGTTACTTACCTGCTCATAATCTCCCTTACAACCAGTTATTATGAACGGTGTAGCATTATCAAAGTTAAAAACTGCAATTAATCTGTTAAATCGTTATTGAATTGTTGCAAGGAGGCAGTTATTGGAAATTACTGTATCATTAAGTTGGTGTGCAATTCAAATTATATTTACACAGGCTATCGAATGTGCTTATTATTAGTTCTACGATTGATTAGTTGATTGATTACCTAGTTATATTAACTGCATTCCATTTAAGATTGACTGGGTAAAAAGAGATAAAATCTAACTAAGTATTATTCAATTCAATAAAATTAAAAAAAATTGAATATGTTACTGCTGAAAAGTAAAAAAGAACATGTTAATAAATTATTATTTTCAAAATTGAATTTTAAACAAAAATAAAATCGGTTGTTGGCATTTTTGTACTGCTCCCTTCTACATCGGGAGCGTTAGCACCCCACGACTCCTAGTTTGCAGGCTCGCTCCCTATAAGGGAAATAATTGTTTATTTTCGACAGCCACGCACTTAAGTCCACTGTGAACTAACGACCATGTACAGCGGTCACCCTAAAATCGTGATAAACTTGATTAGGGAATTTCATGAATTTTGTTGTGTTTAGAATTTACACGTAAAACTTAAATTATGACTCAAGCTAATTTTTCAGATTTAGGTAGTGGAAACTCTGGATCTTAATCTTTTTATACTGAAATTAGTAATGAATGACATTGTAGACCAGCAGGATAAATACGACTTCTTCTAAAAAAAGTATTCTTTTCTGGCTTTTCCCTTGTATTTCCATCACCAATTGGATTCACTAAGTCTGCTTATAGCAATAAAAAACACGTCCACAGAAGCTTTCAAGTATTTGCTATCCTAGCTTGGATTGGTCGCTTCGATGTCCTCTTGCTGCATTCAACACCCTACTTCAATACCAAGCATTCCAGATTTAAAACAATCTTCCCGCTCAAATAAAATGCGTTTACATACCGAACGCAATCAACGGCAATGCTAAACTTTTTTTTGCACCATAGACAGTAGCGACATAAATAACAGGGACATAGCGGGAAGCATAGACTATACAATGGCAAATGTCGGAGCTCACTCGCGACCATTGTAGCGTGGCGCGGAGGCGTTACGAATCAATGGAGGGAATTATCGGCACAGCGACGTGAGTGGAGATGACGTACTTGGAAAAATATGGGAGCAATCATCTCGTTAGTCGGTTAGAATGATCGTGTATGTTGTAGATGAGGTTTCTTGTATTGTTTTAGTCTTTTTTAGGATAGGAGCAATCTTTTCTCGGTGTCTGAAGTGGATCCTACCTTACCGTAATATATCCACTCAGGCCGTGAACAGTCAAATCATACTGACAAGGCTTGAAGAGAAAATATCCAAAAAAGGTATGACCGATCTGGAGGTTATAGAGGGATGTTAAAGATGGCAATAAAAATATGTTGTTATGTTATGTTGTGTTGTGTTGTGTAACCAACGGACAGATCCTTTGCCTTCCAAGTCCACCTACCACTTACATAAACATACTATACCTACTCTTCCTTTATCAGATAGCTTCTGCCAGCGGCTTCAACCGCGTGAAAAATTACCCGGGTCAAAAAGTATCCCATGTCCTATTCCATTACATGGTCTACCCGTGTCCCAAGTATCATGCAAATCCGTTCAGCCGTTACGACGTTAAATGGTAAAAAACTAACAGAAAGACGTAATGGTATGGATGGTAGGAGTATCACAATCTAAAAGGGCGTTTGCGAGGTGAGGTCGAAGTTGCAGAACCTGAAATCGAAAATTATGGACAGTTAAATATATTTATTTTAGTTTCTAGGGTTCCGTACCTCAGTCGTCAAAAACGGAACCCTTGTAAGATCACTCTTGTCCTTTTGTCCTTCTGTCTGTCCAGGTCCATTTTCTTAGGAATGCGTGAAGGAATCAAGCTGAGATTAATAGTCAACGCAACCTAAGGCCGTTTATGTTCCTTTTATGGTGCATATTTTGACGCTCGCAAGGGAATAAAAATCTATAAGGTACTTTCCATTGACCTAGAGTCATAAAGTTTGAAAGAAGGTAGATGCTGCAGTACAAGTACAGAAAAAGTCTGAAAATTGGGAATTTGGTTTTGCGATTACAAACTTATATTTTGACCGTGACGTAACATTGATATATGGAAGAACCTTTTTTCTACAACATAGTAAAATAATTTTAATGATTAGGTATAAACTTATTTACAATATAATACTAATTTAACTATGTACACTTAAAATAAAATACAAAAGGAAAACTCCTAACTAAAAGGCGTCAAAAAATTCATCCTGTCGACTGGAAGTGAGCCCAAATGACTGGCGGCATTGCCACGTTGTATGGCAATGCTTATCCTCTGTCCGAAGTAATAGCCAGCCCTTGGGTCACGCGAAGTGTCAACTAAGCGTTTACAAAGTTCTTTAAATAACGCATGAGCACTCGGACCCCACGGTCCAAGAGTTTCAACCCCAAACGGCTCGAAAATATAATTGCCAACTAGGTTATTGTATTTCCGCCGTTTGAGGTTCTCAGCAGCCGCAGCGGCAGCACCAGCACAGCACGACGAGCTAGGAAGATGGGATGGCGCAAGAGTATCGACACAAGTAGCGTCCCACACTAAAGGCCTACATCTTCTATGAAAATAAAGACATACCGTCCGGTCGCTTGCCATCGTCGCGTGCCAGGCCACTGGGTTCTAGTACGGCTGGAACGCCGACGGCAACAAGAGCACGTCGGATAATGTCGTTGATGTTAGCGTGCCGCGCTATGCGACCAGCACTTCGCCTGCGTGATAGGCCGTGGTGCCCGAGACTGTTGACAGCTTCGCCGCAGTGGCAGCGATGAGGGGAACAACACGATGCGCCTAAGCGAAGGGATGCAGCGAGGCAGAAAGTCGTATCGTCTAACAAGGTGCCTATGTTCGACAACGGTAGTGCGTGAAGCCAGAGGCCCGACTCCCACTCACCCGCAGCCAGCAGGCGCGCACGCTCCGCAGAAGTAGCAGAAGTGGCAATTAGGTTCTTCTGAATTTCTCTGCAGAGCGGTTCATCCCACCGTCTCTGGTATGATGGGTTGTCGGGTGGATTTTCATTCGGGCAAGCGAGTCTCCAGGCATTCATAGCCTCGGTGAAGCACGGCACATCAAAATTAATCAGTGTGGAAGCTAGGATATTCCTGATTAATTTATCAGTGCCATGAACCGAGGATATAAAAGCCGGTAAACTAATACTGGTAATTTTGCGAACGCCAAGGCCTCCCATACGGATGGGAAGGGTAGCTTGAGCCCAAGCTCGGTCGTCCATGGCCACATTTAAAATTGAAGAAAGTGTATCCTTGATAATTTGGTCCATTTTTTCCAAAAGATGAGGGTGCTTCCATAGATGGGAAGCTCGAAGGAAATATGTTAATTTAGGGCCGAAACACCAGTAACGAATTATGGTTATGGCCAAATGCATGTTAATTTGGAACAATCTTTCCGAAACGTCATTGAAATTTTGAACTTTTTCTTCGACAAAATTGGAAAAGGAATTTTCAAAGATTGGCGACCCAAGAAGGCGGAAGAGAGCTTTTGTCCAAAATTTTGATTTCAGGAGCTATTGCGTTAAATTTTGAAAGTGTGAGTTGTCGGTCAGTACTGTCAGATAAAAATAATTCGCATTTGGATAAGTTCAGATCAAGGCCTATGGTGTGAAGTTGAGTTTTAAAAAATTAAAGATCATTTAATACCGAATTTACATCGCCTCCAAGGGTTCCGTCATCAAGATACCAAACATTAAATTTAGAATTTAGTTGTCGAATAATTGGGTGAATAGCTAAACTAAAGATCATTCCGAGATTACCAAAAGATTGTTCCGATATAGTAATTTAGATGATTGCCTATAGCATTGCCAAAGAAAACTGAAAATTTGAGGTATTTCTTTTTTAGTTTCTGCCAGCAAGGTGTCCCTATTTACAGAATTAAATGCGTTTTTGATGTCAACCTTCAGGATGATCTCTCCTTTGCCAGAATTTAAGTAGGTCGACAGTGCGTGTACGGCAGCCTCACAGCCCCCTTTGGAACCGTAACCCAACATAGTTAAGTTTGTACTTCAATCTTAAATGCTATATTTTTGTCATTGAAACTTCCGTTGGTAATGTATACTCGGAAAAAATCAAGACTCGATCGGAACTCTCGATGCGCGAGTCTGACTCACACTTATCCGGTTTTTTTTCCTTCATCATCTGTCTAGTTTTTCCAAAGTAGGAAAAACGGGTCGGCTTTTAATCAAGCCGGATTCAGCTGAATACCACTATTTTACGTGGAGCTGCCTATCGGACCTCCACAACCCAGTAATTGAAGAAGACTGTTGTGTTTTTCTACTCGATGTTTCATTTTGATTTTTACAAGTATTTGCTGTTTAATTAAATTATTGAAATATGGATAGAAATCTAAAATAATTAAATATTGAGGTACTTTATTATTATTATGAGCCTGTGCTGTCCCACTGCAGGGTAAAGGCCTCCCTTCCATCCTTTCATTTTCCCCGGTCTTCTACAATTTTGGGTTTGTCCTTTGAGTAGGAGTCCAGCTCTTCCCGCCATCTCTTTCTGCCCCGTTGTCGTTTCCTTGCGATTTGGATCCAATGTGCCCATTACGCCACAAAGAGTTAAAAAAGTTTCTAATGTGATCCATAACCATAGCTCGTTGGCAGACTCCAAGTGCGGACTTTTGGCGATTGGTGAGAGACCATTTTTGCGCTCCGTAAGTGGGAAGAATACACATGTCTATGAGCTTCCGTTTTAGTGAAAGAGGGAGAGGTGATTCCAAGTTCATTGTCTGTAGGTCCTCGATAAGAATAATTGTAATTTATAAGTTTATTTTGCTTATTGTTGCAATAATTGAGTTTTGACTAGCATTTTTAATAACTTGTGTTATGTTCATCATCATTATCCTATAAGCCGAAAGACGTCCACTGGTCCTGTGCGTTTCGCACCCATCGGCTACCCGGGAGCCTCACCAGGTTATCGGCCCACCTTGTAGGAGGCCTGTTTTGTTATCGTATTAAATTTGTGCGTCTTCTGAATGTTTGGTTTATAGAAGGCTGAAACTATTTTGAATATGCAGGTTAAATGACTCTTTATTAGTTACTAGTATTGCTTTGTATAAAATTTTATCGAATTCTGAACTAATTTGGTAAGGTTGACTTTCATGTCGAATCGCACATCAATACAGATAAGGCGGTAATCCGATCTGAATTTTATTGGAGACAGACATTCTCTCGTTTTTAGTGTGACCGTCTGGAGAAAATCATGTCCAACTTCGATGGAGCTTAGGTCGCTTAAGTTTTGGCTGAAGGCAAATTCTAAGAGGCGCTGGCTACGGTCGTTCCTTCCACCCCTGCCATAATGCCCTAAGATATGAGTATTGTCTGAAGATAGTTTGGGGCCAATTTTGAATTGAAGTTGCCAAAAACCAACGTCCAAGTTCCTCTGTTTTCATCACAAACTCTTCAATTTCATAATTGCTGTACGAAGATGTCGGGGCATAGACCTGGGCCTAAACCACCAACTCTTAAAGCAGTATTACTTCAATATTACTTCCAGTGGGAAAGAGACGGAGCTATACAGGACGTATAGCTCCGTCTCTTTCCCACTGGAAATAATATAAAAGTAATACTGCTTTAAGAGTTGGTGGTTAGGCCCCAGAATTATAATAAAGTGTTTTGTTCCAGCAATTCGAAACTTGAGCACGGCGATTCTATTAGAATAGGCAAGGAATTCCATTTCTGTTTAAAAGCTTCTCTGTTCCAAACTTAATATAAACGAACAGACAGACCTACATGCAAAGTCCTAATTATATTCGTCACGGCATCTCCATGGTCACTTCTATCCCAGATTAGTTCGTCCCACGCAGCGTATCGGTTGAAGAGGTAAATGAAATGCTATCCGGAGGGGAAAAGTTAAATTACTGAATTTGAGGGTCAAAGAAATAAGTCTTCCGTAGACAGACACGCCTATTGAGTTGTCTATTGATTTAAAATGTGTTGTTTTGTTTATGGTAACGTGTACATAGTGCCTTATATGCATGGTTGAAAGTGAAAATTTGGGAATAGCAAAGTGGTCTTCGTCTTAATGATGCTAGCTAAAGACATCCACTGACTGCTGTGCTTAAGGTTCCTGGACATTGCCACAAACATTAATTCTCATGAAATTATTATGTTTTTGTAAAACCAACAATATTAACTTACTCAAAGTTTTAATTTCATGCAGATTTTCAAGAATTTAACTTCAGATAGGGCCGATGTTGAAACATCGGCCATCACTTTGACTTTTAACAGAACAATTAAAATGGCGGCTTAATAGCTTTAGAAAATACCTACCTACTTGTTATAATAATATCAAAACACCATATTTATTCTTCAGGTAAGTTACCTGACTATTGAAAAACCCGCCCTTGGTCTTTTGTCTTTTAGACAATTTCTTTTGAGAAATAGGTACTCGTAATTATTACGTTATGAAAATATTTGCATTAAAAAAGCTTCGTTTTAAGTTGGTGCAATGTCTTCACTTCCCCATACCTACTTGTTAAAGATACTTAAACAATCATAACAGAACACCCTGCAAACAAAACTTATCTTTACTGCAATTGTTTTAAAATACATTTTCATATTTGGCTTTCCTTTTTTTTGGTTTGTCCGCACATAAGTGGTCAATTCTGAATTTATGGGAATCGAGCTTGCTAATCTCTTGGGGTTTCCCTGCTCTATTTCTAAATTGTTGTTGTAGTAAGGGCGGAATAAAATTAGTATTTCCCTGTCTCATTATACTAAGTAGAGCATAAAACAACTGTTTTGTATTTAAAATGAAGTTATTAAGTAATGGAAGCAATAAAATTCACGATATCAACGTTCAAAATGAGACGTTTGACAAATATATCGCATTTACCCAAAACCTCGAAATTGGGGTAGGGTCGTAGTAATGACCCCGTTTACTGTTATCTATGGTGATCACTACCACAGACCTTAAATTGCCGCCAAATTTAAAATTCGAACATCATAATCTAACTTCTTGAGGACGAATTAAAAAAAGGCCTGGAAACTTTTTTTCATGCGTGTCCGTTTGATTGGATGTTTTATTTGTTGGTTGTTATAGTTCAAAATTGTTTGTGTTGTGACTCTGGGAATGGGAACATCTGCCGGTGTCTGGAAGCGGCTCGCGCGCATTTGAAATTTTGAAAAAGGCTCGACGCCAGAGCAACAGATGCGACATGGATTCCAAAAAGCAGATGTTTATTAAATACCCTCATAGATTAAAGTGAGGAGTGCTTTTGTTTTTTCATTTCTTACATTGGACAATATTGTGCCTTAACTGGTTTGACCCCTTGTGTTGATATGCGGGCAAGATAACATGATAATTGGTTTCGTCGTCTCTTGTACTGATGTACGATATGAAAATTGCTAATAATTGTGCTTATTACTTTGTATTGCGCGTTGAATTATGGATTCGTTTTTTGTCTAATCGATTATTACAAATAAGGAGTTCAATATATTGACCGAAGTCAACAAAAAGTAGTTGTAACTGGATACAAAGGGTACTTGTATAGAATTGTTGTAAAAAGCAGATTGGACAATAAATACTTATACCTACTCGATATCATCGAACATTTTTCAACTGTATAACATCAACTATATTTTTTTCATACCTTCTAATATTGCATACTGTCGACAACTTCAACAAGTCTCTTTCTGTGAAGAATTAATAAGAAAAAAAAAATATTATTCCTTTTTTACCTTTTAAAAAGTTGTTTATTTCTGCCTGTTGGTATTACACAAAGTTTTATACTCATTCAAATGGAACATCTAGTGGTAACTAATCATCGTTGATATTAAATCACGACCAAACTTAGGTACTCTATAAATGTAGGTACTAATGCCATTATAAACCCACTAATACACATTCAACACCCAAAACAAAAGTGCTTAATATTCCATCAATGAAAACTTAACTGTGTCCAACATACCATTTACTAACACAATCACGACGTTTTTAATCAAAAACGTTCGTTGAAAATTAACACAAAAAAAACGATCTTTTAGAACGTTATTCCCGTAGCGAAGGTGAAATTTCACGGTCAATTTTTATATGATTCGTGGAGTTGGCACTGGTTTAATCTAAACCTCGGTTTAACTGTTGGTTGACATGCAACTGCGTGGTAGGGAATTAGATAAAAGTTTCGAAACTATTTCATAGAAACATTTACGGAATGGGGAAGGCAAGGAAATAGACGGATTAAAATATTTTGCGTAAATTACAATATGCGTGGTGTGGTGACTGGTGGGTGAGTAATTTTGGGCGGTTTTGTAATGTTTTGAAAGTTCGACTTTAGATTTGGCTGAGTCTTTACACTTCTGGCCTTAGTACCAGAGTGCTTTTTAGTAGAAATAAATGTTTTTTTTTTGTTCAATTTTCTCTATTCTGTTAGACTGGAAGCCGACCACACCAAAGTTGGGAATAGGCTATGTAGATCAATTGGTTCTAGGTATAACTTTGAGCAGTGCTATATCCTGCTTATAAATCCCCACAAAAACATGTCAGTTGAAGTATCGATCGATCATTTTGTTTCTGTATTTTTCTTTTGTGGTATTCAACTGAATATGGTTTGATTGGAAGCCGACCCCAATATAGTTGGGAAAAGGCTAGGCAGATGATGATGATCTTTCAGGAAACCAGAAATATATCTTATTTCTGGTTTTAGACTTGCTATTGTGTCTATATGTCCGTTCAGATTTTGTCTGTGACAATATTGCTTCAAAATTTAATTTCTTAAAATCAGATGTTTTGATTCTGTCTGGCCTCTCAATTTACAAAAATCCTGCCAAATCTTCTGCCACCATCTCCGAACATATCAACTAAACAATATACTCTGACTAGTGACCACTACCAAAGCTCCCAATGCGCATTTTTCGTCTGCTCTGACGTCATCTAACATGGCACGGTACACTCCAGTCCACACAAAAGAGGCCACGGGCGATTCCGGCCTCGCCCCACTACCTCGGATATAATATTTATGAGGGGTACATTTTCACTCTATAATTACATATCGATTCGTCCGTCGAGTGACGCCCAAATATTATTCATGCGACCTCTTCAATTACTATTACGTAGGTGGACGGCGAACTGTTATTTTTGTTCAGTTTTTTTTTTTTGGTACCTACCTACTTATTTTGATTGGTTTCTGGCAGTTTTTACGGGTTGAATACGATTATTATGTAAAAGTAGCGTTCTTTTCTTTGGGTCATTAAATAAAATCATGGTTGCTTCATGGTCTATTCGGGGATCCCACATTGACATCCAGAATAAAAAACTTAACATAATACTGATTTGTTATTCCATTAACCCTTGAAAACTATTCTCGGTCTAGTCTATGTCTATTTAGAAACTATCCGCTGACGTCATAAGTTTTTATACAACCTTTTTCATTATACAACGCTTATAAATTGCTATAGGCCATTGTTTTGACAAACAACAAGAGTGATATATCGAATAGCCTTTTCATATTCAAGTAAAAGCCTTAAAAAAGTAATCCAAATAAGTGGCTACTATTAATTACAACCTTTATTAATTAAAAGGCCGTCAGGAATTTGCGTGTGGCATGCCGCGGCCTAGTACAGACATGAATAAAGTCCCATTTTTGTACAAAAGAGGTTAAGAAAAAAGTGCTACCAATAAAAAGATCAATTCACGAAGATAATAAGCAAAAGTGAAAGCGTACACGTGATTGTGGAATCCCGTTGGCACCGTACCTGTTGCAGTCTTATTTACGACCCAAAACAAACGCTTTATCTCGCCCGTCCATATAATGCGACCATAAAACGCTCCACAGCGATCCATTTACGACTTCTTGCATAACACCCTTTTGTTTATAAACAAAAAGATTTCAAGGTCTGCGCTACCTTGCGATTTTAAAGTCGCAATTGAATTTAGTGGCCGTTTTTCGGGCGTCCAGTGAACTTGGTCGGTCGACCGTCCTCGCCTCGTCGAGACGACAAACTGCAGTTTCGTTTTAATAAAATGATAAAGTCGACGATTAAAATTCTGTGGACGGGCCACGCGTGTCATTACCAACTGATCGATATATTGTGGTAGTCGAGTGGTCATAAACGCGGACGGGCTGTAAATAAACAATAAATTACGTAACGTATCGCTTAGGGCCGATAACCTGCGATTCCTTTTCACATCTATCAGGAGTTTACAAGCCTTATAATGTTTACGATCCACCAAGTGATAAGCGAAGATGAATTAATTTGACGTATTATTCATAAATTATGTGAGTTTTATTAGTTTTGTTGACGGATATACTGTGAAACAATGTTGCTGTGATGATTAATGGACACAAAGGTAACAATTAAAATTTCTCGTATCTGATATAATTTATTATTATCCTTCTGACAAATTTCTCACACGAACCAGTATTAATTGAAAATCAGTGCCAATTTCAACCAATTAATTCACCAGTAATTAATCTTGATTTTAGCTTTATTCTACAAATCTCAAACGCAAACTGATCTCTCACAAGCTCAGCAGCATCCAATCCCGTACTAAGCGCGAAGTATAAGTAAAAAAATAGACAAAAAAAGTGCTTCTAATGTAGGGAATGGCGGCTGAAACGCACCGGGAGGGGCGAGCGGGGCGGGGCGGCACAAAAAACTAATAATAACAGTGTGTGTCACCCCATCACTGTGGAGTGTGGTGTCCCATTCCTGCGTCACCCGACGTCACTCGTGTGAACTTTGTATGCCATTTTGGATCGAGACGGTTTTGGGAGCGAGTTTAATAATAGCGCAATAGTATTTATACGTTTTTAGATCGTGGTAGGTATCGCAAACCGTCTGTCTCTCGAACGTCTGCTAATTAAATATTTAAGTTTTGCAAGAGATAATTGTGTTTATTCTGTCTCTGGGAAGCTGTTTAATTGGATAAGATGTGTTCGCACTTTGACTTTGCATAGACTTAAAATGTTTTGTACAAGGTAAATCCGGTCACATGCAATGTCGTAACGCTTGAAAACTCTTAGCTATTTTTAAAAAACCGGTCAAGTGCGAGTCGAACTCGTGCACGAAGTGTTCCGTTCCGTACCATTATCTATAAAAATCGAAAAAAAAAATCATCACGTTTGTGGTATGGGAGCCCCAGTTTAATAATTAATTTATTTTGTTTTTAGCTTTTGTGGTTAGGTATAGCGGTAACAGAAATACATCATCTGTGAAAATTTCATCTGTCTAGCTACCACGGTTCATGAGATACAGCCTGGTGACGGACAGACAGACGAACAGACAGACGGACAGACAGACGGAGAGACGGACGGACAGACAGACGGACAGAGTCTTAGTAATAGGGTCCTGTTTTTACCCTTTGGGTACGGAACCCTAAAAACTATGTAGGTAAATCGTGGTAGGTATTTAAGATCAACGAATTTAAAATCCAAGCACGTTGCTATAAAGACAGGGAATTTCAATCATTGTAATAAAGTAACAGTTCTAGAACCCAAGACCACCGTCATTGCCGAACAAACGTTGCACGATCTATTAATCTCACATACATACCTACACCGTACGTTTTTCTCAGCGGATTTAAATCTTCGGTTCACCTATCATTACAAGGGGAACTAATCCAGCGTGTAATCTAACGTACCTAATTATAACATGGCTGGCTAGTGTAAGTCACGAATCCTGCTATCTAGGCTGAGGCGAGACTTTTAAAACTTTGCTTCTATGTATACGTTGAGATATGTATATAGATACTGTGGCCGGAATCTGATTATCATCGCGGACGGAGTAAAGTTGTGAGCACATGGAGTGAGGTGGACTTGTGTGATAAAGTTTTTGACAGAGACTTTGGAACGTCGTGCCACGTTATGGTTCTTGTGTCCGACAACGTAAAGCTTTGTTCCTTAAAATGCTTCTGTTTTCAGTCGTACCATATTTGAGCAGTAGAGCTTCCACGAGCCATGGTTGACTTATATATATGTCGCAGCCAACTAGCTGAATCCGCCGTTTCATTAAAAGTCTAGCCTTTTCATTGAACTGTGCCGTTTAATCAGTGACATTAGTGACACGGTCAAGTCATCAAACGATATTGAACAAAAGATGTCACTTAGGTCGCTGAAAAATCGGCACATTTAAATGTTGGCTAGGCAACCAATTAAACGGCTGATTAAGCTAATAGGCTGCGACATTTATAAGTTATGCTTATGATATATGAATAGGTACCTAATTTGAGTTACAACTACCTAATATATATAATTTAATTCTACAAAAACGCGCAACTAAAGCACACGTAAAATTATCTTTGTTGCATAGCAACGTCATTATACTATGACATATTAGCAATATCTAAACTTGCTTACGACGCCGACGTTGCAGTCCCACGACAAGGCTCAGACTTGTCCCTTACATATACACTGTTTTCTTTCAAGATTCAAGAAAGCTGACTAAACAATTGGTGTGCAATCAGCCACAACCATAAACACTAACACACAAAAAGAACAACAGCAAAAAAACAATACAACGTTTTAGAGAATAAACGCAATAAGGGGTCATTGTACTAATCATTATGAACAACTTTTAATATGGCACCCCCAACATCGCGAAAAAAATCAGCTGTTCTGTACATTTTGTCGAGCTATGAGCACATTGTATAAATGTATGGGGCTGTCGATTTTTCGTTCTTTATTTCAGTGTTGGTCCCAAAGTAAAAGTTGTTTATAATGATTGTGATGCGTAAAATGTCCCCATGAGAGGTATTGCGATTATTCTGTTACAAGTTGTATAGCACACTAGCTTCTACCAGTGGTTTCACCCGTGTGAATGTCGGAAATTATCCCTAGGGAACACACTCCCGGGGTAAAAAGTAGCCTTTATGTGCTATTCCAGATCCAGACTATAATCTCTGTCTCTGTGAGATCCGTTTAGCCGTTTCGGCGTGTTCGAGTAACAAACAAACATCCATCCAAACATTCGCATTTAATAATACTTATAAAGTAGAAAACAGAATAAACACAACACTTCTTAAGGGGTCATTATCTTTTTTTTTTTTTTTTTATTGATAGGCACGCAAAAAAAAAAACAACGTGTTAGAGAATAAACGCAATAAGGGGTCATTGTACTAATCATTATGAACAACTTTCACTATGGAATGTACTGAACAGCAGATTTTTTTTCGCGACTTGGTTGGCCTCATAGTAAAAGTTGTTCATAATGATGAGTACAATGACCCCTTACGAGGTATTGCGTTTATTCTGTTACACGTTGTATATAAAACCTCGTAGCTCACAGCGCCACTGTGCTCCCACCCTTACATTAAGACCGTGAGTTTAACCGGCTGATAATCCGGGATGTAAACACGCGAAACACGATCGCCTTCCGAAGCCCGCCACCGTCGCTTGCTACGTCAAATAATACACTAATATTTATTTATTTATCTACATGGAATTTTGCCCTAATAGGGCCATAGGGCCAGTGTGGTGGAGCCGTCTTTTAGAAGATGCTACTTGGTGCTACATGTAGTTATAATGCTTTACACACATGGCCTCTTCAGGGCCAGTTTTTGGAACGAAATTTATCCCAAAATTGATGAGACAATGGTCAAACGCGCGTTAGCTGCTGTAAATCGTTGAATGAATCTTCAACAGCCCGTCATAACACACGACTTGTTCTTTGATGATATCTTTACAAAAAGCCGAGTAGTAATAATTTCACGTAGTTACTTTGTTAGTGTGACTCACTATTGCACATTTATTAAAACAAAGTTTTTGATCTTGTGTCATACGAGTAGTTATGTCGTCGACCAAATCATCGGTGAGAAATTGGTCAAACGTGAGCCCAAGACCAATAAAAATACCTACATTTAGATTTTCATACGAGTATATTATTTTGAAGCTGTATTAAAATAACGATCAGATCCTATAAGGAGAAGTAGGTAGCTCTATTTATAACAGCCAATATCTGCACGCAATAAATTAAAAAGCGATTACTAAAATTAAGATGCAAAAACTTTATCGGAACCATTTATTGGCATTTCATCAACGTCAAGCTGTGATGTGTGTTGGCCGGCAATATAAGAATTATGGTCAATTTCACTGATCTTGTGAGATATTTAAGTGCTTTATCAACCCATCTGGGCATGCAGATTCAGAGCAAACACATTAATTTAAATGAAGGTGTAATGATAGTGTATGTGGTTCTAACTTATGTATTAGTACATTTCCCATCATAAGATGCTGTCCGTTTCTAAATTGTGTACTAAAGTTAGAAAGGGGTCAATTCCTACTTTTATATGCCAAGCTTTGACAGATTTCAGGCTACAGTTGAGTTTGACTAATCCTTAACTTCACATTCTGAATTTAAATAAACCGGGGGTAAATTGGCTGTACCTACAAGCTTTTTACAATTTGGCAAAGTTGCCAAAATAAAACAAAAGCCAGCTCAACTATTCAACAAATTCCCATTTCGATTAAATGCATTTTGAATTCAGATCGATTCATATAAAAATGTGTTCCATTTAAAAAACCGTTGGATTTGACAAAAGAAACAATGCAAAACGCTAAATTAAATTCAAATATCGAAAGAGGAAGTCGCCGCGCCGCCCCCACGTCTCTGCGAGATTTATTATATTTGTCCTGCGCTTATTTCATTATTGCCAGTCGCGCGATTCCGAACAGGCTCGTTGAAATTTTAGGAATAGTTTACAATGTCAATGATCTCCGATAGTCACGAATATGCGGTAATTTGGCGAGGTTCTGTATTAATGATAAACATTGGTATGTTTCCAAAAAGCGTTTTGTTACTAAAAGTTTTCTTTTTGTTTCAGGTAAATTCAGCAAAATAACAAACCAGTTCACGAGAGCAATTACTCATAGCAGCAGTTTAATATAGGTATATTTTCACTCCAGCATATTTTTAAATTTTCAATATCAAGCCAAACCATTAAATTAGAAAAGTGGTAAGGGTACGAAGAGTTAATGGATTGAACATTTCAAAACAAGAATAACTTGAGAGGGTTAAAACGTTATGTAAATAGAATGAAAATCGTTTTCTAACTGAACTGTAAAAGCGCGCAAAAACTTTTTGATGGGCTTCTCCCACTGAGCTTACAGTATATTCAAAATTTTGCAACAAAATTAATTTAATTTTGTATTAAACATTAAAATTTTTATTTTAAAATGCCTTAATATTTATTGTCACAAAGAAGTTTGACAAAACCTGTTTAAAATTGCCAATTTCTTGACAGAAATGTCGATTAAAGCTTCGTAAAATTTCGCTTATACAATCACTTATGAGCAGAAAGCGTTCAATGAATATCTGTCTCGTTCACACTTGGGAATAACCTTATCAATCTAACACGAATCGAACAATAGCGTCGCATGTTTGATTTATACAGTCGCTTAGTAGGAACATTACGGATAATTATAGCGCGACTAACTGATTTTAACGCTTGAAAACAATGAATTAATTTTAAAACTATGGAGTGTTTTTGATGGGAGCATTAAATTCAACCGTTAATGGCCAGTATGGGAGAATTGGTAACACTCGGATTTGAATAAAAATTTGTAAGTTTGTGAAAACAAAAAATCATACTAACTTAATTTTTAACCGTCACAAAACGGAAAATTCAGAACACCGACTATAAGGCCAAGGTCTCACATACAGCTGTACTCTAATTTAAGTTCATCGCACTAATTCCAACCAATGACCTTTAAAAAGGCAATTTCAAAATTGCCAACTGTCAATTGGAACGTTCACGACAAATCCCAAGAGGTCTCGTTCGAAGTACACCTCCACAAAAGCCGAACAGAAGTAGGAGCTCAGCTCACGAGGTTTTCAAGGGTGGTGGCTGCTTTCGGCGGGAAAGCAACGGCTTGAAGCGGGCCAGGGGTGGGGTAGGGTGTCAGGGGGGGCGTGATGGCTCGTATTGATTTAGTGCCGTCGTCGACGGAGCTATGTACTGCTAGGTAAGTATCGCTCGATGTCGCTTGATGCGCTTTCTTTGAGCTGTGAATGGATGAGTAGCGGGCGCGAACATAAATGATGGCCTGAAGTTGGTGCTCTGTGTCGTGTGGTGAATAAAATTGTGGGATAGATAGTTTTAGTAGTGGAAGATCATTCATACTTACCTACTTGATTCATTTTGTAAGTACATATACTTACCAACCGTGTACAAAACTAATAAAAAACCATAAATAATAAGTTTTTTGTTAGGTGGAGTTTGCATTATTCCTATGACGTTAACGATAACAGATCGATCAAGATGATCATAATTTTGACCTTAGCACTCTCTCACGTTAAGATTGTATCTGATCATCACCTCCTTTTGGCGTCTAGAATAAACTTTCCTATTTCCACACCTACCTACACCAAAATATTTTTCACAAAACGTATAAAGGAAAACCCACACAAAAATACTAGTACCTAACACAATCTAGCAATTTTCCGGTGCAGTCAATGTAAAAGCGCTTTTCGCTGCTGCAGCGCTGTATACCCCTGAGACCTCTAGCGTCGAAGATTTAAATGGATATTTAACTTTAGTCTCAAGGAACCTAAAGTCTATTGCCTTCGTCCTCCAAGTCTAAGGCTTTTTTTGCTCAGAGAAAAACTTGCGAAGCTCTGAGCAAATGGTTTTAAATAGTCCAGATACAGCGTTTTAAAACTTTTATAATGGTCTGTTTATTTAAGTTTGTATGTTTTGTCTTTCTCTTAGAGAGAAAAGGGATGGTTTATTGTTAAGTATTTTACTTTAGTAAAACTGGACAGAAAATAACTGAAAACTGATCTTTTCCGTGGGAAAAACCTTGGCTAATGTTCTAGTCAAGTCAATCTACGATTCCCATTCATCATTTTCAGATTGGTTGAGCAAAAATGTTACAGTACCAACCTAATATAATTTGACGTCTGCTGAAGCGTGTTTTTGATTGGTATTGTGTCCGATACATTGCGAAAGGCTCGCGTCCGATGACTGAAACCGATAGCGTCATCGCTGAAAGGCTGTGATAACAAATGTGCCAAGTTGGACGAAATATTTGGGGATTTTCAGCTATGGTTTTGGAAAACGAGAAAGAGAAAGGGTAGGTAGCCGTTCCCATTACTAATTATTTATTAGGTTTTCTTTAGAATGAAATACAACGTGTAATAGAATAAACGATTTTTATGACTTTTATGAGTTAATTGTAAAATCGCGAAAAAAAAAACAGCTGTTCAGTACATTATGCACCCATAAATGTACGGGGTAAACGATTTTCTTTTTCGCGATTTCACTGTTGGTCCCATAGTGAAAGTAGTTCATAATGATGAGTACAATGACCCCTTAAGAGGCATTGCGTTTATTTCGTTACACGTTATATGTTAAAGAACAGGACTAAGAAGTAGATAATTAGCTAAATGATAAATGACATACATGTTCATGTAGCAAGATGTTTGCTTTCAACATTATGAAACACTAGCACTCGCTTGCAGTAATAAGGTCACCTAATTCGAACGATATAGGTATTCAACGTTTGTATTCACTATGTTATTCTACAAATAGTCTTTTTCCATACAAATAATCAAAACCTATCTGGCTTAGAAATAACACTGTAGTGCTTCATCATCATCATCTGCCTAGCCTGTTCCCAACTATATTGGGGTCGGCTCTCAGTCAAACCGGATTCAGCTGAATACCAGTATTTTACGTGGAGTGTAGTGTACTGTAGTGCTTTATGAAGATGAGTATATTTCTGAACAGACCAACATCGGTTATTTTTATTAGAACACTGGCAACTGAGGTGGTTTAAAGGATTAAATTCATAAAAGTCAATAAGATTCTAATACAATTTGGGCTATCACTGCTCCTTCGTCTTTTATCAATTCAATTATAAAAACTCGATCACATAAATGGATTGTTGATACCGCTGCTAACATAAAAACAGCTTTACGAATCTGTACACAGAGTAATGAAATACAGAAACTACGTGACAAAGAAATACTCCGTTGGTACTTTGCAAGACACTAGTTTATCGAATAAAATTGTTTTCAATAGGATTTCACTACTAACTATTTTTTAACACCGGAATTGCCATATATATTAAAATTACCCCCTTTTTATTTTAAGTTCTCTCAGTCGATCCAAAGGTTGTCTGGTAAATGTTCTTATCACTATTTTTGGTATAAAATGATATTTTGAATTTGTACTCTATGGGTACCTAATAGCTGAATCCGGTTTGACTGGAGGCCGACCCCAATAAAGTTGGGAAAGGCTAGGTAGATAATGATTCAGAAATTTTAACTCTATAATAGTACCTACCTAGTAGCTTTGAATTCAAAATATTTCCTTGGACTTATCTCCTCTTCAAGACTAAAGTAAAATCTAAACCTCCAACTCACGTACACTCTCTGTCCCCAAAGCTAATCTGTGTCGACATAAAGAATTTTATGGTTGTTGCGGCGATGCCCGCGCCTACACTTTACACCCGGTTTTGGGTACGCTTCCTACTTATTTTAATTACCATTTTAATTACTATACAACCGCCGATAACGATCGTTTCGTTACAAGCACTATTGTTTGAATTCGTTCGCACAACAAAAAAAATATACGTTCCTAAAAATATGTAGAAAAAATATAAAGCGAATAGTAACAAAGTTTTGACACCTAAACGTGATGTTATTCAGAAGTCAGAAGTTTATACGGTTACTTTAGACAGTTGGTATTTGCAATTCACAGACAGAAGTCGCTCGGCAGGTAGGACTTTAGAGTTATCTTTTATTTATAACTACGCAAAGAATCCCTCTCTAACGTCTAACCATGGGATGTCGGTTGGAAGCGGAGCGAGTAACTGATGAGTCAGTTCGAATAAAAAAAGGACATTGCCACGTGGTAAAAGTACGGTCATTTGTAAAAAAAAAACATCTAAAAAAAATGAAGTTATTTATCACCATAAAATATTACAATTAAATGAAGACGTAGAAACCACATCACAGTAATAAAGAAATGTCAAAGAGCAAGCCGAAATAACTATAAAATCAATTATTTGAGTAACTATGGACACAACGCTACTGTGATGACGATTATTACAGAAGCATGAAAGAAGACATTTTGCTCCGAGTCCAAATAAAATTGGGATGGATTTGAAATGTAAAGTAAGTCAAAGTCAAAGCATTTATTTCAAGCACTCAAAAACATGAAGCTATTTGCACGTTCCGAAGCGTAGATCTCTATGGAGAAGAACGTGCAAAGAAATCCACGGAGACTGTTTTAAATAGAATAACTTAGGAAACACTATCAACACCTTTGCTATGCCCGAGTATAAATACAGTTACATATAAATAGTAGGGGGTCTTGTGGCCCGGAAACCAGCGGGTGTTCGCTCTCATAATTATATTCACGTCTGATATTTTGAACTTCACGTGAGCGCTTTATTTCGACGCTTTTTTTCTAAACTCTGTGATTTACGTCAGTTGAAGTCGGATTCTGTGAATGTCGAGTGTCGAAAGCTTTATGCGAGAACGAAATTTATTTTGTTTTAAACGATCCCTAAGCATTGTCTCTATAATTTAAGTTGCGATGAAAAATTATGTGTTGAATTTATTAATGAAATTTCGCTATAAATAGGGTCTGTAGAAAATATATCCAATATAAATTATTCTGGATTTCTAGACAGCGTTTAATCATTGGATCATCTGGAAAAGTATTTCGCAAGTTGCGTACCTACTCTATAAATTATCAAAACGTATGTTTTATGACACGTTGACGCGGAAATTAATGAGACTTTTAACACAAGACTGATCTCGTAGCTAATTTAATTTTGTCCTATGACATCAGCAGGCCAATTCTCGTACTTAAAAAACGTCGAAATTCAAATAGCAACTAAGCGACGATCACTGTCAAAAACTTAAACTTGACAAATTACGACTGTGATGCGAATGTCAAAATTCTCCAAAAAATACGAAAATTGGCCCTGAAAAGCTGGATCCAAATCCCGGAACCAACCTTTCAGGAAAAAAAACTTCGTTAAATTAATAATCAAAACACTTAAAGGAGAGTATACAGAGTAGAAACAATTAGTTACCACAAAGTGTTACAATAAAAGCGTGCCCACTCCTCTTTCCTGTTAGTTTTCGCTCCCTTGCACTTTTCCGGAACAAAACGAACAAAAGATTTACGTCGGCCACGTCTGGGCCTTTCTTTAAGACTACTTCTGTTTGTACGTAGGTATCTACTTTAAGTACTTTAATGCGCAAGGTGAGATGCTTAAGATATCGTATTTTGTGATGATAAAACTTTTTTGGTGCTGCTTCATTTAGGTAAGAACTGAAAACAATCAGGAATTTATCTAACACAAATTTCGTCTTTTTTACAAAAGGGGCGTGCCCCTTTTGTACCTTGGCATCTGTCAAAAGCACAAATGTGACAATATAGAAGTGAGCACAAAATATTTTTAAGACAATTATCATTCAGCCAAAATAAAACTTTGTACGAAAGGAAGCACCGGTTAACAACAAAAGACGTAGAGTAGTGTTATCACCTGATAAAGCTTCCTCAAGGCCATAATTCAAATACCAAACGAAAGTAATTCATCTTTCCAAAATTTTCTTCGAACTGAAAACAGAGTTAATTATGATTTATTAAATCTATTTCCATTTCTACAAAGCTGAATCTCACCCAACAATGAGTTAATAATCCAATTAAATTTTCTTCGACTTCTGTGTCCTGGGCCATGTTTCAAATTCAAATAAATCACCAACTTGAACTCGTCCGACGGAAATAGCACTCCGTCCGTCCATAAATCCAAGTCTATTTAAGCAATCTCAAACGAAAAATCTGAAATAAGCCGCATAACATGTCACCTAGTACATAACTTATTCAATTCCAAAAAGATTAAACAAAAGACTGCTTTTTTAGAAATATATCGCGGTTGTTCGAATTAAAAAAAATGTAGCTATAGATAAATCTTCAAAAGAGATCTGTCTTTTAACACATTAAACTAAGAAAGATTGCATCGATTGATGTCACAGCCTACTTTAATTGAGTAAAGTATAACCAGTATGCAAATGTCATAATTTAAAAAAAAAACTGCCAACTGTCAATTAAACGTCAACTTAGCGTTCCGTTAATCGATACTGTCAATTCAAATTAGCTACATTAACGTAATAACAGCTTACAAAATAGACGTTTTACAGCAACAATAATTAATTTTTCGTGATTATCGTGCACACAATCAATGCGAACGTTCGCGCGCGATACGCATCGAGTTAAAATAATTAATGCAAATTTATGAACGCGCGGGATTCGGAACGCACCGGCGCCATCGGCTAGACTTGTTGCTATGTTCTAGTTATTTTAAGAAGCTGCTTTCGAGTTTTAGCAATATGGCAGGGAGGACAGTTATCGATCCTATGGTTAATTTTAAGTGATTTAACTATTTTAGTAATGGTAGCGATGTATAGAATGTGTTATCTAGAGTACCTAAACTATTGCAATGTCTCAAAAGCTATTTGGTAACTTTTTATGAAATATTTATATGTCCAATCAAGGAGTATTTTATCAATTCATCTACTTATCTTTGGAATAAAAGTTGGATAATATTATTTTTATCATTAATATAACGAACAAAACAACTTACCAAAGACATGTGCCATCCTACTTAGCCATAAATAAAATAATTCAAGGCTCCGCAAAGATTACAACACTGCAATTAAAATCAGTTTAAGTTATTATTTTTGTTCTACACGTGCAATGTCAAGGCAGCTAACAGTCCATGTCACCATATTTAAATACATGTAAAAATATTTTCGTAAATATCATTAATAGCGTGGGAACTACTTAATTAATTGCAATACTAAAAATTATAATGAAACAAACTAGTTTTTTTTTTATTTTATTATCCCACAAATCTATGAATGTCTATTCAAGGCTTTCTCATAATGTTATTTATACGTCCTGAAGTTGTTTGTATAGTTTATTTCGCAACAAATTGGTTAACGATTTATTTAGTATGATTTTAAATGAGCACGGTATGATTACTCAATAAAATTGTATGTACGTTTGGTAACTAGGAAATTGAAATGTTTTGATGCCTACAACTACAGCCACTTTTATGAGTCTTGAGAACTAAATGTAGAATAAACTGAGCCTGAATAAGACATTTTTTTTGCCTCAAATAGACTACTTATGGCAAAAAACTCTCTCACTGACGAGTCTCTAACCGATTCCAAATTCCCATCTATCTCTATACCAAAATTCATCAAAATCGATTCAGCAATTTAGACGAGAAAGCGTAATAAACGAACTGACTTTCTCATATTTATAATACTAGCTTTTGCTAGCGGCTTTGCCCACGGAAAAGTCGTATATAATCCCAAGGGAAGATTCTCGCGGGATAAAAAGTATCCTATGTCCTAATCCAGACCATAATCTACATATATATTTTCATCTAAATCCGTTCAGCCGATATGAGGTGAAAAGGTAACAGACAGACAGAGCTGTTACTTTCGCATTTATACCTAATATTATTTGTATGAGTGGTTAGGATGTAGGAAATTTATTTATGGAACAGCCTCCTGGAGATAATCCACAAAATAATACTCCAAAGTAATTTTATAAAATAACAACAAAACCTGTGTTTAAAAGTTATTGTAACTGAAACCGACACTATCACTAGCAGCAAATATCAATTCGTGTTCGTTTATCTTAAGCTTGAGTGTTGATCCGCCGATGTAATTAGTCTCCATAAAACTTTGATACATATTAATTTATCCCGTCATTCCGGTTGCAATACATACAGTCTGCAACGTACTTGTAGCCACTGCATTGATGAACTGACGATAAACTGGAGCGGCAATATTGAGATTGTTACTCTGTGGTCAAATTGACGTTACTGGTTGCTATAGAGATGTCAGATACGAGTTTAAAATACTTACATTTTTTACGGTTGATACGATTTTATCGGATTTTTTTATATTCAACAAATAAATTGTGTCCTCATACAATTAACTGTTTTCCAGCAAGTTATAAAATTATAGTAACGCCTAGCTTTATAAGATCTGAAGACATGTTTATACTGACAACGGGTTCGTTATCATTAATTAAAAACGACTAAAGTTATTAAATATAAGTAATGATGTAATTAGCACGAATAAATTTAAAAAATGAGGATTAGCAGTACGTTGAATTTATACTACTACTTATAAGAACCCCGCAAGGTTAAATTCACAGTAAGACCGCCATTAAGTAATTTATCACGATCACTAAATAAGCTGTTTGGGACACAATATTTGCGCATATTATAAAATTAAATTCCAGGAGCAAACGCCTACATAAATGATTATGGAACTTTAAACGAACGAGGTAAACACTAATAACACGCACTTTCATTTCATTATAAAAGTGTAAGACCACCTTGTATCGATTTAAGTATTCATTACCGATAAAGAATCGAGCACGTTTTCCGATAAAGTATTGATGTTCGGTATAAAAATCGTTGGCGGCACCTATTTAATCATGTCGGGCTGGTTGGGTGTGCACCTGCTTGCATACATATTCATTAACTCGATATCGGTACGCAGTCACTATCAATGACGGTTTTCGCAACACTACGCTGTGATAAAAAATACGTTTTGGAAATCGAATTCGATTGTTTAATTTAAAAACACGTGTTCGGATGTCGTGTTCTGTATTTGAATTGTCTGGCTGAATACACGAGGAGTAAAGCTACGTTTAGACTGTTACGGGGTCGGCGACACAACTTTAGTATTTGGATCCCATTTTGTGTTGTTCTCATTTGTGAGAATTTTGGTGTGTATACTTAAATGAAGCTTTTATTTATGAACTTTATATTTTTTAGTCATTAGCAATGTGGTTTCCGGCTCTTGATTTAATGTTAAAATTTCTAATATTTTAATTAATACACTCAGTATAGTATATGGGCCACATATTAATGTTTTTTGGACTGCATATCTAAAACAGTAAATGTATGCGGAAGAAAACCCGTAGCACAATTTGGTCGTGTAACAGTACAGTAAATATAGACGTCTGCAAATAATTAGTTATTTCTGCAGTATTAACAGTGCATAGAGCTGTTATTAAGTCGATTTAATTTAATTATTATTTACTCATAAATTACTGTGTGGTGTTGCATTACATACACTTAGATCTCTTACGGTGTAATGACTTGGAATTGGAGATATCAGGAGTTACATTAATATTCATGTAGGTGCGATATCGCCTTTTGCTTGTCGACTTGTTGGCTGGGGGAACTCCTCAAGTTTTTCAGGTCATATGCCCCAATCAATGTGTATCTTTGGGGCTGTATAGGGTAGTAGTAGCTATCCCGATGGTTTTGTAATTATCTTGCAGTATCCAGATTGGTAGATGGATTCGATCTGTTATACAAATCATCGTTGCAAAAGCTGTGATTCAACTTTCAAATAGGAAGTTTACCTTCTGTTCGGCTCTCAAGCCAAGCAAAGTTTCTGGAACTCCCCCGTAAGTGGTGAAGATTGCATTAAAATTTCAACTGCACAAAATCAGGGCAATAAAATCCCAAACCATAGTACCTATCGCATTACGGGCAACCGTACCGCGGCCCCTCAGCGGAAGGAAAAAATTCTAATTTGCAAAAAGCTTTTTAGCTACTCAAAGACGACGTTATCACGCGATGTTATCGATCAGTTTCACCGTATTTTTCCCGGTTTAACGAGCGTTTTCTAATCAAAACGAACAATGCTATCATGCAAACAACACCAATTAGAATTGTTACATAGGAACGCCAAAGAAAAATGCAAAGAGGAGACGAATTCAATTTAAAATGAGATCCGTCTGCGTTCCGCCTGGTCCCGCGTCGATCGGGGCGAAATTGAAAAAGAGAAAAAAATCCGAGAGTGGAATAAATAAAAATAGAGATCCCGCTACAGCGCAAGTCTCCGTTGAAATGAAAATAAAACAGCAAAAAGCTTTTTGTGGACGAAATAAATTAAAAAGTGTGTCGCGATTTTGTGCCGGCCGCAATGTTCGCCCCGGCTGTCTATAACTATGATACTCGTACTGCGAGTGTTTAATGTGTTTTCGATTCCGTTTTGAGGTTTTAAGCTTTAAGGTGTATTGTTTGTAACACCTTTTGATATAAATGTTTTTTGCTTTAGAACTGCCTGATCAGTGTACCGATGAAAAGATACCCAACTCGATCAAAGATCAATTCATTAAATTATATTCTGAAGATCTTGTGAAAGAGATCTTGGGCTCGAGACAAGTGAGATTCTCTCAACGATAGTGTGGCGAAGGCGATTGTCAATACGTCAAAAATGTATGGGATTGACAGATGCCATCGAAATGTCACGTGATCAAATTCCTACATTTTGGCATTTCGAAAGTCGCATTCGCTAATTGAATGGCACATTGTCTAGGACCTCTTGTCAAAGTGGTAGCTTCCAAAATTCTTTTTGTGGCCTGCCGGATCTTAGAAAGTCTTCCTTACTGTCAGCTTTTCAAGCACAACTTAGACTACTGCCACTTGAAAGAAAAATTCGGGATTAAATACCAAAATCGAAATCAGGGTTTCGAACGTTAGTCTGAAAAATCGGAACCTTTGTAGGATTACTCGTGTGTCTTTCTATCGGTCCGTCTATCACAGTCAATTTGCTTCGGATTTATTACACCGATTCAGTTGGAACACCTACTAAACCTTTCTAGTCCCTACTAATATTATAAATGTGAGAGTAAGTCTGTCTGTATGTTAGTCTGTCTGTTAAGCTGTCACGCTAAAACGGCTGAACGAATCGTCATGAAATTTTGCAGATAAATATCCTGGACTATATAGATTTTTTTAAGCGATAACCGTCATCCACGCGGGCAGAGCCGCGGATAAAAGCACCAATTATTAATTACAGGAGTAGGTACCCATTTCCTTCGCCCCACATTTTACGACTCTTACTCGAAATTAGTTTTCACAGTTTCACAATCGATGTGACTTCACTATTCATTCGCGGCTAACATTGTGAGCCGCGATTCGATGACGGACGCTTGTCAAACGAGATGCGAACGAGCACATGACATCACAAACCAGTAAATACAGCCAAGATATTGGTTATTTATGGGTTTGATTGATTGCTGAAACAATCGTCGTGCCATGTTCGTTAGGCGCGGACAGGGATCGTCACACATTTCTCTATGCTGTCGTAGTTTTTGGTACGCTTGCGAGTTTTGAATTGTGATGACCACCAATAGACATACTATTGGTGGTCAATTTGTCATGATTGTGTTTTGTGATTTGTTGTGATGTTGATTCTGCTACGTTGATTTTTGTGGCGGCATGAATGCCGCTACATCACTCCCCTCCGGAGACCGGAGGTCGATAGTGGATGAGTCGTCCATACATCTTGAGATGCTTGCCAGGCCAGTGGAAGGTTGGTTCCAGTGAGTCGGAACCGGAAGTCGCAGAGTTCTCGGTGAGTCGGAACTACCTGCGTCGCAGAGTTCACGGTGAGTCGGAACTGTCTGCGGTGCCCCGATGCTGCTGCTGGCGTGACTGCTGGCGTCGACCAGGAGAGGTTCTTCAAGGCTCTTCATGTGACTGGCCGAAGGTGCAGTGTGCTTGCCAAGGTGGGTCGGAGGTGTGCGACGTGCTGACGTGACTGCTGGCGTCGACCAGGAGAGGTTTTTCAAGGCTCTTCATGTGACTGGCCGAAAGTGCAGTGTGCTTGCCAAGGTCGCTGATGACGTTGATGATAGAGGCTGAGGATGCTGACCAGGAATGCGCGTCCGCTGCATGCTGGTGGTCAGGATACCCGTAGAAGCCGAGGGTACTGGCTGGCTGTATGACTCGCTGCTCGAAAGCTTGAGGTCAAGATGAGGAGAAGTGATGATGACGTCATGATGAGGTGACTGCACGAAGGCTGCACTGACGTTCAATGTCGAGGGTCACCAGTTTGGAGGTAGCGGAACAGAGAGTAAAGTCCCACATACCTCCACTGGAAAGAGAGGATCCTCCGACCAGACGGTTGTTTGTGTCTGGTGGGCAACTGCCCGAGAGTTGATATTCGGGCTTTGCATGTGTTCTAATCGCACGGTAAACTTTGATATCGCGATTTAGGATTTTGTAGTTAGTTCGCAGCTTGTCGAGATAGATGGCGCTGCGAGTCTCATTTGTTGTGATGTTGATTCTGCTACGTTGATTTTTGTGGCGGCATGAATGCCGCTACAGTGTCATCCTCACTTTCTCTGTTAAGTCCATCAATCCTGTTAGTGATCTCTCTTAACGATAAAACCGCCCAAAATAATGTTTAAACCCTTATTTTTTGTAATATAATATTATGATGTTCAATATTGATCTAGCAACCTGCAATTTAAAAAAAACTCATCTTAACTGACAGTAATGGTATCATCCATTGTACTTTGCACATATAATATATTCATCATCAACAGTAACATTAAAATATGTAATTATTACTTCCACTTAAATAACAACCACTCACTCAAGTCATTAATCAAATACATTTTCCGAACCATAAGCAACCCTAAATATCTTAAAATTTTAATTCATCACATCCCTATAAAAGTACGTCACCTATTTAATGCACCCAAGCTCGGCATAACCATCGGGGGAAAGTTTTACCTAAAATTATATTTGTGGGTCGTCACGCTTTTCCGGGGGGCGAAGTGAGGGGGCGAATCGGGGGGCGATTAGAGGGGTCTTTTGTGAGCTCGCCGTAGGTGGCGGGCCATGGCCGTATCTATAGGAGAGCATTGATTGATGTTCGATTTATTAATTCGCGTTATTTAGTAAAAAATATTATGATCGACTTTGACGTTTGTTCCGGATAAGTTGATCTTATTAATTTGCGGTATCATAATTTGTGGGTAATAAAAGCCGCATGGTTTGAAAAGAGGTCGTAGCTAAATAATAACAGCCGCACATCTACAAGGTTAATGATCGTTTGTCGAGGTAGGTCCGCGGGTGGGTAACTATCCTAACATAATGAGAATCCTCCTTGCCTCGGAAAGCAAGTTCAGCTATGGTGAAACATGCATGCAATTTTTTTATTTGCAAAATGAAATACTTATTAGCAATTATGAAATAACTCTTCACCAGCTATGAAGTTCTAAAGTTTCAAAGTTGACAATTAGAAAGAGAAGTCCGATACAAACTCTGACGTCAAACTGCCATAGAAAACGACGTTTCCGCGAGAGGGGCAGATATATCTGTTTAAAATAGTGATATCTCGTTTGATTCTCCATTTGTTTTGATTCTATTTTCACCGTTAGTATTATGTTTTTTGTATATTTTTAGATAAACTGTACACAGTTTAAATCTAAAAATATACTTATTTACTTAATTTAATTTTTAGTTTACCTATGGGGAAATGTATGAAAAAAACATTTATTATCTACAAATAAATGTTTTTTTCATGCAAGATCTACAAATGACAGCTGGGACCAATAGGGAAACTATTGGTCCCAGCTGTCATTTGTAGATCTTTGACAACCATTACGAGTAGTCAGAAGCCAAGAAATCTGACATTAGTCTTGCCAAGGGGTACCATGTTACCCAGTTACTGGGTTGTTGTGGAGGTCAGATGGCAGTCACTGCTTGAAAAACAGTATAATATTGGTTTTCAGCTACAGCCAGTTAGACTGGAAGCCGACCCCAGTATAATTGGGAAATCGCTAGGCGGAAATAAACAATGATTTGTAGAGACAAATATCATTCCGCAAACCATTTGACTCAAGCTGCTTCTATATCCGTTGGTCAATTTTGACGGTACAAAGAGAGTTGAAAGTAAAGTCCCTCAAGCTAGATAAACCACCATTAATTGAGTAATCCTTCAAAATATGCAGAATAAGAATAATAACTTTAAATAAAATAATTATATATAATTATGTATATTGTGTTCTAAGTTTTAAAATGTCCTACGGCGTAGGCGTTATAGTCCGCTACGCCGTAGACGTCATTTCGTAGTTCTATGTTTTTTCGGTTCTAGTAGCGTTTGCATAAACTTTCCTGAAGTAATCGATGACTACAAGACGTGGCAGTAATGATTTGGTTCTTGTTGTTTCCTGGGTACCTACATGTTTCCCATGAGTTATTACTGTGCACCAGACTATAGATACGGCACATTTCTAATCCGGCCGGCACTTAAGTTGCGGGGGCAATCGGGTGTAATGCGCGTTTACAGCGTTTCTATAGTTTTCTGCTGTAAACTAATCGTAAACGTTACGTGCCAACAAAACCTTCAGCCACCTTCTACGCGAGTCTCGTAAATGTTGTACAAAATTGTAATAAACTTAATGGCGCCCGACAAATACCTCATACCCGGCATTTATGTACGCAAATACATAAAACACGTAGTTTCCTAACATATGCATATTATAGGTTGCTAGTTTTGTACTAATGAAACTTTCTATAGAAAGTATTCGTGTTCTTACACCACTGTAATTTAATTTAACGGCTGTAATTACCGAAATTGTAGCATTTCTATTACACACATAGTGTTTAGCTACCGTATGTACCGTACGGTAGTAAGAGATTAAGTATTAATTTTAGCGAGCACTTTTGAGCTACCGTTTGGAACGGCATTCCTTTGACCAAACTTTAAATTGGGATCCGTCAAGGTAGAAAGTGGCTTACAAAGAGAACGTTTATGGGAAGTTGGGGCTATCCCGAGAAGAAAGTTTGGTAAGAATTTTTAATCAGTGGCGTGTGAGGGTAGGGGTGCGGCGTGCGGGGGGGCGGCGGGGCGGCGTCGCGGCGGCGGCGGCAGTGCAGGCCGCGCGGCCGACGCGCCGCCCGCCCACAGTCGCCCGTCGCCCGCCGCCATGCCGCCCCGCGCGACGCCGCGCCGCCACGCGACCACGCTCGCGCTCTAAACTCGCGCGACCTCACGCACGAAACTGAATAAGTTCGACAAATCCTCCTCCTACCTGGACCACTACATAGACAAACGAGTGTCACAGTGATAGTTTCTTTCTTTTTCTTATTAGTACAAAATTGTATATCTTCTGTAGAGAGAAATATTAGTATTTTTATTGTTAAAGTACAAAATAATGTAATATAGCGGCACCGTATCGTCTATAGTTTACATACGAATAAAATACAGGGTCAGTTTTTGTATGAATTCAATGTGATTGTAGTTTAAGTCGGCGAGTCGAGTACGCTACTGTTCATACCGCTTTAGATTACCTACCGTGAGTAATTCTAGGTAAGTAACTGACGGTAATGATACGTCTGCTGCCCGTCTACATCTCATTAAGAATCATCGCCTCTATCGCGATACGATCACTGTTACACTTTCAAGTCAGACCATAAATATTAAATTCGGCTTTATTACACGGCTTAAGCCTTATAAATCAAGTTGTGGTACATAAATTCAAGTAATATACACGTATGAGCATAATTACAGCTTAAAACACACATTTAAAATTATTGACCAACAACTTACAAACACGTAAGAATGAATTACACCGGCTAATACCTTCGGATACGGAACGTCTAAACAGAACGAAAACAAACCATATTTCTCTTGCGATGCGGCAACTGATGGCCGGTGCAACGGTGGCTACATTCAAGCTTTGTAAATGCAAAAAGCATACGTATTCCGGTCTCGAAGACGACACCGCTATGATTTAAGCGCGCGGCAAACTCCTAAATCACGCTAGGTGGCAGAGGCGAGTGCCGACCGACACCACTCCGTTGCTCGCAATCCGCAAATTGTTTGTCCCAAGCCTAACAATTTAAATTTAGCACGAACAAATGCCGATCGTAAATCGAACGGTTCGCAATTGTTTTGAATATAGCTACGAAACTTAGCATCGAACAATTGAGATGCACCGGAGTCGCGTCGAAAGTTTGATAAATCTTTCGCACACAGCCACCGGCGAGCGTTCTGTGTTTCACGTTCACCTAATGTGTTGTGAGTTCATAAATTGTTTTAGGCTATATAATACGCATTAAAGTTAAGATTACTACGAGGCATTTCCATGACAACTTTATGGAATGTTTTGTAGCTATTTAGTAGCGATAAATTACTCTTGTAACACATTTTAACAATACAGCTTGGATGTCAAATGAATTCGTGATTTCGGACAAGGGAAAACTCATAGAAATTTATATTCACACATATAGATTACCTTATTTGCAGCTTAATGTTGTATTAGCGGTGTTCTAAGCCCATGGGAATTTTGCCCGTCAGAAAAAAAGAGTAAAAATTACCGCTACTATCTTTGCTACAAAATAAACAATGAAATTTAACTCAAAACAATTTAAGACAAAGTATAAAATATTCACATTTAACTTGGAACATATTGCATGTTAATGAAAGAATGGCAGTTGGTACTAGATATTTTACGATTGGCGTGGAATTCAATGAATGTGTCTCTATTTTTTATCGCTCACATCTCAATAAACGTCTAGCTGTGCTGTCGACCAGAAACATATCTTTTTAAAAACTACATTTTGTCACAAAGGCGCAAACGCAACAGCTTAGAACAAATCCTCTTTAAAAAAAACAAAAACTGTTTTATCAAATTCTTAAAGAATGGGACAACCACTAAATCATATTTGCCCTTTTGTTCGGAACATCACAAAAGAAAAGAAACTAGACTAGTTTTTATCTTTTGGACGCGTGTCCCTAACGGTACACTGCGATATTACGAAAGCGCCCAAAAATGTTTATAACAATGGTTCACGTGAATGCGTTTGCGCAAGACATTGCTATGTTTTTGTACACGATTTTTCGTGGATAGAGCAAAATGTAACGTGTTGGCATTTAAGAACCATTGTTATGGGGGTGGTCGGTGAAAGCGAGCGTCATTGAAGCTTTGTTATTTATCAGTTTACAATATGCCTTTGTTGTACTACTTACCTTTAAATTGGTCAAAGACCTTACGTAGCCCTTCGACAGCTTACGCTGAAATACAAGGCATGGTTTCTACATTGATTGTACAATAATGGTACAACTGCCTCACTATGTTGATGAATAATCTTCTTCTGAATTGTATTGTCTTTAAAATAATCTTATTTCATTATCTAACCCAGATTTTACTAATAGAATGCCACAAGGAACTATTCTAGGCCCTACAAAATTAGAGTACACTTTTTTCTCAGTTTGTCAATGTCGTTTATGTAAATTGTAGAATGCTCTGGAGTTAAACATAATTATGTATTTAGGGACGTACATATGTAGCTTATCAAATACACGTTAAGCAACTGATGCTGATGTCATGAGAACCCGCGGGCCGTGACCCCGTTACTAACAGTTTTATTTTTATTTTCTAGTCCAATTTCCTTTCCGACCGTGTCTAAACTTCATAAATATAACGACTTCCATATTTCGAAACACTTTCGAAATGGACACAGATTTCGTACGTTTTTACGAAATTATCGTGTATCTGTGTTTCGTATGGTATCATGGTAGTTGATTGCTCCAGTTACCGGTTTTAGATACTTCATAATTCATGAATTTGAAATGAATACTTTAAATGTCTGCTTATCTGGAATCGTTTATGTTAATTTTGAGGGCTTAACAACACTTAGATTTATTTCTTTGGCCACAAGCACAAACACCTACAATTTTGCACTCGCGAAAATAAAATCATCACCAAAACAAAGTCTAGTGCCATTCGCGTCTGTGTTGTGATATAAATCATTCTCGAACCGAGTAATTAAAATACTGGTGTACGCCAGAATCAGGCATTTCAAATTTACGCGGCCAGCCTGTGTACGATGTAAAAACACGAAACAGATATTGTACGAGTGTCTGGATATGTGAAAATGGCGACTGAATTGCAATTGAAAATCGCTATCATTTTTTCAACTGGCTCTGAAAAAACCAATAATAGGTAGTCACGGTGAGCATTTTTATTCGTGCTGTTGCTGTTTTTAAAACAGTTCCAATTTGTAAGCTTTTATTATATTCCTTTGCTTTTACCAGTGTAAGTTCAAGTGTGAACGAAAAGTACTTTCAACTTTAAGCACCATGTTAATACCCAATAAAAGTTTTCATATCCCTAAAAAAAAACTACACACATTCTTATTTTAAATGCATAATACAACTGCTTTAACGGCTTCATTTGTTCACGTAATGAGCCATTTACGTATGTAAAGAAAAACAAAAGCGTTCTTGCAAATCAATAGGCCGTTGAGAACGACTGTTATCTAGAATACAAGCATAAAACAACCAATTACAAGGCTATAATCTCAATATGCCAATTAAGGTTAGTATTACGAGTGCATAAACGGTCGCCGGTTGAGTGCGGTAAGTGCGTCGTAAAGTAGGATTTAATAGCCCAGCTGACTGCCGAGGGAATCCCGGCACTGGTACAGCTTGTTTCAAGGACTTGGAACAGTTTGTGGGACATTATCAATCAGTTCGGGGCTTCGGGGTTGTTTTATGGCATCGAGAATGTTTAGTGAAAGTTTTACATGGTTTTATTTGATGATTAATGATTTCAGAATGGTGAAGCTTTTCTGTGAGGAGTTTGACTGAATCTTTCTTTCGCAAGTGAAAAAGAAGCTTTTAATAAATTTGAAATTGCATTTTGTTTTCTAGATTGACAGGCCGTCATAAAACTTGTGAGACATTTATCCAGCAAAATATTTCCTCCCTCAAAATTCGAAACTATACCAAACTCCAAAGCAATTAACAACGCCTACGAAGTACATAAGACATAAAATAATGAGCTTATAAAGTTTATGTAAACGGTTAGTTTGTCTAGTAATGATGTTATTTCTATGTAGACAACTTGGAATCCATCGCGTGACTGCAAACAGAAATTCTTATAGTGGGACACGCCAACTATTTTATGTATGTTATTTAGGATTCAAATGTATGTATGTTAGTAACTATCAAGACATTTATGAACATATTCATAAATGCTTAACCGTTTATTGCCGCTATAAATTCATGTACATAATATTATGCTCTTGTTTTCTGAAAGTGGTATTTTGACTAATTTTATTAAGACATTACTTTTATTCACAGCACATAACAAATGTTTTCATGTAAAGAAAAATTTAGTTTATAAATGTACAGAATTATACTTACAAACGTTTCTCAAGAAACGGTTAATTTAATATTTACTAGAGCAAATGGTTGATCCACTGACTATTGATATAGAATATTAAATAATAAATCTAAACTGACTAAGTAGGTGGTTATAAACTAAAAGAAGCACGTGATTAACATAATAATGTGAAACACCATGCTGATTAAAAACACATCAAATCAGCTTAAACACGAAGAACAAAACAGACCTTTGTTCTGGATTAACACGATCCCAAGGGACATCAAGTAAACTAGAGCCGTCCGAATACCTACATTTACATAGACACTTATCCTGCGACCCCAAATTGTACGTTATTTAGGAACTCCTTCGGAAGTTCGTAAAACAAATTCAAAGTCTGACGATCATGACGGTTCTATCGTATAAACTGATAATTCCGATAACATTGGATAGTCAAAAGAAGATAGCAATCGATTTCCCCAACCGCAGTCAATGAAAATGTTACAGCGTGTGGATAGTCTCCGTAAAGAACACTTCGGTTGCAAAGCTTTACGATAATCAAAACGATTTCATCGCACAAACTGATCATTCACATTCCATTGAATAGTCAAAAAGAGATTGCAATCGATTTCTCTCAACCGCACAGTCAATGGAAATGTAAGAGTGTGTAGATAGTCTGAGTGAGGAATATGGTGGGTTACTTCGGCCTGTTTACTATGCAGGGCAGCGTTGTTCGCCCTGATTTTTGGCCGATGCCGACAGTGAGCCCAAAATGTATTAGTGGATTTAACGCCTACGGAATAAGAGGCACCGATCCAGAAATGTGACGAGAATACGATATTAGAATACGGAGGTTCTAATGCTTGGGTTAACGAAGTTCGATTCAGTGTTGTTTTAGCTGATTTATTTGTTCAATGGTGAGAATGCCAAACAATGTTGACCGTCGCAAAATTCAGCGATTTTAAGTAAATAAAAAATAACAGTCATTGTAACAGAATTTGGCACAGGTACTGAAACATTCCTTTTTTGGTTACTCGTCCCTTCTTTTTATAGTTCTCGTAAGACACAAAAACGAATTTGTTTATTATGTACTCAATTTCCACACATGATTGCGTGTTTGATCGACGGACGAAACCACATTAAAATAGATTGGTTCTCTAATCAGTAGGGGACCTAATGCAATTTCCTTTATTGTCCTCATCCAATAAGACAGGTGGGGTGGGACTCACGGACAGAAAATATTTGGGTAAACGATATGATTAGCTTTGAGTGGGAATTGGGGAAAAAACATTGTCATGTTTTATTTTGATGCACATAGCAAAACTGCAAAATGTTTTGCAGAGTTTTCTATAAACTTAAGCCCAAAAGTATCATTTATATCTGGAATGTTATTAATTCTTAAATTTAAACTCGTCAGTGCTTATTCATGGTTTGTGCGAATGATTAGGGTTTATCATTACCAATAAGTATAATTCTATAGCATTTAGAGCTTAACTTTCCCTATCGAGAATTTAGGTACTAGTATGGTAGCGTATCCTTTGAGTATCAGTGATTTAACTTAAGCGCAAATGTAGTCATAGCTCTATATACTACACATCAGAATTAACAGAACCGATAAATCCAATCATTCCCACGAACTTTCTAAAAGAAGCAAAAGAAAACTGCATCAAAAAACACGGACCAATGACCACCTGCTTTGCCATATTGTATCCCAATGAAAAATATGAGTAGGATGTGGGCGGTGCCAAGCTTAACGGTCAAAACGATCTATGTTCGGAACTGCTATTAAATACACACGAAATTAGCAATTATATTGCATGAAGAAAAAGTTGCTTTGCTACCTAACTTTCGTGAACAATTTCATGTTCATTTGCAATTAATAGTTCGTAAGTAAAAGCTTCTGACTTAGAAACAGGTGCGAAGTTGAATATGTTTAAAATATTGTTATCACTTATTACTGCAACAATGGTGTTATTAGTAACACCTTTGTCGTTACCGTGTAAGTTATCTAAAAGCGCTTGAAGCTGTCTTTTACATTAATTTAGACGACGCTAAAAGCGATGGAAGACTTGTCTTTATAAAGGTTACAGCCTTCAAGCGGTCCTAAAAAATGCCCATAAACTTTCTTTTAAACTTCATGAGCTGAATTCATAATTGTATATTTCACTGTTTCTTAAGACAGTAGCCTGGTGTAGAAAATTACTATTTAAACACTTGAAAAAACTTTTTTTTTTGTAATGACGAGTCATAATTTCACTTTATCGAACGAGTACCTACATTGTTTTTTACGAAACCCACATTTGTTTGAGTTTTTCATACATCCTCTTTTAATTTTGAAATAGGCTAGTCATATAGGCAGAACGCTCCGGTAAATAACAAAATACGTATAAAGTTTAATGTAGACGTGTGTACATAAGGCGTCGTGCACACTCGCATCTCATTTCCCGCCCACGCCACTTCCGGTGACGTCACTCGATAGGTGCCCACTAGGGGCTCGGCTTACAATGCTATACACTAGAATAGAGCTATAGAGCTACCGAAATGGTTATTACAATTTTGTATGGCTTCATCTAGTAATAATGTCAACAGGATGGGAAGCAGTTGAATTATTTCAAAAGTCAATCAAATTCACAATGACTATTTATTTTCAACGATACCTATGCCTTTTTTTTTTTTTTTTTTTATAGGATGGGAAATCATCAAATGACCCCTCCCGATCTGGGGGGAGTGTCAGACTTTTACTGACTAAAACCCACCCTTTAGTCCTCCTAGTGCCTTTCTTCCCAGGGCCGCGGTAACTCTTTCGAACATATTCCGCAACCCTGGCAGGCTCTGGCCCTGGCGGGCCCCGTCTCCGTTGCTGACTGCTCTTTCCGGCGCGTTCGGAGTGAAATGCGCCGTCGACTCTGGCCTGACCTGATCGGACAGCGAGCTACCCATTGCTCGCTGTCCGCAGGCGTCAGTCACTGCGCCTTGCTCAGGAGCGTCAGTTCCTGAGAGGCGCAGCGACTAACGTTCGTCTGGAGGAGGCGAAATGGGGCCATTACTGGCACTCCATTTCGGCCCCCTCCCGAGCAGTGGCAGCGGCGGCGACGGTGGCGGCGGCTGCGGCGGAAGCGACGGCGGCGGCGTCGGCGGTGGAGGAGGGTTTTCTCCTCGACCCGGCCCTGGCGGGTGGACCGCAGGCTTTGCCCCCAGCCCAGTGATCGGCCGGCTTGCCAGCTGCCGCACATGCGAAGCAGTGCGGCGCGGCGTCGCACGAGCCGGCCCTGTGACCGGGCTGACCACAGCGGAAGCAGTGGTCACTGCGGTCCACCTCCGAGGTGCAGCGTGCTCCCACGTGGTTGCCAACTTGGCAACGGAAGCACCTCAGAGGTCTGGGCTCCAGCAGTTTTACCTGCGCGGAGACCCAGCCCACCAAAAGCCTTCGGCCCTCCGAGACTTTCTTGGCCGCCGACACGGGGCAGCTCACCACTACGGTTCGCATGCCCGTGTTGTCAGGACGGATGGTGCCCGCCTGCACCTCCTCTGCAGAGCACCCCCCCGTCCTGACGACGGCGGCCAACACCTCCTCCTCCGTGACGGAGTCGTCCAGGCCCAAGATGCGCATATCTATGCACTTCGTGGGCCTGGACACTCGGACGTCATCCGCGCCCAAGGACGCCCTAAGCCTTTCGGCTAGAGCGTCCGCGGCCGGACCGCTGCCTGCTCCAGGGATCTCGAGCATCCTGGCCCCGGTCATGGTGACCCTGAGCCGGAGACCCCCGACGATGCCAAGCTCACCGAGTTTGATGGCCTCCTTGGCCTTGGTGAGCGTGTTGGCATATGTCACGCCCCTCTTCACCGCGTCCGGCTGCAGCGTTAAAACTACAGCCGCGGTCTTCGGGGCGCGGAGCGCAGCCGCGACGCCTCGCGCTCGCTGCCGCCGCCTTCTCTCCCGCCTCTTTGCCGCCCTGGCTGCCTTTCCCGCCTTCTTCTTCTCCCCGGCCACTTGCCATTCGGCTTGAGCCGGGGGAGGTTCAGAAGGCGAGGAAGCCGGGGGGAGCTGCTGCACGGCTGGCGCAGGAGCCTTCGCCATCCGCGCAGCCGCCCCACCCTTCCTCTTCCTTCCCGGGGCCGGGTCCGGTATTCCCGACACCGGCTTCGCGGGTGCCGGCCCGGACCCGTTGTCCTGGCCGGACGACCCCGGTGTGGCAGCCACGGCGGCCGCGTACGACGCCGCCTTTTTCCGGCCTGGAGCCTTCCCACTCGCCGCTAACAGGGGGCGCAGGACGATGCCCTCCAGGACGGAGAACCGCGCCTGGAAGGCAGCCATCTCCTGCCGCACAAGGTTCAGCACCTGGCCCTCCTGCGGCACGGGCTGGCTGTCCTCCTTGCGCCCCCCTTTAGGCGCCCCCTGTGGGCCGGCTCCCTGGAGCCTGGCCAGGTCTGCTCGGAGCCCCGCGTTCTCCCTCTGGAGACGCTCGGTGGCGGCAGCCAAGCGGGCGACCTCCGCCCGCAGCTTGGACAGCTCGTCCGCTGGAGGCCCACCTCGGTTAGCCTCCGCTGCCGCCAGGATGGAGGCCAGCGCCGCGCTTATGGCCTTGTGTTTGGAAGATAACTTCCTTTTCAAGGCCACATCGCGGATCGCGGCCTCCACCACCTCCGCAAACCCGGCCCTCCGAACCCGCTCCTGTCCGGAGTCATCCGGCTCACCGCCGGAGGACTCCGAGCCAGGAGCCCCACGGCCGCCATCTTCGGGGGGTCGTCCAGCACCCTTGGAGGCAAGGACTCTGCCCTTGCCTCCCTCTCGGCCCGTACCCCGCCTGCTGGTGGGGATTTTACGGGCCGAGACCACCTCTTCGCTGCCGGACGACCCCCGGTCCTCCTCTGATCTGGGCCGCTTGCGGAAGGACCTGAAGTCCTCCGCAGCAGCCCCCGCCCCCTCGGGTACAGGGCTCGCCGAGCTAACGGTCGCCAGGTCGTCGGAGTCCAACTCGGAATCCGACTCTACACCCGCGCGACGCTCAAGCGAGCCCTCCTCCCAATACAGCGCGCCTCCGCCCGCGCTCTGCCCGGCCGACTCTTCGTCGGGCGAGCTGACATCAAACCCGATCAGCTCCTGAAAGGATAGTTTGGATCGGGGGCCTCCTCGGCCACTGTTGCCCTTGGCAAACGGAAAATAGAGAGCACTGTTGCCCCCCCCCAGAATACGAGGGGCTTGACGCACGAGGCGTGGCGGATTCCCGGGCTGCTGTGCAGTCCGGACCGCCCTGGGGTATATCTTCTCTTGCAGTGTCTCTATTCATTGTTTCCTTTTTGAGGGTGCGGTCCCTATCTCCCTTCCTCTCCCCCTCTCTCTCACTGCTTGCTCGCTGCCCTCACAGTCACGTCTGATGATCAGACGCGTACCAGAGAGCAGCGAGCAAGCCAATGAGACGCACACCGTCCGAGGACCCGAACACTGCTCAAGTCTCCGAACGGTGTGCCCCTCTTGTGTCTCTCTTGGTCTGGTCTCTCACTTGGGACCTTCCGGCATGAGTGGCTCTACCGGCAAAGCCCCCAAGATCACTGAGACACGCAAGCCCCACCACGACGGCAACGTGGAGACACGGTTGGTGGGGACGATACCTATGCCTGGCTTGGTAATCAAACGAGCACTTCATTCCCCGAAGTCATGTCAAAAGGTGATGACGTAACAGACAATATTTGTAGTTTATAGAAACAAATATCAGTATTGATAATCATCTACTATCTATACTATAATTTTATGACACACATGAGCACAGGCATATCAATGTGACACTGGAGGCCATAAAACCGAGGCGTTTATTAAATACTAGCACTTCGCCCGCGACTTCGTCCGCGCGGATTTAGTAGGTACTTCACAAACTTCAACGCCCCCTACACCCCCTTATAAAGGTCAGTTTTGGAAAATTAAGCACATTTATTACTTAGCCATTTCTACTTATTCTATAGTCTCAGGTTCAGTGCAACTGTTCACCCCGTTCACCCCGTCAGGAGTTGATTATGCAAAAATTGTTAGGTACATCTGTTTAAATAATCCCATTTTTAGTTCGTTCATAGCATTCCGACGTAAATTAAAGCAAGCAATAATGTCCTCCCCTAAAAACTTGCTGCAACCCCTGCTTCACCCCTTATTATGTATGTAGTTTATTTGCGAAAAATCCAAACATTTGTTATTCTTATTGTTTTATCGAAATCATTTTCAACTTCATCGGACCAAGCATTGTTATGATTCTTCCCAGTTCGCTCAAGCCGCGACATTTTTCTTACTCCGAGCATGTTTATTACTGTCGTAACTTTTGAACGAAAGGTCCGATTTGAATAATTTAAAGCTTGATTTACACGGACATAATCAACCTTAATTATCAAACCATTTAAATGGATAAGGATTAATATCATGATACTGAAATCTCCATTTTTTCATATCACCAAGGATTTGCTTGAATAATTTTAACAAAAAGCGGTCATGGTGACTTAACCATAATAGTTAGACATATGGTATCGCGGACTTTTTTGTAAACATTGATGACCTCTATAAAACTGTAGTACATCACTTTGCTCTATTGTCAATAGATTCCGCAGCGTACGCGATATAAGGATTTTTTCTCACACCTTGGGTTACATTATCGAAGTTTTCATACGGATCCCTAACTTTTTTGAAAATATTCTATAGCCTATGTCCATCATCGATAATGTACGATTCTACTGGTGAAAGAATTTTTCAAATCGGTCCAGTAGTTTCGGAGCCTATTCATTTCAAACAAACAAACAAACAAACAAACAAACAAACAAACAAACAAACAAACAAACAAACAAATCTTTCCTCTTTATAATATTAGTATAGATTAATAGCCTTTCATTACTACCAATAAACAGGTCTCGCAACAATGTTGCAAAGGTAATATACAATTCCGATCTTGTCCTTCCAGGAGGTTCTTACTAAGATTCTGCGAAGAACATAAAATTATCCATCAAAGTGTGAACAAGTATTCCTTTGTGACTTGTGAGTCAAGGAACATAAAAATAGAATGCTTTGAAACAAGTCCAGGGATTCCACTACTTATTCCGGATTCAAAGCTAATTGACGTAAAAAATCGCTTGAGTAAATCGTTGAAGCGTTCGCGTTTGTTTCGTACGAAGCGTGTTTGATTCCAGGATGTGATAGTGGAGTTATCGCCTCCGCGATGTAATCATTCTTTATTTCGCCGTGAACCGGCCAGGTTTCGTCCTTCACTCAATCGTGCACGCAAGAACCGTTCCCAAAAAAGAGGTGTAGACACTTCCTGACCTTTCTGCTCGTGATTGCCTCTTTTGAATTCTACTCTAATTTATTGATTCAGAACGAAATTGTAGATATTAACTTAGTTATCGTTACTAACCGGATAAGATTTTTAAACTCGTTCTTTTGTTTCGATTTTAATTCCTTCTTCATCAATCGCGTCATAAGGTGATAAATAAAGGACTTGGTATTCGCATACTATTTCTTCTCCGCGTTTACTATTAATTCAGTCATTAGTCACTTTAAAACTGAATGGCTTCTGACCGGACAACTTTAAAAAGCAATTCTTTTAAATTGGTTCTCATTGATCATGTTATGGGACGAAAAAGAAGTCATTAATTGAAATAACGATACTGGATCGATTTGAGTGGTTTACCGGTTGGATCGATGGCCAAAAAAAAATTTGAAATTCTATGAGACGTGGTCACCGTGGTGATGGCATTTTAGGTATTACATTATTGCAATATTTTAATCGATCCATTTTTCGTGTAATCATGGAAGAGATTTGAACAAAAATATTTTCAGTTCAATCTATTACGTACCTATGTAAAAGCTTAATTTTTTAAAGGCACTTAAACAAAACTATCTAAATCCAATACATATCTATATTGCTATGACAAAAACCAGTAGCAGTCGGTTACTTTGCGCCCTAATGCGATGTTATCGGCGGAAGGGCCCAAGTCGGCGCGCTTTACCACTTAAAGCTACGCTATTTATATCTTGGACCCTTAGACAGATTGGGTGACCGAGCCATCTGTCTAGTAATGGAGGAGATGAGTTTGAAAAGTTTTGAAGGGAAAAAAGGAAGTAGTGGAATACTCTTATTTTATATCTTAAAAACTGACTCTTTACTATTTATTGAGAAAGAGTCTTTGTTATAAAAATGCAATGATAAATCAATGAATGATTCAGCACAAACTTAGAATTGATAAACGGTTCGGTGTTAACGATATTTCTAACTGATTTAATCAAATACTTATATCTAAAATGGTCCTTCATAAAATCTATAGTGGTAGACCATTACAAACATCTCAAAGTTTAAGTAACAAGATAAGATATTTGAATACCGCACATAGCCCCTTTTAACTCTGCCATTAATTAATTTCGTGTGAGAAATATTTTGACACTGACACCGTCCTATTTATTACGTACCGAAATTGTCTCGGATCATAGACGGGCATTCATTAGAAACAGATGCCTATTAAGCTGTTAAATGCATTGCGTTAAATGCGTTACTGTGATATCTTATCTATGGTATTAGGTCGCGAAGTGTCACTATGGTCAACATGCCTATGTGAGGTTGACATAATGTTGTATTGTGTGTTTGTTACTTGCTTTAGTCAGTGACAACGCTCTTGTGAACTTATATTTTTAACAAAGTTAGGAAGCTACTTATTTATTTTTAAACAGAATTATGTTGGAAGTTAGGTAACTAATGTATATGGTAATAATGAAGAAGACAAAAGGAATATAAAATTATAATTATTATAATTTCAAGATTCGACAAACGTCTATTCTAGATGATTCTCTTAATGGTGTTTGGGACGACAGCTGACGTATAGTTTAAACTAAATTTATAGGAGTCTGTTGCGTCTTAACTTTGAATGAATTTTGCTAACAGTATTGTTTTTCTTTTTCAGGTACGTACAGAGCATCATTCAAGATAACTTTTGTTGAAGCAGAAATTAATAGGAAACACTGGTCAGTATTACCAAAACCAAAAATATAAAATTCAACTATGTGGGTACATAATATTGTCTAAAATAAATACAAAATTCCGTTGAAAATATGCTAGCCATTCTCACCTATGTCCATAACAATACGATGCATGACTGTAGACTCGACTTTTGTACTGAACTGTCCATAACAAACGGAAATATCAAAAACTTATTCTATAAACACGACAGTCAGAACTCACCTTGAGATGTCAGTGCAGAAAATAATAGAAAAATTTCATAATACGTGATCGTGTAATCCCGTACAAACGCTTCTCACAAAATCTTTTACATATAAACTGCATAGAAGCGTTGAACTTTTACAAAAGCACTCAGGTAAGTATAGCGATAGGTAGTGCCGTTTATAGAATAGGATAGAGTCTTATCCACGGTGTGAAATAGGAATACGCAAGCACAATGTGAGCGAGGGGGACGGCGGTATGCAAGTCTGTTGCGTCCCTGCAAAGCTTAGCGCTCAGCTGTCTGCCCCGAGCGGTGATGTTTGAAACACGGGACAGGCGGAGCTTAGCTACAAATCACTCAATGTCACATTTTGACATTTGAGATATTAGGTCTTTTTTTTCTATAACACCGCCATCTCTTATTTCTTCCCGAGCTTTTAGGTACACATTGACAATATCCCCAATTAACTCGGAATTCGCGACTTTGTTTATCTGAATTAATAATTAGTTTAGAAGAAACTGGTAGAATTCTCGTAAGTGACCATTAAACATTCACACGGCTCATCAGAACAGCTATAAAGTTTACGACGTCAAAGTCATTCCCGGCTTTAAATTTTGAACACAACGGCACGGAACAAAGTAGGCACGGTCTTTTAGTGGTATCAAGTTAAAAAAGTTTCCAACCAATTTACTGAGACCTCTTAATTGTTTGGTGATTGTACTGAAATGAGAATTTTGAAGAGGTCTGAAGTAATTTGGTCGGTCATGGTTCAAGGAAGTGCCCTCAAATAGTCCAAATGAGGCCATAAAAGTCCCGCTGAGCGACGTCTCAATACAAGACGTGTTCAGTCGCGCTAATCATATTTTTACTGCCCACATAAATTATTTAAGTAACAAAAGCCGCTGGCAACAGTAAATTGGACTGCACGCACAGATGACCGCACCAGAAACTTGTAGTAATTCGCTTGTGTAAGCCTATTTTAATTAAGAAAATATTATTTCGACCATCATTAAAAAAAAATCTACGGCAATTCTTTATCTAAAAATTCTTCGAACGTGTTTTGTTTCTTCCAAGAGTCTAATTACTTCTTGCAAGAATAGTATTCCGTATAGAACAGTGTAAAACTAATCGAGTTTTCATTCGGATCCTGTCAATCGTCGTTACCCGCGACTTTTCCTATTACGAAGCTGGAACGGCTCCAATACGCCTTTACCTCGAACTTTAGCGTAGCACTTGACGAAATTAATTTTCTTTCCCTAAATATCACAACCCTGAACGGTTTTGTACCAAGAATTTAGACACATGCAAGGTCGTAATTTTGGTCTTTTGTTCAAAATAATTCCCTAAATGAAGACCCATTATTGCTTGAAAAAAAATTCAAGCATGTGACATAGCTGTTGTGTCCGCAAATTACGCAAAACGTCCAAACATGTCCAGCTTTGTGAGAAGAAACAATAACTCGAGCTTTTGTTTGCATAATTAATTCTTCGTCCAAAACTCGGTTCGACCGCGATCCCATACCGTTATACTCGTAAACGCAGCAGGCTACAGAATACGGATACACAAACTTACCCAAACACTTTACATAGCCCTTGTGACAAGCCAATAAGGGCCATTTTCTTTTACTGAAAGTGTCGAAACAACTTTGTGGAAATACAGAATCTTTGTTTCACGCATTCTAATTCTTACACATTTTTCCGCACATACAAAACAATGCTTCAAATGAATAAAATTATTTAGTATAATTACTAGCCCGCCTTTATTCGGTTTGCGTTTTGTTCACGAAAATAATTCGTTACTTTAAAATTAATGGCGTTGTAAAGATGATCTTTGATAACGAAAATTAAGCTCTATTTTTGAACACAGTGTAATTAAATATACGCGTACTCTTGGACGAGAAATGAGCATTTCCAATACCGTTTCGAGTTAAAGACAGAGTCAAACAGTTTGTTTGTTCTTAACAGAAAATAGACGTAAAGTTCTTTTTCACTGTCTTTAAAGTTCACAAGTTTTTGCATGATATAAAACTAAAAAGACAATAATTCGATACCAACCACTTAAGAAACGTAAAAGACAAAGAAACATTCCCTAATATATCATTAATTCAATAATAACCAATTAGACCCATCTTTATAACCAACGAGGATCATAAAATATCATCACGTTATAAAATGTAGTACCTGAGTAAGCAGTAAATAAGGCAAAACCTTAGCGTTGCAGCCCATGAGCTAGTTAGCTATTGGGAATAGCCACACTCAACTTTTATGGCACCATAAAAATGTTTTTACTCGCTCAGTTGGTTAATTAAACAATTACCATTGTTACCATCTGATGCGCATTATAATCAGTTACATGTTGTAGCATTGTAAGTGAATATATTAGATAATATCCACACTAACCGGCCAATGTCGACATTCTCCGTAAACTATAACGGGTGCAACTATACTATTATTCATTTCGCACGCAGAAATATTTACCTCGTTCCGCTATACAAAAAAAAACTTTAGTTTTTTCGACATGTATGAATCTAAATTTACATTTTAATAACTTAATTAGTGCTAAATCGCTGAAAAAAGTTGAAAAATAATTTATTACAGGCTTCTTTTATTTTTCTAGTCATTCATTGCAGAAAAAGAAAATGATTAATTACAAGTTCCGAGGTGTTTTTCGGTCGTTGACCGGTCAGTAGCGACAATGACCGTTTGTCGAATGCTTCCGTGGCATCTGTTTACATGTATGTTCCTATATTTTGTATCAGAAAGGTGTAGACATCAGCTGACGAAGGTTTTCTAATATAGGCGCCCCCCGTGGCTCTAAGACGGCTTGATGGATGGTCAGTATATTGAAAAGCAATGCCTAGCAGCTTCATTTGTGTCTTACACATAGGGGTTGGTCACGCGAGTATTAGTAGATTACTATGGGGCATCAATATTATTGGATTAGGTGGGGTATTGAAAGCTTGTGTCGTGCCTAATTTAATTAGTATTAGGTGATGTAAAAATAGTTCTTTGGATCTCAGAAAGCATCTGCTATAAATAGTAGGATATCTTTTAATTTTAATTCTATTACCAAATTTATGAAAGCTTTTGCTCAGGCAAAGAGGAAAAGGCTAGACAGATGATGATCAAAGGATAGTTTTTCAATTGTCAGATGTTTTTGGACTGAAAAATGTATATGACTGTTTGAAATTAATATTAACCATGCTGCAGGCTGTGGTCATTTTAATTCATCAGGTAAAAGTTATTTGACTATTGAAAAATCGGTTCTTCTCTTATCTTAGTAAAGTTTCAGGGCTCACAATTTATTCTAAGTATTAGATTTCTATTCCATCTAACCCTACTTCTAATAATAATGCTTAGATAATGTAATCCAACCATTTATTATATTATAATACAGTTACGTAGTAGGTAATGAGTAAAACGTAACCTTTTCTCTCTGATGAGTTTAGCTAACATGCAACGTTTTTCTTACACTGAATCAGCATGTAACAATACACCAAGAAATATATTTCCTGTTTCAAAAAAACTGAGAATAAACTACCAATGTAAATGGAACGGACATTTATAGTAAAATACTGGATTAAATACCTACAGGAATAATTTAAATAAAATAGTTTCTACCTTAAATACAAGTATTGAAGTAAATGGCCAAGGTAGATATTTATTCAGCCTGTTAATTTATACTAGTTGTAGTGACAACTGAGGCAGAATGCCGCCATCATAAATTTCATGTAACTCATATATTTCATTTGATATTCAAATATGTAGGTGTTTGCAAAACGAATACTGATAGATGCATAATGTAGGCAGTAAACTAAATGTACAATTTATTCGTATTAATAGTCAGTACTTCTATGAATATTTCTATCAAACGACTACAAATAAATTCAGTTTAACATTTAAAAAAATACTCCGAAGTGTATAAAATGCAGGGAAATTACAAAAAGCTTTTTATCGATACGATACAATGCGTTCTCAATTACAAATATACGAAGTGTGTGAGCAGATGTTTAATAAAACCAATTTTATTTAAAAGCTCAAGTGTGGAAAACATGCCGGATAATCGCGCGGCTGCGATGTTCTTAGAAAAACAAAGGAGATTACTCATCCCGATGCTCGAACTCTATCTGAGAATTCTTCGAAGCGCACCACCGCGCTGGGGCCTGTAGCGTCAGCACCGGCATTCTACGATAAAATACCCACCTATAAACTAAACACACTCAATGAAATGCTTAAACGTAAACTAAATAAAATCACTAATTAAACGACCACATAGTAAATCATGATAGGGTGTTTTTCTATGGACCTACCAGCCAGAAAGAAACGATTCGAAATTCGAAAACTCAGCAACATTTGTAAGGTAAAGAATACAATTCAACCCGTCATCGCTACGTGACCGCGTGAAATAAAAAATGAACGTGTGAGGGTCTGTCCGTACCCACCCCTAGACCGAGACGAGAGAGCGTAAGACGGAGTACAGAGAAAGTTTGAGTGACGTACCCCCTCCAGCGCCCGTCTCCCCCTGCGAGGATTTACGGCGCCATATTGGATTGGGACAAGATGACACGAGGCCCGGATAATTTGGGCAACGGTATCACGTGACAGGACCCGAACTCTGAAACGGCACTTTAATTATGATATTCTCGAGTTTATTCCACTTTGAGTTTGCGAATGTTTAGTACAGATGTAGTGAAGTTTTGTTTAGTAGCCAATACTGTTAGGCTTAGTACGTGATTGCTTATTAAGTAAAATACTTTTTTAAGTAGTACCTTTGGATAAATATTTGCTTAAAATAATTAGCAACATCAAAAATTAATTTGTAGGTAACTGAACGTTTTTATAATAGTTTATTGTATTTAAATCTAAGTCAATCAAGTTTTATTACTTCTGTTAACACGAATAATTTAATTATTTTAACGATACGAATCCAAATTACTGTGTAATAAAATGTAAATTAAAACAATAAAAAGTCAATAAGATGTTCATTGCCGTTTTAAAAGTCAACCCTCAAATGAAAAGGTGCTATATAAACAAAACTAATTCATCAGTAAGGCAATAAATAACCCGAAGCGGTTGCACGCACTCGCGCGCAGCGTCTGATGTCTTGACACGCATGCGCCGTTTGGCGTGCCAAAGCACATACTCGCACTGTATCTACAACTTGGATAGACGAAGAAAATAATTGAGTGCAGAAGTTTTAATAAATCTCAGTTGAAACTTTTGTATACATTTTAACACATCGATGATAAAATAATTCAGTAGTAACAATGTATGAAATCAACTAATGAACGATGATTAATTGTACGTGTATTCAAGAATTATGATGCAGCGATCGTTATGCTTCGGGCAGCCGACATCGGTGGCGTCGTTTTAACAAAAGCCGCTGACGTAACAATCCGTGCAATACGAAACAAGGACGTCACCGAACTGCTGCTAGCCGAACACTCGAGGGTGCGAATACTGCAAAAACAGAAATCTCGTTAAGATGACAATTTATGGGTTGTTTTTGCTAAATGAAAATAGTCGCAGGCTGTGAACTGAACAGACCTTTTTTGATTTTCTTAATGGAATCTTTTCGCTTGGGATTTGTGTCGCGCGATGCTTTAAGCTCTTCCGTTTGCTCACAATACCCTATAGTGGCAGATTTGTACAAGCCTATTTTCTTTTCCGTGAATATTTTCTCCAAATCCTGGCATTCACTCGTGTAATTGACACCGTTACAGAAACGAGTTTTGCTACGATCAGGGTGAAAACGTTGACATAAAAATGTAAACAAACAATATAATAGGCTCCTGTACAATTAGCGGCCTTTTCATTTCCTCGTGGACAATAAAAGCTTCGTAACATTGATACAAACTTTCTTTGTAATAAAGCAACCAGCCGGAAGTATTTCATGATTTATGACAAAGCAAATTTTTATTTCCATTTCTCTTCGTTCATTGTTTTTTATTATTATTTTGCCACAATTCCTCGCAGCTTTTCAGTGGAAAAAAGTCACCATGGAAAGTCGCTTTCGTTTTAGTGGAAATGGAAAATGGAGGAAAAATAAAAGAAAAGGCCGCATATGTGCTGCGAGCGAGAAACTGGCGTTATGATCGCCGGTTGAGTGGACTTGCTGTAGCATTTACGGGTTAAAATTTTATTGAATATTTTTAAAACCGCAATAAGTCCAGCGTTTAATGAAATATGTTCTCGTATTTAAAAAATATAGAATCGTTAATTAAAACATTTACCTACAGGAAAAGTATCAGTTTACACCAACGGTGTGTCATGTAACACTTTAAAAATATTGAATGAATAAAATAAGCCATAAACAATATTTATAATGTGTGCATATTAATGTAACTTTTATATTATAAAATAGTATTGCTTGTAATAACTATTCGTCTACCTACACCCAATTTACTTTAATAGCTCTTTAAGTTGAAGGACTGAGACGGTGTTATCTAAACATACTCCACAATCTAGATGCATACGAGGAAAACTTGATTTACCGTGATAATTGTCTACGTATTTGCTACGTACGGCGTGAGTTCTGCCAAGTCCCCAGAGGTTTCACACAGCGTTGCCGAGGCGAGTACATGCCACTCTTTTTGCCTCGTTTTCCTGTCACGCTTTCCTTTTCAGATATTACTGTCTCGCTCACACTTTGTACTGGAACTATGGACCTGTAGACACGTTAAATTAGAAATTAGTTTTGTGTCTCCCGCTAGAACACCCGCTAAATTATTCAGGATGTTCTAACTAACCTAAATTAACAGATTTCTAATAAACAAATCATAATATATTTCTCATTAAATTAAAAACGCGAAGAAATAAAATAAACGTATTTACACAAAAGCTACTCCAACGGCTTCTCTGTTCGAACACGCGTCATTCTATTTTCTTTATTCCACTCTGTTTTGTTGCGTCCCGCTGCTTCCGTACCGTGGACACTTTTGGTTAGTTTGTTCTGTTTTCCGTATAATAAATAATAAAGCCCATACCACTGGACTATGTAGAAAACATTCTGCGCTAACTGTGTCTTGACTCTTGTATCGTTGGGGACAAACGAGCCCCGTCGCACTTAGAGGGTTAGGAACTTAGGAATGTAAAAGTTTGGTAGCGGCTGCATTTCGGCTTGTTGCTGATGTTCAAAACGAATTTAGGAGACAAAGGTGAATGACCTTTCCTTTATCAAAAAATCTTGACAGTAAATTAATCTTTTTATAATGATATAAATCAATCTAAATGATTCATCTTTGATTGTTAGTCGATGCAATAGAGTAAGTAATTGTTCGCATTATTTTGATATTTTTTATTGTGTATTGGTTGGTAGTTACCTATGTATACTGCTTCATACAACCGATTCAAACCGTAGAAGAACATTCAAAAAATGATAAATTACGTCATCGAATCTTAAAACGAGCGTAAAACCGATAACCACAGGCATTATGTATGCAGATATAATGCAGACAGAGTCGTGATTTGATCTATGGCGCTTTAATATTCTATTAACCGATATTCAGTCGTTTATTAGCATCAATGCATTATTTATATCTCACAGTAATATATCATTATTGAAAATAAGGGATATATTGTCAATGATACGATTTTTCATTGATCAATGGTGGGCACGCGTACACTTTTATATAGAACTGATAAATAGCGCCCGTTTTATGGGGCGACACCATTGATATCGAATGTGTACCATTGATTTATCGTTTCGCCCAATAATTCGCAATTTCAAAAACAAGTTTTTTAGTCACCGTTTTTATACGAGATATATTTGATGATCTGTTGATGATATATGGCTAGTTTATGTCACAATGTCGTTAAACCGTATAGCAGAAAAGAATTTAATTTCGACCACTCAGAACTTGATTAATTAACTTTTAATATCGAACGTAACGGTTGCCAGAATAGTTCTCATCATTCTTCGTGTCTACAGAAACTTAAGCCAAGCTAGCGCTAAACTTAAATTGAATTAGGAACGCTCCGACTGATCGTAGTTTACTCTAACGAAAATAAAACTAATTTCCCAATCAAAATCATCGTTACTTATTATCTCAAAAAAGGGAACGCAAATTACGCCCACTATCTATCAATGTCATCGCTGAAAAAAAATAACGAAAAGAAAAAGAAAAATTCTAAATTCAAAAATATATAAAATTCGAAAAGTTTACGGTTCGCGAATACTCGCGATTCGCGAAAGAATCAATTTTATTGGTAAAACAAGCGGCGTCGGTGATTTATGTCGTACGAACGTGGCCGATAGCGTGTCACCGGCCGGCGCGTTCGCGCCTCGCTCTAGAATTTGCTAGAATATTCTTTTGTGTTTACAAGTACAATGACTTTTTGGTCAATCGAATTTCTGTTAAATATAGCTTTTAAATAGATACTGAAATTCAGAAAGACTATACTTTACATAAGGATTTCCAGCAAATAAAACATTATGGACTGATTACGTAGGTGTTCCTTATATTTCCTCGACTTAGTCGCATCATATATTCACATAGAAAATATTCAATTTAAAATAAATGTCAGTGAGGTATCTATTTCTCATGCATATAGAATCTTCTCGACATTTAAAAAGTTTAAGGTTCACCGAAACAAAGAAACGTATTGACCTTTAAGCAAGGTGTCCGATTAGAATCTAAGCAAATTTAAAAGTATAGAAAACATACCTCCTTTTACAATTTATTTCGACGGCAAAATCTTGCATGTATCAATGTATGGTAGGAAAATAAATAATAAGATAATAACAAAGCCAGTTCAGACAGTAAATGGAAAACGTTAATGCTTTGAATCCTTTTATTCTAAATAAAAGAATTGATGATTCTTGGAGAATGAATTCAGCAGCTTCTTCATCTTCATTAAATTTTGTAGGAACTTTCTTTTTATAATCCTGAAATAATGCAGAATGCATATTTGTTTTTGCAAGACCAAAACGATGAATAATCCTTTTATATTGGTTCAATGCACGAACGCGAGAAAAACCGCGAACAAAAGCCAGTTGCCAACAAGCAGGTGCTACATTATCATACGGCAGTACAAACCGACTACAGACGCTAATCTACCCGTCAAACATTTGTTCGCGGGCTATATATCATTATCGATCGCTATTACTATTAATTCGCACGTTTACCCATCAATTACCAAGAGTTTTTTAATCATTTGTCATTTATAACGAGTGCCGCATAAGTTTAAATTAAGTGCTTATTGTTTAAAATGGTTTTAGGAAACATTAAACTGTCATTGGCAACATGGTTGCCACCGTCCAGCGATATTCTTTAATAGTTCTATTTACATTGCCCGTCCCTCATATATCTTGTTTTTGCTCGCCCAATGATGTACATTTACGATTATACCATTCTATTCGATCGTTATCGTAAAGAAGAAGTAATGGGACTGTTTGCAAAGGTTAGAGAAACGTTTAACAACTTCTTGTAGTAAATTTAACATATAAGTAGAAGTGTTAGTGAGTTGTATATCAATATTTAGGACCAACTTTATGGCTAAGCCCTATTCAGCTAATTGTCACAGTTTATTACAGATACATCTTGAATAACTGCCATTATTAACTTGCTAATGCTCCAAAATTATGGGTTTCAAAGTCTAAGAAACAATGTGTTTATAAAAGGCATTATTCCATACTTTTTATTATTCTGTAAGAACATGCGAGAAAGTCAGTTACAGGAAAATTACGACGCATTATTTACATTGATATACTTAGTTAATCAACAAGACACCTGTGCAGGTGTAGACTGACGCAAGAAGTTCTTAGACTAGATAAACCTGAAATTAATACAGAAAGCTTTTTTGTAATCAATAGCAAACATGAAGATGATGATAAAGATAATAAAAAGCAATATAAGAATAAAGGGGAAGAGATTGCACTCCGCAAAGCTCATCATAAAAAATAAGACCATGCCATCGAAGATAACGAAAATAAAATAGGATTATCGACCATATTCACGATAATATATAAAGCTTCTCAGTTCTATATTACGAAGCTAAACGTTTTATAGATACTTAACGGATCATTTAGATTATTTTGTGGCGGCATGGCAGTGACTAACGTTGCGAAAGGTCCAAATTCGGAAGGATTGGGGTCACGTTCGTCGGATGATATTAAGTGGACTCAGATATGTAGTTTTCGTGACTTAGAAACAATGGAGCCATTTTGTGATCTGTTATCTCGTTTACAGTTTGGGATAAACGTTGACCCGATTAGTGCAGCTTCAGTAATTACGTTATTTGTTGATTGGTTCCTTGGTATTTTATCGTAGTCTTTATTGATGGTACAGTCTCTAGAAAGACTATATCTAGGAGTTTTGGAACAGTTTAGACTAAAAGTTTCAATACTTGTTGTAAGTGAAACGTGCGCAATAGATTTTCATAACAGAGACGGAGAATTTGAGAATTCATAAATAATATCAACACATTCAAGGAAAACAAGTACCCATAGAAGGCGTAACAAGTTTGTGGAAGAATATAAACACCGGAATTCAAGCGATGACTAAGTGTCTGCCGATCTACTATTTTGGGTAAAGCCAGCTCGACAGGTAGTCGCAAAATAAATAATTACTTCAAATCCAACTGATATGTTACTTCCTGCGGTTAGGTTAATAGACTACTAGGCTAATGAAATAATGATATATGGACCATTATTTGAATAAATTCTAGAAAGCTCGGAAACAACAACATAAATTAAAACTAGAGCATTTTACGTCTTGAAATCAATTACTGTAGCAGATGACAAATGAGGACTACAAAACTGTGATAAATGTTTTCAAATGCAAATTCGGCGACCACCAATGTTGAGCCGATATGATTATCATATTCTAATTGGCTTAACGAATGACATAAAGCGTAGAGTTTCACTTCCTCCATAATGCTTCTTCGTTGGGTTTCAATTTCTAACGGCAGAACACCGGGAACTGTTTAAATCACGCGCATGCGCCGAAAATAAACTGCGCGCGATCACTCCTCCGCCTGGCCGTAAATTCACTGCTAATTTACAGCCCCTCAATGTTATAAATAAATAAATATTCGTCGTAGAGCGCCACATCCACTCCTGACACATTGTGCCACCACTTGGATGCTGCTGTCATAACAGATCCTTCGTTGCACGCTTAATGGATCGCTTTGGCTACTGTTATGAAACTTCTTGTATTTGGATGTAGTTTTTCTATGGTTTTACTGTTGTTTCGTCTTCACAAAGAATGTTGTATACTGAGATTACTAAACAGCTGTCGTATTTTTGCTTTTACAACAAGTTTAACAATTTTGTCGTGTGTCGTTTAGTAGCAAGCAGCATTTGGTTATTCAGCAGCTTTGACGGAAACATAATCACTTTCGTTTCATTTAACATGAAATCTTTCAGCAACAAGATCTAATCAATTATCAACATAGTAGTGGCGAACCCACAAATTATTCTGCCACTCGCGACGCTGGTACCCAACGAAAGTTATTGAGTGCCAAGTAGACTGAAGCAAAGGAACAGCCGCGTGAGCTCCGTGCCAGCGATCATTGGTGGGATAGTGGCGGCCATTGTAATACAAATTCCCCGCCGCTGTTACCATCTGTCTTGAAGCCGAAATCCGAAAAATAATAATAGAAGAAGAACTCCGCAACGATGATTAAAATGTAGGATATCGTATCCGAGGTGCATAGTGACGTGTCATACTTTTATCGATCCAATCGCGTCAGCCACAGCCACAGTCGATAGAAAGCCGTCATATATCTGTCATACGTAACCGTAACTTGAATACATTACTATGTTACCAACTTAATTTATAGTTGATTTGCACCTGCAGCGAATTATCAATGCATGCTTCTATTTAATGGCATTCTTTCACTTCATCAACTACCATTAATCGTCGCTTACATTCTTAAGCCGCGAGGACAATTAATCTGATTCTTCGACCAACAGTAATGTTCTTGGTTTCTTTTCGAATCACTCCCCACTGTCATTGCGCGAGAAACACCTTGGTTTACTAGCGTGGAACTTTTTGATTTGTGTCGGCTTGTAGCGTGTCACAGTACATTTAACGAATTGAGTTATTAATCATTTCAGCACTTGTCGTGATGATGATTGATTTTTCATTTTACAATTAGTTTGCAGCAAGAAAAAAGTTGTCTACTAATTGCAACAATGTCGATTTTATTGACAACAGTGCTGTTCAAAATTGTTGAAAGGCTAGTGATTAAGTTGTTGTGTTTTATCGATAGGGATGACGTATCCTATCCATCACTATTGATATTTTGTGATGCGCTCTGGTTGCCAGCGGGCGGAGTTTGCATGGTGCCAACTATGGCGAGCGCGTTAATGTAGCGTCGATGCGTGCGCTTGTTTTTATTGTCGTCAGCGCAAGAGTTGCCTAGCTATTAGCCGACCTATGCGGTAATGCCACACACGGTGTTACATGGAAAACCGAAGGACGTTGGTGTATCAAAACCTGTTATTATGCACCATCAATTAACCGATGATTTAGAGTTTTTGATCCAGTACCAGCTCTGATTGCTCCAATATTTTACAAGAGACGATTTTCTTTTAGTTTTTTTCGAACTTCTGCTAAGCTTTATTATCTATTCGTGGGATCTTGGCTGTTGTGGTTCACAATAAATGTCACACTATTAAACTGTCGTAAAGTGAAAACTCTATCTGCATTGAAGCGATTGTTATTTAGTTTTATTCGATTTAGTTATCACTGCGTTTACGACTTTTTGTGCTTTTATATTCGTCTTACAAAACGATGACTTGAATTTTTACAATTAGACGTGACTAGAATTTTAATTCGGGCGCCCAGGTTTCCATGTTTTCTTCTTATTTTAAAAAATCTCCGGTAATCATAGTATCACATTTAAGGTCACATCTCACTGGCAGTCGTTAAGACGATTGGATCGTGCGACTTAACAAGTGCAGCAGTTGTTACGGTCTCTATAAAGAAAATAATTGCGCCAGTTATCCGAAGATTTCCAAAGCTCGCGGTGAAAGCGTCTCAAATCACATACCCCGAATCAAGATCAGTTAACATCCGCAAGACATACATAAACAATATGTACATATGTGTACGTGAGAAGGGCCCGTCATGTTTTATTTATTCGCGGCCGACTCGTAATAGAGTCGTGCCGTGAGAGCCACCGCCAACTTTTTTGCCGACCGTACCTCGAGTATTGAGACGTCTAGATGCTGATGTCTTGTTGCCTGTCCATACTATACTTTCGACATGACATCGACATTTATTTTTCCAATGTTTTTTTAAACATCCGATGTAACATGTTAGCACAGCAGTGAACAAAACAGTGCTAGATAACAAAAAGTTCCATTTACTAACATTTTTCATCAAAGAAACCACTGAGTCTGGGACAGCTGCGAGTGGATATTAAAAATCCATTCATCACTGTACCAGCAAAAAATAAGAATTCAGATTCACACTGGAACACGGCGACTGCGAAATCTGGTGAGACGAGGAGGTATTTTCCCTCCCCCTCGGCACCCCGATCTGCCGGGAGGGGGGGCGCACGCCTCCCTTTTGACAGGAAATGATTGTCTAATATTAGCTTTGTTATAAGGTCCCTCTTTTGGGATTTGAGCGAGTTTTTGGAGTAACGGTTCGGATGTATCTTCGTAATGCTTGTTGTCTTAGCCATTTGTTTTGAAGTTGTACGTATTGCAGCGATTCCTGTTTACATTTTGAATCTGGCAAACGTAGAGCGAATCGACATTGAGAACGTTGTTTACCAATACTTGGGCTTGTGTATGTACAATTTTGAAGATCGGATTAATATTATGATCACGTGTTTCAAACAGAATTAACCAACTGTAAATGTTTGTAATAATTTAGCTGACAATGAGCACTAACTTACTCCACACTACAGCTACTCGTACTCATTAAAACGAATTTATAGTGTGGGTGCTTATCTATGTGCGTTAGTAAAAATGTGCGACAAAAAGCCGGTAATATTAGAATGTCGGACAAAAAATCTAATTCGCAACGTTGACTCACTTCAATAATTTAAATTAAACATCCAATGAACCGTAGGAAATATTTCGGGTCGTTGACATTGGCGGCTGAGTGAGAAGTGAAGAAAATTTTGAACACCCCCGATAATCACAATAAAAAGTCGTCGCGGCTACACAGAAATAAAACTGAAGCTTTATTTTCTAATTTATTGGTGTTATATCTATTTCGGTTCGGTTTTCGTCAACGGCCCGCTGGGAAGTGACTGGTGTCGCCTATGAATAGTCACGCCTACAGCAGCAGCAACCGACTACCGCTGACTCCAGTGACAGATTTGTGTTTTACAAATGAATTCTGAGAGAGTCCGGAACACTATTTTTTGGTTTAATGATAGATTTAGTTTTGTTTTCTACTTAATTTATTCATATCGCCATTAGTTTGTCTACCTATTACAAACACAGGTTTTTTATGTCTGTGAATGTCGCTCCGGTACGACTATTCCTGAAATTCTGAAACTACGTCAGTCTGTGCCATGTGCAACAAAATTATAGAACTTTATATTGAAATGTACAAAATAAATTGACTCTTTGTTTATTGAACACAAACTTTGTTAACCGATCGTCTGCGGTTTGCACACTGCAGTTTCGCAATAATCCGTACACATTAAAACAAAAGGGTTTATACAAAATTAAATTACCAATATCCGCGGAGCGCGTTGCCACAAAATATTTTTGTCGAAATGGCAATAATGCGAAACTCGCATATTGTGCGATTCGCGCGTAGATAACAGAAATAATGGGGTTCAAAAATGAAATTAATTCCAGGTTGATGATTTCAAATTGAAAAGTCACATCGGCTCGCGCCATAATTCATGATCCTGAAACGTGTCCGGGCCGCCGGTGTCGGACGCCCGCGCCAGCCAGCGCAGGGTTGTCACAACACTTCTTTTATTTACCATAACACTCCTGCATCTGCATTATGCTTTGATTGTAAATCAATACCCCAAAATGATGTATCGTCATTTTGGCTACACGTTTTTTTAAATCATGCATTATTAATATAACCATAAATACGAAACATAATAATTTCTATTCACGTTTGTCATATTAATGAAAGACACGACTAAGCCCGTGTCACATATTTTTGCCGCGTATTGAATAGAACAAAAAGCGAATGCAAATATTGGCATTATGGTGTGGTGTGGTATCAGCCCTAAAGGTCGGGCTCATTGTCGCAGTCCTTTGTCGGAGGTCTCTTCCGCTTCACCACGCGCGATATCTCGCAGAGGTGGCGCCCTCTACCGAATATTCATGAACACACCGAGTTGTTGGATAAGTTTTATTTATATACACAACTTAATACATAAACAGTACATAAAATTCATAGTTGAGACGATACTCGGAGTAAATGATTTCTAAACCCTTCAAATGTTGAGTGAAGGAAATGTTGCTATATTTTCTTGGAGTTTCTATTTTGCGTTTCATTATACCTACTATGTAAATTTCAGAATAAAAATGTACATAGTATAATCTTGATTAAAGTACCTGCCTGTAAAAATAAAGAATTTAAGTAGCTCGATGTCGAATTCATATCGATAAGATTATTTTAGACTTGTGCAAACTAAAAAAAAAATACATGAAATTGTGCATTGATTTTTTTTTACTCTTCACGACGTACCAACCCTGAAAGGCGTAAATACTCGTCGTGTAAATACAGAAATAAATGTAGTTGGCTAGGTATACCAATATATTATTCTTATTAAAAGAACATTAAACTTTTTCTTCTTTTCGTAATTTGATAGGATCCTCTTGAGGCATTAGCAATTCATATTATAATACAACTCATTTGTTATTTAACATGAAAATTAACTTTAGTGTGTTTAACCAAAAATATTCAGCGATTTATAAACAAGATTTTTTTTTGTCCTGGGACCAACCCTAAAATTTTCGAATCAATTTATTTGTTGTAAGTTCATTCTAAAAACTTTTTCGTTTACAATAAAAGTAGTGATCAATTTTATGTGACATAGGTACTCATAATTGTTTCTAATGAGTTAACGGTCTTGCAACCGGTTATAGAATGTTTTATATTTATGGCATTCACTGTAGAATTGTGGAAAGTAAGTTTTTTATATGTAAATATAGCTCGGTGGCAGGTCTCATGTTTAATGCAACCGCTATGTCATGAACATTTGTCGGTTGCACCATTTCAGACGGCTGTAGGTACTTCTGTTAGCTTAGTTTCTACTAAACATTTGCACAAAATGTTGAATTTCATTTCGAAATAATTCATCGTTCATATTTCGTGTTTAGTTGCACATGTTCCATACAAATAAATTGTCTAATCCTAATAATAGTTTAGGAACAAAATATCAACGAGCGTTTAATTAAGACGAAGATTTTTTTATTTGGAGTCAGCTTCCGGAATAGTAAGAAATTTTATAATTAATATTTTGGTGTTTTAATCAGCTCGGTGACGTTGAAAAATATCCATGCTGAACATGTTAATCCTACTAATTATTGTACAGGGTAAATTAGAAAAGGCATCGTAAATCATCACATCCACAGGTCTCAGCCATGTAACGCCGCAAGGCTTTCAAGGAAACACAATAGCTGTGATGGTGTCCCTGTCTGGTACTCCAAGAACCGTAGTAGTAGAGAGAGACAGAGTCATTCACGAAAAACGAGCCCGTAATTTGCCTGCACGAAAATTTGATAATAAATCATAATAGTTTTAGACAGAGCAGAGGTAAAAAAATAAACCAATTTGGAAAGTGAATTGTAAGGCACGGCGAGCACCGCCGTACGGTCTGTTATTAGAGCAATTATGTTATTATGTTCGCCGTATCTAATCCGAAAAACTAAATTGGAGTCGGCCGCTGCCGGCGAATGCCCGATAGGTTCAATCATTTCGACTTTTGGGTCGCACGAAATTCGTTGCGGAAGCAATAAGAAACACGAAAATTCCGAACGAAATAGTCACAAATTGTCCAATAATACATAGTTGTGAGCGAAATATCGATCGATGGACAAAAAACCGGCCCAATATATTTTTGAGACCCCATTTCGCTACGGTTCATAGTTTAGTACAAATTAAAAAAGGGTGCATTATTGCAGTACATATTTCAAAGTTCACATTTCACAAACAGCCTCGCGTCGCCCTTTGATATCCCTCACTTAACTCATATTTCATTCAATATGACCATAATTGAAGTGATCGCCGGGACTTCATTAGAATAGAACGCTTATTGCTTCGACTGAGAGTCCACAGTGGCCGGTGACGATTCCGTAGATAAAGGAACATCGTATGAACGATTGCCTCTTTCACAATTTGTATCTTTAGCATAGTCTGTTGGTAAAACAGGTTTTTCTCGTGTGTTTTCGTTTCAAAATGCGTGGTCCCTTTGTATTTTCAAAGTATCAAATATGAATACCAAATAAGGGTTGGGACAAAAGAAAAAGTGACAACTTTTTTAATTTATGCGCAAACGAGTACATGAAAACGTAATAATAGGAGCGTGTTTGGTAAATATATTAATGTAATAATTCTCTAAGGGCGTTCCTAAAGTTGTCGGGTGTTATTTTTCTAAAATTTCACGGTAGATACATCATGCAGGGCTCGTGAAAATTGTTAACGTCTTCATTAAAGTGGAGTGCTTGTGTTGTGGGCACTTCATGTCAGTTTCCACGATTTGTGTGACAATAGCCGTCTGGTGAAAGCAAATGAAGTTGTTTAAAATGGACCAGTTCTAGTTCTTTATCTAGGAGTAAGTGACAATGGTCATAATTACTAAAGACACGGTTATTCTAACTTGAATTAATTTAATTTTCAATGCAATTGCACAACAAAACACAGGAGGTTGTTCCTACCAGGAAAAATGCAAAGTTTTCACAGTCAAGCCGCGTTATCTAAAACGTCAGTGAGCTATTGAAAAAAGCTGCGTAAAATAACGTTCTACGTAATTTCATCAGGTAAACAATTTCGTTTCTCATAAATTCCGGAGAATCCATTCACCTCAGTGTTTACAGACTTTATCTAAGTGTTTATTTTTAAACTCACTCATACGCAGAGGAAATACAATATGTATTTTTTTTATAAATTTATTCTCTTCAACTTTTGTTTACGAATTGCACACAACTAATTTATTCTATGCTTTATCGTTTTAATTAACTTTATAGCGATAAAATATATGAATGTATGTATTTTTTTAATAATTTATTGCAAAGAATATCTCTGTTAGTGTTAAAGGTTCGTAGTTTAGATTCAAAGTAATTAATTATTTTTTTCTATTTGATAAAAAGTAAGTGAAATAAATAGCGTGTTATGTTGGTTTGTAGTAATAATGCTCGACTTTTTGAGCGCTAATCGTCAGACAAGTTTTACAAGTAATTTTTATCAGGGATTAATTGAAGTCTATTAAAACATAGATAACTTCAACAAAAACGGACCAGTTTAATACATTATAAATAAATATAACTGGAATAACATAATAATATCGAACATAAAATAAAATCTTTGTTTGCCTCAGACTGGGTATCTTGTGTCACCAAATCAAAATAGGTCACCCAGATAACTTAAGACACAATGCCAAATATGTACCTAGTCAAAATAATAAAAAAAACTAACTAAGTAATATCTAACTTTTTCAAGATCGACGATATTTGAGGCACATTTTTTTTTTCTGACTTCAGGCTTCTGAAGCAGTTTGGTAAAAAATCCACAATTTTTTTTTTCTAAGCAAAAACAAGCCAGATAAAACTGAACTTGACCACAATACCAAATCTTCGTACGCACTCATCTCGGTTGCACTGACCCATTTATCTGCCTACTCTACTCCTGACCCTGCGGGCATATCGCCGTCGCAATGATAATACATTGACATAGGTCAAATGATAACAAAAGCCAACGACTTTTTGAAAATATTTTTTCCTTGATTCCTGATAAGAATGCACAATGAATGACGTTATTGTTCCATATTCGAATAAACAGTCAATATTGTAGGTTTAATGGATTAATAATAAATTATAATTTATTAATTATAATTATTATCGTAAAGTATGATTACAGTTTGAGTCATTAAATTATAGTGTGGAAAACGATGTTGGTTTTCAAGAGAAAATTATTTGCATTTTTAAGTGTGTAATATTAAATTATGAGCTTTTTAAAATGTAAATGTAAACTGTTATATTTAATGGCGTTATAAAGTGTAGATATCTACATAATTGGTAGTTTTGGTCAATATAGTAAATTGGTTACAACTATGTTATTTGATATGATAACACTAATCATGTTCTGCACACATAATTTTGAGTGTATTTATTTTTCGCCCTGATTTTAAAGATTTGTAGTTTCTGTGACATCTCTGTGACACATTGTTTTTATATTTTAATACACTGTGTACATAACTACTAAATTACGATACCAAAATATTTTGTTATCGTAATTTAGTAGATACACTCAGTTTTGCAAACTATGTTACAGTAAATGCTTAACGGAATTGTAGAATTCTTGAAAAAAGCGTAAAACTTTCTACGAAGCTCAATATCAGTTTAAATCACATTCTTCATTAAGTCAAATTATTCAAAAACAGAACAAGATAAACGAATAACGTTCCATTTTTAACTGACCGTTTTCTTTTTTGTTGCAGGTAAGAAAGAATTCCTGGCCGCATGGAACCTAAGGAAATATGTACGAAATTCAAATTGCGAAATATGTGCGCGTGTGTGTGAAGTGATCGTTTATTTTGTCACGTGTTCGCCATGCGATTATCAGTTCAAAAGCAATTAACATAAAGTCGTAATTCAATTTTACGCGAAGACGTGAACTGTGTAGTTGAGCGTGTGTTGGTACAACAGCTGAAAATCAAAGGGAAGTTTTCTGTCTCGCTTGGTCTGAGGTGACTTTACAATAAATGAAATCAATTGAATTGATGTTGGTATGTATATCTTCTTATGATTGAAACACGTTTTAGGACCTGTTATTATTGTACAAGAACTTTTGTGAATAAAGTTTTGATGGAACAAAATTTCAATAGCAGTTCAAGTAAGTAGGTAGGTAGATACTGACATACAGTAGCCGTTATTATACCGCCTGTTATAAAACGAACTAGAAAACTGGTATTAAACATCAAATTCAATTCAACAGCAAGGTTTGCATACGAAACTAGTAAACAAAGTGTTGCATAAAATTGCAACTGTTTGGTGATGTGCAAATTAGGGTGACTGTGCGTTACTTAATTTTTAGCCACTACTTTATGCCTATATACTTTTTTGTCAAGTACCTATTAAAAAAGTTCTACGTATAAAAAGAACTGTGGCAAACCAACTGTGCGCAACATTGAGCACAATTCAAAGGCAAACAGAAATGATTTGCTCGATTCCAATCATAGCGACAGCGGTGCATCTCTTCATAGCGTTTCCCGCCCATACGAACCGCTGCGCTACATGCATTCGCACGCATTCGGCTAATCTCACATGTGATCGGCCACATAGACGCGCATAACCAGCCATTTTATAAAACCGATACAGTCCCAGCTCCGTTCTGCAGTTAGGCATCATTTCGTCTGGCCGCGTTAAAAGCACGCTGCATGTTCGCACTCCCACCCGCCACAACAACACAGACGCGGCTCTCGTATGAATCACGAGCTGCGTGTGTGCGCGTGCCCGTACGTTCGGCTCCGCTGGAGGCTGTCAGTGTGTTGGTGCCCATCGACACACGCGTACGCGCCCATGTGTGCGGGCTCACTCATGGCAGCGGACTATGACGGCTCGTAGATTTGACAGCTAGCTCAATGCGGGTTCAGACGTTCATTATACGCCGACCGATGTAATTTTCGTGAAATACTTGACAGTTTTATTTATGTACGATAAAGACATTAGTGTTGTGACGCCGCCTCTGCATGTGACAGTGTTTAACGTGGAACTTAAATTTTGCGCGAACTTGAACTTCAGTGTTTCTCCCCGGTATTGGAGTCAGCCCAATTTGACGATTGATTTGTGACATGCCCGGTCTCAAGGAGCGTTTATGATGCTCACAATTAGATGCGGCTCGTTGGAAATCTGTTCGAGGGTTAACGGAATGAATAAAAAATCATTGGACGTTTTGCAATACAAACTAGACGGAACGAAAATACAATCCGTGGCTGTAAGATGTAAATAAAATTAACTTTACCTACAGTGCCTAAAATACAATAATAGTAATCAAATATGATAAAAAAGAGGTGATATTTTTATTTTCCATGATTTTCGCATTTAATTTTGTACGTTAGTAGTGTGTAATATAATAAATAATGTATTTTTATATTCAGTGATTATGACTAGGAGTTAGCAACCAAATTGAGTGATTAATTTATGGATTGTTTGGGAACTCCCTCTGGAAACGTTTTGCCGCGCAAACATTATCGGTGAGTTTTCCTACTTAGTATCTCAATTAATTGTGTTTCTAAATAATTGAATACAACTAGATTCAAACGTTTAGCTTTCGACACGGTGTTTTCTGACATAGCTGCTGTATATAAACAAGAATTTGCCAATAAGAAACAATCAAAACAACATATTAAAATGGGTTAGGTTTTGTTAATTTTGTCTACTGTTTAAGATAATCTAAGTGATAAAAATAGAAAACCGTGGGTGCAAAAATCTGGACAAATTCTTTTATCATAAATATATCACAGACAGTTGTAAAACCAGAGCTGAATTTTATTAAGTATTTTCTAAACACAAACTCAAATTATTTGCAACATTTTAGCACAATATGTTTCACAACACGATTTAATTAAAAAATCAAGAAAAAAATATGCTAATCAACAAATAAATTTTTTGAAAAACTTTTAATCGGAAATATAAAAATGGAAATGAAACAAAACAGCTGTGACGGTAAATCCAAAACGAATATCATTAAAAAAAGAATAAGGTGCACATGTCACTAAGATTAATAGAGACATTAACGCAAATAAGCATAAATTTTATTGTTTTCTTTTATATAATAATGGAGAGCCCCGGTCACCTTTTTGTAGGAGTCGCCGACAAGCAGGTACCAAAAAGGTTTGGTGATCATTAATCAAAATCGTCGTGTTATCCTTTTAAATGAGTCGACGAACGGCGAAATAGAGATGTAGACGAAGGCAAATGGGGATGAAGTTTGGCACCGCCCTAAGAACGGCCATTAATCAGTGTTATTTTCTTATCTATGTATCTTTTGCATTTCTATATATAATCCAGTTCTTGCATTATTTTTTTAATCATCATGTCAATCATTTTTTTATTCTCTAATATTCTGACCTGCACTCTGTTCAAATATTGAATATATTATTTTATCATTAAATGATAAGTTTCAAATTAACATTTTATAATTTAGTGATGCTCCACCATAAATGTCAATATCCGTGTTAAACGTTTGGTCATTTATTTAATTTATATCCTCACCATATTACATCTAATAAAAATATTTGTTATGAAATGATTGAATGATTTATGCATTTAATTAGTAATTAATGAATTATTAATATTATTTTCAGCTCATTTGGGTCAGTAACTATTTTTTTTGACCCAGGGCTTGCTTAAGCAGTTTAAAAGTTGAAAACATTTTCAATAACCAATAGGCAACCTAGTCAGTTACATGAAAAAAATATTCTAAAACAGCATCATTTTGTGGATAAAGTTAAAAATAAACACAGTAGTTCTAACATCTTTAATCTTGTATCGTGACATCACGCCCAAATTCAACTCTATTGTATGTTTTAATTGTCTCATTAAACGAATAGGAATAAATGTTTTCCACATGTTTTAATTTATCTAATGAACTCGTATTATGTATCTCCATTTCGAGACATTGCTAATATAACAGGCTTCACTAAATCAATATTTAGCTCCAAACATTCGTTACGCAAATCAATTGCTACATTTCGGTACAAATGTATTTAAATACTTAATCATTTAGCCAATTAAACGTGTAAACGGTGCAATGATATAAATCAACTGTAAGGTCAATGGCAAAAAATTGAGCCGTCAAAACTGGTACCATAAATTGATCCAGATACATGGTCGTTGCAATGAAACTAGGTGGAGATTTCCTAGCGGCTATTATTCTAACGGTCCCTTTCACCGCTATCTTCTGACCATCTGATGAACTGCTTTTTTCAAGTGCCTTAATAAAGCGAGCAGCATGTAAGATTGTAATGTTCAGTAGACCCGTAGATTTGGTCGGTGCGATAATACGGCGTGACTGTGCGCTCACGACTTTCTATGAGTGGACTTTTAGAGATCGAGCTGTAATTTTTTTTTTGGTTTAAAATTGTTGTGCCCTTTTGCGAGGTAACGATTTGAAAGTCGCTTACATGATTTTATCGTGTACAAGCGTGGAACCATTATATTTTGTAGATAGGCACCTACATTTCTACCCATACAATATTGATTGATATTGTCACAGTAGTCAACGCCAATATTACACACCTATCGATTAAATCGTCTTATAAATCTCCTTAAGTAGACGTCAGTTAATAAAAAAAATTCGCCATCACCAAAACATTTGAACAAAAATGATTACGCCCACCTTTGTGTGTCGTTAATTTAATATCATTCGTTTATGTCATCGGCTCCCACTAACAGAGCGGGCTTCTCATTAAATATTTTAATTAACTTTCGACGGTCATGTAAATGTCAAAAATATATAAATGTCCCGTCGGATATGTGGTCACATGAGTAATATTTTGACATAGGTTTTACAGACGAAACGACCTTTATTTTAGACAATTACTTACAGCTCCTAGTAAATTAAATTAGAAATGGAGATTAACATTATCATCACGAAACAGGTTTTGTCGACTATTGGAACTAGTTCACATTGTTCACATTATTAAAGTTGTAGCAGAGACAAAATGTATTACCCATTATTAACCGAATGATTGCTCTTGGTAATATAAAGTGCCGTTTAAAAAAAGGGTTAACCCTATTGATGAGCGAATTAACTTAAAGTTCATTAACTAATACTTATAAAATTAATCGGAAATAATACATTATTACCTAACACATCCATAATTACAAGAAGACATCTAATTAAAGTCGACGCAAACAAACGAGAAGGCATAAACCCGACGTTGAAATATTTCCTCAAAATCCACTTTCTGCTTACAAATTAGTACAAAATAAAGATAATAACAAGTGAATTGGCAGTTTGACATGTGAAGTCGGCGATATTAATGTGTATTATAGGCCCACACCCGATCGTTGAGGCGAATTTGTAAAATTATCGGCCGAACGATTTGAATATTAATCTTGAGATGCGCCCGCGCCGCCCGATCGAGCTCGTTAGATTACGAACTTTTTGTCCGCCGAACGTTTCTGATAGCTTACAAGATTGATCATTAATCATTCAATGTAGGTACCTACCTAGCAGTAACTACATGCAATTTTGTAGCAAGTTAAAATTAACTATGTCAAAGTTAGTAATCTAAAAATATTTATATTCTTTTTATCTTTTTTACAACAAGAAGCAGACACTTATCGCTGGTAATGTTTATCCTGATAAGTAATTGTTTTAAAAACAAAACTTCGGTAGTAATATGTTAAATGTTTTGGGCAATTTGATATCATACGATTACCATAATTATATTTAAAAAGTCATATCGATTAATTATCTAAAACATGCTCGTTATTTGCCTTAATAGTGTAATTTGGTTATTTATCAGCGTCAGTTTAAAATTAACCGAAAATGAGCTGTATTTAAATCTTACTAAGACTACTCGTATTATTGTGCAAGACAACTAAACTAAATTCCGCAATGTTTTTAATATTAAAAGATAAAATAATTTTCGCTATCAAAATTATAATGACTAGAGTTTTTAAATTCTTGAACGCTTTGCTACTTGTACCTATTTACAGAAATTGTAATAAAATGAATATAACTTAATCTTTATTGTTTTACTGAGAGGTTTATTATTAAATAGAATAAATTAAAAATGGTGGTGTTTTGACCAAAACTTTATAGGAAAACTATTGTAGTTTTTGAAATTAAATATGATATAGTTTTGCGCATTCGTTTTATTATTATGAAGATCTGTCCTCTACTCTAACATAGGAAGCAACTTTTTGGTTTATTATTAGGTATTCGGATTTGTTTTGAGAAGTAATTTATTGGTAATAAGTATTGTAAATATAATTGTATAAAGTCCTGCCGAATTGATAGTCACAGTAGTCTGCATTTGTAACAACTCTTATTGTTATAAATCTCAAAAAACTTGGAATCACAATTATCTTTTAAATACTGTATCTTTTCAGAAACATGAGACTTTTCAGTTACAATACTTATTTGAAAACTGTATCCAGCTTAAAGTTTCTTTTCACATTTTCTTTATACAAGTTTTCGTGAAGCTGATATTTTTCGTTGCAGGCCTCGCTTTGTGATGTGCTGCAAAAGTTTATTTTAAAATTTCTTGTAAAAAGCTCTGTCAATGATAAGAAAAACCTTGGTATTTTTAATTTAAGAACTGTATCATTTCCTGCGTGCATTAGAACCACAGACAAGACATAATAGAAACTGTACTTCGAAGTGCCATTGCTGTCATGATACGGTCGTAAAAAAGGTATAGTGCTATTCATCCTGTTTTGCTCCGTTTATCTCTCACACCGAAATCGTGATGGTTTTAACATGTCATAATTAATAGGGGACTGAGCTTTTCTTTAAGAATGCTAAGGCCGGGTAACTGTTGCGGAATTTATTTGAGAGAGTCACCGCGGCTCTGGAACGCAAAGGGCATTAAAAGGAACACGGACGGGTTTTAGTCAGTAAGAGTCTAACACTTCCTCCTGCCCCACCTAGAGCGGAAGAAGCCATTTGATGATTTCCCATCCATAAAAAAGGCCGGGTAACAAAACATGAGGCCGGCACATGAATTAGTTAGTCATATTTCAATGCCATTTACAAATTAGGTAAACATAAATCTTTCCTAACAAAGATCAATCATTTGGGCCGACTTCAAGAAGAAGGACGTTCTTAATAAAGACATCTTTATCAGTCTTTTCCTGATATCATAATATGTCTATAAAGTTACAATACAGTGCCGCCTCTTTGTGAGAGGGAGTGGGCCATCATCGAACATCGAGAATAATGATAATTTTGAAATATAATGTAGGTGTTTGGGTACTATCATCATCTGCTTAGCCTTTTCACAACTACATTGGGGTCGGCTTCCAGTCAAACCGGATTCAGATGAATGCCAGTATTTTACGTGGAGCGACTGCCTACCAGACCCCCACAACCCATTAACTGGGTAACACGGTACTTCTTGGCAAGACTGGTGTCAGATTATCTGGCTTCTGACAATCCATAACGACTGCCAAAGATTTACAAAAGACAGCCGGGACCAACGGCTTAACGTGCTTTTCGATGCACGGAGGAATCTCGATAAGAAGATAGTCACCCATCCACAGACCAACCTCGGTAAGAGTTGAACCTTGAAGATCGATCCCAGGTATTTGGGAGGTACTACATAGCTGCTAAATGCTAAGTCGTGTCTTTAACTCAAATCAGTCAAATTGATACATATTGCTTGATTTTTGTTGAAGTTAGGTACCTAATCAAGAGGTTTTTTCTGTTGTCATGACGACTTAGTCGAGGGTGTTTCCTTTATGAATACTTAAAACATGGGCCTTAGCTTCAAAATGTAACAAAGTGCAAGGCCTACCAGGCTACAGAGACGTCTAACAAAACTAATTATACTTATGTAAGCATTTCCTAATTAGATACAGCGTCTGCGTCTCAAACGTTTGAGTTGGGTTAGACAAGCGTTCTGAGGGTGACCGGACACTATTGCAGACCTGTTTATTTATACAACTTATATTATATAATATACACCAGTATATAAATCTAGGTATTGTTTTTGCTGTAGCAATATTATATAGAACCATAAAAAAGGAAATAAGTAAAAAAATTCTATTCAAATAAAATTTGGTTTTGATAGTCATCAATAATGGCATGAATAATATGCAGTACCAACCTATTTTGATCGGAAAAGCTTGATGCTTATCCATGGAATGTGTCCACACTTTCCCAAAGCAGTAAGGAATAGATAGACGAAAGAGAAGCCATTGCCATTTTTTTAAAAAGGATGGGAAAACGTCAAATGACTCCTCTCTCTCCGCTCTGGGCGGAGTGGGAGGGAGGGTCAGACTCTTACCTACTGACTAAAACTCAACCGTGTTCCTCCAAATGCCCTTTGCGTTCTAGGGCCGCGGTGATTCTTTTGAAAAAAATCCGTAACCCTGGCAGGCTCTGGCCCTAACGGGCCCCGACTTAGGCTGTCCTGCAGTGGGATAGAATAGGCTGAAAATAAATTATAAATAAATAGGTGCCTACTTACTTTAATGTTTATACCTTTGAGGTGACTTTTATGTTACAGGTATACAAAAATTAAGTAACGAGCTAAACACCTAATATTAAGCTTAAAATTACTCAATTGGGTTGCTAATGTCTGATAGGCACTCACTCCATGTAAAATACTGATAGTCAGCAGCATCCGGTGGGATTAGAAGTCAGTTCCACCGTAGTTAAGACAAGGCTTGACAGAGCATGATGATGACAGTAGATTTGTAGTACTGTAGCACCACAGGGCTACGGCCTGTGTGCTAGATACTTATAGAATATTAGAAATAAAACTCAAATTGAATTAAATGGAATAATATTGGAGGCATGCAGCTCAGAAGCCAGACATTACATCAGTCAATATAAAACAAAACGTTCTAACATTATTTCCTAATTTGAAATATAAACTTATTCTTCTTCTGGACGCTTCCAAAGTAGCAATGACTAACTTGGCTGCCAGAGGTTGCAGCCAAGGAGGTTACAGTAGCTTATGTACTTAAGTTGTGTATATTGATAGTCGAGGGCAAACGACCTACAGGAAGAATTCAGACCAAATTCGAACCTCGCTGAACATAAATACTTCTCCATTTGCTCCTGTAGGGTCATAAGAACAAGTGCAGAAATAAAATAAAAGAGAAAGTTTTGAAAGCATGATGTCACAACCCCCAGCATTGGAGAACCGACGCAAAGACGAAGAGGATCTACGACTCACAAGAACAGGTCGATAATTACCTTCAACAAAGACTCCTAATACAAAATTCACACGGCCATGATATTGCCAACTTGTTAACACAAAACATTGAACTCGACAATTAGGTGTACCTACCTATCATCACATAGATAAAACCCTCGTATTCAGTTCCTAAAACTGGGCTGATTTATTGCTATTCGAATAATATACATAGTTACATACATAGTACATACAGTAGATAGGTATTGTCTAGCATTCCCAGTGAGCACTTTGTTTAAAAACTATCGCATCTATGAAAAACAATTGTTTTAAAATATATTTTGTTTTAATGTATAATTGTTTATGCGTGTAGGTGACAATTGTTTGTATTGTTTTAAATGTTTATCAGTTGGTAGATTTGAACAGATATTGTTTTGAATGAAATTCCTTGCGTGCGTTACACGATTTATGATACTTCCTATTTAGTTTTATTATTTGTTAATTATATATTTTATATAACTGCTCATTCTTATCAACTTCAAGGACCAGTTTTTTTAAACATAATGGTTTTCAGTTGGTGTTATAAGAAATACACAGAGACCTACAAATGAATGAATATGAATTGTGATACAAAGTAAACGATACCCACTGTTGAATCTTTAGAATATTAACACAGATAAATCATATTTATTTAATGATTAAATATGTATGTGCCTAAAACTGTAGACCTCAAAATTACAAGGAAATAACTCGCAGAAACAAACAACACATTCATAACACAAACTCGTCTAAAATTCTACACCAATTGCCCACTTACGACCACAAAAGTGGTTGCTAGTTAAATGTGGTCACTTTTGAATGATCCGGCCTTGAAAGCGAAACGATTCGAAAAGCGGTAGCAACTGTACAATGATTGTTTGATTCCGAACCCGACAGTCAAACGAGAGACAGACAGTGGTTCATTTAAATAAAATACACTTCCACAGATATCAATCAGTTGTATTTTTGTATTCTAGATACAAAATTTATTGATTGATTGATTGATGAATTTGCAGACGTATAGTTTTTAATGTTTACGGGATTTCTGTAACATGAAAGATGAGATAATATAAACAATTTTTTCATCGTACGTCTGGGTGTACGCCATTTTTTATTGTTGCGCAAAAATTACGAATTATTTACTTATAGTCTATAAATATGCTTTAAAACTTTCTCATGTGTTTTAAAGTAAAATGCTGTATCACTCTGTTGAGATATCGTTTGATTTGGTAATGAGAAACAAGTTTAATTAGCATTTGACATCTATTAATTGATTTACGAACACGTTTTATAGCTACGTCCGATCTAAATCTGTAATAATCTGTTTTAGAGTACCGTAACTTACAACAGAAATAAATCAACTCAAAATAAAAAAGTATCATTTTAAACTAGCTGGTAAAACTTATTTTACATGAGATAATTTTATCGATGTAAAATCAATTGCAACCCTATTTTCCAAAGCAATCGAATTTCGTGTCTAAAAAGAAATAAAATAACATTTAATGACGTTTGAAAAAAAACCGTTATTTATTTTTAAACTAGGAACGTATCAACTCGAACAAGATTGTATTTTAAAAAACATGTGCATTTTCAATCTATCTCGTTCTTCAAATGGCGAAAGAAAACATTGTGAGGTAATCGCGGTGACACCTAACATGTGCTGCTGAGGGGACTTGTCTGTCTGCCTATCTATGGGAGCTTTACTTTCTTAGAGATGTATTGATGTTCAGCTTAATAAATGATTTCTAACTGACCCTGCTTAATCCTGAAGATTAATCCTGTTTACAATCGCAGTTTGTTGTCCAGTCTGTTTATTCGTTTTGGTAGTTATAGTTGTACGCGTATTAATTACGGTGTTAAAGTCTTGTCCTGATTTTAAACCGTTTTTAATTATCTTCTTAAACTCGAAGAGATATCTATGTTATATTTTAATTACAATGTTTTTAAAACGATTATTAATTTAGAAATGACAATATTTTGCACGTACTTCGAAATTGTAAGATTTCATAGGAATTTTAGAAATCGTGAAAGTTGACCTAAGTGTAATTTTATTCTTACTCCTTTTCATTAAAATTCTTAATATTGGTTCGAATAACTGAAAATTGTTGGGTTGGGGGAACTATGTATTAACCTTTTCTTGCAAAATATCTTTGCCTTAGCAATACTTTAGCAGGATCAACGCGGGGTGTCACGCCCAGGGGCCTAACCACCAACTCTTAAAGCAGTATTACTTCAATATTACTTCCAGTGGTTTCCGTCTCTTTCCCACTGGAAGTAATATTTAAGAAATACTGCTTTAAGAGTTGGTGGTTTAGGCCCTGTAGTCACACTAAATCATACATCATAATAATTGAGTACCTAACTAGTTTACCTAGTACCTAGTAATTTTAACGCCTGTGCTACACAGTTTAAAACGGAGGTTTCAAAGAGTGTAGACGGGGGTCTTGTGCCAAATTTAGTACAAAACCGCATAAAACCGCCGTCTACACTGTTTGAAACCTCTGTTTGAAACCACCGCTGCTTTAAACTGTGTAGCACAGGTTTGAGTCCTTATTACAAGTTTACTTCTTATTAGAAAAGAATGTAATGAATAAAAATTAAAAAGCTCTAAAATAAATTCGTTTCACTCTTGGCCAGTTTTACTGTAAGTTACTCAATGCAGAGAGTTATCACGATCGTACAGTTTATGAGTCTAATATATTTTGCATGTGAAACTGGTACCTCGAACATTTTATCATCTAACGGTGGTTAGGAAACGACCCGGGTTTTGGATCGTGTTCAACTAGAAAATTTAGATAAATGATAAATGGATAATTAAAAATGATTAAAGGAATACTATATTGCAGTATGCATTCAAAGTTTAATGACTATTTAGGCCCTTTATTGATAAGATGATAAATCTATTGCTTCAATACTCCACACGAGTAGATATTTAGAAACAATAACTATAATTTTATTTTTAAGAGGGTAATTGTTTTTTTTTTTTTTTTTTTTAATTAATTTCAGACTTTACACACCAAATGTAGATGTGTAAAGAATATGAGATCACAACACTAATAATTCTCGATTGACATAGGTAAGAAAGGAAAAAAAAATAGGGAAATGGTGATCAAAATTCAAAGTATTTACCCTCTCCCTATGTAGGTCGATGTAGAATTATAACTATTTAGCTTTTGCCCGTGACTTCGTACGCGCATAACCTGGTTTTTCACGTTTCCGTAGGAATTTCGGGAAATCCTCTTTTAGTACTTCTCTACACCCCCAGCGGATCTACATGCCAAATTTCAGCTTTCTGCGACCGTTTCGACTGTGCGTTGTCTGTCAGTCAGCCATCACTAGGCCTACTCATCAGTATCTGGTTTTTTTAATACATATTGATTAAACTTGAGTATAAGAACGAAAACAACACTGACCAAAAAAATTTGAGGCAGAAAACATACACACATAACTATTTTATCTATAGGTAAATATGTGGGTACTCATTATAATTAACCACAAAAAAGGGTGAAGCCAAAAATAGTTAAAAATAGGCACCTAACCATAGTTAGTAGATAGATATCATCTATACCTACTAGAAGTTTGAAGAGTTGGTTTGTTTGAACGCGCTAATCTCTGATACTTACCAGGCAATGGGATTACTAAAAAAAATCTTCCAATTTTCGAGGAAATTTTTGATTTCACATCACGCTATGACCCTTAGGTACCGGGCAAAAATAAAAAGTACCTATCCAAGATTAAAACGAAAACGCACGGGTCGGGTGAAACCGCTAGGCGCACCTAGTACCTAATTTTCCGAAGGTTCCAAGTACATAGAACAGAGTACATATCATCACATACATCAAAGTTACTCAAGCTAGGCACGATCCCCGGCGGCTACGATCATTGCTCTCGTCTCTATAATTTCGGCCTTAGCCTTTTTTTTTAATCGGTCCGATCTCCGATTGCGGCATTCGGTGTGGATCCTTGGAATTTTATCCAACCAGTGATGTGATGATTTATAACCAAACATTAAATTAAGAACCGGGTTTTTTTTTAAATGAATTAAAACATTGACGGGTTTTTTGTGTTTTGTTTTCGTATCGGCTAGTGACATTGTAAAAACTTTATTGTTGTGTCTAATAATATTTTTGCAACAGCCGTTAGTAAATGTCATTGGCTAAAGAAAAGGTGTAATCAATAGATATCATAAATTCAAACGTTTAAAATCTTAAATTCATTTAACTAGATAAAATACGATGTATTAGGTTACTTTTAAAAATTGTACTTGTAATTTAATTAATTAATTGTAATTGTAGTTTGTATTAAATAGGTGTTGCTTTGTTCTAAAAAACCTTACTTTATTGCAGTTGTGTTGTTTATCTAATATCTTCTGAAAATATGTTTTTTTATAGGAAAAATCTACGCTTTTCTAGTTTTTTAGCTTACTTTAATAGAAGCGATATTATCTATATATTCTCTACCCGTCAATGTCATGTGCCAACTGAACAAACAGTAAAACATAATAAGTCTCATACTTTTGTAATTCTATTTACACAGTTCAATATGGAACTACATCTGTTGGCAATCGATTAGGTGATTTCGAATAGCATTTAAGTGTTGCCATACCTACTTATTTTCTACGGTAAGGTAAATCATTATTTGTCTATGATTTAATATTTCCTAATGACAGTTGGATTTGATCAATGAAGATTACATTCGTATTCGTATAGGGCATTCATTTGTTTCGGTTTTTGATTGACGGTTAGCCTGCATGTGATTGGTTGCAAATAAAACAAAAGGTGCCCATCATTATTGTCTGATTGCTACCTAAGCATCGCCTTTGTTTGTGTTTAAATACAGATATCATTTAATTTGGTGGAAGCTTCGTGGGTTGTTTGACTGGTTTGATTTCCTTTTAACTTTACCAACAAACTTTTAACTCTATGCATTCGTAGAATTATTTCATAGTCAGTGGCTACTGTGGCTAGTGGTTATCGCAGTATCTACGTCAGAACTAACCGTTTTAGACACTTCTTATGTGTTTGCTTTTTTCCTTCTCCCAGCTTTATTGCGTTTTTTTGCCTAGAACCGAACTCTTTTGATTTATCTACCACTTAAAGTTGTTGTTTAATCCCTAGTTCCCTTTTCGAAGCAAACAGACGTTACAAATTTTACGTTGCTAACGTTTTGAAATGCAACCGCGACCAACCGCCAACAACCGGCGGGCAATAGGCGTTGCTAGTGATGTGCCACGCGCGAGGTGTTCCCGCGCTAACTGCGCACCGTCACGCGAACACCGCTCCGCCCATCCTCACGCACGCTAATGCCTGATTTTTGAAACGCCAACTCCAGTTTTTACCTTACTTAATTATGCCTGTAATTCAGCCGATACACGGTCCGATGAAATCACACTCCATCAATCCACTCAAGAGTTCCAGGTCATGTTTTGATATAAAACCGACTACCACCTGCATTCAATGTTTGTTGTTTGTTCTATTTAAGGAAACAACAGTTTGAAAACAGTATTATTTATACGTAACGGTGCATTCTGCTTTCTGTCTACTTATTTATAGCGAAATGCTGAGCAATACAATGCTGCAGCTGAAAGAAGACAAATACCTTTTCAAATATGTTTATTTGAGAATGTGCGAGTATTTGTCTTCTTTCAACATGTTTGCATTTTGCAGCCCAAAGAATAAAATTGCTTTTTTAATTTATACATCACATGATTGTGATTTCAATTAAATCAAAACACAGTATTTATCACCAGTTCACTACATACATACATCATTCTTAGAAATTATTATCTATCGCGTAGTAACAGTTACAATGAAATAGTCCAAGTGCAGGGAACTAACACTCATTCTTGATAAACGGCGGCCATCACTGCACGCCACGGCCTATTATGAGAGCATGACGTCACCGCCCCGCCCCCCACCTCCTCGCTTCAATCAAACCGGGGAACCCTCGTCATGCCCCCACCCCACGTTCCGCTTTACTGACTCCGCATTTTTTCTCATAATAATAACGTCGAAAAAATCGCACAAAAAATCTCGACAGACGCGGCATTGCTCATCCCATCCCTATCACCGCCGTCCTTTTTCGAATCGAGTCTCGGAATTCAAAATTTGAATTTAGATAGAATGAAATCTTTGTTTTTATTTTTTAATTAGGAATGGGGAATTGGCGAAACGAAACTACCTAAATACCGATGTTGGTAATATGTAGGTACTATAAACCATGGGTAGGTAGGTACATACACACACATACAGGTAATAGGTACAGTAATGTCTACTTATAAAAACAAGATTTAAAATAGAATTAAATTAAGCCAATTAATAGAATTACCTACCTATGTCATTGATCTCCTAATTATACTAATTTAACAACGATGTAACACAAGGTTATTCGTGGCGCACCGTGTTCCAGTTATGACCGTGTTCCAGATTCACAAATCTTTTTAGAAATAGTCTTATAAGATTAAAAAGAAGCAAAAGTTTTCATTAATTCGCTATCTTATAATATTTACAGGTTATTATTATCTAAGCATTGTGCACAAATGCTCACACAGTTGCTACAAATTAACAATAACAGAAGGTCACGCCAGTGGTCACAGGTGTTTCTTTATAAAAGTATAGCAAACAGTCTTATTGGATAATATTATTACCTATTTAGACAAATGTATTTGTATTGGACTACTCATTCAAATGGTCTTGTTAGTTCAAGAAATTTCTTATAAGAATTTATTTGCAGTTACCAATAGGTACAAAATAAATAAAATGAATGCATAAAAAAAAGAGAAAACCGAAGTAAAGTAAAGTTGAATTATAAATAGTATCTACTACGTCGTAAAATAATATTTATCAGGAAATAGTATAAAAAAAATCTGTACAACCGGCCCAATAATGCCATCTGTCATCGAGTCAAACTTGAAGTCAAGGACTCCACGTAATGCGACTACTCCCCGGTAGAGGTCAGCAGTGTGCGAGTTTTTAAAAGTTAAGCTAACTATCTCTTTATTTAGTTCGACCTAACTTTCACAGATGGTGTTGTTGTCAATAGTTATGTTGTGTCTATTTTTGAAAAGTACAGTTACGTGAGGAACGAAATTAAAAATATTATTTTTGAGTTAAAATAAAAAAATTGAATAGTCGAGAAAAATAAAGTTGGTACCCATACAATTATACCAAGTTATTATTATTTTAAAGATGGTTTGGCAACTTGTTCGTTCTGTAATTTTACAAAAAAGTAAAGATGTAAGTGAACCCACAAACTTAGCTAGTATTTCCATAATATTGGAAGGACATTCAGGTTGGCATGGGAGAATTTAAATTCCATAATCGTAAAGCTTAACCCTTGTCAATGTTGACAGCGTCTAAATTAATAGTGCGTGAAGGTATTTAGCAAAATATAGACTTAATTTATGCACGCAAAGATTTATGACTACATAAGATTATTGCCAACAATATGACGTGTGTATATTATAAAAATAAGTTTGCATATTATTAAACTATTGATGTTGCGTATCGCAGTAGCACTTTAAAATACTTAGGTACCCAAATACCTACCTACTTATTAAATATTAAAATATCAATTCGTCTTTTCATCAGTCTTTTCGAAGGCTACTGTTTGTATTATTTTTACGATGTTGTTACTAGCAAAGGATTTATTGTCATTTAAAAAATATAAATACTCAGGGGAACCCTGGACTCATGGTTTGGCTTCCGTACTTGATAATTGTGGTCATAAATAATTAGAAAATAAAAACTGTTGTAAACCTATCGTCACAGTAAATAAATTAAAAAAAATACATAATTGACAACTTTATTTATTTAAGTACAAAAAGTTTATAATTACTCACACTCACATTCTTCAATGTTATAGACTAACAAGGAATGAAAACTCAATTCCAATACGGTATTACCCCATATATCTCACAAAGGAACGTTATTGAGAGGAGCGTGCTGCAACCGAAGCTTGATGAATGATTTTCATCGCTACCGGCGCCAGGGCGGAAACTCTCAGATACCGCCCGCCCAGGGCAGCCGCTGCGCGTAAATTAACCCACCCGCCATGCCACATTTCCGTTTACATTTCTGTTACATTTAATGTAAAGCCGCGATTTACTGTTCCGATGACATGGTTATGATAAATGTTTTTTGGAATTCTGTAAAATATTTTTTTCATACGTCGTTTTCTGGGTAGGCTGAGAAATATTTTTATAAAAGTTTCTGTGGAATATAAACTTACTGTTTTTTGATGAATGAGAACCATATTTTATCCAAAAAATAAATAGTCAGGATACTAAACATTAACTTAAAAAAACAACGTTCTTAAAAGTGAAGAAAATCTCCCAGTAGGTACCTAGGTACCTACAAGATAAATAAAATATATATATATAGTACCTATGTAATGAATGAGTCAATGACTAAACGCGTGTAACCTTTTAACACAGTTTCCTTCAATAGGTAAACTTAGAGAAAGGGAAACGCTGATTATTCAGAATGCGTCTCGAATTATTCAATGTAGCGGGAAAACGATCGTGATAGAAATTTTAATTGAGTCTTTAGACAGTCGCTTTCCCATTTAAACCATTGCCGTTGCTCAATTCAAACTTTATTTTTAGTTCTTCAGAGATTATTTTAGTTACCTACTTGTCTTCAAAACATTGCCGACTCTGGATGACTGTACATTTCAAACTTGGAAGTAGTTCACTGACATCGATGGTAGTTCATAACAAAAAATATAGATGGCGTTGAGTTAAAAATGCATAATTCGATACACAGATGGTGTTGTTAAAAGTTTATTGAAATTAACAAAGTACATCAAGTTACAAGTTTTTTTATTGCAAAATCGATATAGAAAACAGCTTTTACTAATGTAACAAGCCGTTAGCCATTATTATAATGGTTGCGATAATTGAAAATCAGTACCGCCTACTTAATTGTCATAACATCTCACCCCCGCTCCTATTGTTCGTACGTATGCATGCAATGTTTGAATCACGTGTGGCAATTACAAAGGTGTCGGCGTTTGTATCTCGCCATAAATCAGCTTTGCGCGATATAACAATTAGCCGGTATGATAGCAATGTTAATTAAACGGGTATAACTCGGCGACCGCAGCGCCGCAGTGGCCGAATTCTGAACTACAATGAAACATGGCTTCGATTCAACTCTGTCCCGTATTTACCAATGACTTGTGTTATGGTAATTATTATTCTTTATCTTGTAATTATAGTGCAAATTAAATTGAGTGTAATGAATGTAATTAGTAATTCAATTAAAATTTCCATTGAAATACCTATGTATGGCAACTTGATAAATATTTAGCAGTAATTACCTACGTTTAAATTGCAGCTAGACATTCACTGAATTTTGAATTACTTACTATGTGTCAAGTTATTTATAGTCTCATCAAACGTAGAATTTCATGAAATGACTTTTTAATAAAATTTGTTTGTGACAGCTGATTGACTTTCTTGATTTTCAATTAATTTTATTTAAAGAAGTGGCCCGACGCACCGGAAGCGCCAGAAGGAGCTTTTGGTCAATGAAGGATCTTCTCAAAGGAGATCGCCCACTGTGCCTCAAACTGAGAATTTATGGATATGTACTGTACACGAAACTTTGACACTTCAGCAGAGGTCTAGACTCGAGGTTTGCCAGCGAAACTAAAATGACATGTTACCCGAAAAGCTGCTTCTGTTAAGTGGGATTGGGCCAGACATGTCTTGCGCATATCAGATGAGCTGTAAGCTAAAAGACCTCTAATTGGATCTCATTCAGTGCTGGGTGACATCAAGGCAGAACAAGGCAAAGGTGGAGAGATGAACTTGACTTTTGCCAGAAGGATGGTCCGCAATGGAAGAGGACAGACGTGTGTGGAAAAAGGAGATCCGCCTTTGCCCAGCAGTGAGACGTAACGAGCTAATTTGGATTAGATTAGATTTATTTAATTTCAGGCAACCCTACTCCTTACCTAGAGAGTTATTTGAGTGTCCATTCGTTCATCGAACTCTAATTTAGCCTAGAAACGTCAAACTTCGGCATTCGAGCAGGGTTAGACATTTTATTATTTTTAACTTCAAATTCTCAGTTCAAAAACTGGTTTAGGTATAAAGCCTTCTAAGTAGATACCTACTGAAAAACAGTTGAAACTCTTTGGATCTTCCTACTTACATGTCTATGTACATTTTAATTTAGAAAAAGATGCACCTAACTAAACCCCATACATTTGTTTTCAAATAACTGCTTAGTGCTGTCAACATCATCTGCAATAGGTACCTACAAACATCGACATTTATATAAAACCAATTTTACCGATATAATCTCGACTTAATCGACACGACGACCACTCAACAGCCAGACGTCTGATGCTGCCCCCGTACAGCGGAATGCCAGACATTTTGATTGCTATGCCGTAATTGATTGCGTACACTTTGATTAACAGATTCCAGCTTACTGTACCCCGTAATCGGTGATGTGGGACTATTTGCATCGTTTTGTTGGTATATAGGTACTTTGGTATAATTAAATGTGGGGGGTGGTTGTAAATAGGCTTCAGAACAGACCTAAAGTGAGGTAACATTCCTAGGTTTTTTGTGAAACAGAGAATGGCTTGGTTTCGAATCCATTAAGATATAAAATAGTGAAGTAATCAATTTACCTACTATAAAATAATCTTGAATGTGTGTAAAGGCACATGCACAAAAGTATGCGCGTAGCTTGCATGCCTTAGTGACTTACACCAATCAGAAGTTGTTACGGCTCAATGCCGTGCAAAATACCTACATCCATAATTTTGTACAAGCTAGAGGCATGTATTTTAAAACCATAAATGAGATAAGTGACTTGTAAGATTTCTTAGATTTAAAACGACGTGAAAAACTTACCTTTCAAGTATATAATTCAAAAGTCTCAGCTGAAATACTGCATATCTCTCAGCTTTAAATTTGTAGTTAGTAATGAATAACCTTGTTCCTGTCAATGGGGTAGATAACTAAAAAAATCTAATTAGTCCGTCAGATAAATTTCCAAAAAATATTGGACAAGTATTTTTATTTTTTCCACTTAAACAAGAAATGAAAAAGATACAGTACGTTGAAAACTCGTGTGACGACACTTGTATGTACAATATTTACGTACAGGTGACGTCATCAGACCCCACTCCTGATCTTTTTGCGTTTTATCTTCGTCATTTTTTATTGATTAGATAAAGCAAAAAATACGTATCCAATACTTTTCTATACTTACCTAATCTAACTGACGGACTAAATAGAATCATATATTTCTAACCAGGAATCACCTCTATTGTCAAACCCTCAAGTCATGATGGTAGAGAATCAAATGCCGATCAAAAAATTGAAACAGGATGTTTCAATTACCTACCTAACATCGTAAAAAATTGCAAAACTCTCTAAAACCAACCATCGATTTATCACCTAACCGATTTGTGAACGTTTATACAAAACGTCGACGTATTTATTTATGAATTACTTGGTGACATTTATACAGCAATACATCAGATTCGTATCTATCCATACAATTTATAACTTGTTGATATTACAAAGGTTACGTGGTGTGTATTTTAATATACCTAATGCAAGTCAAAACTTCCGTCGTATTACATGGAATGAAACATAATTTTCATTTGGTTTGAAAGATGAAGTATTTCCAAAAGGTTTGATCTTGAGTGATCCTGTGATCCCTACAGTTAACAGTGTTTTTAGGGTTCCGTACCTAAATGGTTCAAACGGGACCCTATTACTAAGACTCCGCTGCTCGTCTGTCTGTCTGTCCGTCCGTCTGTCTGCCACCGGGCTGTATCTCATGAACCGTGATAGCTAGATAGTTGAAATTTTTACAGATGATGTATTTCTGTTGCCGCTATAAGAACAAATACCTACCAGAAACGGAATAAAATAAATATTTAAGTAGAGCTCTCACACAACAAACGTGACTTTTTTTAAAGATAATGGTACGGAACCCTTCGTGCGCGAGTCTGACTGGCCGACTCGCTTGGTTGAGCATATTTTCGTAAAAAAAAAACTAAAATATGAATAAAAATCAGTTTCCTAGTTCCGTAAACTACCTAGCCATTTATCAAGTCCGCGCAAAAACTGCGTTGCACTGATGCTGACGCGAAACACAGCTTTTATGCACGGCCACGGTACGACGTGACATAAATTAAATGACATGATACCACTAGTGCGAAACAGTAGCCATAGATAGCAATCTACTAACAGAGCACAGATTATAAAGCCAGATAATTGCATAAATGCTCCGTGTGCAAGTAACCAAGGAGTTTAATTGAACTACCGTAGAAACGGTAGGATTACGAACACATTATCAACTGACGCGATTATTAACTCATTATTTCAATAAACCTTCAAGCTTTATTTTGTTATACATTTGATAGTTTCGTTTGAGAAAATTTCTTCATGTTTTTGTAGAATCTAATATTCTCAGTGTGACCTCGAAAAATTGTAGCCTAGAAACTCAACTTACTCAGAGCGAAAGTCGCTATGCAAATTCGTTCATTGTTTTTCGCAAAGGACCTGTCAGTGTCATTGTTCACTTTTGGGAGAACAAAGTTCTATTCTAGTATTTGACTCCATTAAAGTTTCATACAATACATAATAAGGTATAATTAAGTAACTTTCCCTGCTTAACCTTCCACACGTCAGGGTAAACAGTGACACACTAACGTGATAATCACAGCGCCTCTCATCCCGGCGGCGTCATGAAAAATTATGGACCCACCGCGAAAATTACACAAGTTGTCTGATTAAATTTAGAAGTTGGTTGGCATAATTAGCAGGAACATAGCTATTCACTCAGGGTACGCTTAGTGGCCCGGATTTACGCCAGAGGGGAGTTGGTAGGAGTTTTCGGGGAAAAATGCGCCCGTTTTTCAATACAGAGAGGACTCGTAATGTCACGTCGGGGAATATGACGTGTTTAAGGGTTAATAATGGAGCGGTGTGATGATTTTTTACGTTGAATGTAATGAAATGTCGGGCATTTTTCAGTGTTTTCTCGTTTTATACCTACCTGGAAAGAAAATTCATTCAACGAATAACCATTTTAAAATAAATCAGGCATGAAGGTTGGTAGTTTATTTTTCAATATGAAAATACAGTTTCAGCATTTAAAATCACAATTTATTTCGTGAGTAGTTTTTTCTTACATTTTTTTTTCTTTTAAGACACACCACAAAAACGACCCCAACTAAAAAGCAACAACATCTCGTCCAATTTTCTTTACAATTTCGATTGCAAAACAAGGTGTCTATCTAATTAAAGGATTAATTTAACACAACACAATAATAAGAACATCTGAGGAACAAACCGACAGATTAATGGTGGCCATCTTGAATGAATGGTGCGACCACACTGCTCAGGAAAGTGGTGGAGCTACTAATATGCATATGACTTGTTATTAATTGGACTACCTGTCTTTGAAAAATGTGCTGTTTTTTTTGTGAAATGAGCGTTATAGTCTAGCTTTTCTATAACTAACTGATTTTATCGAAGTAATAGGAATAGGTATCACGGGTTAATCCTGGGTGAGGGTGGCATCGGCTCGTTGAGACTGACATGATAAAAAGAGGAGATGCTGATGGGTATCACAACAAAGGCTTTAAATCTTTAAAAAATCCATGTCTCTACTCTTCAACTTTTTTTTTTATTTTTCAGTGTGAAAGACCCTGTTAGATGATGTCTTGCTCTCTTGTGTTTGAATATTATCACATTTTTTGTGTAAAAGGTGACCGAGGAAAAAAATGCTATACAGTCAATGTTATAAAGTCATTATTTTACCCATACAATACAATTGATACAGCGTACCAATTTTAAAACATTGCAATTAGAACTTCGAAACGGTATCAATATCTCGAGTTGGTATCGTCTGGCGTTGTACTATCAGAGGCGTGAGCAAAAAGAAATAAACACGAATCAACACAATTCATTTATCAGCAATCTTTAACGTTCTATACTTAGACTATCTCAGTAGTCATTAATAAGCTTTCATAAAAGGACGTTCGCAGATTATGTCTTTGAGAATCTAAAATAACTTCAAAGGTTGACCTTAAGAAGAGAAGTTTTCGGAACAGAAATTAAACTGACATCCATAATGATCCAAAGAAACGGGTTATGAAAAATACCCTTCTTGAATCGTATCCTCATACTGCACCCGTCATGAAACGTGCTCTACTTCTCGATTCTTTTTTCTGAAAAACAAATAGAGGGTTGAAATATTTAACGTAATGAAAAAATATACTGTAAATCAACTACAAAATATAGCTTCAGCATTAACGACGACAATACATCGTGTTTGATTCAACGTTTTTTTTTCACGATATTTATCACACACCTTTAACGATTCCACTGCATTATTTGTGAGTGTTATCGTTCACGATGACACAAATTTTGTTTAAATCACTTTAATTACTTGACGAAGAACGATTAATGTCATCAGTCCTGTCATCTCACGCCGTTATATTTTAGATTAAAAGTACCATAAAATAGGTTTAAAAAAATCTTCGCGCGAACGATTCTATGTAAATCTACGTCAACAATGAGATTTTATTGAGACAGATGGGAGCGATTTCCCGGAACTGAAAACAGTGCAATAAAACAAGGTGGAGCAACTTTTCTTGCGTACTGTCGCATTAAACCGATACAGGGTGTATAAATCAAAGTACGTTGTTCCCACAATAGTTCTCTAATTGACAAATAGTAGAAATGATAAATACACGCGTTGGGAATTTTCCCAAAATACGCATCCTTTGATCGTGTCTTGATTAACAGCTGCCGACTTGTGGTCGCGAAATGTTATTAATTTTCTTTTTAATTTGGTCTCTAGTCTATTAGACGATGTATTTTTGTATGATTTATTGTATGACTGTTATAAAATAAGACGCGAGATGGCCCATCGAATATTCCGCAGTTTTAACGTATGATTAAAACATTTCCTAGTGATTTACACGTTAGTTCTTCAATGAAATTGTTTAAAAAATATAGTTTTTTGTGTATTTCGGATATACTATATAAACGTAAATCAAGAAAATTTCATAGAAAAATGTCGACGTTCACATATCGCTGAAAGAGACTTTAAATCATTATTTACGTTTGTTATCTGTTGCCATTATCTCGGGTGGTCTGATCATAGTAAATACATATCTACTATACATTAATGATAAATTTGAAAGACACAATAATATTTATAAGCTTTTGACGTTATCCCATTGTTATGACTCAAAACCAAGTCTTTTGCTTCTTTTAACCTGTCATGGCAATTGGGAATGCGATGCGGCTAACCTTTCTTATGATGAGTCTGCTTCACTCTACCTTTGACATCTCAAACATAAAGAACAAACGTTGCCACAAAACTAAAAGTAATTCCAATGGCATTTAACAAAATCGTCTGTTTTCTCACGTTTTATCGAGATTCTCCGAATCTCTGAAACAAAACTAAACCGGTCTCAAATCTTAAGACTGTTACCTCTTCTGCTCAACGTCTATCTTCAATAGAATTGTCCAAGAACTTACCTAGAAACAACTCATAAACATTTTGACACACACCTAATTACATATCCAGCTTTACTTAGAAGCGGGGGGCATGAGAACGAACCTCGGCTGACTCACAAACTGGTTCCTTGAGAAATAAATCAAACTGTAGACGTCCGTTATCAAATTATCAAAAGCACGTGAGACTTAATTTCGACGGGCGGTCAGCTTAAAGATATATTCCTTGAACGTTCAGGGTTGGAGATTTTTATCTCGATCATAATTGTCGGCTAGAACATTAGCCGAACGTGCACTACAGATCGAGCCACGACTATGAAATGCTGTTATAATTGTTACACATGAAATTTTAAAAGATTTTTCGCCGAATTATGTTAAGACTTACTTTGAAGTAGTTTCCTTAATATGCACACTTAATTTACAATTTTTTTTGCCCGACATTTTTATGCGCTGATTGCACGCAGCTTAGCCTTTACAAGAGCTATTTAAAGTCCAAATTAAGTAAAGCAATTAAAGTAGAATTACCGTATCTAGAGCTTAACATAGTCTATGTGGACGTATTTGTTCGTTTTCAACTAGCATAATTATTGGTTATCCACTTCAGGCGAGATAATAACCGGTTAACTTGAGGCACTCTACGAAATAAGACCTTAGCGAATAAAGCCTCATAAATCAGTTCTCATCTCCACGCACTTACATCTATGGGGCGAGAGTTAGTTGTTGGAATGCAAACGAAAATTGAAAATTAAAAAAAGCGAGGGTCGCGCCGCTAGGGGGCGGCGAAATCGTAAATTTAAATTGTCCAGCCCTGTACATGCAAATTTCCCGAGTAGGCATGCCTTTCAATTGTTGTACCTCCGCTCAGTTCACGCTCGCTTCAAAATTAATTAACGCTGTTATGTATTGCCCTTAGAATTTTCACGATTTCATGTGTCATCAACAGGGAGATTGAACCCGAATCTGGAATAGAATGGAAGCTATTTTGTACTGATGGAACTCGTTAAGGAAATGAAATATTGTTTTGGTGTGTCTGAATGATTCAGCTGACAATTTTAGCAACGGATAATAATATCTATTACATGTTCCCATGCCAATGTTTGTTACACAACAAAACAGTAGCATCTGCGAGGAGCATATTGTCTCGGAGCCGCCGCCATCATTAAATGTCGCTAATGAGGCTTGAGCTTTTGGTTTTAAATAACTTGCGCCGGCCCTTAGGGGCGGCACTTTTACTGCAAGGATTTTTTACTCGGTATATGATGTTAACAAAGCATATCGAAAATATTCCGACGTGACTTTGTAACGCTGTAAACTATTCAGCATCCAAACTTGTAGGCAGTAGCTACCTCTGACAATAGCTTATCATAAATTTAGCAAAACATGACGCAAGCGCACGTTTGAAGTTGTCTTAACTCTAAAATTATTCTCGTTTTTTATTTGCTTAATTGAATTTTTTGTTCCATCATGTTGGCTACTTGGTAAATTCTAGTAGCTGTCGTATTAAGTACGCAATAAATTCTCTACGTTAAACCAGTAGAGCGAGATTCGGCGATAACGCGGTGGTTTCTGTGACACTTGTCCCTCGGCGCACAAATTAACGTCGGTGTAAAGTTATATCGTCGGGCAGCGGCGCGGTTGTCACTCATGCTCCATCAACTGCTGGGAAATGTCGAGGGTATGACAGCGGGTCAGCCACATGTCGATCTCAGGACGTGACACTATTCCATTTGCCGTCTCGCTTCTCAGGATCCACTTCCTTCAGCCAGACAAAGACAGATTTCAAATATGAATCGCGTTTAAGAATGTGCCGCTTAGTTATCTCCGGCGAACGGGGGCCCGTATCGCAGACAGGTTGTCGCTAATAGGCGTTTTACTCGGAACATGAGGTTTTATGACTTCGTGTGTGTCCCAGCTAGGACACGCGTCAGTCTGTCAGTCAGGTCGGCGGCGCGCCGTGACTGTGGCGCAGCTAACTGCGAGCTCGCCAACACAAACATGATCGACCGATACTAGCTTTCTTACACCTGACCATTGGCAATTTAATTATAGATTTATTAAGTGCAATAACCTTTCTTTTTCAGATTCGAGGAAGAATCCGATGAGGAGACACCGTCCGTCAACAGCGAGCAACCCATCAGTGAGACCGATAGCTGTCGTGTAGTGAATGGAATCCGAAGTGTTTGTGTAGTGACTAAACTGTGATAGATAGTGTCGGCCCGAGGGGCCGAGAATCTGCAACGGAAGATACGGACGCGAGCCGCGCGGGCTGCGGGCCCGCGATGAGCGCCAACAACTGCGATAGTATGACCTACTTCTCCAACGCTTACATGCCCGACATGAGGAACGGCGGCGGCCATGAGCACCAGCAGGCGCACGCGCACTACGGCGCCGTGCCGCAGCAGGGCCACGAGATGGAGGGCTGCGACCAGCAGCTCAGGCCGGCGCAGCACCACTACCCCGCGCAGCCAGCGCCTGGCATGCCCTACCCCAGGTTTCCGCCTTACGACAGGCTGGGGTATTACCAACAGATGGAGCAAAATGGCTACCGGCCTGATAGTCCGTCTCAGATGGGGCACATGGGTCCAAAGGCGGCGGACGGTTACGGACCCAACGGCCACCAGCCTCCAGCGCCCGCAGTGTACACGTCGTGCAAGCTGCAGGCGGCGGCGGCGACGGCAGGTGGCGTGCCGGGCAGCCCGCCGCTGGAGCAGGCGCAGCAGATGCCACACCACATGCACCCGCAGCAGCACATGGTGCAGCACGGCGTGCCGCATCAGCAGCACCTCATGTATCCCGTGGACGACATGCAGCACCAGACGCAGATGCCGCCCATGCACCAGCAGTCCATGCACGCGCAACAACCGCCCCCACAACAGCCCCCGCCAAACACCAACGCCTCGCTGCCCAGCCCACTATACCCCTGGATGCGAAGTCAATTTGGTAAGTGTTACCCTTCATTATTCCTCTTTATCACACTTGCCTCAGTTTTAGTAATCTAGTTGGTTTTGGTGCAGTTCATATGACAGACCTCCAAGGCCAGATCCAAATAATTTTTTGCAACATGGAAATTGAAAGCACTTTTAACACAACACTACAATTACTGCTTTGTAGAGACATACCCCTACGTTACATTGGTAACGTAGGTGTTTTTTCTAAAGAAGCTGGAGGTAGACCGTGTCAATACACGGTCTACCTCCAGCTTCTTTAATATAAAAGTCACAATAGGCTCGTACCTACTACCCAGAACTGTTTATTGATTTATATTGCTTCGAAAGCGAGAGCAAATTCCTGCGTCAACGTAGAATTTGCACAATATACACTACGTGAACTCAGGTAGCGAAAATAGATTCGACAATTTGCAAAAACACTTTCGCTCCACGTGCGCATTGATGAGAAACAATAAGTGCCAGAAACAATACCCAGCCTACTGTTCGAGGATTATTTATGAGTCGAAGAGGCATTCAAAAGGAATTTCACTTTTCATAAAATTTACAACTGCCGACACAAAAGCGCTCACCTTCTGTTTAGCTGACGCCGATCCCGAACAAAGACCCTCAAGTTGTGCTACCGTCTCCTACTGTTTTTGAATTTGTCTGAAATCTAATTTATGGTGGAACCGCCTGATTTAGGGTCCCTATTGTAATTGGCGATAACATTCGCAATAGAGATGCTGTTTAGAATTACGAGTTTAGTTTTGCGTGCATATTTGCGCGGTTTAGTTTGGCTACTGTCCGGGTCCGAGTTATAATTATTCGCGAAAGTTTTGAGTCTGTATAAATAATTTTACCTTCCAGTGATATTATAGTGAATTGATATAGTTGTTAATACCAAAGTGGCTAAGGTAACAATTATTTGAATCTAAAGTAACTATCTGAGCGTTAGTTCGTGAACGGGCGTCCCTCCTCTCCGTACCTATTGGTAAGCTTCCTGATGTCTATTTTCAACCTATTGGCTAAGCACACAGTGTAGTCGTATGACGAGAGACGTTCTTTATTCATTAAATGCAGTTGCAGATTGCGGAAATTCCAATGACGAGAGGACTTGGTACTGTCAACTACTTCAATATTCTTTGTGTATCCATCTATCTCTATCAAGTCGTATTACTTTATTTCTTTAGTATTGTATGTATAGTACTAACTCGCTCGTGAAATAATAACAGCCACACGGGTTGATTTTCAAGGTTAAGCAACGCTTGCCAAGGTTTGTTTGTGGATGGGTGACCATCTTAACATACCGAGTTTCCTCCGTGCCTCGGAAAGCACGTTACGGATTTTCAGAAGCCAGTTAATCTGACTCCAGTCTTGCCAAGAAGTACCGTGTTTCCCTGTTAATGGGTTGTGGAGGTCCGGTAGGCAGCAGCTCCACGTAAAATACTGGTATTCAGCTGAGTCTGGTTTGACCAGAAGTCGACCCCAATATCGTAGGGGAAAAGGCTAGGCAGATGTACATATGTATAAATAGAAGTTCTTATTATATAACTATTCTTGAGCGCACTGTCATGATTGATTAAATTGATCGATGACCTTTCTAATATCTTTCTTAAAGATTTTTACCTTGGAGATTCCTCGTTCTCACCAAAGAACTTACTGCTTTTGTGTCTATGGACAAGATGTAGATCAAAAAACAAATTGAAATTTGCATTAATATAACACTAGATATGAATTAAGAAATTGATGGTGTCTCAGTATGTCAGATGGTGTATGTTACAGCTAATAAACCTAGAAATAGGACTCATCAGTCAGTCTTAAAGAGAAATGCATTGAAATTGTTGCGCATGCCAAAACCGAGGCTTAATTTAACAGCATAGTAATTAACAACACAACTCACAAAGCATTTTAATTCGTATAAATCAAGTAATCATAAATCAAATCTGATGGTATCTGTGTGTGCGCCAACTTTTACCGTCCCTACGCAGCGCAGGATGTGGACCAATTCACGTTCAACTACGAACTTACTAGAGGGACACGGATAGTCGATTATGATTTAAACAACTGAATAATCGGGTGATGCTTATCGATAAAAGAGGTGAATCGATTAAACATTGTTGTCGATTGAAAGATTAGATTGAACGTGACTGGTTTATGAGCAGTAACAATGCAATGCATTTGACATGCAAGTATTTTTTACGTCTTGGCCTACTGTTGTTTGAATTGCATCGGTAATGGATTTGTTATTGACAAATTAATTTTATGTGGAGGTTTTTTGCTTTTCGTGGGATCCCAGGCGATTATGTAGAATCGAGTTTTATTTTTAGGATGGGCAATCATCTAATGATTCAATGAGCAGAAGGGAGTGACAGACTCGATCCATGTTTGTCCAAATGATTGTTGCGTTCCAGGGCCGTGGTGACTCTTTTTAACAAATTCCGCAACAGGGGGTCTGCTCTCTAAGCCCGAAGTCCGTAGTGTCGGGCATTTTTTAATCCGTATCACCTACAGACTTACGACTAGTCCCGAACCCGAACTAAGACCAACCTGTCAAATCGTGTTGTCATTCATTCTTACTTCGACCTTAGTGAGTAGACCCTCTGAATCGAGTTACTCGACTTTTCGACAGTCAAACTTCTCCCTAAACCATTTTATACTAAGTGTTTCTAACCCATGTCAAAACCAATATCTGGCAGCTAGATCCCAGATAAGACGTGCCAATTTTGACTTAGTTTCTGTTTGCTAGACGGTCTGAGTTGGCTGTCGCTGTTAATTAATTCCCAACTTCGATGCAATTTGATGAGGCAGAGATAGATGGTTACAAAGTGGGGTGCAAGAAGATGATGCAAGTAGTTAGGTACGCCTCTTGTATGATGATTGGGTGGTAATGCGCACTTTCGTTTGTAAGTATGTAGTTGATCAACGGATTCTGGGAATCTCGTCTTTTAATTGCTTAGTGGAGTTTGTCAGGCGATTTCTCCTATTAGTTAGCATTCTGGTCTTTTATTTTGTTGGGTTAAATCATGTATCATTCTGAGTGATGTGGTAGTGAATTAATATTCAGAAATTAATTATTTAGTTAACAATAACCTATTCGTACATCAGTAATGTCTTGTGAATTATAAACTTAATTGAAATCTACAATACAATTTCAAATTACTCCTTAATTTTTTTGTGAAAATGATTAATTGCACTACTGCAGAAACGAAACAAAAAGGATAGACCAAAACCAGTCCAGTAAAAAACAAATCTCGGTTATTATCTCTTAAACACCAGACGTGCCTATTTAGCATATGAAAAATACTCGGTGCTTAAAGCACACGGTAGCAAATAGTCGCACTTAACCAGAAATCTCGTTAAAGCTCTTATGTTATCTACTTGAGAACGTTCCTTCATTAATTATCTTCAAATATCGGCTGCCATTTTGAAATAAAAAACCGACCAATAGGAGCACCGCATGCGTTTGTTTGAAAATAGAACGCCGCTCCGTTTGAAGCTTACGAATCATTAATCATTGGCCAACTCAACTGTAGCAACGTGTACGCAATGATTATGTACTAATACAATCTGTTGGTATGACTGTACTTAATGTACTACATGAAAGAATAGACAGGAACACGCAGGTTACATTAATGAGGTAGATATTAAAAATATAATCAATAGTAGCGTCAACATTTGATTCTCTTCAAGCAAATCAACAGGATTACATTAGTGTAGAATGACAAAGACAAACACTAAAGTCTGATTATACAGCTGATGTATCCTAATGAGGTTTCGTGTTAAAACATATCACAAGCTTTACTGACAGAATTATATGACTCATTTGTTTTAAAAGACAAATGATAAATCTGCGCACATTTTTCATTTCACATCAAGAGGAAGCTGATGAAGATATAAAATGAGGAATTTAGAATGACGTGGAAAAGTGGTCAGTTATTGCAAGATAATTAATAGAATCACGGGAATGATTTTTATTAGGAACTTTTGATTTTTGTTTTGATGTGACACTTTGAGGGTATTAAGAGGAACAGCATAGGTATACCAAGCGCTCATCAAGAGCAAAGAGTAAAATGTTATAAAAGGAAGGGCTCAATAGTTTAATAGTTTTCAACAATATAGATATGAGCGATTATGCAGCGTTATTGTCAGCTGTTGAGTATTTTGAAGTGAAATCTTTCCTGAAAAGGAACAATACTTCAACAAAGCCTCCTAATTTCCGAAGCAGTTGGGCGTTTCATTCCCCAAAACTCCTTTATCAAAGCCACTGGACTTATTTTCTCCAGAATTCACACAAAAACACCTTCATTTCGCCACAATTTGACGTATAGCCGTACTGACTAACGGCATAGAAAGATAGACTTACCTAGTCCGAGAGGTAGGCTGCGATAAGTCGCGGGGAATCGAGGTGGAAATGGAAATATAATGGAAACCCCCTACGCGCCGCCTCTCCCCCCCTTCGCATACAATGCCGGATAGACGACTTGTTACATTTCATTGTTCAGTTATCAGCCCCGAGGCCTTTGTGAAAGCCAGATGATTGAATACAAGTATTTGTTCTCGTGCCTGCTTCTGATTTTCTCCGCTTGCCACTGAAAGCTCGAATCGTTTCGTATTAAACATAGAAATGTATAATACAATTACAAATGTTGGTTGCTTGTTTGTTTTTTCTTGCAAACATGTAGCTGGAATTTGGGTGTTGACAGGTTGTGAATGAAAGAGAATGAGATATCGACAGACAAGATAAGGAACTCAGAACCTCTTAGTGATTGAAACGTTTTCGGCCTTACATTTTTTTGTAGTTTAGTATCATTCACATTTTTCATTTTTCACATGCTAGTGCAGTGACCTTAAAAGTTTCAATATTAATAATAGTGTAGCCCGTCATTGACTTCAAGCAACTTAGTTCAAAAGCTTCATTACATCCACATTTTAAAATGTCTACACATTTTCTTCATATTCAACTGTATCTTTTTTTCTCATACGCAAATTGTTTTCTCACCATTTTCCAATAATTTTGTCACCATCTGTGACAAAACCGAGTGATTTTCGAAGTAAAGTGCGCGATAAGTCCCATTGTCGGTACGTTTGACTTGATCGATCGTCGATTGTCGTGCAGTAACAATGACGATAAATGCCTCACTAGATTGGAGTTCAGTTTCTTTTTCTACTAAGCTTTCGACTTTTCTTTTGATTTTTATGCTTTCTGAAACTTCTTCACTGTTTGTGATAGCTCTTTCTTGTTGTAAAGTTCCACGTCTCCATTGTTCATGATATTTTTTTCGATATAAACCTATTCAACATAACGTTGAAAATCGTGTGTTTCAGGCAATTACTTTGTTATACTATATAGGCAATTTATGCCTCATTATGCTAATCCAACTAATAAAGTCTTGAAGGAAATTGTATTTTACATTATTGCATCATTCAATTCAAATCAATCAAATTGCTCAAACATCAACAACTTAATTTGTTAAATTATGGATTGCTCTATTGAAAAAGGTAATAAACGTCATTTGAATCACCCATTAATTTGTCGTACATATTCTGCATCATTAGGTACCGTACCCTTCGAACGATGAAGTTAAAAATTTTCGCAAATGATATTATTTATTTAACACAGGAGATAGTCCGCATTTCCCCAACTTCCCCTTGTATTTACACGTGCTATTATTTGCATAAAGATTTTTTTACACAGTAGGGTAGAGTGGGGTTGAGGGATAAAAATATATTTCTAATTCTGTTCGGCGGTGACTTTCCGGTTCGGGCCGCTAGTGCGACATTGACGAATGGCGTTTATACTGTTTTTTGATATTATTTTTTCGATGTCGGCTTAAGAGTTTTGTTGGTTTTCAAATTACAAAAAAAAAAAGTGTGAAGGAAATTTAAGAATGGACTATGTTGTAGTATTCTATTACTTTATTTAGACATTTTACTTGATTTTCACAAATTGGTATAAAAGTAGACTTCAGTCCACAATATATCAAGTTTTTATAAAGAATATCTCTTCATTGAAAAAAATTGCAACTAATAATATAATAAATTAAGATTCATCGATTAGAATCGAGAATGGTTATTTTGAAGTGATGTGGAATATTCCCCAACAAAGTTTAAAAAATGTTGGTTACTTGATGATTAGCATCTAAATTATTATTCAACTTGTCTCTATCAAGTTACTTATAAGTTAATCGTTAATACGCTATAAAATGGCAAGATCGAAAGATACTCTTCCGATTGTAACTTAGCATTGGGCAGCTTGAAAGAGCTAAGTGTTTGCTTACTAGTTCTTAAGTTGCCTGTAAGATGGCGTTGAATCGAAATTATTTCACTTGGGTTCTGATACTGATTTAGATACTATGAAGACAATTTTAATTTGTATACGAGTAAAATTAAATGGTACTTAGTTAATTTTGTATGTACCTACGTCACTAATTAATTCCTTAAAATACTAATTTTATTCAATTATATTTCCTGCTATGCCTATGTGTACCCAAGATAACATACTAAAATTAAAAAGCTTATTTTTAAAACATGTTTATTATAAATTCAGTAGGTACTAACAGGTATTTACATTTAATTCAATTTCAAACAACATAGAAGTAAATCCATTCACAACTACATTGATTCATAGATAGGTATACAGGCACATTTATCTACATAGATGAAATATGAATATGATTAGGTACTACACAAAACAAAAAATATAAAAAGGCAAAAACTTGGGAGCTTATTAAAAAACCATTACGGTCCCATAATTACATACACCCACATCGAAATACACCAATCCCATTAATACATGTCTAACGCACACATACAAAGCCGAACACTCACGAATGATCACGATAACCTTCTCACGAATTGGACGGCACGCACACATTGACGTTTCAGATACTGTCTGACGTGCTCTCAATGTGTGTGTCACGGAGTTGCCAGTTATTTTTTGATACCGTTAATCTGTGGTAAAAATTTTGTGTCAGATTTTTTGAAGTAATTACATTGTTTATGCTATAGTTATTGCAAAAGCTCACGAATGTGCTTTTTTGTGAAGACTTTTAAGCTGTTTATATGCAACTGTCGAAAAGAGTTACAATAAGTACCTTTTGTAGTTTTGTAAGTAATTTTAGGTAACTGTTCAAGTTATGATTAATCAAACCATCACTAGATGTCTATCGTTGTTAGAATTTGATCTTAGATAGAAGGGTAGATTACAAATATGTACTACAAACTACAATGAAGATGTATGCAGAGATACTTTCCTGACACAAAATGAACATAATTATGTCCCGCTTCCAAGCTGTAATGAATGGGCTTGGTGAACGATTTTATCTTTAAATTACAGTGACTAAACGCAGGCGGAGCCAAGCATTACATAATTCATAATTAATGCATAATTACATAAATCTTTTAAAACTGTTCAATAGTGAATAAACTCACATTATTGTGTTTAAAAATTCCCATCATTTGCATTTGTGCTGGTAACAGATAAATCTTAATTATTTTACAGCTATCTTCCTTATCGTTTAATAACTTAATTTAACTTTTGTATAAAAGATGACTAAGATAAAAGAAGCCATTCCGAAATCTAAGCAGAGAAAAACAAATCATTAGTACATTGTTACTTTGCATAGATGCAATGTCAAGTCTTAGATCAGTAAGTAATTAATCAAGTTCCCATAATACATTCCTTCAGTTCAACTTAAGTTAAAGTTCACTAAATAACAAGTAGCCTGTCTTGTACCCTCTTTCAAGTTACTAAGTTCCGACCAATAATTTCCCCGAACTACGTCCTTTTACTTTAGAAGTAAGTTGTGTTCAATTAACTGGCAACATTGTCAGAAATCGTCTTTCTCTGTTCGGCCCGCTCTCTCCGTCCTTGTCTCACTCGAGGTTAGGATAGCTTGGCCCACATTAATTAAACGTCGGGATAGAACGCCAATCAAACTTTGACCGCCGCTAAGCCGATGAAGCCGAACTTATTATGTGGAATTAAAATTCCATTTTCGAACTCCAACCGCTCGAAATTGAAATGGATCCATAACATTACAGAATGATAGCCACTAATTCAATAAATACTAGTGTAGCGGCCATTAACTGTTGAAAAACTTTGACGAATTTCTCTTTCCGGTCATAATTACCGATATAGCAAATTACCGAACTAATAAGTGGCATGTTAGATATCGAAATTAAATTCTATCATCGCTCGATACTCATTAATGCGATATTAAGTCTGTTCGAATCATTAGTTGTGTACAAAAAACGGCGTCACATGATGCGTGCACATGTGCGAGTCGACGGTGCCACATAAATCATAAACCGTATCTTTGTACTTGTGCCGGTAGGCAGGGAGTAGCCACGTCGATGGTGGAGCGGAAAAAAGCCCCCCCGTTTCCTGCCCGGGGATCACACATGACCGGCCTGTCTATCTGCCAGACCCGTGTCAAATATTCTCTGGAGCGGAGATCGCCCCCCACCCGGCTTACGGGGGCAGGGGAAGCCCCCTGGGGCACGCTGTCCCGCGGCGAAGCTCATCTTGGAGCCCTAATGCGTTTCGCGCTCGGCATTATGTTGAGATGAATTTTTAGGCAGCCTCAGACCACTACTGTTTTTGTTATGTTCGCGTATTACCTAGACAACGGAAATATTACCGAATCTTTAATATCGAGCTGAGCAAAATGATTGAATATTTTCTTTTTCATTAAGATTTTCGCTTTCACAGGGCGGGCGTTGAAAAATCACCACCCCGCACCTTTCATAACTTTTCACTTCGTGATCCAACGCAATTACTCACTTTCTATCGCCTTCTCAAATATTCATTCGTGCTTTTCCTGCTGCAAATTATAGTAATGGCCCGAACAAAACTGGTAATTAGCCCCCACGTGTAAGGGGGGCAGTCATTTTTGTAAAAGCTTCAGGTCATTACATTTCACTTTTTCATGTTTTAAAAACATCAAAACATGGTCCAATAGGTACTTAATTAATGGATTTAATTTAGTAATGGAATGATTAGTATTTTGTTCTCTATCGCGAGCTGCCCTGATATGGTTTGATTGCGTTGAGTGTGTATGATTAGACATAGGTACGCGATCCGTAGGTGTGATGGTATGGTACCGAAGTCGGGTAGGATGTCGCGTCGACAGGCGGAGCCGGGCACAGAACAAAGCTGTGCGAGCCTAACAAAGACGTCACCGGCCGTGGCTGCGACGCGGAGTTATGGCACCCATTGTGCGCAACAATACCCAACAAACGAGTTTGTATAAGCTATTAGGTACGCGCATTAATATATATTTTTTGTTCGCCCGAAAATTTAGCATTCCATTACGAGGGAGAGAAATGAAACGCCCGCCGCATGAATTATATTAAAATATATTTGAATATTTCATTTGACACCTTTTTTGCGGGTGGTATTTCGTTCAATCCCGGGCGGGGAGCGCGTAATTTTTAGCATACACCAAAGCTAAATTTTCGGTGAATAACATTCCATTTCGGATGCGAAACACGACGGGTATCAGCGTCAACACAACACTGACTGATGGCTGTGTGTTCACGTTACAAATTCTTTTTGAGATCCGCTCGGATTTGTGATGAAGCCTTTCTGCTCTATGTAGATATACATTTGTTTGGTTGTTATTAATTCGTACATGACAACCTTTTAGCGTTTCCAGCTAGAGATTAACTCGAGAACTCACTCGCCTTATTCTTCCATTCAATTCAAGCTCTTATCAAACTCAAGTTGGTATATCTATATTCCCAACCCACGACTGACTCAACTAAAGAACCTTGCACCAAACATGGTTCACTACATCAGATATCCACACAAAATGGTTCGAAACAAAAGTCATTAGGGCACCATACATAAGCCACTAGCAATCTTCAGTACATAATCGTGTGGCTGCCCAAACCTCGGCAATGATTAATGATTTATCAAAAGTAAGGCAGCCATGTTTTTTTTTGTCAGGCTTCACTCGACCCTTTGTGTTAGATTGGTTAACAATTTTCCTACTGGTATGATGGAAATAATACGAATAGAAGACTTTATTTCGATGTTGAAGATTCAATGTGTATGTTAAAACAAAAGAGAAAATTGGTCATTAAGGTCAAATATTGAAGTTTTAGACAAGATAGCTATACTTTTTGAGATGTTTGAAGAGAACAATAGTACTGAATAGCTAAACCATGAGAAATCACACAGTGACATCCCCAAAAATTTTCAAATATCTACATGTTTTGTCATATTTCCTAGCATTTAGGGTTAATAATATACGCACACGACACATTAATCATGCATGAGGTAGGTACTCATAATTATTATGTCGCGTGTTTTGTCATCCATCGCATTTTGGCCGTGGATTTTATCAATGTACAACAAATTGTGTTCATGTCATTAGTATACCAATGTTGCTTTTACAATGACATTGCCGCGATATTATTTACGATATTTAATACCTGTTTACTGGTGGATTCTTTTTATGGGTTGCTGTGGTAAACATTAATGCAGGAGTAGGGAATAAATAAAGAAGATGTCAAATTTGCTGGGAAGGAAAACATACCAGTCGATGCTATACTTAGACATGGTCTTGAAGTATATTAGAAGAGTCTTTGTCCAGTGGGGTGGCTAAATGCAAAGAGTCTGCTTTAATTTTTTACATCTCTGTATTAATAACCAATGTTCACATACTTACAATACTAAGGGCCAACAATTGTAAGGTCACATGTAAAATTTTAAGGGTCACTCAACTTTGTTCGTATCTCAACTGAGAGATCTTGCTCGACCTTATCAGATAGCAGGCTAAGAACAGGACCTTAAGTGCATTGTAATGTATCATCGGAATTGTATTTTACTAAGTGGTAGGTAACTGCACAAGTTTGATTGATACCATTATAAAGTATCGTCTTCAAGCTTCTTATAAGGGCAGGAAGATTTATTTGCCCTTGCCTTGATCCTTCATCGGCGACTTTAAAGTCAAACAATCGTCACAATGACATTTATTTATTTTTTTACGATTGCTATATCAATTAAACACTATAAACATGGATCGACCTTCAGTATAGTCGTTGGAAACCAGCAATTTTATTTACGACGTGTAAGCGTTTAAGAGAAATTGCATTAATCTGAATACCCGTTTGATATCATGTACGATGTTGCAATACACTGACTGATTTCAATATAGCTATAGGGCATAACAAACAAATGTTCATAAAGCATTTTGAGTTCAGTCACGTTGAATATAAAGTCAGGATTCGATTGGTTTTCGTCGCCCAAGTATAGCGTTGGCGTGGAGTCGAAATGTATGAAATTGTAGGACATGAATTATGGATTGTCGATATCGCTTCAAGCTGTTGCTGTATTTTTTTCGTGTTCCTGTGGCGATACCGCAACGAATTAAATTAAAAGCTCTTTTCACTTGTCATCCCTTGATGAATTTGGTATTTAGGCTCGCACGCTTTGCCTGTTATTATTTTTTTATTCGCGGTTGCGGAAAATGTTTGGGACTATTTCATTACATGACTGACATTGGGAGGGTTTGGTTGTGTTCTGTTTTATTACCCAATTATTTTGCCACTGGTATTTTGACAGTAAAGTTTATCTCATATTTTTGGGATGACTTACTTTCCGATTCCTACAATCCGACCATTCGTTATCGGAAATCGTTTAGGTCCTCTATCATATTCTATTTCAACCTTGACGACATCGTTTGCTCTCAGTAAGTCTCGATCTTTAGTAACTAAAATTTCTTGGAAGTTATAATCACGTTATACTGCAATTTTGACAGTATTTCCAGTCTTGTTTCGAAATTACAGTATTTACGAGTTCAATTCGTCCCCATAGTTGTTGAAACAACTGCCTTAACCGCAGAATCTATTGCACTTAATTGCTGCAGTTTGCTAATATTTACCATACGACTTCAATGTTATCTGTTGCAATATTTTTAGTTCTTCGGTTGGATTATTCTAACGCATTTATTGCTTTATTAAACTATTGTGGCCATTACGCTGCAAGTACTATAAAAGCATAATTCAAAGAATTACACATTGCAAATAAAACTGACCTTTCAAATTCAATAGATGTAGATATAACTTAGTAACGGTTCCAGATTTATAATAATGCCATTTATCATTAATTCTATATACAACAAAAGAGTATACATCTCAATTCAGTTTAGGCTGGTTACAACCGGTTTGCGGCAGCTGACCGCATTTTTCGACCCTTTACCATGATACACGCAACGCTGTAATCAGTACAAATGCGATGTGAGATAGCGCACGCCTTTCAATATTTTAGCACGCACTTTAGCCAGATAAATGTGAACCAACCTGTACTTCTCAGGGGATTAGTAGCGTATGGATTCTGTTGCAATTGCCCTGGAAAACGCATTCGTGAACTTAGTATTACTAACAATAATCTCTTCGGCTCGATACATCAGAACGCTAACGATTCGATCGAGTATTTATATGTTTTGATGCTATTATTTACAATAACTATTTTCGCTTAAAAAAAATAGAATAATCGAAAAATGGTGTTGTATTTTCTGACCGAGGGTTGCTCTAGTTTATAAATAGGAAGGAAACGTGTCAGACATAACTCATTATATGAATTGCATCTATCAAATAGTCCTGAAGCTATCATAATCGATAAGAATCTACTAGAATACGTCATTCATATTGTATGTATAACCGTAGGTGCATGCCTAAGGGCAAATGTTCCACAATAACAACCTCTCAGAAACCAGAACTCAGACATGCACAGTTGTACATATTATTATGCCAACAACACAAGGAAATACATTTCCAAATTTCAAAATTGTATTTCTATTCAGAATCTCTTACATCATTACCAATCACTTTCCCCGGTCCATCGTAGCCAATTTTCAACAATGCCCGGTGTTTGTCCACATCGTCGTGAAAGTAAGCCCCTTCCCCTGGTCGAGATGATTTATAGTTGCCCGACGACACATGCAGCGCTGCGCCCGACGCTCCTAAAGCTGCGATTTCGTTGGAATCGGTCACACGAGCGGGTTGGACGCTGCGGTTGAAACGCCCGTTTGTAGGATGAACGAAACGTTGCTTTCATGACCATTTTTTTAGTATAATGGCAGAACGAGCTGACATATGTTCTTGATTTTAACTTACATCTTGAACAATCAAGGACAGAGACTGTTCCCATAGGTGACGAATCTGCATCACCTAGAGGAACAGTTTCTGTCCTTAATTTATTCCTTAGTTCGTAGACACCTGCAATAACATTAACAAAATTACTATTCATTGCTTTTAGATTTTCCGTTGCATTCAGTTCACTCTAAGGCCCCTCATTTTCTGCCAATACGTCTTCTGTTATGAGTTCAAGATCTACCTCAACACTCATTAATATCGCATCAATTATCTTTTCATCAATCCCAAATGTTCTCTACGACTCTTTCAGACTAAGTATTACTATCGTCTAGCTGCTGGCATCTCGCTTGCCTTGTGCCCTCTTTAATGCTCTTATTACGGACGGTTTAAATCTGACGGGGGGATCATGTTTTATGCATCTGAGTGTGCGATGAAACCGCTGCTGTAATATATAAAGCCCGCTAGGAAGGGGATTTCATGAGCTATATCGCTATACGACATTGTTTCGGAATTTTCGGCGCGACATGACCGATGAGATCGTGTGTTGTCTTGATGAAATGTAAGGTCTGGGGACGTGGTGAAAACTAAAGACCGTGGTAGATGGTTGCTTGTATAGTTAGTGTTTATGTGATGAATGTGTTACTGTATTATAGATGACAGACGAGACTTTGTAGCTTTACCGATTTTCAGTTCAGGGGTTTTAATGCTCTGTCCAGATCAAAAGATGTATTTAAGACAATACTTCCCTTGCTGTATTATAGATAAAAGACGAGTCTTTTCCAGCCGTATCGATACACAGTTCTGAGGTTCTTACGTATACTTAAGTACGTACACGTACTTCCAACTGACCTTTGAAAATAATTCAGTTTTGAACAACGCATAATCCTGCTAAACACTTCTAATATCTGATATGTATGCTTTTCTTTGTTATATAATTTAATCTTTTCTTAAAGAAAATAATAAAGCCAGAGTGCAAGAAGCTTTAAGTGGTATCTCATAATGGTAGCTCTTTATTGCACATTTTCTTCCATGCACCACTTCAGAAAGGTTTTACAATTATAATCCTTAAATGTTATGGTCTCAAACACCTCAAAATCTTAAGGATTATTAACGGTAACGTGGCTGTACTTGAATGCGTCCCAAAATCCAACCAGGACGATGAGGTTGTTATCAATTTCCCGAGCAACAAGTGGGCGATAATTTTGAATCCGTTGCACCAACCCTAACAGTGCCTGACTCTTTTACATCACTCTGTTAAATTCCTCTAGAAATCTTAAGATTTATGTTAGCTGGTCAGAGGTTATCTATATTGATGACGTTATAGTCCTCAGGACCTCGTTTGTCAACTCGTAACAAACTGCCGTGTTTGTCATCAGCTCCTTTCTTTTTTCCAACATTATGAATATTGTCGTTCTTGGAAATCGTCTGTAGTGTGATTCGCAATGTAATCCGCGATTCGTGTAGGTCTGCGTATTTCTTCGAAGTTAGCGTGTTTATCTTGTATGGCAAGCCGTTTCGCGTGTTACCGTTGAACTGAAAATAATCAGCTAACTTTCGCTTTGTTTCAACTCCAACTTCAACTGTTTCTATTTCAATTCAGAATGTATTTTGTGCTTTGTGAATATTTTGTGCGGGTTTTAGGTTCATAGCATTTCGTTTAAGTCTAAATTTTACGACTTATTTTAACTACAGAGGTCAAAGTTTGCGAAAGCTATGTTCAACTAATATTAACTCGGCTTTATAGAAAAACCCGAATTAAAGTTTGCAATACTATATCTATTCTATCTTCAGTCTCCATGCTATCAATATCATAATCACGTTTCTTACATGCGGTTCTATCCACAGATTTGTCTTTTTTCACTTCAAATAAATTACAGTTCAGTGCATCATCTAAACCGTGTATAATAGGCTTCGCATCTTCCTCGAAGAATAATGATTACAAAATGAAAAAGCCCTGCGGCGTCTTAAATTATTTTAATTGGCTTCGGTAGCGGTTCGGAACTTCGGCCAGAGTATTCACTCACAAACACACATACGACTCGTTTTACGTAATACACTTAATATCACCCACACATATAAAAAGTTTGTAATATATCAGAATTATTAAATATCTGTAAATTTATTACAGGCGTCTACTTATGTCTCACTAATAGCCGTATGTAATTATAGAACTAAGACCACTGTACGAACTGTCGGTAGTGAGAAGGACTACTTTAATTGATGCTGAGTTTGTCTTGCTAAAAAATATCCTGATTCCAAATGCGAATTCATTGTACCTACATAGATCCATTTTCTAGATTAAGGCTTGTTGCTCATGTTGCACAACGATATTTACACACTTAATGCTAATTAGCATTTAGTTAAGTAACAAAGTTTAATTAAAATTTGTTATTAATTGAAAAGGCTGGGAAATGATAAGTTTGTAGGTATTTAAACGAGCATGTTTTTAAAAGATAACTTAACTGATAACAAAAAATGTCTAATGTCTGCTGCAAATACGAAGCAATGTGTAATATCTTGGGTAACAGAATTTCTTGACTTGGTCGATTACAGATTAATGTTTCTTATATTAGATTACCATTTCCGAGCACTGATTTCTATAAGACTCCAGAACTCCCGACAGTCGAGAGATGCCCAACAAGCAAAAACAATTAACAAATTGATAAGCTCAAAACAATTTTCAATTAACTCGGTGCGGGAGTGTTCGCCGTTTACAAATAACCCAACATTTATCAGAAATGCCTATGCAGTTTTTAACGTCTGCCGTCTGTCAGGGTTGCCCCGTGTTTTAAATTTAATCTGTTGTATTTTTTATCTGGTTTCGTATTAACATGTACCGTTATCTAATTTCAGAAAGGAAACGGGGTCGGCAAACCTACACCCGGTACCAGACGCTCGAGCTGGAGAAGGAGTTCCACTTCAACCGGTACCTGACACGGAGGAGACGGATCGAGATCGCGCACGCGCTCTGCCTCACCGAGCGCCAGATCAAGATCTGGTTCCAGAACCGCCGCATGAAGTGGAAGAAGGAGAACAAGACCAAAGGCGAGCCCGGCTCCGGGGACGAGCCGGACAATATGAGTCCGCCCACCTCGCCACAGTAAAGGCCTCTAGCTTAGTTCGCGCGGTCCAAGCTAGGGGTGACTTGTTTCAGATTTCCTCGCCCGAATCACAAACTCCGTTCTCCGCGTTTTATTTTGTGTATACGATTATGTTCGACTGCTTCGAACACAAATCTGAAACAATACGCCCCGAGACCGAAGTTACTAGAACAGTTTAATTTGTATAAATTGTATGTTGGACTTTTCATGATAATATTACATTATAACTAATACGTAACCTAGTGATTTCGAGTAATGATAGTGTGATGAAGAGATTTTTACAGTTGTTAAGTATAAATTAATTTATAGAAACAATCTCAATACCAATAATTACCAAAAACGCAGTGTATATGATTAGTAAACTGCATCATTTATGTGATTATATAGTTGATTAATTGTCATTGTCTCGGTATTAACTACTGATTTGCAATTGGTCATAATGTTTGTATAAGTTCTTGACAAAGTGTTTGATACTACAAGTCTCACAATATTTATTTCATAGCTACTATAAGTTGGCATCAATAGTCTTTCGAAATTACAAAAATAAAACGAAAAATGTGACGTCCATAATTTATTGTTTAATTCTGTATCGAGCACTATGTCAGAAATTATGTAAAGAATTACAAAATTCTCTAATAATTTTGAATCACAAAACCATAAGGACCTCTTATAATTAACCATTGATAAGAAGGCAATTAGTATCCATATTGTTATTATTTAATATATTTGATGTTTTATTTCTTAATTAAGCTATCTAAATACTATTCTGTACATACATACATAATAATTTTTAGATTATATGATGTACAATTGTTTTAGTGTGAATAATTAATTATTGAGATTAATTTGGGAAACAACGATATTATTCGTGTTTTGAGTTTTTTTTGCGGTATGAGTGTTTTGAATTGTGGATCGTTTCTTTTTTCTATACGCGTAACCGTAGTGCGGGAAGGCCAGTTTACAAGTGCAATGTATACGATTTTTGATGACACATATACGTAATTAATACTGATAATAAACGTCATAAGAAATCTATTATTATTGTAAAATGTTACGAGATCGAAGCTTATAATTTAGAAAATACTTGATGAGAACATAAAAGAGATATTCTTTGAACTTCTATTGTGGAAAGATAAGTCACGTGAGGACATCTTGGGAAGGAATTCATCGGAGGAAGGAAATGAAATGAATGAGGAAAATCAATTTATTTATAATGAAACAAAAGTTACCTTCAATATCGTAGGTGCAGAACTTGATGCTTTGATTTATAAATCTCTTGTGGAATGTAGGTACGAGGTTACATGTTCACAGTATACCAAAGTTAGGAAATAAACTGGTGTTTATACGAACGAATATACGTAGGTACGGAGGCGCTTGACGTTTCAGGTATAACCGTAATACATCATTTTGAAAAGGTATTTTTATAAAATCATTGATTAAGAAACCCGATATACGTAAAAAAATATCTAATAATATATATACTCGTAACACGTTAGTTTTACGAATATTATTATAAAAAGTTGGCGAGTGATAGAAAGGTTGATCTTGTCAGGATTCAAGTTATACGTTTTTTCGTAATAATGTATAAAAAAGTACTATTTGTAAATTATTTTTCACATAGATTGTAATTAGTGAATGTTTTAAATAAGAACTCAGTGAGCCGGTTCTATAAATATTTTTTTTCTTTTTTTTTAATTTTGTGCTGTGTTCGTTAAGTGAAATGTAAATTGTAATAATTGTATATTGTCGATATATTCAATATTTATTTATTGATTCGCTACTTAGGTTCGCTTATGTTTTCTTTTATTGCAATTGGGTGGAATATTCGATAGCTGTCTGGCTGGGATGCATTTTGTTGAATTATTTTTAATTGCTCAAATCACATGTTTGTGTTGTAATCTTATTGATAGAGTTAAGCAGTATTTTAATTTGTTGTTACTTTTAAAAAGTGTACTACAATAAGTATGATGTATTAACGACATTGTCAGTTATAAATCCTCTTAGATGGTAATATATTTCAGTGCAATGTTCCACAAAATTTTCAGATCCCTTGCCAGATGGAAACTATGAGTTTGAAATGTAAAATTTTAAAATTAGTTTTACTTAAATTAAGTTCTGATTCTTAAGTCTGTTGAGAACTGTCCTCAAAACTCAAAAATTAGGTCTGTAGAGAGACATTGGAACCTAATTTCATCAATTTTATTTACCATTTATGTCCTATCGATTCAAAATTTATGAAATATAACTATAATTAGTAACATAATAAGGTTAGGCGAGACGATATTGTCATAAATATATAAATACATGAAATTAATAAAGCATAATGATTGTACTTTGAGATTTTTATTGTAAACAACCTTTACATTTTAGATTAAGTTATACTGAAAGTAAGCAGTCTTACTGAAAACTATTAGTTTTAAGAACATTTCTTTGACTGGTAGATTCCTTGTTACTTAGCATAGGTACTTTTATTTTGTAGATGCATTAAGGTTCAAGAAAGCACAAAATTACAACCTATACCTATAAATAATTTTTTATAGAGATTGGTAGATTTATTGCAGGCAACATTTCGGATATTTTAGAGAAAGTGACAACTGGGAATCTTTTTCAAACCTTCCCTTTAGAAAACTCTTGGTACCCTCCTCTCAAGTTATACCCACACAATTTTGTGTACAAAAAGGTCAAGGTTCCACACAGCTGTGCCTAATGCTGCACATATCTCAACTTGGGCTATAAAATAAAAGCTTTCTTCCAGATCGTGGTTCTAGATACCATCATTATAATACGTCAGCTTAACGACAAAATAATGATTTTGCGTGATACAACCGTACCTCGTACCTTCCGTGTCAGTTACGGCTGATTGGTACCTCCCCCCCTCACAAATCTCGAAATTACGCTTTTTTTCTGTTTCACGAAAGCTATTTATACGACTAGGTGTGGCTTCTCTAATGCGTTTTTAATAATCCCTACGACCAATGAACGCTGAAGGCGAAACATTATTCTCGTGCGCGATCTCTACTAATGCGATTTTGACAAGTTTGAAATTGAGGCAATTATGGTTTTGCAGGGTTTTAAATGGCATGTATTTGTCTGGGCTATTTCAGCGATCGCCGGAAGTTATTATAACTATTTTGTTTTGTAATTAGTCTAGTGAATTTTGATATTGTTTCCCGTTATGTGGCAGATTGATCTGGTAGTTGGCCTTCGTCCCACAAGGTTCTATATGTCATTCACTAGAGCATCACCATTCAATTATTTTGATTATTGTTTTATGCAAGATGCTTACAATTTTTTAAATCGAAACACCTCATTTTCTATTTATGTTGACTGTTAACGTATCATCAATATTATTTCATTCACCGTGTGTGGTTTTTGGCAAGATTGTATTTACTTACAAAACATTGATATTGGCACCAATGTAGTTACTATTTTTATCATTCACCAACGGATGTAAACAATCCAATTTCTTTCAATTCCACTACCAATGAATCTAGATCCTTTAGTGAACAGATTTAGTATCAATTTGTTTTGTGATAGGGGTCATAGTAAAATGGTGGATGTCTCCTCTCAGGGAGCGATGATAAGTGTTATTTATGAGCTTCGTCAATGTGCCATTGCACTTGCCACAGATTGGGTTCACGGTCGTGCTCAGATAACACAATCATCTACGTCGCCCAGCAATTGGAGCAATCACTCAGTTTTTGTCGCTTGTTTTATTTTAATAAAAATTGTTATTTTGCTAGTGTTATCGTTTCGTTAACCAGTCTCAGTGTCTTTGTTCAGGTAAATTTTGTACTGCTATGCATTCTTATTTGAATCTTTTATTACAATGAGTATTTGGTAGAAGTTACGATCAAAGTCCAAGAAGTTTATGATTAATTCTCATTGAATTTATTCACATCTAGTTTCGGGTTTTCTTACAGGTTCTAATAACCGACAATACTTATGTACTGTATATCCATCAATTTGGTGATTAGTTCTTGTTGGAATTGTAACTTTGGTCTTCAAATATCCTACACATTCTACTATCTCAAATTATGTAGTGTCAATTGATTGAATGTAGCACATAAAACTATTCAGTGTTATATTTATATTTGAAAGTTTTATTTTATCTTTTAGATTTAAATATCCATAGATTTTCCTAGCAGCGTGCTAATCGAAATACAAATTACTATTTTACAGTTATTCATGCATCCTGTCAAATATTTGTAAACAAACATTTATTAGTTCTAAACTACCTAAACAAAAAACTCAATAACATCAAACTTGAAACTTACTGTCCCAAGATGAAGACATAAATCATTGACGATTTTTCACTTACGACCTTGCCTCATAACGTTCAATTTTATTGACTGCAATAAACCAAAGCAATGGTTAAATCAACGCCGCTGTATCGATATAAACACCTCGTAAATATTCCCTGTTCCTTTCATGCTTATGAGAATTAACGAATGCTCGAGCGAGATAGAAACGTCGCCTCTTCATTTAGCTGTTACTGAAAATAGTTTATGAGAGCTAAGGTGTTGCTCCTAAACAAGTGACTGTAGACTCTACTGCTTTTGGTATTGGGTTGTTATTCCAATGTGTTGTAAAATTTATAGCTTTTAAATGGGTCCTTAAATCGCAATAACGATTTGTTTATAGATAGTCGTGTTGTCGGCGATCCTTTGTAAGAATAAGTTTAATTTATGGTCTCGTGTTAAGATACAAGTCAACTCTGTAATTGATTTTATTGGCTTTTTGACACGTTTGATAACTTATCTAGCAGTATGTTATTAATTGATTCGTCATCGTTGGTAATTCATGGTGGGCGTTATTATGAGACACCAAAATGAACATAAATCATAGGGTTTTAGGTATTGGAAACTTTAAGATTCAAATGTGTAGGTAGTGATATTACAAGACTGTTCTTTTTGAGCGTATCGATTTCTTGGCTCTAAGTTGATATTGTGATTTTATTTGTTTCGAAATATATTTTTTTAAGCTTTAAAAATGGAATAACAATGAAAACTTTGGCTAGTACCTAGGTCAAACGATTTTTAATCATTATATCCTAAAATGCTTTAACTTTTCCTTGATTTTTATTGCATAACTCCTATAAGTCGTTTTATAAATCCAATTGAAATTCAAAATTGGCGCCCGCGCGGCTGCCATTTTGTTTGGGGCGGTGTCCCTGCTCGCCCCGCCCCGCGGCGCCCCTCCCACGCATCAGCCACTCGGACGCAGCCCAACTCATTTGTTATAGTGTACAGTCTACCCAACAGGTTGCTACGGCGTTAGAAAAGATATTTAATTCAATGTTTTGTAAGGTAAATCCAAATCAACACTTTTGTAGATTAAATATAACCAGTCCATAGTTTATACATTAATTATTTGTGCTAAATCGTACAATACTTAGGTACCTACTACCTATATCTGCACTTTTCAAATTGCAGGCAAAAGTTACAGAAAAGTAATTGATGAACAAACAGGTTTTAAAATAATTATTTATACCTACCCAATGAAGGGAATTGATATAGGGTACATGGGCTAATTCACATAATGATTAAATTAATTAAATCTTCTTTTTATTTAACGGTAGAAAATTACAGTCATTCTTCAAGGAGTTAACAAGCACAATGATTTATACTTTTTCCGACGGAAAATTTGAGACGTTTTGATTTTCACACTGACATTATTTTTAAACATTTTTTTTGGTAGGTACTAAATGAAATAGAAACAAAATACTTGTAAAACACAAGCAAGAAATAAACATATTTTATTCAAACCAAGTTTCCGGAGAAACTTGTGGCCGCTAGGATACCCGTCAGGCGTTGCATTGGAAGATGACACCGATAGAGATGCTACCGTCCTATTCCTATATATGGTAAGTTATATATTTCTGTCCTTTTTAATTAGCACTTTTACTCAGTCCAGCTTGAAGCACAACAGACGCGGGGGAGCAGTTACGTCACTTAAGGGAAGCACGTATCAACTATACGTAGGTATATGAATAGGTAGGTATGTATATCTAACTATATTGTGTTGCAATCTCTTGAATTTTTTAACTCGAGCACAAATGGAATAGGTATACCAGCTTTAAAGGATAATAGAAGAATAGATACGAATTTAGACGTAGGTAAGTAACAACAAGAAACGAACAAATACTTGACGAGTGTGAGCAACGAGAACTTAAGAAGAAAATAAATATTAAAATCATAGATCAACAAAGAAACAAAAAACAAACTATGAAATAGCGAAAGCATTAAAAAGACTGCAAATGTAAAACTTAATATATACGAATAGCTTCATAAGTGGTAGAGAATAACCAATCAACTAATGGTTATACCTACTCATGAAACAGAGAACAACTCCCTATCTATTGTGTACACCTCGACACCTAATTGCATGTTATGTACCTAGGTATATAATTCTTCTAGCTCATACATTTTCACACATTGCATACATCATTTGCCCACCTGATTCCATTTCTAAATAGCCCGTCTTTTGATGTTGGCAATAAATGAAGCAATAGTATCGTGTCATCAACGGCTCCTTTATTATACCTAAAGAATTTTGTTGGATATCATCAGAAGATATTATAAACTGTTCTAAAATTTTATGGTGGTTCTGTAAGTATTTTTACTTAAAGTCAAAATGAATACAAAATGGATTTAGACTTGAAGAAGGTATGAAGTTGTGAAGAATACTCAACATGTGTTGTATTGTACAAAAAAAAAATTACTAGGTTTTCATTTCTATTAAACTTGTCAAAGATTTTGCACTTTGCACTTCATCTTACTCACAATCAGAATTCATAAACTTTTACTGCTCAATAAACTATTCAAAATATTGGTACTGATTTCGAAAGAGATGATCTTTCTAAACCGACACGCATATCATTTACCTGCTTCACACGCAAGCCATTAATCTTATCACCTAGCTCTCACAAACGATCATTATGACTGCTGGCAGACACCTCGTCTATTCTCAGCCTCTTACATTGTACAATAATTACTTAATTATATCAACCAATAAATAGTTCAACGTGGGAATTCGAAAAGGAATTCTTTGGCCGTTTGGCTGTTGCGTTCAGTGATCTTAATTAATGTAGGCAGATGACCTGTCCTGTCCTGTTCTGTCTTCATAGATCAGTCACGTATAGACACGCGTATTTGACATAAGATAGCCAGGATTGCTTCTGTAACATTGTAATCGTCGATTGTGCTAAAGTCAAGTTTCAACAATCAAGTTCGCTACACTCCTCCTTCTTCAAGACAAAAAACCTCGTCTATAAAATGATTTATCACTTTGACGAATATGATTTTTAAATTTTTTCATTAGTTATAGCATCATTCTGCCATCTTTTCTATATAAGTCGCAGTTAAGTGATGGGAATGAATAATGAAATATTCCTGGTAATAACGCAATTTACAAACCTTTAATTATTTCACTCCCTCCACTTAACAGGTGCTTCTGCTGATGAACTGATGTCCTCGGTAATTTCATAATCTTCTTTAATATCAATCCAATCTTGGATCATTTAAGGTTACACCTTCATTTTGAAGTTGATCATTTCCAGTTTTACTCGCTTTTCAAGTTATTTGTCGTACGTGTTTAATATATTATATACTTAATTTTTGTATTAAATCATATTACATATCTCTATGGGCACGTAGAAGGGCCAGAGCCTACCAGGGCCAGAGCCTACCAGGGTTGCGGATTTGTTCGAAAGAGTTACCGCGGCCTTGGGAAGAAAGGCACTAGGAGGACTAAAGTCTGACACTCCCTGCCGCTCCACCCAGAGCGGGAGGGGGGGCATTTGATGATTTCCCATCCTCGAAAAAAAAAAAAAAAAAAAAATGGGCACGTAGAGTGACCAAAGTATTCATTAGGTAGACGTAAATTTATTAATACTTGACGTGGTGCAGACAACTGCTACTTACGTGCTAATTAAAAATGAAGAAAATGTAATAACAAATTTCATTAATGCCAATTATACATTTTTAACCCCTAAACTGATCGACATCGAGCAATTAATTTCACCGTTACTCATTACATGAATTATTAATGTATTAACACAATTTGTGCGCTCACTACATTATGAAAAACACTTTAAAGAATAATTAGACCCTAATGAAAGCTTTGACCTTATTATATTGATTGTTAATTAGATTATTTTTATCTGACTCCAATTTGTTGGTATTTATATAGGATTGTTAATGTCACTTCCGATGTGCATGTCAATTTGTCTGTCAGTGTGCCAAGTTTTCGTGTTTTATCACCTGTTTGATATTTTATACTGCTAAACGACTTCTTGGTATAAATAAGTGATAGAGTGTATGTGGAGGGGCGAAAAGTTGAAACTTTTTGGTGCAGGTAGTGTTACTGCCGGCGGATACGTCGACGTCCCGAAATAGAGCACCGCCGACGGCCGTCGAAATTATTTTTGGGGTTTGCTCTTCTATTCAAGATTGTCCAGTTGTTCAAACTCTCTAAGTAGTCGTAGTAGCCTTATTTTTATGTTATCGAGAGTTTTCTAAAATTTTGTTAACCGCATAGATATTATCTACTAACGAAATAGTACTGGTATGTCTACAACAAAATATATAAGATACATGAAAAGAAAATGGCCAATACTTATTAGTGGTATTGCCAAAGCTTAAATCTTACAGGTCGGTACTAAATCGAACTGCAGGATATCTAATTTCTAATCATGAAGGGATTCCTATGCTAAGTTATTTTAAAGAACTTTAGTAACTACTTATTCATAACTAGGTTAATCCAAAACAAGTTTTCGTGTTAATACTCAAAAATACACACGGATTAAAAACTGTATAATCTCACCATATGTCATTCGTTGCCGTTTTACAAATACAAATAATCTTTAAATGTAATGTGATGTTATTTAACGGTATTCACACAATGATTGATGATAGCACCTCAAGAAACGACACAGTGTTCTTCTGTGTTAACCCTGTCTTATACTTTGTTCGTGCCTTTGTGAAGTGTGTCGTTTTCTTGTGCTGTTGGAAAACAATAGTCGGGTGTCGGTTGAGGCGCCTTTGTCGGTCCAAGGTTGGTTCACATCATTTGCATAGGCAACTCGTGATCCAAGTGTACAGTCACGATCTTTTAATGCCATTTTTATGAACAGCGAAATATTGCACTTTCTAATATTTTTATGTTGTTTTTGCGTTCAGACTTAATCTAGTAAGTATTTATTGGTTTTGTTGTTAAAATTGCTTATTCTATGGCACTACTACCATCCTAACCAGCATCAATGATGGACGATCATCTACAAATCTGAATATAATTCCAGATAAATACCTGCATATCGCACCTTCGGTAGAATAACTAACTGCATATCTACATGGTCATAATAACTTTTTTTTTGGATAAAATCACCTCAACATACTTACTGATATTTGAAAATTTATTTGTTTTTTATTTTATTCAACTTCTCTATGTATTCTGATATTTTATATTCACATAAATCAGCAGTAGCTTTATTATTTGCAGTTTTGTCTGTCTGCAAATTCCCTTTATAACATATATTTTTCTCTATATTTACTTCTTCATAAATAGTAAGGCTAATCTTACCGATTTAATTCTAAACAAAGCAACTCAGTACTCCGCCAGTCTGTCGAACATCCTCTAGTAAAGTTAATATCCGCCTCAGATCTTCATTGCGTTTCTCGATTCATCAAGGACCAACCTACGCTTACTCATGATCAAATACACTGGCATCCAGTGATACCAAGATTACTTAATAATAGAGATACTAACTACCTGATAGTGTAACGACTAAATAATCGCTGTTATGCATTACTTGTACGTTTTATTGGACTAGATCTGGTAGCTCTTAAGCAATTGAGTCCTTAGAATTTTGTAATGGCCAATCGGATTTGTTTCATCATCATTAGGACAATTGACAGTATTTCCTTGACAAAACACTTTTATGTTATCATCTGGTATCACATTTTCTATATTACCTTATATTTTTTTAAATGTTTCAATCGACGTCCTTAGTTTCTCCTTCAAAATATCTCTTAAGTTATTGCCAATTTTCTTACCTCTCAAAAACTTACCAACAAAAATGCTAGTTAGACAAAAATAACGAGATAAAGCCCTTATTGCACGGTCCGTAGTCTGCAGTAAGTTATGTTGGGCGGCGTGCTGTGAGCAGCGTGTGGCATTCAATAAAGATAATCCGCAGATACCAGCTGGTAAGCGTGTAATCATAGCGAAGATATAATCTAGTTTTAGGTGTGCAGGAATCTGGGTTGGTTGGGTTTTGGAAGGATTTAATGTAGAAAGAGATAACATTGAAGTTTAACCTAACCTTTATTGAAAATTCTGATGAAAAGGGATTGTTTGGTAATACGGGATATTTTCGTTTAGATGGACAGGCTGGAGGAATGAAGAAAGAAGGCGTCAATGCAGTTGCTAAGACAGTAGCTGATGTTGAATGTTGATCGAGCACTACAGCGTACACTAAGGTAAACCCTTACTTTACGCATCGAAATGTCTACAGTGCATTCGATTCAAGTAAATGATAATGTTTATTTATTTTATCAAGTTTGCATATTGTTTTAGCCTGCGCTTATTTCCCACTACTGGGCAATGGCCTCCCCTTTTTCCTTCTCAACCTCTCTGTCTTGCTTAGTGTAAAGTAGAAATATAATACTCTGTAACAAAAGATGGAGCTCGTAGTCTCAACACCGGGCATACAAGTTGCTGACCTCAAAACCAGTCTCTGGCATCGGTGACACTAACACCACATTTTGATGAAACTTCTCGTGATAAATTCAATCAACGCAACGTAACAAGTTACGTTAATACTTACGTCATTATTTAAGTAGGTGTTGAAGAGATTAATGAGTGAGATTATGTTCGTAGGGTTCGTAAAGTTTATTACAAAGTTACTAATGCACACTCACCTATGGATGTCACCTTCTTGCTCATTTTACAAGCTTTTAGAGGTGGAAAATTTTGTGAAAAGGCTGGTGAAGTTAGATATGAAGTAAAATATTCTGCTGGTGTAAGTAGTTGCCACCAAAGACGTTGTGAAAGAAATAGTTGAAAGTTTTTCTAAATATGCATGATAACTGCAACCCTTGATGTGTAGTGTGACCAAAGTAATTTATATTGTCAAAGTATAGAGAAAAAAAGATTCAAGAGAAAAAAAAACTTTTTTCTATTGAATATAATTTTCTTGCCGACAAACTCTACATTTCCTTCCTTAGGTACTTTATACCTTGTACCGCTTAGTTCAGCGCTTCTCCGCTCCGCTTAGCTCAGCTCCACCGCTTACCGCTGTCATCGTACACAATAATGCGGTGTTCCGATTTCTCTAATATCATTGCGTGTCTACGGATAAGCACAGCGGGGTTCTTTCATATTTCTGTTGCCCCACTTTTTGTTTATTTCCTTGCCCACATTTTGGAACTTTGGTCCGAGAGCAAAAAGAAATGAAACGAGAATTTGAATAATATAATTGAGTTTAAGACTTCCTGCTTGGATTTCGGTGTGAGCTGGTCATAATATTAAACCAAGTTGGTTTTGTTTATATTCAATTCTTCTTTCGGTCATGAATTTCAATTTCAAAAATTATTTATTTCTCATTTATTTTATTTCATAAATTTCAATTTGATATACTGAACCTATACCTTTTCAATTTGATATACTGAACCTATACCTACCTACCTAGTATATTTATACAGTTCATATACTACGAAATATCATCAAGCTCCTGGTGCAGCCTTACAAAGGCCTCTATCACAGTGTCGCGGGAACCAATCTCGTCACTATACGACACAATAGCAAGTATTTCGTATGTCGCTTGATTCCTAGCTTTTCTCAGCCCAGGGCGTTCGGAGTTTTCATCTTGGTCTTACCAAGGAGTCTCGAAGCCAAATAGACGAACTCTTTTGTTAATGTTGCCGAGTTTGTTTACTTTTTGTGCGTCTATTTTGTTAACATCTCACTGTGTAAACTTAGGTGGAATGAGCATAAAGTGAATCCATCTTGTTTGTATAGATTGACAGCTCACTTCGTATACAGCCGGTCGATTCTGTCAACATCTCACGGTGTACACCTAGGCGGAGTGAACGACAAGTAAGCTGTTATTCCATCTTAATTGTATGGTTTGACAACTCACCTATCGTGCACCTCGCCCAAGTGTTCACTTCGACATGTTTACAGAATCGAACTGCTGTAATTCCATCTTGTTTGTATGGTTTGACAGCTCACTTGTTGATCACTTCACCTAAGTTTTCACTTCGAATTGTGCACAGAATCGCACTGCTGAATAGCACTGCAGCAATGCGACATTGTTTGATGATTGGTATAAAAACCGGCCAAGTGCGAGTTGGACCCGCGCACGAAGGGTTCCGTACCATTATCTATAAAAAAACGGCAAAAAAATCACGTTTATTGTATGGAAGCCCCACTTAAACATTTATTTTATTCTGTTTTTAGTATTTGTTATGATAGCGGCAACAGTAATACATCATCTGTGAAAATTTCAACTGTCTAGCTGTCACGGTTCATGAGATACAGCCTGGTGACAGACAGACAGACGGACAAACGGACAGCGGAGACTTAGTAATAGAGTCCTGTTTTTACCCTTTGGGTACAGAACCCTAAAAAAGGGGTGAGGTAGGTATAAATGTTGAACGAGAATAAACTTATACTTATTAACAACTTTATTAACACAGGTAGGTATTTGTTTTTTGGACTCAATAAAATTATTAAGAGCCCAAGGGCAAAGGCGTTGATTGGCGATTGAGAGGTAATGACTCAATCTTGTTCAACGGTGAATGAACTCTTTTAGCAAACAAGTTTAACTGTAGCAGGTTGAGAGAATCTCGTGGCCAGTGCAAGGTTTTGGTTGGAAATTTTCTATCGGGTGAAAAAGCATAGAGTAACTTCGCTGTATAAGGAAACCTTGTGCAAAGTTGATGCTCATAGACCCAGTGGTTTATGCTGAGTGTTGTTTATCCCTATCAGAGTAAAAAAAATAAGAACTTTATTTAGTAGTATCATAATTTGGAAAAAGGAAAGGAAAAAAAAATGGTACTTACATGTATTACAGTCAATTTCATTTTCCATAATACATATTTATAATTATTACACTTAACACATTTGCTTTTTTAGTTGATAACTTTTCAAAAAAGAGTTTGGAGATGAAAAGAAAGTGATTTTTACTATACATATCTATCGTAAACTAAAAATGTTGTCTTTGTATTATAATCTTAATTATGTTTCAATCTATACATATAATAAAACTGTAGAAGAGGTCAATTCTGTACATTGAATATAAACTAAAAAAAATACTCCAGGGGTGCTTTATACAACCAATAGAAGCCAAAAATATTTTTTTTTCTTTTTTTGTCTGTCTGTCTGTCTGTCTGTCTGTTGTTCGTCTTTCACGCAAAAACCACTGGACGGATTTTAATGAAACTTTTTTTGTTGTATAGCTATTAGTTCTCGCCAACATATAGGCTATAATTTATTTTGAAGATCTGAATACAAGACGTGGAACCTTAGCAGCCCGGCTAATCTATAAGAGATATTAATATACCGCTTTAGGAATAGTTGGTCAACATGATGAGTACTGTCTGTCGACATAAAAAAAAATGAAGGTCTAGAGCACCTGATGTGGAACCCTTTCAAGGAGCTAAGCTATCGGCTATTTTAATTAATTGTCAACAGATCTCATAGTCCGTTGGTTTAAAGCCTGCCTCTCGAAAGACTTGGTGTAGGTTCGAATCCCACAAAAGTTGTAATTATTTTTGGATTATTTTTATCTTATTTATTTCCTTTTTTTTATTCCTACCAAACCTAATATTTTCAAATATTAATAATATGTTATTGCTGTTTTTTGCATATCTTTTCAGCAAGACAAGCAGAACCTATTTCCTGTTTTTATGTATTCTGTTTTGTTTACATCACGCTAAAAAATACAAAACTAATGTAGATAACATTCACATAAACCTGATACGATTGTGGCAACCTAGAAGAAATCAACTTATTATCTACATGCATAGTAGCAAGTAGGGGTAACTATCTTTAATGCAATGCCATCTGTTAAGCGAAACTGTACTTACCATCAACATCACGAGAATTACACCAAAAAGTATTTTTTAGTTAAAGATTCTTTTGATATACCAGGCGTTACGCATTTGACGCAAAAAAAATAAAAATTGCTCCATTGACTTTGTTTTAATTTTTTTTACTTTTGATAGGAACGCGTTTGACCACTCTCTCACCTGATGGCAAACGATGATGTGATCGAAGATGGAGCACGCTTGCCTATAAGTAACCTACTCACTCTTGATAAGACTCCCAGGCTGTAACTATCAGGAAACACGGACTCAATCAAGGAATTCCACGCCATGTGTTTCCAAAAGGTTTTGTTCATGTGGGTGTGAGGTCCACCGTGTACCGGTGGCGTACCGCCGTATGTCTTGTGGTCCGATGATGGAACGGGCTTGGCGGAATTAAACTATGCAATTCCGTCGTACACTCCCCAAAATGCAACCGATACAAAACCGACAGGCTAAAATCTCGGCTTCGATGCTCAAGACTTTGGAGCTTCGACTCGGTGAGCCTTTCAGCTCTTGGATTTATTTCCCAGGATCTCCCTCATTCCTAATTATTTTCTGTTTATTTTGAAACAAAACTGTTTAATTCCCAGTCAGCTGGTGATTCGTCGTGACCAGCCTAGGGCCAGAAATTACCAGTAGCGGGTTTCACACTCCAGAGTTTCAAGGGGAGCTGTGGATCCCTAGGCAATGACGCCACAGAAGAACTCGCGAAGATAGGTTTCGAGATGGTAGTGCTGGACCCGTACCCACTCCTCCTTCTTTCTTTCTTTCACACAGTTTCGTGCATGAATTTGCCAGAGAACAACTGAACTTCATGACAACAAATGGTCACGGGTTACAGATTGCACTGAAAAATGGCAATGACAAGTCTATAAACGTGACTAACTAAATGACTTCTCAGCTTAAGTAAAAATTACCTCCGTAATAATAAGAATTATTATTACAGATCATTGCCCTTAATTTTTTTTAACTTATGCACCACAGACAGGCCAATTTGCGGAGGTTGTTTCGGCGCCGAGGAATCAGTGGGCTACGTCATCCTGGCCATGACTTTCCGACGTGAAAAAATCCTCGGAACGGTGAGGTGCAGGTTTCAAATCAAATCGTTTATTGCAACCCATAATGATCTATTCAGGTGGTATAGGTTTGTGAGTGCTAAGTGATTGAGCTGACTTTAATCTCAGATTATCACTCCCTTGCGGCTTGAGTATTATAGGTCGTCTCTCCGCTCAACCTGTGAAGCACACTGGTGGCTTTTGTACATTTGGGCGGAGCTAGGCTTGCAACTTAGCCAGGACAACGGAGTCTCTACTCTACTCTATCGGTTGTGGGTTTTTTTATGGATGGGAAATCATCAAATGACTTCTTCGACTGCTCTGGATGGAGCGGAAGAGAGTGTCAAACTCTTACTGACTAAAACACATCCGTATTCCTCCTTATGCCTTTTACGTTCCAGGGCCGTGGTGACTTTTCGAACAAATTCCGCAACACTGGCTACGTCGCTTCGTCGGCCCGGGCCTGGTAGTGTTCGGACAGTGAGCCAACCTACGCTCGCCATCTGCGGGCCCGCGCTTAGGGTGGCTGGGAATTGCCCTGCGACTCGCGACGCAACGCCCGGGTTGTCTTTTTCTATTGCGGCGGCTGAGGGGGTCTACTCTCTTAAACCCGAAGTCTGTAGTTTCGGCCTTAGTGTTGGGCGTTTTCTACTCCGTATCACCTACGGACTTACGATTAGTCCCGAACTAGGAATAACTGTCAAATCGTGCTGTCATTCATTCTTATATTCTTTTCCGGACCATGGAGTGAACCAGCAGTGCGATTTTATAAACATGTCGAAGTGTGAGTTGTCAAACCATACAATGTAAATAAGATGGAATGACAGCTCTATTGTCGTTCACTCCGCTTAGGTGAACACCGTGAGATGTCTACAGAATCGACCGGCAGGACGCCGCAGCCGATCGCCTCGACGAGGACACGATGATGCTCCGCCCAAGCAGGGCAGACCTCCACCGTATACTCCACCATGTCCTCTGCGGAGACTTCTCTTCTGATAGTTTCGGCATGACCATTAATCAAGCTCAGGGAAGTGTTAATATTCGTTCGTTCTTCGTAATTTTGTAAGTCATGTCATAATCATGATGAGTACCTACATACATTTAGTGAGTTTGTGTACTTAATATCTTCCTAAATACGAAATGCACGCGCGAGCGAAGTCGCGGGCACAGCAGTAGCAGCAGTACTTAATAAGAATTTTCCAGTTTGTATGAAACATCATGAGGGAAAACTTTCAAAATCCCTGTAGATAGCCAGAAAGGTACCAAATTCCTGAAAAAAAAACATCACTCATCACTTTCGAGAAACCAAAGTAATCTTCTTGGCAATGTATATGGGTTGAAGTGACAGGGTTACACAAAGGGGCCAGATATATGATGAACGCCAACTTTCCGTGAATTCAGTAATACCTATACGTACCACATATCTACTAATGAAATTATCTGTCCTCGCTGAAGGAACCCTCGTGATTAACGAGCCGAGTGAAATGGCGGGGAATGAATGCGACTGTCGTTAGGGATTTGATTTTGCATATCACAAATTAATTTCGGTTTCAGTTGGGACTGCGTTTTGCAGTTCCTGGTTTTTGGTAATATGAGATATACCTAGGTGTTTGGAATACACCAGCGGGTTAAATTAAAGATTGGTTATGATTAAATAAATTGTTTCTGTACTTCTATTAGGTACTTGAACATTTTTACTATGTCTTGTGATGTGTTGATGTTAATTTTTGTATTTATTTCTTTGAAAATGCCATCAACTATGTAAAACTTAACCATTTAATTAATCAAAGGAGCAAATTATTTTAATATTATGAAGGTCCTCGGTAGCAACTGTCATATCTTGTAATACTTAAGTCATAAACAATATTTATTCAAAACCAAACATTTTATTAACATAAGAACAAACATCTGGTACATAAGCACTTATATCTTCAGTTCCCAATAACCACGTGGGTAGAATCGGATTGTCGTCACAATAACGGTTATCTAGTGTTGTGTTGTTGCCTACATTATGTAGATGTATTCACTTGATACATACGACCAGCTTTTCATGACCCCTTATAGTACTCAAGTCTGATACTCCACAGAAGAGGTTAGAGCCCAACGTATATTGGTGCGATGAGTTCGGTTTGAGGTGAGCGGTACTATTGTTGTCCTCGATTGATTAATGTCATAGTTTATCCACGATATGACAACAATGGCGTCTTGCCCCAAAACCTTAATGCGTTCTGCCTATAGGTTTTATTTACCCTTCCCTTGTTTTCACTTATATGGTGTTCCTTTATTATGTTGGATATTGATTTGTTTTTTTCTTTTCTTGCAGGAGATGCTGTGACGTCGGCTTCGTGATCTGAAAAGATGAATTGATTATGTGAATTATTTGCAACAATGAATGTAAGAGTTATTACAACTCATTTATTTAGTTTTGTTCCGATGCATAATGAAGATGTAATAAAGGGTAATTTCTTTCTTCTGCAAAAAGGGGCTTTACACAGATAAATTATATCATTAGATTCATTAAAATAATTATTTTAGCTCTTCATGGGAAAGTAGGTACTTATGTCTGAGTTGACAGCAAAATTATTTTTTCTTATAACAGTAATGTTTCCAAGGATTCGAGAAATATTCTAAAACAAACAGTAAATTTCAATATGAGTAGTTTTAAATGCATTTGACGAAAGGTCAAAAACATACATTTGAAAATTCTAGCAAGTATTTATTGTGTTCTGTTTGCTTGAAATCATAGATAACGGAGGTGCCTAAAAATTTCGTCTACGTGTGTGTATCAGATGAGAGTAATTACGTTTTCGTAAGTATCGTCTTTAAGCAAAATCAAAGGGTAGGTATGTGGTTTTTAAAAAATTGAAATGTTCAAAATCAGAACACCCTGTACAAAGTAGGTGTCACTCACACAATTTGATGAATGGCATCGCATCGTTCCATTATATGCAAATGTTCACCAGCGTGTACCAACACTGGGTATGATCGCGATATGACGCTGATCACCATCTAAGTGGCACGCCACTGGTTTTGATGATGAATGACGCGGCACTTGTGGGAATAATCGGTGATTGGTGATGATAGACTCAAATCCTAGCATAACCCAATCCACAAACATCTCACATTTGTGGGTATGCTAGGACTTGAGTCCTGTAAAAGGGAGAGCTCCATAAATTATCGAGTCTTAAATTTTTTTGGTAACATAATCAAAGTAGTTATTGAAGCATGAGCAAAATACATGTACAAAAAACTGAAAGTAAGTGAAATTTCGATGAAACTAAAACGAAAGGTTGTTCGAGGATTTCCTGCACTTTCTTCTCCATAGAGATCTACGTTTTGGAACGTGCAACGAGTTTTATATTTATGATGACTAGTTCCATATGCGCGACCTCGCGAAATTTGAATTTGAAGATTAGGGAAGCATGACCTTAAAAGGGAGAAGGCTGTACTCAGCATTCAGCAACGCGTCGAACAAGATTGGGACCAATGGATGATCCTGATTGAAGCATTTGACACTCCTGACAAAAGCAGAAGATCCCGCACCTCGAGCGACTTCGGCTCCAACATGATAAGTAGTTTACATTTGTCACAGCTGTGACAGGGTTACTAACCTTCGCAGTTAGTGTAGGTTTACAATAGAAGAGGCCTATATACTGCCATGGGCTAAATTTAATCAATACATCTTAGCAAGATAAAAACTACAAAGAAATCCGTTAATTGCGTAGGCGCTCCCCAAAGGTATAACAGTGAGTGCTGGGTTAAAGATCACATCAATAGGAAGACAGTGACACTTACCGCCTACAGTGTTTGTAACCTGTTTGTTTAGCACTTGCGCAATTTGAGCGTCTGCTTGTAGATTTTGTCACAAATTCATTTGGACCTACGGAGTCAGTAGGAAAAGCGAAGTAAGGGCCTACCGAAGTAGGTCTTATCGAGTGGAGGTGAAAGATAAGACTGTGTCCAGTTCAGCCACAGATATAGATAGATATAGATAACGCAAGAGCAACTACTTCGCGTACTGGTTTCAGTGCCCAGCTTTCGATACGATCTACGATCAAAAATCGTAAGCCGCCTCTTTCGCGCTCAATTTGCATTGGTGTACGCTAGTCGGACGTCAGTTAGGTGTCAGTTATGTGGTTAGGTCAGTTAGGTGCTACACGTGGCGGCGTCTTTGAATCGTTTTGATTTTCCCATCACCTAGTAGTGCTTTTGTTGACGTCATAGTAGAAAGTCAAAAAATGGCACGCTTGATTTTCTTACAGATCGTGATACTTGCGTTATCTATGTCTGTCTATATCTGTGAGTTCAGCCTTTAATGGTTTATTAGGAGTATGAAGCGATTTTACTGTATGTAGTTTTTTAATAGCTACAACCTTGGGGTCAAGTCAAGAGTGAATTGTTTGCTTCTAGGAAAGTTTGCTCCATTGTCGATCTCATCATCGCTTTCCATCAGGTGAGATCGTGGTCAAACCAATAATAACAAAAGGTATTTGGAACTCTAGAGAGACAGTCTTTTCATGAATTCTTTAAACATCATAATTATCATTGATATAAAACTGCAAACGTAGCTGACTTTTTTATCAGATAAAACACAAGTTCTTCAAAAGGGACCGTCAGCAAAAAGAGTCTTAACAACATTACTTCGATGATTAATTAAATCCAATAAAATTTACAAGGTACTAGTTGCAAACCAATCCCATTTTCGTCTACTGTAAAACATCTGCCAAACATAATCACTCACCAAAATACCAACCTCATACGACAAACTGAAATACCAAGTTCCCGCGATCTTTAAGAAGAAACAGGTATGTGTCATGGCCTCTGGGCGATGACGTACGAAATTCAGCAGGAGGGAGGTGCGGTGACAAGTAACATGTGGAAATGTGAAGAAGCTGCAGGCGCAGTGTTGATAAGCGGTTGGGATGTTTAGTATGAGGGATTGTAAATAGAGTTAGTATGTTTGTTGGAGGTTTAGGAATTATTGAGGAACCTCAGAAATATGGTCGTGGGAATTTATTTTTAATCGACTTCAAAAAAAAGGAGAAGGTTCTATGTTTGACTGTATGTATTTTTTATGTATGTTTACCGATTTTATAAATTATTTTTTTATTCAAAAGCCTATACTCTTGAGGTGGTCCCATTGTCACAAGTCAGAATTTGATGATGGGATCCCAGGGAAATCGAGGGCAACCCTATAATTTTCCAGGCACATACAATGTTTTTCATATTATTATACTTTCTAACGCAATTCAGATAGTGTTGTGCCATCATCATCTCATGTTACTGAGCTGATGATAGAAAATGATGTCAGGATCTGATGGTGGGATCCCAGGAAAATTAAGGGCAACCCTCAAATTTGATGGGCACTTACGATGTTTTTTTTTGAGCATTTGTGTAACTTAGATGATGTTATTTTTGCGAACTTGTTTACGTTCCCCGATTACTCAAAGATGCCTGGACTGGTTTGAAAAAAATAAATCTTTTATTTAAAAAGGTAGGTATAGGTTCTTCCCGGGTGGTCCCATGGTCATCAAGTCAGGATCTGATGATGCTATCCTGGATAAATCGAAGGAACTTTTTAAATTTTTTAGGCACACATGAAGCGATTTGGGTATTTTTTAACAGACTTAAAAATAGGCGGAGGTTCATTATTCACTGTATTATGATTAAGAGTGCGAAAGCGCAACGTAACTCCTTAACGGTAAACAGCGCGAATGTGCAGATGGGTACAATTTCAATCCTTAAGTTACCTTACAACAGTGTTTGCCTACTATTAAGTTTTAGTTTTTGGGAGTACCAGCACTAAAAAGTGAAATAGTAAAACTTTAACAAAAAAATACAACCGACTTCCAAAGAATACACTACAAAGTAGGTACAAAATAACTTTAATATTGGAAGTCGGTGTTTCTGGTGCGTAATCTACTTCTTTAGACACCGACTTCCGGTTTTGTTTTTTTGTATACAAAGTTTTTTAAGAGATGAATTAGTGTTCAGTGTTTGCTGATGTCGATGAACTTAAAGGAAGGTACAAAATGGTTACGATCTACACTTATTGCTGGTTTTTAGGGTTCCGTACCCAAAGAGTAACAACGGGACCCTATTACTAAGACTCCGCTGCCCGTCCGTCTGTCCGTCTGTCTATCTGTCGGTCTGTCTGTCTGTCTGTCTGTCTGTCTGTCTGTCTGTCTGTTTGTCTTTCACCAGGCTGTATCTCATGAACCGTAATAGCTGGACAATTGAAATTTTCACAGATGATGTCATTAAATTGTATTTCTGTTGCCGCTGTAACAACAAATACTAAAAACTCACATACATACATGAATCCTGAAAACATAGCACTCCTTTTTTATTTTATTATTTTCTTAACAGAATAAAATAAATATTTAAGTGGGGCTCCCACTTGTACAACAAACGAGACTTTCTTTTTATAGATAATGGGTACGGAACCATAAATGCGCGAGTCCGACTCGTACTTGGCCGGTTTTTTTCTATGGTCAGAGGGCTAATTTTTTTGATTTTTAAACAACGTCAACGCACGCAAACTGACAAATAGCCTCATTTTCAGTTTTGACAGATTGCGACTGAGATACTTAAAAATAAGTAGAATTGGCACTCAGATCTTTCATTTGAGGAATAATCATGGCGGTTGGACGTATCTAATTATTTTTATACAAAAGCTATCAAACCACAATTTTTTGGAAGTTTGTCTGCCTGTTGCAAAATTGTTCCTTAGTGGGTGTACTAATCTAGAAAATGTATTGTTTACCGGAATGATTAACTAGTGAATCTTGTCTTAGGAATAAGATCATCGAAGCGCAAAAGATTGAGTTTATAATAAGCTCAGAAATACAAACTTTCGTTCTATAAGTAGGTAATGATTTTTTAATTCAAAGTTTTACATTTATCAATACAATGAATTAGGCACCAGAATATTTCTGTTTAAAACCAGTTGCAGATTGCAAAGTTTACACGATATCAATAATGTTGATTTCATAGGGTTAAAAGTTATAACAGTTGCAGAATTATATGTATTTTGTAAGACAACAAGTTTTAAAGACAGTTTAGTGAATGGTAAATTTATGCAACTAGTTTCTCAAGTTTGCGACAAAGCAGAAGTAAGTTAAAGTATAATATCTCAGCTATATTTACTTACGTTCGTGAAACGAAAGTGTAAAAGTAATCTATCCACTTAATTGAGTTGTCTAAAAACCTTTTACTATCAAGGAAATGGTGAAACTAATGATTACGAGATAATGCGTAAGAAATGAACGAAGGCAAGAACGCTTTCCTACGTCCATTCTGAAAAAGCGAAAAAAGGATCTGTGATGGAGAGATGAAAAAAAAGACCGAATTTCGTCTCAGGAGAATAAGACTGCAGAACCTGAGAATGATCACTCAACGAAAAAGGTAATAAGAAGCAAACTAATACACTTGAAATAAGAGCTAACGATTAAGCAATTAAGGATGGTTTTTCTCTGAAGAGATTAACGTTTTAGAAAGATACTTGGCAACAAATAAAAACGAGATATCCGTGACTAGTGAGAGAGGAACGGAAGTACAAAAAGAGCGAGACAAAAATATGGCATTTTGATTAATACGTAGCCATTGCTCAGAGCTGGCTGTGTACCATTGCTAAGTAATGACCACTCCATAAAGACATGGTTAAGGTTAAAAGAAAATTACTTTATCAACGCCTTGTTTTAAATAAATATCCTGTTTCAGGAAATATTATTGTTGTTTCCAATACAAGAAATTGAGATGTTAGTGAGATGTTAAGATTCGGCCGCTTTATTGATAGCTACACAAATGATGTATTATGAGTATCGTTTATTTTGTTAGGTTTTGTTTTCGACCGTTTTATTTGAAACATGGCGGGTTAATTTTATTGCTGCTATTAATTACGCGATTGTGAATAGATAACGTTAATTAAAATGTGTTTATTGTGGTTATAAATAACATAACTGTTTGTTTTTTATTAGGTAATGGGTGTCGCGTTTTATGATGATGTTATTTAGTTAATGTTTGTTCCATACAGTTTGATGATTTTACACGTGTTTTTGTCAAATTGAGTGGTAATAAGAGGAATTGAAAACTTAAGTTTGAATCATAAAAATGTAGAAAAGTTATAAATTTTCAAAGCGATAATTGATGCACATTGAATTTTTAGTTTTCATCTTTATAACTGCAGAAAGTTATAAATATTTTTTCTACAGCTAAATAAGTAGGTAAAGGTCCAATAGTATCTAAATATTAACGTGCAAATACTACAGTATTTTCCGTGTACAATTTCAAGGAAACAAACTGACCCGCAGTCCTCCCCAAGAATCTGAGTCACCTAACTAAATAATTAAATCCCTTCCTTCTTTCTCAACAAAAAACAACAAGGATATTAAAACTCAATAAAAAAGCACTTAATATACTAAGCTGAGACAAAAAAAAAACAACTCAATGTACACCGAGCGCCTATGACATTCTCATTGGTTAAAAAGGGTTGAGACAGCTGTCAGATTGCTCCTCCACGAAAGCAAATGAATAATTGCTTGAGATAATCTGTGACAGATCCGTCTTAGTAAAAAAGCCGGCGTTTGACATAGATAAATAAGATTATACAGCCATATTCCAACCTTGAATTTTATTCCTGATTTAATTACCTGGATTCTCACAATGTGTGTCATTGGGCTTTGTTTAATTTTTTTTCGGATTAGATGTTTCAATATGATTATTTTAAGAGGTGATTCGTTTTGTGTGGCTTTGATTATATTGTTAGGAAATAGCTAACTATAATTTGCTACAAAGAAACTGTTCTGTTTGCTATGATTGATCTATTAGTCAGAATGGAGGCTTTTACAATATAAGACTCCAAAAAATAGGTTATGAGATAATTTTCTTTATTATTTTTTGTACATCATACCGATAAAGAAGGTTATTTTTTCCATTTTTGTAGTTTTAATCTAACCCTGTACTGCAACACGTGCTTCCTGCAATGCCAACGCGACTTTCTTGGGTTCCCAGGGGCGCAGTGTTTGCAGCAAGTCTCTTCTTACGAAGGACATGCGAAGGTAATTATATAAAACATGCATAGTACAGATAATTAGGTGCCAAAGTAATAAACAGTGACAGCAAGTTTTAGATTTTCTGTCATCTGATAATTTTGTAGAAAGGAATGACGAGGTTTTCGAAGGCTTAATTCTAAGTTTTATCTAACCTTACAGTTCAAATTCACTGAAAAGTTCCTAAAAAAGTAATGTGTTTTGACTGGTGACTTGTGTCATTCGTTAGTACTGGCATAGCGGAGGCAATCGTCAAAACGTCTGAAAATTATGGGATTGACAAACGCTGTCGAAATGTCACGTGATTTATCCTTAACATTTTACCATTTTGACAATCGAATTCGTTGATAGAATTGCATTTTTCGAGAGCCTCTGGATGCGCCTCCTAAATCTATATATGCCAACATTTAAAACTGCGCGTAGCATAGCTCAACGTTAAGTATTATACAGGGTTATTTGTAAAACACCAGCAACCTTTCAGGGGGTGAAAGTACTCATCATTATAAACAACTTTTACTATGGGACCAACTCTGAAATATCAAAAATTAAATCAGCTGTTTCATACAAAATGCAATAGTTATCCGATGAAAATGTATGAAATAGCAAATATTTTTTTCGATTTTTCAGGGTTGGTCTCATAGCAAAAGTTGTTTATAATGATGAGTACTTTCACCCCCTGAAAGGTTGCTGGTGTTTTACAAATAACCCTGTATGCTAGAAGAGTCACCACAAACTGATTACACTATAAGACAGACTACAAGAATACCTACAGTTTTCAGAGAGCCAAATCTACTGATTTTTATACAACGATCGCATTCACATGCCATACATTTTTGACAGATCGTGACTGTGATACAAATGCGATCGTTGCTTAAAAAATAGTAAAATTGGCAAGAAAAACTCAGACATCCTTCACAACTGACTCACAAAATATTCATACCGACTAAAATTCTAAAACCCAACTTCCACAGAAGGGTTCAGTGGGATAATCAATTATGTATGTCTAGGTGAGCCACCAGGCAGTTAGGTACAATGGTCTCGCCATTACCGACTAATTCCTTGTCATTTGCCTGCGGGTCCGCGACGCGACGGTCAACCGATTGTGTACTAGCTATATACTGTGATTTTACTTTGATGACTACTGGAGCTGGGTTATGTAATGTTTATGGAGGGAGTATGGAAAATTTTGAATTGAGAGTTCGAAAACTGAAATGCTTAGGTTAGAGGTTTCTGAGCTGTTTGTAGTAGAAACTTGAAAAAAAAATCGTGTTAGTAGTTCCTGCATGAAAAAATCACACACATCGCGGCAGACTAAGGCGATGGTGGCAATGACGAGCTCAGCTCCTATCAAAAATACTGGCAAAGGATAGAGTTTTGTAGAAAAGGAAAAAGGAGGCCTCTGCCCAACAGCGGGATCAAAAAGGCTGGATGGTTAGAGCTAGGTCCTTATTTTTTGCTGATTTGTCTGATTTACAGATGGAAATCAGGAATAATGATATCTGCAAGAGAACCAAGGTTACCGACATAGCCCTAAGGATCGCCAAACTGAAGTGGCAGTGGGTGGCAGGGCTTTGACATTGCTTGCAGAACAGATGGTTGATGGGGCCGAAAAGTTCTAGAGTGGCGACCGCGTACCGGATGAGGCAGCGTTGGAAGGCCTCCCACAAGGTGGACCGATGACCTGGTGAAGGTCGTGGGTAGCCGATGGATGCGACACGCAGAGCTTGAGGGAGGCCTATGTCCAGCAGTGGACGTTTTTCGGCTGAATGGATGGATAAGGAAAATTGGAGTTCTGCTGATTTAGATGTCGTGATAAAAATATACATAATTATTGTTTTACGTTAGTAGGTATGTGCACGCAAAACGTAAGGTGTAAAATATATGTAATAAGCGAGTACACATTTTATGAAGTTACTTTCCCTCTAAAATGATGATCTGGTATATTTGTATCGCATTTACGTGTGTAGATACTAATGATTTTATTCGTCGACTGACGATATAATCTACAACCATTTGATAAGGTGTCAGGTGGCTAGTGGCTACCTTATTGCGGACAGTTGTAGCCATTCACTATGTAGCACAAACTAAGTTGAGCAGGACTTACGATTGATTGAGGTACTCCCGAATTCTTGTACCTATGAATGTTGTCATAACTATTCCATAGGCATTGCGTAAATTCCTAAACACTGCTAAGACAACTTATGACCTGGTTGACGTCTCCAGAATAAATTATTCAAATCCTTCTAAATATAATTCTTTTTTACGTACGACCGATATTTGGGATTTTTCATGTGTTTTTAATTGGGTTCCTAAGTGGTTTAGATTCACAGTCGGGTTCGGTGGCGCAGCAAACGTGATCGAGATTTTTATGACAACGTATATTGGGGCCGGTAGTAATTTATATATTCAGGGATTGTGAAACAGGCACATAGTCTTAGAAATTATATTTTATAAATAATCACAACCGCTTTTGTTACTAACCAGATTTCCGCTCCTAAACCCATCACGGTACCCCAAAAAAGTAATTAAAAATGACCTAAACAATATGTGACACTCAAATCCTTAATCTCAGTAAATCCACTCAGCAAAGCGGTTGTATTCCGGCAGCAAGACAATCGATTATGTACGGTGGCCGTAGCTCCGCAGTTAGACGGAATAGTCGCGCCATTACTGGATAATCCTGTCCATTTGCGTGCGAGTGCAAGACATTCCAGCAAGCTGAGGGTCAAGGTTTGTAAAGTAAGTAATTGAGATTGTTTGTCTGTCTATTATTAAAAACAAAATTATTATATTTATGTAAATACGAAACTGAGTTTGTTAGCTTTCACCCCGGACCGATTTAATTTCAAAAATTTTGTGATAGAGTTTTATATGGAACCCTGGACACGGGTGTAGGCTACTTTAACGCGAGCAAAACCTGGGAAAAAGTTAGTTAAATAAATACAAAATATCAAAAAGGAAACTCCTCTACTCCACTCGACTCTGTCGTTGTAACAACAGAAAAGAAATCTCGTGTCGTGGACGGTAATATCAATGAATACAAAGCTTTAACTGTCACTGATTAAGGGAGACTAAAAAGTAGTTGAGTCCAGTTGAGGAAATTACTAAGAAAATTGGTGTTAATAATTCAGTTCTTTGATAATGTTGCTGGAAGTTGCTTTGAACTTAGATCGAATGGTTGCGCCATTATCGGATAATCCTCTACGATATTCCATGCGAGTGCCAGTAAATCCAAAATGTTGAGCAAGAAGAAGTAAAAAGGTAAATAATAAGCATAGTTTCTTACATTTTTTTGTTATACTATATCTAATAATAATAAAATAGTTTATTTCCATAGGTTGTGCAGCTTTGCAACAATAATAAGTGGTGTTTTGGTTGAACTCCGGTACCCAGTATAAGATTTAACTTGTGTTTAGGTTACCGGTATTCGTTTTACTCGATTTTTGTATAGAGTAAAACGTATCCCAAAATACCTACAAGCTATATTGTCCAGCAATGCCGACAATCAGTTCAAAAACAAAAAAAAAAAAACAAAAATATTAATTTAGTCGATCTCGTCTTCTACTTTGTCACCTTCATTCCTCTACAATCAATCAAATTCATTGGAATTTGCGTAAAAGAAAAACAAAAGAACAAAGCAAAAGAAATCGCAGATCCACGGAGGCGTCTCGCCGACATCAATCACGCACAATATTTGCTATTGGTCGTAATCTGTGTGCCCAAACTCCTCACTCCCGGGACACACACACTATGGGACAAAAATCGACTCTCACGGAAATTATATTGATATTCAATACACAATAAATGGGGCCTGTCAAAAACTTGCTGTTCGCTCCTACGGTCATCCCTAAGCTATCTGTGTCATTTGCTATTGGAAACGCAGTATCTAACCGTCTCTTTTCTCCCTCATACCTCTCGTAAGTTAGAGTGAGATAACCATGTATAGTGGGTTTAGCTCGCCTTTGTCACGAGGACTGAACTAATTTTTCATCATAGGGCCCGCGACAGTTACAAATGCGGCCCGAACTGTCTCCTTCTTTAATAATACTTTTTATATTTTTTCAAGGGTAGTTCGCCCTCCGCCGAAGGAAGATTTTCATCTAGACGCCGGGAAAAAAATTAAAAAGCTTAAAATGCAATTTGTTTGTGTAAACTCTTTTAATGCCGCTTTAATTAGAAAAAAACAGCCAATTACTCGGATGTTTGAATTTGACAAAACCGGTCCCGGTGAGCAGTAGAAAGAATTTATCTGAATTGGTAGAAAACTGAATGCTGGTGTAAAGATAGGGACGTAACTATTAGGTACCAATGATAATAATATTGAGCTTTAACTTCTCCTTGTTGAGTATAGGTAGGTACCTATACCCAACATGGAGAAGTTAAAGGCACTACGAAGGAGTACGAATAATATGGTTTTTCAACTGTTTCGGTAGTTTCTTCACACTCAACACACAAGCCTATTCGGAAGTCAGTTTTAGATCCCAAAATAACACCCACAGGCACGACTCCTAAACCAAAATAATAGAAATCACAGATGTTGTTCTAAAACCTATCGATGAGCGCAGACGTCTTGGGGTACAAGAGCACCCCACGCATTATAATTCGGCACCCCATCAGATGAACATCGCTCGCTCGATCAATCTCTGACGAATCTGTCATGTTCGGTTTATGAGAAAAATTGTTAGGATGCGTCCAAAGATCCCGCTTCCCCTCTACCCAAGTGTTGGTTTATATAAAGGGTATTGGCATGCTAAATAAATAATGTACTGATATTCAATATTTAGATTGGGTTGATGAAAAAAGATTGGTGCGTTTTTTTTTGCAATAAGTACATGAGATAAAAAAATATTTTGGTTGTAACGTTTTGTTGTTCTGGATATTTAAGTTGCTTTATCATAATTAAAAATAATACCGATTCAGAATTATTCTTTCAATTGTTTTTCTCAGAAAGTTATTTCACCTTTCTTAATTTATGTTGTAGTATGAATACTTTCATTTCCATCTCTATTAAAAGATCTCAAAATATAGCCTTAGCTAGACCAGCTAAAAGATGTATTAAATAAATTTAAACCAAAACGCCTGCGGACTTCACGAAATCCCGAATAACATCGAAACGCAAAAACATTTGAAGAAAATACTTGGTTGGAAATCATTTGTCTAAGCATCGAGGGTCCACTGCGACGCGGTCGTTCCCACGCTGAACCTACGACTGATGCAAGCTTTATTTTCACTTAATCAGCCTGTCCTCATCTTGAAAGTGACCCTTAAAATGTATAGAGGAAAGTCGCATATGCTGGAAAATTCATTTCAGCAACTGTAAAAGTAACTTTGTTTCAGTGTAGGTATTTCGAGAGAGTTTCCGCTAATCGTCTAGAAAAAATATTTGCCGATTCAGCGTCGGTTCCTTTTCCACTGATAAATGTGCTCGGAATATGTATCTGGCAATTTGTGTGTAGTTCGGATCCTTTTGTTTCATTAAGTGCTTTAGTGGTGGAAATTTTTTTTTGTTTTTCCTGGGAAATCTGCCATGTGACGTCGACGATGTAAGAAAGTGAAACATTTGTCTTTTGTGTTTTTTTTTTGTATGTAAACAAACAGCCTTTGTGAGATGAATTGATGATAGTAGATACTACATAGATTTTGGCAGATTAATGCTTATGTTCATAAAGGAATATGCTCAAACATATTGTAGGTACCTACATAGGTATTACTTGACTTAGCGGTATAAACATTTTATTTTGACAAACACTAATGTTACTAAACCAATTCTAACCAAACACGTATTGAAAACCTGCTACATGCTACATACAGCGGAAATCACCCATTTACCTACCTATTACAAAATAGTTTGACCTTGTCTAAAAATGGTCATAATTGGCCTTTACAAAAAGTATCAATGCTATTTCACCGTAATGCTAATGACATGCGAAGGTTAAAATACCATGAAAACCTACCTATTTACTAAATATTAACATGGTGGAGGCTTGTACTTGTCTTAATTTATTAATAAAGTAACCCTACATAATTTTTATTGCCTATTTATTTATTAAAATCTCCCTTATAACGCTGTCTTTATATTAACTTAGTAGCTTTTTCCCGCGACTTCGTACGCGCATTTCCCGATTTATTCCGTTCCCATGGGAATTTCGGGAAATCCTCTTAGTGCTCTCTTATACTCCCCAAGAAACCTACATGCCGAATTTCAACTTTCTACGACCAGTAGTTTCGCCTGTGCGTTGTCTGTCAGTCACACAGTAACGGAAGAATTATATATTATTATATATTGATTAACAAAAAATCGGCCAAGCGCGAGTCGGACTCGCGAACGTAGGGTTCCATACCATTATTTATAAAAACGGCAAAAAAGATATTTGTTGTATGGAAGCCACACTTAAATAATAATATTTATTTTAGTCTGTTTTCAATATTTTTGTTATAGCGGCAACAGATACCTATACATCATCTGTGAAAATTTCAACTGTCTAGCTATTACGGTTCATGAGATACAGCCTGGTGACAGACAGACGGACAGACAGACGGATAACGTCTTACGATTAAGTCTTAGTAATAGGATCCCGTTTCTACCCTTTGGGTACGGAACCCTAATTGCACTTATAAAAAATATGATATTTCAATGTATTATCTCAGTCAGTAAGCTTTCATTCAAATAAAATAAATATTAAACATAGAAAATATATCGAAATCAAAAACCCACAAACATTAGGGCAGCGGGTACACCGACCGGATAGATATTGAAATTCAAATGGCCGCCCGTGATTTAGTATTCATTTGACGTGATGGAGGCTTTACTTCGGTTTAGGTTTCGCCAGGCGTCGTCTTCTCGTACATCATAGCGCTACGCTTCAGATCATTCAGATGGAGGCACACTGAGCGGCTGAGATTTTTGTTTTGACAAAGTATGCCTTTGGATTTTTCTAGTGGGAAAGACTATCAGAAAGTTTTCTGTGCTATAATATGATGATTTTAAAGTAATTTAAAATATAGAAATAGGTACTGTTTTATGTAGTTGTTTATTTTTTATATTGTGATCACCTGATACTTTCAGAATAAGGAGATTTTGGTGCCTAATGATCTTTCCTTTTAAAGAAAATTTTGGTCCTTTTATTCAGAATAGGTAACTGTATGGTGACTATGCCAAGTTCTAAAGTTATAGTCAGTTCAGGGTACCTACAGGTAGTTCAGGGTTTTCTTACTCAATGCAAACCCGATTTTATCCGTGGCAGACCACAAAACGTGTCCTGGTGAGGGTCGCCGGTAGCCGATGGATGCGAGACGCACAGCTGCTTATGTCCAGCTGTGGACGTCTTTCGGCTTCGGCTAGTATGATGATGATGATGAGAAACAAAGAGATGGCGGAAAGACTTGGATGTGGTTTAAGAATTAGAAGAATGGTAAGAATTGAGAGAGGCCTCTGCCCAGCAGTGGGACTATACGGGCAATTACTAAACATACTATTTTAAGTTCTCTCTTTATTAGTTCGTAAAGTTTTAAACTAAAAACACACAGCATGTATAAAATGCTCCCAGTACATTCAGACCCCGTCCGGTTGACGGCGGCGTAATCCCAAAAGATTTCCACTTGAAGCGAGCATCAAGTCGCGTCCCCACCGCTACACATTCTAAATAATAAACAGCTTCTCTACCTACGCTCGAACGTACTTTATTTATTTATATATAAATATATAACCTATGTATTGGATACTAGTAGGTATTAGTATTGGTAATGATAAAATCAATATATGTATACAAAGAAAGGTTTTCGATTCGATACCTACTTAATTACGTTATGTAAAAGTAAATAACAGTGTTATGTAGATAAATAGCTTTGAAATTAACATTATCTACGACTAACTAGGGGCTCTAACAACAATTGTGTTGAAATGGCAAAATATAAGGGATTGAAATATCGACAGCGTTTGCCAATCCAATCCAATCTTATCCAAGGTTATTTTTTCTATTTTTATTTATTTTATAAAAAATATATTTGAATAAAGCATAATTATATTGTAGTCTTATTTGCCTTGAAAATTACCCAATAATACACTTTTTATTTTCATATAAGTAGGTACCTGACTTTTTCATCCTCTTATGAAGATTTTTTAAAAATACAGACATTATATGTAGTAAGTGATGTCTACATGTAAGGCGGTGCCTTTCATCTACTTTGGCGGGATAAGTAAACTGATATTGCTAATGAGTTGCTTGGCAAAGCAGACAAGAGGATGGAGAACGCCGAAAAGACGAAAAAAAAAAGATAGTTAACAAAGTGGGTTTCGATACCTACTGAAGTTTTAAGAAAATTCTATCAAACAAAAAAAAATACAACCAAATTCAGAGCCTCCTCATTTTTTTTTTAAGTCGATTAAAAAACAGTAATAGCTAGGAAAGTATTTAAAAAATCTTGTCAGTAGGTAAAGTAAACAAATACATCGAAAAAATACCATCAAAAACTTTAAGCTCTGATTTATTTGGCCCTTTCACAAAAATGGCATTAGCAAAAAAAATATTAATACCACCACTTATTATGCTTTTACAAAAATTGCACTCAGTTGACTAATACCTACGGGTACATATCTGTATGTAAACTTACTATTACATTAGCAAAGTAAGTATATAAGCACATAGTTTAAGTACTCCAAGACATTTTGCGGTCTAACCCGTCGGCTGCGGCGCGGTCATATTGACCCCAAGGTAATTCTTAAGGCGAAGTAAAATTACAAGTAAATTGTTGTGCTAAACAAGTAATTTTCTACGTAGGTAATAGGTATATTTAGTATTGTATAAGGAGGCATGTATGGGTAAGTAAGACTTCTTAAGTTACTTTTGCTCGAAAGAGTCACCGTGCCCCTGGAACGCAAAGGGCATTTGGAGGAACACGGATGGATTTTAGTCAGCAAGAGTCTGACACTCCCTTCCACTCCACCCAGAGCGGAAGGAGTCATTTGATGATTTCTCATCGTTAAAAAAAACTTTTTTTTGGTTGTGGCAAAAATATTTTGTTAATGTCAGTTAGTTGTTGAATTACTTTAGTGGCTTTGACTTTTTCATACTATATAAATAGGTACTTAACTAATATACTATTACTTTTTTAATATATTATATTGAAATAGTAATATTAATTGTAATTATAATGTGTACTCGTATGATGTGTAATTTGGTTTTTATTATTGATTACTTTAACGTATTGTGTTGTATTGAATTAATAATAAATAGTATTATTAGATTTAAATCGTAACATCTTGGAAATTGAATAAATTTGACTTCCATTAATATCACACCGGCGAGATTTTTCGCAGTCAGGAATCGCCGTCAGGTATAAATGGTCGAAGAAGGACAGAAAACTACACTTCTTCCGTTGACCTTTGGAAAACAAATATCCTTTTCACGTCTCTGTCTACGTTAAAATCACTTATTTAAATTCCATTGCTGACTTTACCCCCTAACAAAATTTCGAATCTCGAACTAAAGGAGCAATGGATATTGACGAGTAGAGAAGTGTTGTGAAACACAGTGGTGTCAGATTACGCAGCTTTACTACAGTAGTCCATTGATGCATTTCCTCAGGGCCACTGTGCATTCGATTGATGCACCGCCGACGGTGGACGTATTGCAATCGTTATGTACCTAATGTCAATGCGATCGTGTCCGACTACTGTTAGTCTGTGTCCGCGTTTAAGGAGCTCCTTTTATTTTAGTGTTAGATTGTAATGTTCTGTCTGCGACCGGGGGAATATCCGAATATACGAATTCCGTATTAGGTGTGGTCCTTGTTTTGAATACTGTTTTAGAAACTGTATTTTTGGGAATTGAACTTCCAGAAATCAATTATCTTTTCGATTAGTGCATTGGATTATACAACGTGTAACAGAATAAATGCTATACCTCCCATTGTGATTATCATTATGAACGACTTTTCTATGGGACCAATCGCGAAAACGGGACGGTCGATTTTGGTGTTGGTCCCCAGTAAAAGTTGTTCATAACGATGAGCACAATGACCCCTTAACAGGTATTGCGTTTTTTAGAAAAACATTAGAAACCCACAGTAAAACTATAATAAACACTTTTTGTGATTTGCAGGTCTTCAAAAAGGAAGAAAATACAAAATAATATGCAAGAAAATTTAAAAAGTAAATCAGAATTTCAATGCTGAAGTACAACACAAAACCAATCCAACCAAAAACAACAAAGAAATATCGTTTACAAAAGCTGATTCATTGTTTATAAAGAGTCAATTTCAGCAAAAGCAATCTAAAACAGTTAGCAAGGGAAAAGCGAGTAGTGACCAACAAGTTGTTCGTTTGGGCAAGGAAACAAACTAAGTTTTCGTTACTGTGTAATAGGAAACTGGATGGCGAAGAATTAAAATCATAAAAGGTTTAAGGATCCAGGGAATAAAGTATATTTTAGTGATATGATGATGAAGAAGAAGTTTTAGGCGAGGATGAACTTGAGGATCGTGAAGAAGAAAGAAAGTTCAGAGAGATGGCTGAAGGAAAGTCTAAATCATGAATTTTGTAGAACTTTCACTTAAAAATACCTATGCCTACATTAAAAATAAATGCGATCCGTAACAAATACGTCTTTATATTGCGGTATCCTTAAAAAATAAAGTTATGTATACACTCATGACATAGTATACCATACGCGCCCTACAAGTTTGAATTGTTCGATAAATAAACACTCTGTCTCCATAGTTGTAATACGATATAAATAAATCGACGGTGCCACTTTACAATCTGGAGACATTTTAATCACTGGAATACGTTTGCGACAGTACTCACTGTACTTCTGTACAATTGTACAGAAGGATTTAGAACCATAGGCTAAGTTTTAAGCATTCTAAATTGGCCAAATATACCACCATTTTTCACTTTATTAGCTGCATCAACTTATCTTATTTTATTATCATTAAAATAACGAAACCTTACATTTACATAGACCATTATTTATAAACTCGACAGTTGCGACGTCTTAATTCAAAAACTGAAGAAACTACCGTCATTTCTCTTCCAAAGTTAATTCTGAATTTGAAATTCTGACAGGTCCAGGAAGCAAAATTAGCTCCCAAACCCTTTAATACCACAAAAAGGTTATCCTATCCCTTCCAGCCAGGGCATAGAACAGCTAGAACAACGTAGGAAGCATTCACAAGACTGGTTGAAACATAAATCTGGCTCGGCGGCTCGGTCGCGCGGAAACTTTTTGAATTATTAGTTTTAATTTCCGCCTAAGATCCGCCGCGCGTCCCCGTATCTGTCAGCGGACATATACAATCCGCGGATATATTATGTTTGTGTGAACTACGCCTTACATGTGGGTTATGAAGCGAAGAATTTAATTATGTGAGGATTTTGTTAGTGGCCGTTTGGTTTTGTGGGGACTGTTGGTTTTAGAAGGTCTAACAACTTTTTAATTTTTAAATGTGATTAGAATATCTGTCTGGTGGGTCGATCGAAATGAATCGATTTCTTAATTTATTAGGAAATTATGAAATTACACTAAACCAACGGGTTAAAGACCTGAGATCATTTCAGATGATTGAAACACTTCTATAGGTAAGTTTAGTTTCCGTAAGAACATCTTAATGAAATCGGCAGCACCATCAATAAGTTTCGAAATCTGTAAGTCCTAAACCGTACGGTCCGTTATAAATTCCCCCATGCATCACAAACCGACTCCTTCCCAACACTGTAGCATTATATCAGACATCAGCAACATTCTTAGCACTCTATTAAGATACCAGTTTGTTATTGAATGGTAGTGGTAGCGTAATTACAGACTATGGAACGCCACCGGCTGGGGCGATGTTGATTTTATACTACTGCAGATCGAATGCGCGATACGTGGGCAAATAATGTGCATGTGTTAATACGAGGTGCTTGGATAGCGATCGTCTGAATCGAAGTAGGGTTTATCATCGAAATGATACCTTCTGGAATAACGAGATGCGAGAATACAGACGTTGGGCCAATGATATGTGATTTGCACTGATTTGCTGTTTCGTGTGTTGATTTGTGCGATTATGCTCGATTGGTTACTAATGTTGCTGTTTTACTTACTGATATAGGTTGTTTTGTGAATCAAAAGGCGGTTTAAAGATTACAGGTTTAAAAAGTCGTAGAGGATTAAGAAATATAAAGGATAGTAACACTCCTGAAAATGCACAAACTTCCAACTTCGATATTGAAACAGAAACGGTTTAGCGACACTAAAAGGTACAGAAATAAAAAGCCGATACAACACACAAATAAAAGCGGCCGGCCGATAGGATTAATAAATTTGTCTAGTGGAAACGCCACGCTTTCACCGTTCTCCCTTTTTGCGTGTGTTTCCACATTTTTCACGCTATAAATCATATTTTTTCACCGGTAGCGCTTTTTGCGCTGGCGTCCTTTCGGTTTGCCCGAGCGTACTGTCATTTTTTTCACTCGGACATGGGAGTTTGCACTTGCTCATTTCGCTTTTGTTTTGTACAGAGGATTTATGATTAATTTGTACCACCGATGACGCACAGTTGAATGACCCCAACATTGAACCGCAGTTTTTACACATGTGTAAATAAACTATAGGCTGTAATAATAACGCGGCCGTTAATTAAAACGTTTAATTATCGATAAACATAAACAGTGAAGCAAATTCCCTTAACGCCGACATGACAAATATATATTCAGTCGACAGCGGGGGCGATGGCGCACCGCTTAAAATCTCTCATCGCTGTAAATTTTAATTTAGCTACCACAACGAGAACAATTTAATTTAATTGCCAAATCATTAAGTTAAGCACGAAAATATTAGTCGGCACTAGTGCGACGGAATTAATAAACTCGACAGTACAAATAAAGAAATCAATGACGTATCTATCTTCGGAAAAAATGGCGGAGAGTGTACATTAATACGTGGCCATAAATTAAAGCGTGGCTTAAAATTAAGACAACAAGCCTCTTTAATCTACAATAAATGGTGGTCGTCGCTCGGAGACCGGTTTCGAGATGGAGGCGCAAAAGAAAAAAAGAATAATCCGGTCCGGAGCGGGTCCAAAATATGATAGGCATCCATAATACAACATGGCCGCTAAGCTCCTATATCTGTCTCTGTCGCACGCGGGGACCTTGTGTATGGCTATCACACTTTATTAAGGTTGACCACATGTGGAGTGTTCCGCTAAGCCTAACCTTGATATCATACTCTCCGCTGTACGGGGTGTCCTTATGTCGATTTCATCTCGCGTTTTTACAATTTATTGCTCGACATCGTTTCCTCACGGGCCATTTACTATGTATTAATGAATTCGAATGAGTCATATTTTATACGGAAACTTTATTTGAATCGCGTTCGAATGTCAATAAACTTTTGGTAACCTAGTTCTTGCAAATTACCCGACGAAAAAACGCTAGAACTAAATAGACATCTGATTTCAATGCAATTTATTAAGATGTATCAATCGTCTAATTATAAGCACAACGAGCGACACTCATCTCGTGTCCAGTCATATAATATGTCCCCTATGTAGTACAGAACACCCTATAGCTCCGGCCCCCCTCCCGCGTCGTCCAACCGTTCGTCGGCGACCACAGCATTCCACATTACCAACACCACCTTATAAATAAAACCGCTTATGTGAACCTACCTGCCGAAGCTTCTCTCAGAAAAACATAATGTAAGTAGGCATCCCGTGTTGACATCAATAATGTTACAAACATGCATGTCTTGCGGTATATTTTAATGTAAGACTTATCCGCCGGCCGATGCGTTTGAATTTTTTTTTTCGAACACTTTTTGAATTTTCGGATCTTATTGCGCTGTGTGTAACCGGGCTTAGTTATTGCGACTGTGTAAGACTATTATCAAATATGTTAAGTTTTTTTAATATTAGTGATACGAATGTAGTGTTTTTACTTACTTAATTTTTTTGACACTAAGCGTTCTTACATATTTTCTCTGTACTTTGTTTTAGTTTTTTTATCACTTTTAATATAAGAAAAAGCACAGTAGCACTCCTATCAATTTATGTGATGCACTACAACAATTCAGCACTGATTTATCCAAAGCATAGAAACAAACTGAGACGGTCAAGAGAAAACGAAACGGCATTTCAGTCATGTCAATGCGAATAATATGCAAATAGTCAAGATCAGCAGGTGGTCATTGTGACAAAACACTTTTGTCTAGCACTACCCTATTCTTCTAAACGACAGAAGAGCACTTTCGCTCGCATTCTTGCGAATATGCAACACCTTTACTTTCAATTCTTTTCTAAACTTTGTTTTGTAGTATTTGTTGAATGTTTGTAGCCGCATCGCCCTGCGGTTGTAAATCAGTAAACACTTTCTTTTGCTAAAAACGTGAAAAGAAAGTACCTGTTACAATTTTGCACAGTTTTGTCGCAATAAATAATGGTGAAGTTTTTTTTTGTGTTGGCACCCTTTGGTTACCTTAAGTGATATTGCAATTAATTGTTTCAGAGCGGAAAGCAGCATCTTTGGCCGGCTGCTATGAAAAAGAGGTGTACGGCTTTTTGTGAAAAAAATGCAGGCTTTATTATTGACGGTAAGCCTTTTTAGGAATTATTTTGAAATCTTTTGATTTCACAATTTCTATCTACCACTTCTTCTTCACAAACAGAAGAATGATGAATGACAAGCATTATTTATTAAGGAATTCCTCAAGGTGACTCAAGACATCAAAATCACAATTTATAATTCATATCATTTATTAAATATTTTTATTCATTTCTATTGTCCTCGGGCGCTATGTCACTTTTATCCAATTCTTAAGGAAGAAAATTATAATACAAATATAATCTATACTAATATTATGAAGGTGAAGAGTTTTTTATTGTTTAAACGCGGAATACTAGTCGGAATTGGAAAATTCCTCATAAATGTGGCTATCATATATGTTTTATATAACAGACACATTCTTGAGGAAGGCGGGAACGGGAAAATCGGGATATGTGCGTACGAAGTCGCAGGCATAAGCTAATTATTTTATATAGAAATTAAGTTTACGTAGCACTTCTTCAATTTCAGAAGGCCGCAACAAAAAAATAAATTAAAACAAGCATATTCAATGAACTAATAAGGAACTCAACATAAGTTGAGTATAAAAGCTACCGCACATTATTTTTTATAAAGATTACTTTCACTCAATGACTTTACTGTTTAGCACTATTATAATTTTCCTTCCGGTATTCAACAATATCTCTTTCATATTAGACACATCTGTTGATTAGGCTATTGCTGTATCAAAAGCGAGGCGTTGGGAAGCGCTGCCTTTGTAGAATATTTTTAGAATGCGCATTTTTTTTCAACAGAATTTTCATGAAAACTTTTTAGGTAGGTAACTGGTTAGACGAATACAGTTGCACTGGCTACTTGCAAAAAAATATTTCCTCTATTTATTAACAAACAGGTTCTAAAGCTCTTACAAAATACTACTGAAAAATTCGGTCAATTAGATACATTATTTAAGTCAGTTTAAAAATCAATATTTTTCAAGTACCTAAGTTGACCTAAAACTGAGAAGCTGTTATTTCTTTACTTCTTAATTAATATACGTAATTAAATCGTTGATTCAACAAGATGTTGTTTGATATAAAATGTTATAGTATCGCATATCGACACTAGTGTATCGCGTGCCTTCTCCAGCTCATTATCGCCGTCTGCAATAACAGATGTTTCGCTGTTATTAATACTGTACGAATTAACTATTTGTTAACACACTATTTTGTTTTATTGTATAAATTTATACTTTGAGAAGACGGGAAGTTTTGTACTGTTGAATTGCTTGAGAAAACTTAGGCACTAGTGCTTTACAGTTTTCGTTACTTGTTTCGGTAATTTCTAGGTTAAATTGCTTGAGATTTAGTCACGGTTTACTAGTAATATTTGACCCTTTCATTGTAAAAAATGGTGGGTGTTTTAGGTATCTTCGTAATGCTAAAATATCTTTGTTTTAAATAACTGTTAAAGTTTCGCAGTTGGTCGTATTAACTGTTCACAAAATCAAGGTAGCAATACTATCGATACGGTTGCAATCATACCTTTACAAAGTAAAAAAAACATCAAAGCTTAACTTGCTCGTACGTAAAATACCACACCATCTATTTTTGAAGCCACGCTCAACTTAACACCGTACAAATTCCGTCATTTTATAAATACACCGTCGTCGATAGCCGTATACCGTTATACCTCGACAGACGCTGATGTATCTCGTGCTTGACCCGAGCCCAGGGCACGAAGAACAAAGCTCCTAATTCTATTGAAACGCCATTATCTAATAAGTTTGAGAACCATCGATCATTTACAAACGTCCCCTCTTCACTTCCATATCATTAATCAGTATCTATAAATGTGAGACCGACACTTGTGTATCGAATTCTGGGTTTTTTGGGGCTGATTCCTAATACTGTGGCGTGGGTTCCTAATACCGTGGCGGTTTGTATGTATGTTGATGGGAAGTAAGAATTGGGTGGGTTACTTTAATTATGCAGTTGCATGTAGGGTTCTTTGCAATATATTAGCAAAGGTTCTAAACTGTGTAATGTTGGAGGAATGTTTTGGTTATTTTTTGGGAAATCTGGTAATTAGAATTCAGGTAAACACACGGTTAAAGAAAAAACTATAGCATAAATTTTATAGCATATTAAAAATTTATACCATATAATATAAATAATATATGTAATAGTAGCTGTAGTAATTTATTACGGTTCTAGAGATAACTAAATCAAAGGTTAGGATTTCTTATTATTATTTTAATTAAGCTACTATTAATAGGGTTAAGTTCAAGTCCTTAAGAAAAAAATCTCACTAGTATCCTCCTTAGTATAACAAAAGAAATAAAAGTACTAAAAAAAAGAAACTATCGCAATATTCAATCTACTTCATTGACACGCAATTTGCTCCTAACAAGGTTAATAAGTAACGATTAAATAATCGATTTGCGTCAATTTAAATGATCATTTAACAGCCTAATCGAATAACAATTTGCTCATCACTAAGCGAACGAGCAATGACTAAATCGACATGCTAACTAATGCCGTGCATTTCTGAAAGCATTAACTGTAAGTGCCAGAACATAAAACTGATAGGTATGCGATATATCCGAGAGACCATCAATCCGGGACTGATTCGAATAACATCTCGATATTTAGTATCGATAAAAAAGAGCATCGAGTGCGGTGCCTTTGTTCTCGTCTTAGTTCGACGTGGTACTTTAGTGCTGTAGCTGTTGGTTTGCTGTAAAGGATATTGACAGTTGTTTGGCATTTTTTATCTATAGGATTTTAATGCGACAACTTTAAGGACTCAAATATTGACATGCTCAACTGTATAATTATAGATTTTATTTTATTCAGCCTATAATGTTGGGTTGGGCTCGGCAGTTGAGCGAAGGCCTCCTCTAAATCTTTCCAGGTAGGTATTCTTTTCCTCGGACTATCTTAAGTCAACCCTTTCAATAGGCGTCTAGGTCGCCTCGCCACTGCATCCTAGGCCGACCTAAGAAATAATTAAAATTAATTTTATTTTATTTAAAAAAAATGTTCCATTACAAATTGAGAATTAACATTTAACAACTCAAGCAGCCCCATTAAAAATACATTCAAACAGTAGTCATATAAATCTTCTAAGCAAAACAAAAGTACAATGTCCAAATCATAGGCAGGAAGTTAGATTAAAATCGGGCGTCACACAGCGTCATGACTTGAATAATTCCGTCCAATAATAGGGTGGGGCCCTTAGGCATGCGGGCATTTGACTCATGTACTGTGGCACGGCATCGGTATCGCGTTTTGTTACTACTGCATGCCGCATACCGATCGCGTGTACAACGGGCCTTATGTAAACGGACGACTTTTCTGACATTCGGATTTGAAATTGGAATGATTGAAATTAGATTCTTTTGTTTTACATTTCTTTCAAAATGAAGAGGTATTTATCATGTGATTTGTTTAGAAGACTGAGAGCGGATTTCACTAATGAAACTGAACGCGATCAGTACATCTAAACTGCGTTCAAGCTGTCAGCATCAATATTCCATAGAAAAATAGTGACACTGACAGCTCATAAACGTGGTTTATAATTATGCTGATCGCGTTCAGTTTCATTGGTGAAATTCGCCCTGAGTGTTTAGCAGAATATGGTTATGATGGAATGAATAACTATACGAAAGTTATCGGAAAACTAATGATGTCTTACAAAAGTTGACATTACAGACCAAATCATTTCCATTACCTACATAATAATATGAAAATAATCAAGAAAATTATTTTATAGTTTTCACTTCACTAACACAGCCGTTGATTTACCAATCAATCGTCTCCCGAAATCCCATTAGCGCCACTATTTTTATCTATCACGACATTTTTGTCTGAAACGCGCGCGCGGCCGTATTCTGTGTGTCGACATCGATTTGTCACCATCGATCGCATTCACCATCACTCTACCTCCAGACGCGCCGATTGCCTTCACTATGTGTAATACGTAATTGTTTTATTTGTTCGAGCAAAAGTTTGATATATCGCCAATTGAGAACTATTAAAAGAACACTCAGGAACTTTAATAGCCCATTAATGTTGGACGAATTGTAAACATCGAGAAATTATTATGTGGGATCGGATTAAGAGATTTTGTGGTTTCAGAATAGACCTTTTAGATTAGAAAGTGGTGTAGAGGATTTTTGTTCTGGGATAATAATTGTTATTTCTGGGGCAGCTCATCGCTCAGACTCATTATTGCTGTTGTAGAAATAATGTAAATAAATTTTATTTTGAACCATAAGGTTCTCCTATAAATTTTTGAGGTTTTGGAATGTTCCCATTTTCATTTGAGACACATAAAATTTTCATTCAACCTGAAATTAACTCTTACTAAATAATTCGAACTTCGGCTTGAATCTAACCATCATTTATCTGGAAGGAAATAGTACTTAACTGCTAATAAATTTTGTATAAGTAACCAAAAATAGAAAACTGTTAATCATGGATATTTAAATATTGGTATGATTAAGAAGAATTGTACTTTATACGATGGTCAGTGGCTGCATGGTTTTGACATTAAGTTTCTTACAAAAATACCAAGCATTAATTACAAAATGATACATAATCCCCCAGTTTATTATTAAATCATCGTTTTAGCACTGATATTACTATCGGAGTGTAAACTATTCCCTCGTAGATTGTTCCGCGAGACCAGTTTTAATCGTACAATTATACGTAATATCTTGATGGCCGTCTTCGTCACGAAACTTACATCCCTTTCTTACATACTGAATAAATAAGAGAGGAAAACCACACGTGCGATGGATCGTACGTGATTGAGGAAAGTAGGCGTGTTTGGTACATTTATTGAGTGGAAATTATAGATTGATAACAGCAATCATTTACAACACCATTACTTCACTACTGATTCTCGATGGACATAAATTGAAAACACTTAATTAAGCGATCAATTAATATGTGTTTTTTTATGTTGCGGTCTAACTTGTGCCTACCTGCGTTTAATAATTATTCAAACTGTTTCTTGCGGTTTTGCAAACGAGAACTGATATTTTAATGAGTTTCAATTTTAGCACAAAACTGAATATTAAATGGAGAGTGGCATTCTTATTTTGACTAAAGTAAAAGTTTAATTCTCTTTCTTTTATTTACTATTACATCAGGTCCAAAAGTAAAACCCCAGCGAATAAAATAAAATTACAATTAAGGTTATTTTTAATGATTTCTAGAATGGTACCAGTGCCTACTTGTGTTAACAGTTTTCTCCTTCGAAAGAATTCCGCAATCAATTATACAACTTTATATAAACTACCAAACTACTTTTTATTGACATGTAATGTGTGAAATATTTTTATGAATCATCATCATCTGCCCAGCCTTTTTCTCAACTATATTGGGGTCGGCTCCCAGTCAAACCAGTATTTTACGTGGAGTGCTACCCACCAGATCTCCACAACCCATTAACTGGGTAACACGATACTTTTAATTTTTGTGAATAAACAAAATCATAGAAATCTCATTTTACTTACTATATGAATGCATAGGTACCTAAACTTTAATTTTTTTAACTTTAATACTTGAGAACAACTCCAAGCTAACTTCAACCGACTTTCTATAATCACACTACTTAGTTTACGTATAATAAGTCTTTCAAAAACACGTAGCGTGGGCGGTAAAAACTCCCTTTGTTGCCGCTCGAGCGAGCTGATTTCTTAAATAATGTCGGTTTGTGTAGGTAGAGGGCTGGCGAACCACATAGCAGGCAGGCATAGGCAAGCCCCGGTGCAATCAGTCTTATTCCACGCGGACGCGCCGCGATTAGTCAACGCCTGGTGCAGAGACAACCGTTCCCTTTCCCCCCGACCTCCTCTCGGGACGCGAATATCGATTGTTGGTAATCGATTTTGGTTTGGGCGTGTATCGATTGTTTTGATGTTTTAATTGAACATTTTTTTGATCATTTTGTTACATTCGTAATATTATAATGTTGAGTCTGGCAGTTTACATTTAAAATTTAACGAGAAAGGAGTGTACTTACATGCGAGTCGTGACGTGACAGGGAATTTGTTTGGAACTTCGCTGTATTTGACTTTTTCAAGATCTGAACAGTGATCATCTTTGTTGAATCTTTGCTCAATGAATAGGTACCTATTCTTAACGGGCATTAAAATATCTTTTATTTTTTTTTAAGGATGGGCAATCATCAAATGACTCCTTCCGCTCTGGGCGGAGTGGAAGGGAATGTCAGACTCTTACTGACTAAAACCCATCCGTGTTCCTCCTAATGCCCTTTGCATTCCAGGGCCGCGGTGATTATTTCGAACAAATTCTGCAGCCCTGGCAGATTAAAATGTCCTGCATGTAGTACATGTACAGTACCTACATATACTTCCACTTGTATAGTTGTTGAAAAAACCACACACAAAATCTTAAAACGAACACACAATACCATACTTCCGTCTTTCTAAACTCCAGGATGTACAGAAAGATAAGTACACGCTATTAAGGACCAACCACCGCGCAGCTTAGGTCACGTCAACCATAGCTATACAACCTAAACGTTCTTCGCATAAGAAAGGGGTAAACAACATCATCGGAGTCGTGCCCTAATCAAGAAATGGCCGGCCTTTGGCTCTTCCAGCAAATTACTGTAGTTGAGCGTACCTCTTCGTTATTATGAGGTACGAAGTTTCAAAATGTTTGGGTGTTTATCCCGGTAAAATGATGTGTTATTGTGTTTAGTTGCGAATATTAAGATGTTGGTCATACATGAGCAAAGTATGATTTGAGAATTTGCTGTCGATTTTTTGTTACTGAAAATGTTGCTTACGCAATCGACTGATTATTTCACAAACAAAAAACGAAATATCCTACTAATGAGTATGCGAATATATTCATTGAACGTTCCGGCAGACAAAAACCAAGATCTATGGATTTTTCCTTTGAATATTTTCGATAAATGTGAAAAACAAAGTTGCCAGATGGGATTGTTTACTTGCTTTGCTAAAACTAACCTTATGTAATGTATGTCCTTGTGCATGCATTCTTAAGTAAAAAGAGCTATATTACCTATCCATATCTCGATCGCATTTCCCGTAAACAAGTTAACACGCCACATTATCTATCCCCGAGCCTTCCTTTATCAGAATTCATTACCTATATTTTATTCACGTGGCTGTTTGTTATCGCGACTTTTCTCACTGCGGCATTATAATGAAGAGTTTAAATTTAGGAGTAATGGTTGACCAATAAGATAAAAGCGAGAGGGCTGCGCTTGCAAACGTAATCAAGCACTTCACAGGATCCTTAACACTAGCGACTTAAAGATCAGAATTGTGTGTTTCAGGTGAGATTTATCTTGGTTTTTTGGTAATGACGGACGCTTGGACGGCCGCATACAAAGCAGCCGGCTACCAGAATAAAGTTATCTCGCGATACATCCCCGTATTAATGGGCAACTCGTTACTTGGGTATTGAGACGTTTCGGATCACTAAACCTGACGATTTTAAGGCATCGAACTTTTGAAAGACTCAACATGGCCGTCCGTTTTATTTAACAGGTTGGTGGGTTGGTGCTGCTCGTTTAAAGTGTGCTAAAAGAATGGCCCGAGTCAATCGAGATTATTTCTGATGGTCCTGTAATAAAATTAGCGGGTGCAGTAATTCGCTTAAGGGTTTTTGGTGATTCTGCCACAGGCAGAGGTCGGTTGATTTAAAGATATAGGTAAGTACTTGCTTGAGGTAGCAAGTTTTTTTAAGGCAAATATTTAAACAAGATATGAAATGTTTAATTCTTTAAAAAGGTAGCACATGTGTTTCAAGCAGTACATACAAGGTTGGTTTCTTATCTAAAGAGTAAACAAGCCAACATTGCGACGAATACTTATATTCGTTCGTAGCGTTTAGCTAAGTCACCATAATGCTCGCCCACAACAGTCAGGCACGCAATCACCGTGATCTCTATCGCGCACCCATGACCACGGCCAATGTCTGCGGTCCCAGACTATAATTTGCCAGTTTTCGCCGCCTAGCTGCCTGTAATTTTATAACAACGTCGAACAACTTAAAGACTTCATTTTGATATTTTAAACTTTACCTTTTTTGCTGTGGATAGGCCCGTAATCACTGGCTTTCGGTTACGTAACAACGGAGAAAGTCCGCCATAATGCCACAGGGACGAACATCATTTTATCATACAAATGAGTGAGCAGTATCCTAGCTTATTGAGATGTAAAACGACCGTTGTTTTGTCCAAGAATAACACATTAGGAATATAAGTTAATGAGTCAATGTGACTCGTTGTTTACACACGTATAGTCTCGCCTCATAGAAAACTAATCTGGTAACCAAATGTTCATTCAAATGCTAAGGACTCGTGGCCGTATTGCGCAGTGCCATTGGAAAAAATCACTATGGGCGAGCGTTAAAATGTGCAAAGCACAAGACGACGTATTTAAATGAGGCATGTGCCATAAACATCAAAGAAACGTCACATAAATCATAAAAGGTTTTGGAGACAAAGGCTCCTGGCGTCTCCAGTAGTCCCTTAATAGGATTTCGTGAAATCAGGTCAGGATAACATGTGCTTCTAGTTCATTGTTCCGTATTGTGCAATCTTCCGGGTTCTGCGGGAATCCATTGTCGGCTATCGGCATGCAAATTTTTTGTTTAATTTTCGAAAGTGTCTTCGCTTTTATTTTTACATTATGCAGTTTTTATAAGTCTGTTTTGAATAACAGAAACCTTCAAAACGTTATCTATCTTTGTTGCGTAACAGCCCCAAAATTTTGACTACGTGTAGCACAATCCAGAGCCATATATTCGGGTTGCATGTCTAATATCTATTTATATTCTAGTGCCTAGACCCAAAGTACAGGCAATTTTAGGCACTTATATGATAATATCACGTGTTTCGCAGGTTCACTGAAGTCGGATTACCATTTCTATAACGAACGTACACGCAAGGAGCGAAAATCGAATTCGTGGGAAGTCTAAGGCGTCGGACAATACAAATCACCGTGTCATTCAATCCATTTACTTGCAAATTTCGTGCAAAAGCATCGAAAAAACCCCAAGATAAAGGTACAAAAGTGTTCTATTCTAGTCGCCAAATGAATAATTACCTTTCACGTCTCTCCTTTCAATCTGCGCTCAGCGATCGATCAGCGTCGAGGAACTCTTTCAGTGGCATCACCCTTGCCGCGCCTCAGGTAAGGCGCAATTAATCTGAAACATCCCAAATCAGTATTACATTAAAAACTAAATAAAAAGCCCGTAGCCTGCCGTTTTTTCGCCGCCGCGTTTTCTTTTCCATTCAGATTTTTTTGACAGCACGAAAAATGAGACTCATTTATTTGACTCGTACACAATGTAGGACTGTTTGAGTACGAGTATTTGCTATAAATACGCATTTTTCTCTACATCTCCTTCCTCCGTGGGGTGAGCATTAGCCTCGGATGCGAAGGGAGTCTCACGTGTTCCCTTTGTTCGATTTCGAGATTTTAGGGGAGTGCTGATGCTTGTGTTCTCATGGAATCCATCAAAATAATCGCACACTCATGTATAATGGATTCCTGGTGTCAACAAAGTTTCACATGATTAACTGCTGTCGTATTGGAAAGATGTGATATATTGGTTGCTTATGCGTATCAAGGACAAAACAAAAATAATACTTTATAAGAAGTTTTCGAAATCAAAGTTAATGAAAAATTACAAAAATATTCAGAAGTTTTTTATGTGCTTGGCTACTGTAAAATTAATGTAAATATAAGCTGAAATTGACGTATATACTTTTATAATGATAGACGCATCAACTACACAGTCGTGACCTGCCCCTCAATTACTCAAACATCAAGACACACACAACTAATCAGGAAGCAGTGTTTAATTTCAACTGCCTTTAATTGAAACGGCGTCGAACCCCAGACCGTGCCATACAAGTACACGCGTGCTTCAAATCGTTCTCATTAGCACACACATAAAAGGCAATTGTTTCTTTATACTTTTTTAAATGCTGTCTTTTGTTTTAGTGAGCACCGTGCACTGGCAATGTCATATTTTCGACATTCTTACATTTGTTAAATGCTAATAGTTTTTCTAAGCTCAATTTTAAGGTTCTCGCGCGTTCAATGTTCGTCGTCGTCCGAAACATTGGCTCATTGTGTGATAAATTGGTGAACATAAATAGTGTTTTGTCTGTAACCATTCAGTTATAATTAGGTAGCACAATTTGCTCTGTTGAATCGTTAATGAGACGGGCTGACTTGTGGACAATAAGCGGTAAATCAATTATACAATGCGTTCACTGATTTTTACGCTTTTGACAGTTGTTCGCTATGAATATGTAGCGTTTGGGAGGCTAATGGGCTTCGTGATGATGCCCATATTGAGCAGGTATTTCAACTATTTTATCATTTTAAGCATGTGTTCCTTCTTCATGGTTATTCTCTTGTTTATCAACATTTCTGGTTCTGTGGCTAGATTATTTTGCTTCACAAAGATAATTTTGAAGCTTTTGAAATAGTTTACAATTTCCATTTGTTTGTTCTTCTCTCGTTTCTAATATAATATCTTTTGGTCAGTTTTTACAATCTACTTTTATCAAGTGTGTTATTTTCACATAAAATACTTTTGTAACATAAATTGATTTTCATACCTGCAATAAAAATCTTCGCAGAAACTACACCACAAAGAAAATCCTTTGAATATTTCAATTTAACAATTTTCTTATCGAAACTCAAGTTATCAATCACAAACAAAATAAGTCTGAACAAACCACTCGGCGATTTGTCCAAATGAAAAATTAATTTTGCCGATGATTAATATAATGACTTACAATAAAACGTAATTGCTGTTTGGAAGTTTTTACATCTTCCTCTTGTCTAAATTAATTTGTTTCAACAGAACGGTGGCAGAATTTAACATTGTTTAACAGCCTGTAAAAATACCGACTAAATATTTTTTTAATGGTTTTTAGAGGTTAAACGTGTTTTTCATTCTGACCTTGTTTACATTTTGGTTGCATAACTGTCATGAAATGTACAACGATTTAAATGGTGTCTTACTCACTTAGTAATAATAACTTTTTCTGAAAAAAAATACAGTTTCTGCTTATTCAAGGACCACTACAGCAACATTTCTGACAGCCTCAAAATTTCCCTTACACGATAAATCCGTATCCGCAAACCCCGAAATTCATTCAATTCCTGGCATAAACTAGAAGACACCTTCCATTGAAACCTGTACCAAAACAATCAGGTGACAGCATGAGATATGACGTTTCGTAAAACAATGAGCGGGATCTCGCTATTATAATAGGATGAAATATCTGTGGTAACAATTTATATTCTAACGCTGGATTCAACTTGACAATTTATTAATCAAACCGATTACCTCCCCTGCAAAACCGGGGCCTATTGTGAAAATATTGTCGCCCAAACAATCCTATGAATAATTAAGGATTTAAATTTTAACACAACAAAGGCATAAAACAATACACGCCCTTCAAAGTGGACAAAGGCATTTCTGTGAGTGGCATTTTAGATACCCCTCGTAAAAATTTTAATGTGGGGGGTGGTCAGTTGATTGTTCGCCACTAACTATATGTTAGCATGTAGTTAGTCACCACATTCTTTACTACATACCTATGTTTTAGTGCTGCAAAGCTAAAATAATTATACTAAAACTAAAATGTCGATATTAAATGGCAAGCTTTATTCTGAAACTTTTGCCTGCGGCACTGTTGGCGTGACTTTCAAAATTGGCAAAATTGAATTTGGGTGTATTCGGAATATCGTGTGATCATGTTTTACTGTTAGTTCATCAGGTGATCATGTTTTACTCTTAGTTGATTTTTTGACAGGTGTTTGGGTCAAAAGACACTTTTGATTTTATTTAATATATTAATTTATTTAGGTTTGTTTTTATAAACAACAATCTACGATCATAAATTATTATTCTGCAACAAATGAGCTTTGTTATTTATCAGTAGGTTTATATATAATATTAGGTATTCATATAGCCTAATTAATAACAAAAATGTTAGATTAATCCAGAAATCAATTAAGGCCACCATCGGTTCGGTATACGTCTCCGACACATGTCGGTCCCCACTTCCCTCAGCTTTTTCCATAACGACCTGTGAGCCCCTCCCTTCTTTAGAGAGAAAAGCATAATCCATCACTGTACGTCACCCCTATTTTGGTACTTGCTGTTTCACTCGCACGCTTTATCGGGAAGTATGTCTCTCCTTGTCTCGCCCGCTAGGGGTAGTTTCTCTCAGTCGCCGCTTGACGGGTGATCATTTTTCTTGTGGCGCGTTCAATCATCGCGTCACTATCGCCTTCCCTTTCAACCGAGGGCTTGTTTTATGCCCCTCTCGCTTACACGGGCCCTTCCTGTCTTTCTGTGTGTCCCTTATTTTCTGTTAGCGGTGCGTGTTCCACTACGTGCCCGTCGACCAAATATGGCGTCTTTTGTGTTTGATTTTGACGTTTTAATTTTTGTTGATGAAGTAGTCGGTTTTTTAATTACTTTTCTTTTGTTGAATATTTTTATTAGGACTGTAGAAGGACGGGTTGGGTAAGCAAAAAAATATATTTTACGAAGATTTTGTTGTATCCACTAAATATATAATTATAACCTTTTAATAAACAGGACCTACTGATTACCTACTATTTTAAAATTAATGAAAAACTAACTAACGTACTAAAATCAATAATTCACAAATATTATAGTAGTTGAAATTACACATGTTTAATTAATTTCGCTATTAATTTATATCGCATAGTAGCTTAATGCTAAGATTCAGATTACAGAGTATTAATCCAGCAGTCATAGGTACTCCGTGTAGAAACGTATGCAAATGCACTGAATGTGTTTATTGGATGTAGAATATGTAAGGAAAAAAGATGCTTGTCATATTGTGTTTTCCTTTATTATTATAAAAACTTACGTCATAACGTATCTAAGTTAGTTACAATTCGAAGCTTAAAATAAGAATGTACCGAAAAATTATATTACTGATTATTAATTTCAACATTGATTTAAAAGACGAATGCATTTTCTTAGCGTTTTATTATTTTTTCTCGCGGTTTGCACACGTAGTCTAAACCGTGTTCAGGGTCCCGTCTATCTCTGTAACAAAATTCATCAAAATCAGTTTGGCTATTTGGCGTGAAAGCGTAAAAAACAAACACTCACAGCATTTATTACATTATGCGAGTAGTTAAAATGAATTATTACGCGAAATTCTACTAGGTACTTAATAAAAGCCTAGGTATGAGGTAGGTAGGTAGGTAGTACCTAGTAGTTACTTCGCGTAATAATTCATTTTATCAAGTATATTCAAAAGCTGAAAAATAATCGACTCACTAGATTATTGGCATTTAGTTTTGTTTTCCATGTTATGCTGATTATTAAGGTCAGGATTATAAATTTCAATAATGTTTACCTCTGGGTTGGCCAAGTACTGATAACTTATCAACAGAGACACATCAGTAGGGAAATTATATACTCAATAGATCATCAATCGTTATTCTTAGATTAATCACGAATATATTTTTAGAAGCTGCAGGATTACAGTTAACCATTATAATCTAATTTACACACTACCTCGGTTTTTGGAAGTTCATCAAAATTTACCCGGTATATGTAGCGTTGCCAAGCAGGCGCGACCCAATACTATTTCGGTACAACCTTTAGAAAATAATATGTTTATCCGCAATATTTCAAATACTAAAAAGGTTTCAAATTAAAGTAGCACGAACAGGTTTTTCAAAATCCGGGATAAAAATCTACAGCAAAAAGACTTTTCAGATTTTGCATATACTATGCAACGTGCATGACGCTCCGTTGTCCGCTCCCGGGACCGCCCGGGAGCTTCGTAGATTGACTTGTCAGAATATTTGAATTTTAATCCCGGCCAAACGTTAGATAAACACCACTTTATTTATTCATGAGCCTACCACTGCACTGGCTACGTTTGCTGACAAGTGAATCTGGGATTTAGGGAGGAATTGTAATCATTAAAAAGATATAGAATTACTTATTAACTATGTCTGACCACGTTAAAAACAATCAACACTAGCCGTAGCTATAAAAAACAGTAAAAACCGAACTAACAAAAAATAAACTTTTTCTAAGGTTCATCATCTTTTACTAATATTATACCTACACCTCATAATAAGCATTGGATAGTCATTTATAAAAACAAGTGGTACCTACCGTATGTGTAAAGTATTATTTATTTATAATTATAAAACAGTTTATTTACTAAAAATAAAACACTATTTGCCCCAAATGTTATTAGTCTTATTGATACTGTATTACCGAAACATTAAGATTTTTTACACAAAAGCAATATTTTATCCTCAGGTCCCCCACATTTCGACACACGCTTCATGTGAGACGAACTGCAGTTTATTAACTTATTGCTGTGGGCTTCTGTTGTTGCTACCTATATTTGTAAGTGCTATTTTTATTTTGTTATTAAGTTTGTAGTAGATTAATTATTAACATAACTTTGAAATTTAATAAAAAAAAAGCTTAGGTCATGCACCAATGAATATTATGTAGGCTGACCAAAAACTCAATTATTATTTACAGCTTCTTACATATTTATTTTATTTTGTTTTAAAATAAAAGGTTACACCAGCGCACTGATTGCAAAACTCGCCTTTAGCCTCGGGTAAGGCGAGATGCGTGCAAGTCTTCGTCGCGGGACAATTTGGTGTGTTCCTTTTAGCACCACACCTCAAAATATTACTTAGGTAGGTAGGTACAAAATATTACCTATCGTTTTTTTTAGTTTTTAGTAATTATATGTGGAAATTGGTTAAGCAATTATTTATTAAAATGATTCTAGAGCTTTATCACCAGAAGTTAGTAACTTTATTGTAAAAAAAAGTATGGCTAGATTTGCAAAAAGCTGATTCCACGAACCAGATATAATAAACTAAAACCCGTATACGGAAAAAAAATTGTCTATCTGCCTTTTTAAACGTATTGGTACTAGGCCAGTCAAATTAGCTTTGAACCTTTAAAAACTCCTAACTCTGTATTTATTCTTGAATCGTGTGTTTGATCTTGGCTCTTCCAATAATATAAAAAAAATCGACATTTTCCATAACCGAATTCTGAAAAAAGGAAAAACGACTACGACGAACTCGTTTTACATATTGTTTACACATTGTAATTATTACAATTATGTAAAACGACTACGACGAACTCGTTTTACATATTGTTATTAATAAAATATGTAAACAATAGGTAAAATTGGTTTATTTTGTCAGAATTAAAGATTTCGCCCTGAGAACAGTCGTTCAAAAATAAATACGAAATTTTGAAAAAACTGAAAAAATGTGTTAATTCTTTTTTTATAATTAATTCAAAGGTAATAATTTGAATAATAAGCCATGTACATAGCCTATAAATTAAAATTAAACCCAATTTCATTAATTTACATTTTTGCCTGAAACTGATATTAATAATTTACGCTACCAATAATGTTAAATTTTGTTGTTTAGCGAATTAAAATATTTAATTAAGTAATTTTATAAAAGAAAGGGTAGTCAATTTTTAGCCTGAAGTATTTCTTTAATAAAATAGGATAGTTCCACGAATTAAAAATGTTAAATTTTTTGACCTTCTTGTAAAACTGGAACTCTTCTGCAAAATACTCCAAATAAACTTAAGTTAATATTTTTTTCATCGAGTTATTGTTAAAACTAGCTGATTAATTTAAAAAAAAACGCACACACGTGGTTTTCTTTTTGCGGAATACATGTTGACATGCTTTCCTATACTCTATACGTTGGTTGCGGATTTTGTTCGAAAGAGTTACCGCGGCCCTGGAACGTAAAAGGCACTAGGAGGAGCATGGGTGGGTTTTAGTCAGTAGAAGTCTGACACTCCCTGCCGCTCCACCCAGAGCGGGAGGGACCCCCCTCCCGCTCTGGGTGGAGCGGCAGGTTTGATGATTTCCCATCCACAAAAAAAAATACTCTATACTTTAACCGCAAAAAACATAGTTAAGAATTATTGCCTAATTTATTTTCGGCGTAACTTGCCTGGATTATACGAAAAATGGCAAAACATAGATTGGGGTTTAAACCTATTTCCAGAATGTGCGTATATAAACTTTCAATTTGATATTAAACTCCATACAAACATTTGTAAATATTTTTGATTCCTTGCGTTGAATATTTTGTATTTCATACCCCCCGTTTTAAATGTAACGAGACGTCATAATAATATGGCCTATATTAAATAGATACAAACTTAACAAATACTGACTTGTCCAAATCTGATGAGTAGTTTAGGCGCCATAAAGGAACATCTGTTCCTTCGAACATCCATACTCACAACACATAGACTGTCAAACTCATATAATTATACCGCCGGTAGGCCGTAGTGATGTAATTTTATCCGACTACTTAGGTGTCTGTAGTCGGGTAAAATAACATCACTACGGCCTACCTTTGGGTACTGTCAAATATCAATCAAGGAGCAGTCCTTCCACATTTTGGCCGAGGGAGAAAGGATTTAACTTTTCTTTCTTCTTCTTTGAAAATCTAATAAAAGGTGATCAAAATACCCATTTCAGCCTATGTAATAGTAACAAAAAATTATTACTACCATTTTTTTTGGATAGGATTCATCAAAGAACTCCTTCTGCTCTAGGCGGACCGGAAGGGAGTATCAGACTCTTACTGACTAAAACTCACCCGTGTTCCTCCAAATGCCCTTTGCGTTCCCCACGGTAACTCTTTCGAACCAAGTCCGCATCCCTGGCAGAAACTGGCCCGGGCCCCGTTTCTTATTTATTTCTACCTACGCTTTTAATAAAATTTATTAGTAGATATTTAAAACTCCAGTAAAATAAATCGTTATTAAATATGGCTTTGTATGGACTGTTAATTACAATATATCTAATAAGTCACCGTTATCCCTATTAGTATTTTAACATCATAATTATTATTCCTATCAGAATTTTATTAATGGGTCCAAGTGGAACATACCTCAGGCCTTTAAAGCCAAGAAACCTTTAGGCAGTAAACGATTTGATGGCTTTTTAATAAGTTGCCTTACGCGGCCGGCATGAAATTAAATTGAATGACCATAACGGATAGGTCGATGTGGCCAATCAGGAGGCGGGACTAGAGTGTTAATTATAAAGATTTTATGGAAAATTAATGAAGAATTTTGCAGAAAGAGATGGCTTTTTTGAATAATACTTTTTGGAAGTCAATTCTCTGTATCTCTATATTAATTGGAAGTAATTAACGTAGCACCTGACTTTGATTATTATTGTGAAATATACCCAGCTTATACCTACACTAGAAAGTGGTGACAGGCGGGAATTGACTTTCAAAAAGGCTCTCAGCTTAATTTTAATATGTGACTTTTAAGGTTTTTTTTTATTTAATATTTTTTCTGAAACTTAGAGCTAAAATATTGTAAGAGTTTCAGTATGACTTGTTGCCAGTTCACAGCTGCCAGCCCACTACAGAGCTTAATATTATAAGCCACCTTAATTGCACACTACTATTATACACGATCGATCTTTGGCCACTCTTATCAATTCCAACTTGGTTGATATCTAAAAAAAACATTTTGTTTTATCTACACCCTTCTTAACTTGAAGGTCGCTCGATCTTTTATCTTTAAAAAATAAAAGCAAAGGCTGTTACTAACTCTTTAGTATATAGGCACCTATTTATTACTTTATGTAAATAAAAGTCGGAGTGTCTCGCTGTAGTTTTGAAAATGGAATACATTCTTATTACCTGTTTTCTTCTTTTCTTTAGATGGCCAGTTGTTTTTCTTATTGTAATTAGATACGGAGAGAGCCACAAAGGTAGGCCGCTAATCCAATTTTTTGTTTTTGTTTTGACGCGTACAGGGAAAAGATAGTGGCATCCATTTGGGCTACAAGGCTGAGTAAAGAGCCGACACCAGTTGTCTCAGAGTATCCTACATAATATAAATATTCAATAGGGGTTTGAATATGTTAATACAACGTCTCCTCATTGGGTAGTAGATTGCGTTGTCGTTTTTATCTTATACGACATTTAACTCCGGTAATTCAATTTACTTTATTTGCATAATGTCGCCTGCTTTCTAAAGTAGGTGAGTATGGAAATCTCACTGAATGGGAACGCAATTCGTTTGTCCTTTGAAGTGTATAAATAGATTATTCATGTTGATTTTCCGTTTGATAAAGTAGTGTTTTAATTGAATGCATGTGTATTTAATGGTACAAATTTCGAATAGAATTGATTACAAAAAGTAAGCAGTGATATTTTAGGCTTGTTTCAACCTACGCTATCGTAGTAAACATGAGTCCAATCAAAAAGGTTTCATCACACTATTACGTATAGGCGAATGGAGATATCTAGAATTAATCGGGCTCTGAAGGCATACAAAGCCGTGAAATATTACTCGCTCGTTGTTCACAATGGCTACGTCTTCATCACGACCCTATTGTTTTTTTTCTTTGGGCACCACACGCGGGATTGTTTTCTGTTACAGCTATGGAGTTGGGAAACGTGTTCTGCTGTCTCAGTGGCCATTTGTCAGGGACTAGGCACATCGACGGCTTAGCTTGTGGAGATAAAAATATCTCTGTACTTAAATATAAGATTCTTACATACTTGTTAATAATATTTATGGACGGTGACCCGGCGTTTGTGGCCTGAGGTGCATAAACCATAATTTATTGTAACACAGTTCTATGTTTGAAGGCAAATGTATTTAGAAACAATCTTTGATCCTCAAAAGTACCCAAAGTAGGAACAGTCCCGATTCCGCATATTTGAAAATAAAAAATAGAAAGATTGTCTAATGAACCTAATTTAGATCGTCGAACAAGAATAACTGTCACACAAAAACAAAATTAATCAAATTCAATCAATCAGTCACGCTTACAAACAATTTCTCAATACTACTGCAACATATGGGAAGGAAATAAGTTTTTTTCCCGCGTAATACCTACCTGCAGATACATAAACAAAGCCACAATGGAACGGTGCTCTTCATTCCCCGTTATCAATCTACCATGATGCCATCTGTGACGACGCCATTACTCAATTTCCTTTGCCGCCAAAAAAGAGCGCGTAAAAAGAATTCAAAGAAAGAATTCAAACAACCGTTTAGAACAGGGAATAGAGACGCGACGCCTCAGTGTCGGTTTGATGTTACTCTATGATTTATGGCTGAATAAATAGGTATTGGAATATGATTTTGAACGGATCTAGGGTTTGTTTGCGTGGGTATTCCGTTGTGGGATGCTGGCTGGAAATGTTTCTTTTTCAGGAATAATGTTGCGTACCTTTATGTAATAATACCTAAATGTGTATTTTCCATAGTGGTACCTAATAAAACCTATTTTATTGAGACTTATATAAATACTTATACTCCTAGCACAGGTACAAGAGGTCCCTATGTAAGAGTTACTGTTAAAGTTGTACCAGTTTCTGCAATTTTTTATATACATTACAATTTATTTCATGAGCCACTAAAGTAACAGAAGATAAGTGATATTAATTATCTTTTCATTCCCTTATCTAAATGAATACCGATGTTGAAAACAAACCGAACAACTATGGACCAATCGCAACCTGTAAATAAACGCCTTGTCGGAAATAGATAGATTCTTATCAGATTTGCATATAAATTTTCGGTTTCTAAGCGGAATGTGGTGGTGCACCCACACAGAACCGAATTTGGACTCTTGCACTGTATGTTGGTACCACTGAATGATAATTTAAATTCATTCTCTCCGCCGCCCGCGCCATCATTTGGACAAATGCTGCGTAATTTGTCTAAGGGACTGCACTGAGGTGCGGGACGGGAAACCCACCGCACAACATCAAGGAAAATCAACCTTTTACTCTCAACTTCAATGCTACTTTTCCAACAACACCAACCGATCAGATTCCAAAATCTTCTGTTGATGTAAAGCTACGCAAAATTGATATTTACGCGCAAAAATATAGAGTTCATTCGGGTCCGCGCCACCGAAATCTCATTTTGTAAGCTTCCGAAAACATTTTCACAATGAAAAATGAAACTTATAAAGAATGTTTGTCGGTTGATTTTTGATCGGCAAACTTTCCTTTCAATGGGTATTGAATTAAAACTTACCGTATTTGTGCTACGTTACTAATTAATTTAATTATTTATCTCATTGTGCGCATGTTTATTCAATACACATAATTTTAATGAGTAGGTGCTTATATAGGAAGCTTCTGTACCTTTTTAATCGATGACTATATAATGCGAATAGTTTCTATAACTGAAGGAACTTACTTTAGCCCTTCTTCATTCTTAGTCATTCTTTTATCTACATTGTCACATAGAAAAGCTATTTTTTCGTTGATCTCAACTCAGGTGTCTTACGCTCAAAGGCCATCTATCTCAAGCAGTATTGAAGAAAACTAGGTTAGTATGTCAAAGGTGCCTTAGGTAGTATATTGACTTTAGTCAGCCTTGTCTTGTCACTATATTGTATCTTGCTTGATCTAGGGCACTACTATGTATGAATAGCTAATGCAATAATGATTAAGTTATTTTTATTATTTAGTCGTCTTAACAATGAGTACCTACACCTTTACTTTATAATTTGTATATTACAAACTTAAGTCTAAGCGCCTCATCACTTACAGAAAAGCACAGCGTGCACTGCATTATGTTATGATTATGAAGAAGGGTTGTGTGCGGAGACAGAGTTATTAAAGTGCTATAAGCGTCTTTAATAACTCTGTCTCCATCCCACATCGGAATCATGATAGTTCTAAGACGTCATAGAAGGACCCTGGTGCCTTTCTATAACGCCTTAGGCGCCTTAGGGCCTCCTGCGTTGACTTATTGTTTACAAGACAATTTTTGGGCCCATATTCCAAAACGTAAACTCCAACTCAACTCGAACTTCAACTCCAACATGAGCACGAAAATGTCAATGAAAGCCTGTCTGATTGACGTTTTCGTTCTCGAGAGATGAGCAAACAAATGCAAAAACATCAATTTACGACAAACTCCGATAGAGTTGGATTTCGAGTTGAGTTGGAGTTTATGTTTTGGAATATGGGCCTTGATGGTCTCTACTCAGGAATAATAATTTGTCTGGTCTATCCCAACATTCATCGACCAATGATTCGTTTATAACTTATTTTATACAGCTCGTTTCACCATTTCCATTGGAGTGGCTGCGACACCTACATAAATAATTATAATCGTATTTGTTTCATCTGAAGGATTTGCACTTCATTGTCGTGGGTCACGATTTGTTCGATCGTGATCAAATAACTTGGTAACATTCTGATTCAGATCTACAACAATGATATTATGTAAAGCCTGTACTAATTTAAAACTCAACAACTCAATGATTAGTCCGTCAGCTAGATTATCGAAAAATATTGGACACGTATTTTTTGATTTATCAAATCAATAAAAAATTAAGAAGATAAAACGAATCAAAATTTAAGAGTGGGGGCTGGTGACGTCACGCGTAAGTAAAGTGTACTTACAAGTGACGTTACCCGAGTTTTCAACGCACTGTATCGTTTTAATTTTTTGTTTACGTAAAAAAATAAAAAAATACGTGTCTAAATTTTTTTGGAAATCTATCTGACTGACTAATTAGATTTTTTTAGTCATCTACCTTATTCTTTTAATTTTTAAACAATGTTCGCATTCGTATCTCAGTCACAATCTGTCAAAGAAGACTCAATTCCCATACATTTTTGACAGATCGAGACTGACATGCAAATGCAAACGTTGCTTAAAAATTAATAGAATTGGCACTCAGGTCTTGTCTAGAGCTTTTTGTCACTGTTGTATATCGTCAGTGATACTACATTACCGCGGAACTACACTTTGCCATAAGGTCTAATTTCCGATATTATTTCATTCAAAGTTAGGCATTATAGCAAAGTGTTTGTTTCGCGATATTGCAGTATTGAAAATTAGACCTTATAGCAAAGTGTTCCGGAACTACACTTTGCCATAAGGTCTAATTTCCGATATTATTTTATTCAAAGTAAGGCATTATAGCAAAGTGTGTTTCGCGATATTGCAGAATTGAAAATTAGACCTTATAGCAAAGTGTTAGTTAGGTACGCGGTATTGCAGTATCACCGACGATATGGTAGTGTTCTCATCATTCGAGGTACAACTAGTAACCTATTCATCAAAATCCAGACGGTTCCGTAGTTTGAAGTAAAATAAATCCTATTACTTGAGCTGTAGCGGATACAGCGAGAAGGAAATGAAAGGCATCAATTTCCTCGGAAAACCTTAATGTGGTACATACAGGCAATCATGTAAAAAAGCATACATATATACGTACATAAGTACATTACTGAGGCTCATTTGTATCGGGGTAGGCAGTCAGTGTAAAATAATCGGATCCCGTAAATGTTAAATTAATGATAGTCCATTTGTAGGAGTGAAATAAATTTGATGAAATTAAAAGGAAAAAAAATCAGTATGAATAATTGGTGTTCGCTTGTTGTATGTCCGCCTTCTGTTATTAAATTCCACGTAGGTTTTATGTGAAATGTGGAAAGAATTATTCCGTACAAGTCGGCCATATATTAGCAACGGATTCTACGGTGTTTTATTAATTTGCTACATGTTGCTATTACTTATGTGATTCTTCACGTGATGAAAAATGTTGGGAGAAAAATATCATCCACATACGTCCTTAATTGCACCTGGACAAAGATGAAGTAAGCACAGTCATGTAAACCCAAAAGACCTCTTACGCTCTAATTCCGCGAATTTGATTTTTGTCTCAGCGTTTTTTTCCACCAACCCTACAGTCCCGAAAGCAATCTAGTTGGGCCCAGGATTACTCGTTTCTTTTTTTATTTTATCTAATTGTGCCCGCGGTATGCCCCAGAGATGGGGCGATGTGTCGCGGAGTATCTACTTCGCTGCCCTGCGCGGAAACCAATTTCAAAAGACCCAGAAACTGTACAGAGTCGGATGAATTTGTGAGTTTTTTAGAAGATAAACATGAGAAGAGACGAATTGGAGAATTTTTGTTTATTAGTTGTTAGTAGACACTAAGACATCTAAGTTTTTGTGAAGAAAGAATGAGATTGACAATATTGACATAACCCTACAGTTATCTCGGGAAAGGAAATGTTTAACATAGTCGTGTTACTCGTGTTTAAAGTACAGTACAACTGCAGTGTCCCTTTCAAATAATGATTTACGGCTCCAATGTTTAGTAAACTCGAGTCTATTTGCTTCGGAAATATTTGAGATATCGATCTAAAACTAAACCTTCGACCCTTTACAAGCACGTAAAATCCATATTAACATACAGATGTATATCAGAAATCCTGGGGTAAATTTTGTTCGGAAAGGATAGCGTACTCCGGCCCTGTCGAGAGTGGCGCCCCCTTCAACCCGCGAGTGACACTGACGGATCGCGGGACATTAGTCATAGTCGAGACCTCCCGCCCTCCCTTCCCGAACCCCCCATTTCCCCGCACATACCCTGTTTATTTACTTTTTGTAACGCTATTGATGTTTAATTATAGAGCACCCTAATGTATCTCGCCTAATTTTGACGCGTAATGTTTTGCTTGTAATATTTCATTGCATCACGAATATATTTTGTTAGTGCTATGTCGTTTGTTGAGTGCTATTTCGAAGCGATTTTCTGTCTGCAGTCGATATTTCTTCGGCAAAATGTAGGAGCGTTTGACCAAGAAACTTACAATAAATATTTGGTCGCTGTCTGGTAGTGTTGGAACACAAGTGCACAACCTACAGTTTGCCTTCCACAAAGTCATGCAGTCTCACAGAAACTCCGGGTAGCAATATCATGTCTGACTTTTTAAAAATACTTAATTTTGGATTATTGACTCCAACCTAGAAAATAGCGACGTGTTATCATAAAATCCAATCTAGACTACACTTTCAGTTACAAGAAACCTACCGATTTTCGAAATCAGTATTCCAAAAAAAATCGCGAATTAAACAAGCATCGCCACCTGACCATTACTAACTCACACATCGAAATATCCATTACGAACAAGCTAGACGCAAATAAAACGGTACAACCAGCTCTCAGTCGAAGTGGTAAAACAAGAGAAATACTGCATAGTCCAAGCCAGAATGATAGTTTGTCTTGCAACTATGATAGTTGTTCATTAATACTTTAACAGCTGTGTCATTTCGAGCTATCAACGGTTCATTCTGTTTTGTTGCAAGCGTTAGCCTATTCATTCGGATTGAAATAGGTTTTATGTGAGTAGAACATACATTATTAGAATGCATTTTAATTGGCGCATTCTAATTCTCTTATTTATGGGTGTCCAGAGTGTATTCTGCGTGGATTCATTATCAAGTGCTTTTAGCTTAGCTTACTTAAGAGTTTTCTATTTCATTGTCCTTCATTTTCTTGCCCTTTTGTCAATTTATTTGGGCTCTTCTTCTACAGTTTGGAGCTGTATTCATAGTCAACATTACATTTGTCTTTAAATTATGACAACTGTTTCCACTTCAGAGTTTCATATACTACTACGACGCGGTGTCGTTTACTTTTGCAGCTCTACTACAATTATATTAATCATGCCAAGAAAGAAAATCTGTGTACAATTAAACAGCCCAACAAGTCCCTTCTCTCACTCCTCCACCCAAAACAAACACCCATCTTCTACAGTAGCAAGAGTAACATAATCATTAACAAATCGAATTTTCCATCAATCTCAGCCGTCATCGCTAACGATATCTTTACCTGGAAGGTGGCGCCCCCTGCCTTATCACATAGCGACATGATAAATGACTCGCGCCTATCTGTTAATTAAGATTTTCGCGACTCTCACGTGTAGACGGATGTCGGTAATTTAACTTGACTGTTGGATGACGAAAAATATTGAATTTAGATAGTGATTGCTGATGATAGTGGATGTTGATGGGTTAACATATTATATTCCTATTAGTTGGTATAAGAGTATGACTTGTGTTACATTCGTTCTGAAAGTATTGCACCTTTATATGATTTCACTAGCATATAATGTATTAAAAAAAAAACAGATATAGTCACGGTGTGAATATTTTTCATGTTACTTAAGTAAAGTTATTTTGGTTAATTTAATGTTTCTCCAACGTCATGGAATGTCTATATTATAATGAATGTAACGCCTTGCAAGCTAAGTAAATTAGTCGTCATTTCTGTTGATGACGCTCCCGATCACCATTACCTAGAGATATCATCTTACACACCGTCCAAACTATTGGTTCTCTTGACTTCCTCTACTCTTAAAACCATCTACATTCATATTCAACCATTTTTACATTTTCCTTATTACTCTGCAATTTTACAAAATTCACAACAAATTCCTTTAACAACAAATTGAAAATAGTTTCAAACCTCACACAAACATTCTACACCTAAAAACTCAGCTGCAAGTGCAAAAGTGTATCAAGACATACTCGAGATAGTTCGCTGATCGCCGATAGAGGGCGTACCCGAACTCCCATTTGTCAGCGAGAGGCTCATTAGGGTCGAATCTGGTTGAATCTCCAGGGATTATGGGACTCAATACGAGCCTGGTCGTCACTGGTGAACATTAATGGATATTGAAGGAAAAATCTTAGGTTTACGACTCCTGAGTTTTTGATAGTCTGATCTGTCACATTTGATTGATGTGAAAATGTTAAGTTTTGTCGGTATCTGAGGATTTTGTTACCTTTATCCATGTAGGTACATATAATTGTCCCATAAATTGATTGATACGAGTACGTGTGAAGCCAAGACCTTAATGAGCTCGTGTGATTGATGTCGATTTTCCGTGCGAAGAGTTGATGTGTCTTGGAAGTCACGTAAATTAATGTTTAGCCTCAATTTACAAAATAAAAACCTAGTTATGTTATCCATTTTTAATCTTAATAAAACCTAAGAAGTAGGCACGTAACATATCTGTAATTGACATCAACCTGCGCCCATTATTGCAGTAGCACACAAATGAGGTTTAACTATTAAATCTGTCTTGTTATTATGTTATTATTTGTTTTTGTCACCATTCCTATTAGCAATCACACAGATCTGTCATATAAGTACATTAGGTATCATTACACTAATCAGCTTTTCAAGCAAAAACTCAGTCCTCAGAAAGCGCTATTTAACTCAGCTACAATTTACTATTATACGATGTAAATCTGTGTACGACGATTATAAAAACATTACACGATAGATATAAACTTATCGCGACCGCCAATCAGAAACGAGAAGTCGAAATAAATCGATGTTACATCCAATCATTACTCTACGTCAGGATCGACTCAATTAAAATATCGTTAATGCGCTATAACTAAACAAAAAGCAACCCTGCTGTGTGAACCTTAGAGTTGTTTTTTGTACTGAAAATATTTTTACCTTGCAATGGTCATTATGGTAAATGTAGTATACTATAAAACCACGAAATCGGCGTGTCGGAATCGGAATAAAGGTAAAATAAACAGTCGGTAAAGCTGCGCTGGACACGAGGTAGTTTTAAATAATATAACAGCGGCCATTATAAAAATATCAACATTCTATCATTTGGACAATGTTTATTTTCAAGTATTAGAGGCTAGGGAAAGAGCATGAAAAAACTTTTCTTGACTTTATGTTTGTAGATTTAACTTTTTAGGTAAGAGGTTCTAGAAAGAGTAATGTCGAAGGATTTCTACGAACCAACCATCATTGTCTATTGCTCTTGGAGGCTCAGGACAGTCTTCTGAAATGTTTAGTTGCTGGTCAAACAATCAATGAAGAACTGTCATTGATCAGTAAGTTTATTGCATAACTGCTTTTCAAATGATTATTTTCAATACATGCTTTAATTAACTACACGTTTCATACATTCAATTCTATTAATATTGTCAGCTTACCTACCAAAACACTCTATAAAATTAAAATGACCACTATTTAAACGTTCACAATCCACAATTATCTATCCAATTTGTTCCCAGTACTCTATCAAATTATAATTTTAGTACATTACTGAACTAAAATGATTGCGTAGATTATCTATTTTTCATAATCAACGTAAAGTCGGCTGTAATATTTCAAAGTGTTTACCTAAAACAAATACATAGATAAGTACTATAATCTGTTTCTCGTGTACTTTATCTATATCTTGCACATAGAAATTTATTTTTGTTTTGAATTTGGTTAAACGGCATTTTACTGTATTATTATGGTGAATGTGTGCTGTCCAATTGCAGGTAAGAGGTTTATTTTCGTTCCTTCTACATTTTCTGGTCTACTCCGGTTCTCAGCCAAACCTTCAAGAAGTCCATATCTAAACAGCATTACTGTAACATAAGTAAGTAATAATGAAAAAAAAAAAACTTCCTGAATCTAAATCTATGTCTTCAGCCGTTTCATCCACTAAACCAATTTTTGTCAAGGTGTTTAGATACCCACCTTCTATGAGAAGTGATATATAGTTCATCGTCAAATCCATGCAATTAACTATTAGAATTTTTCACCAATATTTCCACCAAACGTTACCTAAACATTTGCTGACTCTACAGCATCATCACTCATCTCTTCCCAAAATACCCTAAAACATTTCGACAATCTACATGAGTACTTTTTAAAAGAAAATATTTACAGTCTCCAGCGGTGTTATCCTCGTGTACGAACGATAAATTACTTGTAATTTCGTACTTGGGTGATACCTGAGCTCAGTGAAAAAACACGAGACATAGACGTCTTGGTGCGTCGCAAATTACGGTCATCATCTTCTCATCAGGAGCGTGGGTACGCGTTGATGTATCGCTGTTCGGAGGGTACCGGAGCGTACCCGTATAGGAGCATGAAGGTGCAGAAGGGATTTTTTAGAAGGTTGTTGTTAATAGTGCCAGAAATTATGACTTTGGAAATTGAAGTCATTCCAAATGAGTTTTTGTTTTATTGGTTGAATTTTTGTATTGCGTTTTCTGCAGCCGTTATAGCTGGACACACTTTAAGCACCTCTTTGAAGTATTATGCAACTATTGAATTCGATCCTCAGCAACTCCCATCTCTACTTCCACCGCTACCATCCGCCCCCCGCCAAAAATGGCAGTGACTGCTGTGATTCTGAATGATACTCTGCGATATAGTCAGATACTAGTTTCAGATTTTGTTGACTTCTCTCTGTCTACCCATAACATTCATGAAGAATAAGGATGAATAAAAAAATAAAATTAAAATTAAAATAGTGATTTTCAACTGTTTCCAGTTTTTCAATTCATATATTTAATCAACACCTACGACTTGACGCTTACTTTGCGTTGACTTCGAATATTCCTACTTTTTACTGTCTCTAGGACTAAGATCTTTTTAAGTACCTACGTAGCTACATGAGGGTCAATTCCACAAATTTTTAAACAACGTTTGCATTAGCATGTCAGTCGTAAACTGTCAAAAAAGTCTAATTTTTCATACATTTTTGACAGATTGCGACTGATATGCAAATGCTGACGTTGTTTGAATATTCAAAACTGAATAATCCTTGTCACATCTAGATATATTTTCAACTCTGTGTTGTAAATATGAGCACTTCAACGTCAGAGAGAGTTGGCTTAAAGGGTAAATGGGCGTTCAACGTTAGGTTTTAAACTCCACTAAAGTTTGTGCCTCACAAGAAACAAATTACGAGGAAACAAAATCACCGCGGCAATATCCCGTTATATAATATTATGTTGCGTATATTGCCACCTAAGAATATTGCCTTTGAGAACGTAAGATAAATCTGTAAATGATCAACATGGCTTTTCATATTTTAAGTTCATACTCTAGCAAAGCCAGGTAGGGTTAGGTGATATTTTTTCGTTGTGCCGAACTATTGAATTATTTTCCCGCACTTGTAGATTTTTGATACGCAAGAAGGAAATTATTTATTGGATTAAAAACCTTGATTTTCTGTTTCAATCTGTCTTTCATTTATTTTGAGCATGTCAAACGCCGATTCCGAAAAAGCATGTTAAGTAAACTTGACGAGTGAGTGAAATTTTTCATCTTTGAATATTTTTAAATTCAAATAAATTTTGCCATTGCCAAAATCTAAATTAAATCTTCAGAATCCTTGAATTTCGGTCGAAAAAAGTAGGTAAAGTCCGTGACCATGATACAACTATCGAAGACAAAAATAAAGCAGCTGACACTGCGCATCCTAGTAAAACCATATCAAAACCAGCTTCCAAATGCCATCATACTTAGCCCATTTATCCAAAACAGAAAGGCAGACAGGCATTACCATGTAATATTTCAACTGAAGGTATTAGAAAGGCAGTAGTGAGCGTATGACGGTAACTAATCGTTCGGCATGCGTGGCCAATTGGAATGACTGTGGAACAATTGCTGGCTACGCTTTAAGGTAGCCATGGGTGCTTGATTTGATGAGGGAAATGTTTGTGTTTATAGAACTAGGGACAAAAATACTAAAATCTACATTGACAGCTTTTACTTAAATTTTTTGCAGCCGCCAAATGGTGGTCGTCAAACCATGTCAGAGGCCTTTGAGGCGGCTTAGAAACTCTGACACTAGGGTTTTTTTTTATTATTATTGATAGGCACGCGCTTGACCACTATCTCACCTGATGGTAAGCGACGATGTGGTCGAAGATGGAGCACGCTTGCCTAGAAGTAACCTATTCACTATTGACTTAAAGACTCCCAGGTTGTAGCTATCAGGAAACACAGACTCTGGCAGGGAAGTCCACTCCTTAGCTGTACGCATAATGAATGTATTACCAAAACGCTTTGTGCGTGTGGGTGGGATGTCACCCATGTACCGGTGGCGCATCACCGTACGTCTTGTGGTCCGATGATGGAACGGGCTTGGTGGAATCAAACTGTGCAATTCCGTTGCACTCTCCAAAATGCAACCGATAGAAAACCGACAGGCTAGCAACTCGGCGTCGATGCTCGAGTCTTTGGAGCTTCGACTCGAAGAGCCTATCATTGCCGATGATCCTCTTGGCTCGTTTCTCAATTGACTCAAGGGCATCAAGCTGGTATCTGGCAGATCCGTCCCAGAGATGCGAGCAGTACTCCATACACGATCGAACTTGCGGGTATGTGGGTGTGTGGGGTCGTTAGACCTTACTGCCCACACGATTAAGAAAGACTTCAACTTTGATAAGAAGATCCATCTCATATATGATCCTGTGATATTAGGATCATGGGAGGTCATTTCACTAACTCTGAGCCATTGTAGTTAAAAGTCCTATAAACGTGATTCACAAAATTGTATTTTTTGGTTTCGATATATGATGATGGTGTCAAAAATATTGATGCCTCCCACTTAAGTTGTTGTAAATTGTAGTAAGGTATAATATAGGTAGGTACCTGCATTAAATAGGAACTGCCTATGTGAAAACCTGCTAGTTAACAATTACAATTATAGACAGAAGGAGGTAATTATGAAGAATTAAGCATAAAATTAACTAAACTCTCCCCAGCTATTAAGAAAAACCTTCACAGCTAATTCAAAGCCGTCCGACCCTGGGAAAGGGCATAAATTTTCCTATTTTTTCCAACGTCCACCCACACCTAATAGTTTTTACGCATCAAGCGGTAGTCGTGTAAAAACGTAAATTACCAAAACGGATCGCCGGTAAAAAAGTGGGCTGGCCGTCAGATCATTAGTACGAGCCAATGGTCGTTACCTAAAAGTCATTAGCGTCAACTTTTACCGTAATTTGAGGTTGTATACCAACCTACATAAGTGTACTATGTGATGGGCATTTTCATTATAATAATTTATGTAAAAGAACCAATTTTGTGTTATTATTTACGACTTTCGATGATGACTTGATGGGGTGAATTTGATTGCGAAATTGTACCAGACTTGTTTTGTGACTTTTGATAGAGTTTTTTGCATATTTTGTCTTGTTTTGCTCATCAAATAATAATTGAAGTTGTAAGGTTTAACATGTAATGACTTAATTTGTCGCTAGTCGCTACTGCGTTATTTTTTGTGATGTATGCCACCTACATACCTACATTGCCGATGAGTAGGATCACCCAATGACTCAATTTCTATACTGGTGTCGATATTTGTGTGAAAGGGTACTTGAATGATTACATGCTCTTTTTACAGCATCTTTTATAGATGTTAATTATCCTATTTGGATAATATTCTTATCTTCGTAACAAACAAAACGATTTCTTCAAAGGGTTTCGATATCGAAGTCAATTGGCATTTATACTTACCAATAAATTTCCATAACCATTGAACGATGCAAAAATAAAAAAACTAGATTTTCCGCCATTCGATTACGAATCAATCAAACAAAAAGCCGGCTCTGTTTCCATCAATTTGTCGCCCAACTTTTACAATAGCATAAGTTTTTGCGCGAGCCAGTGCAGTCGATTGTTCTAATTGCGCGGTTCCATTACGATAATGTCTTATAATCACAGGGCTATTTGTAAACGCCGCGTCGGGCTGCAATGAGGTGTGGAAACGGACCGTTTTGCGGTGCGCGCTTTCAGTGGAGCGGCGGTGGTGCAAGTTATAGGCGGAAGGCAAGCGGCTGAGAATAATGATAGGAACTTTGATTGTGTGGTCTGATTTACGCAAAACTACCTTGCGAGGCAGGGGGTCTACTCTATAAGCCCGAAGTCAATTGTTCTTAGTTCGGCTTCGGGACTAAACGTTAAGTTCGTAGGTGATACGGAGTAGAAAACGCCCGACACTAAGGCAACGAACGATAAAGAAACTACGGACTTTTGGCTTAGAGTTTTGACTTCGCTTAGTTGCGACGTTAGAGTTCAATATTTTTTCTTTTGATTGCATTTTTCAATTACCTACATGTTTTATAATTTTGGTAATAAGCACGCATGCCACAGATATACTGGTTATTTTTCATCAATATATCCAGAAATTCTGACACCAGTCTTCCCAAGGGGTATCATATTAATCAGTTACTGGGTTGTGGAGGTCAGAACGCAATCGGTCCATGCCATGACTTCAACGAATTCGGAAAAAGACTAGGCAGATACACCACCACCTGGCTAGGCATCATTATCCGGAAAAACGAAACGAATTTGTTTTAATAATGGTGCATCAACACCTAAGTTATTTTGTGTGGTGTATCATTATGTAACATGAAAAGGGTCTGCCGTAATATGCACTTTTTAAGGATTAACCACATAAATCCTTAATGAGCTTCTCATAAAGATTTACTGTTCAAAAGCAGTAAATTAAAAGTTATGTCTCCTAGGGCCTCTTCACGATGTCCGAATAGTGACTAATAATTAATAAGAAATTATCTACCACGTAAGTTAAAGTAAACTTAATCGTAGTTCTTGAAACATTGCGGATTTCGAAAAATCGAAAGAGTTACCGCGGTCCTGGAAAGCAAAGGGCACTGGGTCCCCCCAGTGCCCTTTGCTTTCCAGGACCGCGGTAACTCCTGCTGACTAAACCCCATCCGTGCTCCTGCACGGATGAGTTTTAGTCAGCAAGAGTCTGACACTCGGTGATACCCAGAGCGGTAGGGGTCATTATTTTGATGATTTCCCATCCATTAAAAAATCGGCTTGAAAAATGCCCTGAAACTAGGTTCCACAACAAGGTAATTTTACTTCTTGCACAGCCCTCTAACCTCACGCACCTTGTACCACGCAAGTTCTCTGCATTACTGTAACATTGTCGGTCGCTGATGGCCGGTAGCCGTGCGGTTTAGAAATCGATTCAGCTATTCATTAATTTAATACATTTCCTGTTAGTGAGCCTTGTAATTGATATCTAGTTTAATAATGCACAATAATGTTTAATGTACCACAAATTTTTAAATACTTTTATTAGTAAAAGCACTTCCTGAATGACAGTGGATAATAACTTCCAGCCACAATCAGTATACACAAAACTTTTTCGTTACTGAGTGATTTACTGACTGAGTGACTGCACAGACAACGTAAAACCGAAACTACTGGTCGTTCAAAGTTGGCATGTATGTAGGTTCCTTGGGGAGTGTAGGGGAGCACTAAGAGAGGAATACCCTAAATTCCTACGGAAACGGGGAAAACCGGGATATGCGCGTACGAAGTCGCAAAAAATAAATATTTTACATTATTTTTTAAATTTAAAATAATAAATAGAAACTGATAGAATTCATCGCATTACCAAAAATACTACACATTCAGTCTATCAGTTTTGCATTATTATCCACAAAGAAAATCAAAATATGTAGCTTCACAAATTTCACTCACTGCTAGAAGAAGCAATTCGTTTACAAGGATCGACTGACCTATATGATCTCTACAGTTACTGGATGAAAGGAGAAACTTTATTCAAAGTCAAAGCATTTATTTCAATTAAACCATTTACAGGCACTTTTGAATTGTCAAGGTCGGTCAGTCAAAGAGGTGAAGCTATTTACACGTTCCAAAGCGTAGATCTCTATGGAGAAGAACGTGCAAGAAACTCCATGGACACTCTTTTATCAATTAATTATTAAAAAGTTGTGGTTATATTGTTCTTGTTGAAATTATTCATATAGGTATGTGAGAACGATGTAGAAAGACATTCACGACAAAAGCAAAAAAGGAACAATTCGAAGTACTAACAATTAAAACAAACCGTGGCAGTTGAGAGAGAGAGAGTTGAGAGTCCCAGCTGACGGAGCCAAATGATGACTCCACCATCAGAGAGACTTTTGAGTGAACATCTCCCAACAGCCAGGGCACATTCAAGTCACAGTCTTACCCAAAAATGATAGTTTAACTTGAAGGTATACAGTACTCACACATGTGTCGTTAATGCATGAAATTATACAATGCAAAGTTAGTTGAGTCTATACAATGAAAAATCTATGTTCTTACAATATTCAGCGGGTCTCACAACTGCTACACAACTGCGGCTGTGGAGCAAGACCAGCATTGGGCCAAGCATTTTTATCTTCAATGTAATCCCCTAACTTATAATATGCTTGCCTGCATAGAGTGCGCTTAACACAAGATGTTTTTCGTTGTTTTTTTATATTATTATTAGGCACGCGCTTGACCACTATCTCACCTGATGATAAGCGACAATGTGGTCGAAGATGGAGCACGCCTGCCTAGAAGTAACCTATTCACTCTTGACTTAAAGACTCCCAGGTTGTAGCTATTTGTTTCATTTAATTCTAATATCTGGGGAGGTATTTTATTGTAACATTTTAAACAGTATCCCATAAAAGATGTGGCTACTATTATGATTGGTTCTTAGATAGACGGGCTTCTGATGCGTAACTACTGTCAAAGCTACTAATGACAGCTGGAATCAACTGATCAACATGCCATGCGTGGCACGGGTCTTCACTATTCAACTCAGCAACATAATTTTTAAAACAGACATCAAAATGTAAAAAAAAACAAAAACAATGTTAAATGATGAGCTAGAAGTGTGACCTGAAATGGTGTCGGGTGCTCGCAGTGAGACGTTCACTCGTCACATATAATAATTAGTCAGTAAGACAAACGGGTCATGAGCAGGGCTGTCGCGAAATTAGAACTGAGGAGTTGAACAGAATCGTCTCACAGACAAAAAGGTGAAGAAGATCTTTTTCGTTTCGATGAAAGTAACACTGATTTGAATTTTTTTCGAGAAATGTGAAAACTTTTATAATTATAGTTCTTTCACTGATAGCTTTTACTGACAGCTCTATAATGATAGTCTAGAATGAATGCGAATAGTAATCTAGGCATTACGAGGCAAGCGTTCTCCATGGGGCGAATCCCATGGAGTACGCTACGACGAATCATTGACCGCATCATACCTACCATCAGGTGATAATAAACAAAAACGAGACTAATAACAACGGTAAGAAAGTCAATTGTTACGCGGGCCATACACGTTCAAGTAATTTGATCAAACAGGCTGATTCAAACAGTTTGATCAAATTGGCATGAATGTACGAAATTTTGTATTGTTTCATGCCATTTGATGACTCATTTTTGATAAAATTTTCCCACAGACATTCATGCCTGTTTTGTTCAAACAGTTTTACTTGAACGTGCATGGCCCGCATTAGACTTCTTTCAGTATGATGACATTGGGCTTTGAGATAGTAGTCTCTAAATCTCTGATGATTTTTTTTTATTTTAGGTAGAAGTTGAAACGTAACTTGGGCAGCGAAATCAACTGTTTGAGATGAGCTAAACGTACAGTTACCACAGTATTAGCTGTCAGTCTACCTATTTTATTCTCTGAAAGACCTTTCACAAGTAAATTCAAATTGATTTCACTTTCAGATTTAAAAAAAAAGTACACTTCGAAACATGTTAGTATTTTATACATTTTATACAGTCTCCAGGTGTTCTTTGCCAGAAACCGCACTATTACAAGTAAAACGAGTCCCACCCAAATCATTCATAAATAAACATGATCACAGATCTGCATGCCAAAAACAATACACAATTATTCATTGAAACATCTTGATGCTAAATGCAAATTCTTGACGCGTTAATCTTGCACCTTCTATGTTAATTGTGGACACATAGAGGGGGCTTAGAAGACCCCTCGAGAGCTAGGATCGAGATTATTAACTTTGAATAAAGACAACAATGACAGAATAGAAACTATTGTGAATACGTGTGTCAGTGAAAAATGATGATCGATGATACTTAAGGAAATGTGCATGAGATGCGTTAAGTCGATGTAACGTTTTTGTTAATAAATATGCAATATTGTGTGTGACAATAACTCTTACTTTCGATAAGAAGATAAAGTAGCTTTTTTTTTTTTTTTTTTTTTTTTTAATAGGATGGGAAATCATCAAATGACCCCTCCCGCTCTGGGTGGAGCGGCAGGGAGTGTCAGACTTTTACTGACTAAAACCCACCCTTAGTCCTCCTAGTGCCTTTCTTCCCAGGGCCGCGGTAACTCTTTCGAACAATTCCGCAACCCTGGCAGGCTCTGGCCCTGGCGGGCCCCGTCTCCGTTGCTGACTGCTCGTTGCTGACGGCGCGTTTGGAGTGAACGCGCCGTCGACTCTGGCCTCACCTGATCGGACAGCGAGCTACCCATTGCTCGCTGTCCGCAGGCGTCAGTCACTGCGCCTTGCCCAGGAGCGTCAGTTCCTGAGAGGCGCAGCGACTGACGTACGTCTGGAGGAGGCGAAATGAGGCCATTACTGGCACTCCATTCTCGCCCCCTCCCGAGCAGTTGCAGCGGCGGCGACGGTGGCGGCGGCTGCGGCGGAAGCGACGGCGGCGGCGGCGGCGGTGGAGGAGGGTTTTCTCCTCGACCCGGCCCTGGCGGGTGGACCGCAGGCTTTGCCCCCAGCCCAGTGATCGGCCGGCTTGCCAGCTGCCGCACATGCGAAGCAGTGCGGCGCGGCGTCGCACGAGCCGGCCCTGTGACCGGGCTGACCACAGCGGAAGCAGTGGTCACTGCGGTCCACCTCCGAGGTGCAGCGTGCTCCCACGTGGTTGCCAACTTGGCAACGGAAGCACCTCAGAGGTCTGGGCTCCAGCAGTTTTACCTGCGCGGAGACCCAGCCCACCAAAAGCCTTCGGCCCTCCGAGACTTTCTTGGCCGCCGACACGGGGCAGCTCACCACTACGGTTCGCATGCCCGTGTTGTCAGGACGGATGGTGCCCGCCTTCACCTCCTCTGCTGAGCACCCCCCCGTCCTGACGACGGCGGCCAACACCTCCTCCTCCGTGACGGAGTCGTCCAGGCCCAAGATGCGCATATCTATGCACTTCGTGGGCCTGGACACTCGGACGTCATCCGCGCCCAAGGACGCCCTAAGCCTTTCGGCTAGAGCGTCCGCGGCCGGACCGCTGCCTGCTCCAGGGATCTCGAGCATCCTGGCCCCGGTCATGGTGACCCTGAGCCGGAGACCCCCGACGATGCCAAGCTCACCGAGGTTGATGGCATCCTTGGCCTTGGTGAGCGTATTGGCATACGTCACGCCCCTCTTCACCGCGTCCGGCTGCAGCGTTAAGACTACAGGCGCGGTCTTCGGGGCGCGGAGCGCAGCCGCGACGCCTCGCGCTCGCTGCCGCCGCCTTCTTTCCCGCCTCTTTGCCGCCCTGTCTGCCTTTCCCGCCTTCTTCTTCTCCCCGGCAACTTGCCATTCGGCTTGAGCCGGGGGAGGAGCTGAAGGCGAGGAAGCCGGGGGGAGCTGCTGCTCAGACGGCGCAGGAGCCTTCGCCGTCCGCGCAGCAACCCCACCCTTCCTCTTCCTTCCCGGGGCCGGGTCCGGTTTTCCCGACACCGGCTTCGCGGGTGCCGGCCCGGACCCTTTGTCCTGGCCGGACGACCCCGGTGTGGCAGCCACGGCGGCCGCGTACGACGCCGCCTTCCGGCCTGGAGCCTTCCCACTCGCCGCTAACGGGGGGCGCAGGACGATGCCCTCCAGGACGGAGAACCGCGCCTGGAAGGCAGCCATCTCCTGCCGCACAAGGTCCAGCACCTGCCCCTCCTGCGGCACGGGCTGGCTGTCCTCCTTGCGCCCCCCTTGAGGCGCCCCCTGTGGGCCGGCTCCCTGGAGCCTGGCCAGGTCTGCTCGGAGCCCCGCGTTCTCCCTCTGGAGACGCTCGGTGGCGGCAGCCAAGCGGGCGACCTCCGCCCGCAGGTTGGACATCTCGTCCACCGGAGGCCCACCTCGGTTAGCCTCCGCTGCCGCCAGGATGGAGGCCAGCGCCGCACTTATGGCCTTGTTTTTAGAGGAGAGTTTCCTCTTCAAGGCCACATCGCGAAGCGCGGCCTCCACCACCTCCGGAAACCCGGCCCTCCGAACCCGCTCCTGTCCGGAGTCATCCGGCTCACCGCCGGAGGACTCCGAACCAGGAGCCCCACGACCGCCATCTTCGGGGGGTCGTCCAACATCCTTGGAGGCAAGGACTCTGCCCTTGCCTCCCTCTCGGCCCGTACCCCGCCTGCTGGTGGGGATTTTACGGGCCGAGGCCACCTCTTCGGTGCCGGACGACCCCCGGTCCTCCTCTGATCTGGGCCGCTTGCGGAAGGACCTGGAGTCCTCCGCAGCAGCCCCCACCCCCTCGGGTACAGGGCTCGCCGAGCTAACGGTCGCCAGGTCGTCGGAGTCCAACTCGGAATCCGACTCTGCACCCGCACGACGCTCAAACGAGCCCTCCTCCCAATACAGCGCGCCACCGCCCGCGCTCTGCCCGGCCGACTCTTCGTCGGGCGAGCTGAAGTCGAACCCGATCAGCTCCTGAAAGGAGAGTTTGGATCGGGGGCCTCCTCGGCCACTGTTGCCCTTGGCAAGCGGAGAACAGAAAACAACGTTGCCCCCCCCAGAATACGAGGGGCTTGACGCATTAAGCGTGGTGGATTCCCTTCCTGCTGTGCAGTCCGGACCACCCTGGGGTATACCTTCTCTTTCGTTGTTCCTGTCCATGATTTCCTTTTTGAGGGTGCGGTCCCTATCTCCCCTCCTCTCCCTCTCTCTCTCACTGCCTGCTCGCTGCCCTCACAGTCACGTCTGATGATCAGACGCGTACCAGAGAGCAGCGAGCAAGCCAATGAGACGCACACCGTCCGAGGACCCGAACACTGCTCAAGTCTCCGAACGGTGTGCCCCTCTTGTGTCTCTCTTGGTCTGGTCTCTCACTTGGGACCTTCCGGCATGAGTGGCTCTACCGGCAAAGCCCCCAAGATCATTGAGACACGCAAGCCCCACCACGACGGCAACGTGGAGACACGGTTGGTGGGGAAGATAAAGTAGCTAAGTTTATGCTTTTGCAGTTTCCACTATTTATTATATCATTCGTGGTAAGTATCTGAAGTTCTTTCACAACTTGTAACAGAATAATCGCAATACCTTTAAAAAGGGTAATTGTCATAGTTATTATGAACAAATTTTACTTTGGAACCAAAACTAAAATCGAGAAAAAAATCGACTGCTCTGCTACTGAACAGCTGATTTTTTTTTCTCGGTATCAGTTTTGGTCCCATAGTAAAAGTTTTTTACAATGATTAGAACAATTCCTCCCTTTTAAAATGTTGCGGTTATTCTGTTACACGTTACATAGAAAGAAAGAAACCATTGATCTCCCTCCAGTCTTTTCATTCCACTCGGCTGTTTCCTGTTGTGACCAAATCCCTCATGAAGTGTGGTTCGACTTGCAATCTTCTGATTCTAAAAAAAGAATCGGTTTTTGGAATTTCAAACACACCTTGCCGAGATCCGTCAGATTGACACTCGAGTAGAGGCAGAAGTGTGCAGACATGACTTTTTTGTTTTGCATAATTTTCATTTATAAATTATTCTCAACATACCTAAATAAATACTCCAAGAGTAGAGAGTAGGTACCCAGAACAACCCTAGTCAGGCTTGGCATGTGACGTCGCTAACGAGTCGACAGAGCTCGGACGTTAGCAAAGAGCGGACTGACCCGAAATTCCACTTAGCAATGCACAGAGCAAAACTTGTATAAATGTACCTACTTAGTAGAGTTGGTATACATACCTACATAAGTTTGTAGGTGTTTGTATCTTAATCTATACTAAGAAGTAAAAGACCAGCCCCCCTAGACAAAAAACTTTTCTGTAGCGTTAACGTCAGACGCTCACGACAAAATGTATGGGAATGACATTAGGTGTGGAAAGGAAACGTCATCACCTAATGTCATTCCCATACATTTTGTCGTGAGCGTCTGACGTTAACGCTACGGAAAAGTTTTTTGTATAGGCCCCCAGTACAGTCAGGAATTTCTAAATGTTTTTGTCAAAATCTCATAATTCTATACAATTATGTCCCATTGTAAAAAAGTATAGGTAAGTAATCAAAAACGATATTTTCTTAATGTTTGAATGCATGCATTTTACGGGGTTACAATTCCAATTCCTAGTCTTTTGAAAACTATAATAAAAAGGAAGGGTATAAAACCATCGATGTGGCCCGATACTTTTTCTTTAATATCTTTTTGAGTTTTCACAAACTTTAACTCGATTAAAATCCCATTTATAAATATAAAACTCATAAGGAAAACATGAATTTTACCATAAATGATCATGAATTTCAGTTCTGCAATAATGTAGGCAAAATATAGCTAACGATTTGAAAGTGCAAACCTATTATCCAAATGCGAGAAGACCCGAAAATCCACTTAGCCATCGGAAAACTTGGTAAAGGGTTGTAGGGGTTGTACGTAAGAGCTTAAAAACAAGGGGTGTTTATTAAATTATTTCGTCGTGCATAGGGATTTAATCAGAGCCAGTGATAATCTTTTGGGACTGGGATTAATGAGTGAAATTATGTGTGGTTTTTCCTTTTTCTTTTGACGTAAAGATCTAGCTTTTTGATGGGAGATTACAAAAGTTTGGTAATTTGATGTAATATATAAGTTATTAATCAGCAGAAAACTGGAAAGATTTATGGTAATATTGATCAGATTTTCAATTAGAGTGCTCGAGTTTGCGTCAGTCTTAGTATACTTACCCCTGGTTTCTGAATTAAGCATTTGAATTTGAGTATTAACTAAACTCTTCTTTAATCTCAAAACCTGTCAAAATTTAGAGATAGACACTTTCTTGACTCCAAATATTCAATTTAGAAACTGGCCTCTTGTCAGTTACTTAAAATCAGTAAGTCCACTTATGCACAGGTGGGCGGGCATTAAGATTGCAAATTCTACTAATTTTCAAGCAACGTTCACAGTCGCGTCTCATGCGCAATCTGTCTAAAATTCATGTAAAATTACGGTTTTTATGACAGATTGCGACAGAGATGCGAATGCGAACGTTGGCTATAAGTTAGTAAAATTGGCTCTCAGTTCTCTCCAACCGTTCGATCCTGTAAGGCTGGAAGCTCCAGCAAGTTATGTACCATAGTTCAGTATTTCCACACATTCTACTCCATTCTTCACACAATTACGTGCCATCAGCAAGCCTAACATTCCACCAGCAGCACAGCATCTAAAGGGACTCCACAACGTCTAATTAGACACAACGAGAACACGTCCCAACCGTTGTTCCTCGTATAATGACTTGTTATTAAAACTTTATATTTGTGTCAGGTGCCTTAACAGAGTGCTAAGTTGCCTGCCAACTGCCAAATGACACTTGTTTTGAATTACTGAAGACTTTATCAAGAATTTTGTGGAACTAGGGATGTTGGTTAATTTCCCTTTTAGTTTGAAGGAGTTCATCTTATGTTGCTGTCTAGTTTAAACTAGATAGTAGATGATGAATTTGCTGAAACAGGGGCATGTCGTGAATAGTTTTAATTTTCGCACTAGTTTATTTATTACTTCCTACTATTATGATTGACTTGCCATAGTGAAGGTATAGGTAGCATTTCTAACTTGAATTCTGCTTTATAAGCAAGAAAGTGTTTGAGGATGGCTGTTCGCATGAACAGACGTTTGTCTCATGAACTACGGAACGGCTTTGTCATCATCATCATATTAGCCGAAAGACGTCCACTGCTGGACATAGGCCCCCTCTAAATGGGGGAGGGGGGGGTTGAGATCGCAGTGTCGCTGTATTAATGAACTTACAGAGAATGCTCTCTGGTGAGTCCCTTAGTCGCCTCTTACGACACCCATAAGAAGTGAGGGATGGGAAGTGGGGGATGGTGCTATTCTTTTACGTCCGACACCATAACATAAGGAATAACGGATTTTTATGAAACACAATGCTTTTTATTGGTAGACACTGGCAGGCAGAAATTATTTTGTTCTAAACGTTTATTTTGCGAATATTAATACTAAACTATTTGAACCTACCGTCCTAGCTAAACTTCAGTTTCCACTCCTTATAATGACTATACCACCCAACTCCACCATCAATAAAACATCGATAAACAAATCCCAGACGTCAAACGACTAGACGCGACATCAAAATGCTAATAGCAAACTACGAGCGCACTCGAAATGTCGAATAAACTACATTATGCTGGGATGTTCAGCTGTTCAGTTTTACAGCTCAACCCGCGTAACAATCCTCGGCGGAGCAGCCGCGCAAAACTTTTAATTGGCGTGCCATTAGGACGGGCGGAGGCACTAAGCGATTTGTGGTGTACCGGCCCTCTCTCTCTCTCGAGGTTTTAATTTCTCTCGCACCTCTTGTGGGGGCTTGTTGATTACGTATTCTGGATTCGGATTACGAGTGCCTTGGTAGTGGTCGATGTAATGACGACGTGTGGATGCAGGTGTTAGGAAATCAAACGATTGGTTGTGAAACTGCTACAGAATGTGGCCACTAATCTAGAACTGTCAACAGTTTTGAAAATTTTCGTCAGAATAACTCTTGAATTGTTGTTTTATTCGGTGAAAACGGAAAAATAGCACCCTTGATGTAAATATAAGGCAGCTGTAGCTTTGTGTCAATTAAATCATATAAGTACCTATTTCCAATTATCACAGTAAGTATTTTATACTCATCATTTTTGCTTCCGCTTAAAACAGATAAAATAATCCGTCTTTTAAATATGGACTCCTCTTTAAGACAGCTTACTTAGTTCAAGACAGAGAGAGAATAACTTAAAGGCACGATCTAGTAAAAAAGTTTGCTGCAAAAACTTCTCACAGAAACTGTGGGAGCTGTTATAATTTCAAGTGTTTTTCTCGGACGCTTACTGAAGCAAAAAAGTTACGTAATGTTAGAAGAAATTGGTGTGTTATATGTGACGAGTAAAGGAGAGAAAAAGAAATAGAGAAAATGGATCTTTTGTTAGAATCAAACAATACAACTCTCAATTTTTAAATTAGTCAATTATAACTTGTGGGTTTTGGAGGAGTTCTGTTGTAGCGGGACGGTCATGTCTTCAGCTAATGACACGTCGTTACCGCCACAAATCTCCGACATTACAACGTATTAAAACTCTAAAACTTTACTCGGCTCGCCATTTGGCTTCAACAAAAACTTTCTTACATCACAAGATTTAAATTCAAGTCTCGAACCTCGCGGAGTCATGAAAATATTTTGCGCAAGGTTGTCTGGCTTACGAAAGATTATATAGTTGTAGTGTGCTGTTTGATTCTCATAAGTCTTGTTTTAAAACCCATATGTATAGTCTTTTAAAAAAGATTAAAGGTCTTTCTTATTCGATGTCGCAAGTACTTATTGCATAGGTCAATGACAGAATCTAATCTAAATAGATTTAATTTCCTTCTCGAATCTAGAATCTAACTGGAATATTTAGATAATTTTGCTAATAGCTAACACGGTACTTATGGGATTTTTATGCATCATTGTTTTTGCGATTCTTATTTGCAATTCATTTGTCAAGTATTAAAAAAAAAAAATTACGCCGTATAAGCAAAATATTGACTTACCTAATGGACTATTTTGTGCAAGTGTACCTCAAACACAAACCTCATCGTTATTTCATACTCACATTCTAAAGAAAGAAAGAAAATTACATAATTTGACTCAAACTTTCAGGAAAATGCAAGCTTTCATCGGAAAACCTCTTTTATACTTCGCGCCATTTTCCACTTCAATGATATTTGTAAGTGGCGCCGTTTCGCAGATTTTCATTCGCAACTTCGCAACCCTTAGTTACGAAGGGATGGTTATCGTTCGCAATGCCTTGCATAGATGGCGCGCGCTCCATTGTGTATTTCACAAAAGCGAGAGCAGATGGCGCTGACACACACTAACTGTGATTATTTTTAAATTATGCCAAATTAATTGCTATTTAATGTATCATGATGCAAGGAATTGATTTATTGAGACGTATTTTGTAGTACAAATAAATTTTATAGGTTGGTAATCAATTTTTGTTTGAACAAACAGAACATCGGATTAGAAAAACAAAAGAATGTAGTGTCTGCCTTTATTCGTAAACACAAGTATGATATCCAGATATAAACAAATGACATACGAATTTCTATTGTTTTATGATTCTACAATTCGTACATAATAGGTACCTACTCATCTATTTAAGTTAAAAGGTTCAAACCAGTTCAAACGGCCGAACGCCGGCTGTCGACGATTAGACACGCTAGCCGGAACAATTTTTTAATATCCCCAAACAAGGAAGGCAAGTCTATCCGGTGTTTGAAATGTGTGGATGGGACTCTCTATTAAAAGCAATTTATCCCTTCACAGCTTTTATTCGATATCTCAGATTTCTCGTATTGCCTGTGGTTGCATGGAAAAGCCTTTAAAATCTCCAGGATTATCCATCAACTAATTCTAAACATGTAATTAATCTTTCTGTAAAATAAAGAATCAGATAATTAGTATTTCAATTGATCATGTGCTTTGTTATGGAATTTGAATAAAGCTGATGCCTCTACCTTCTCATTTCCTTTTAAAGGATTTTTGGCAGACTCATACACGTCTAATCTATATCATAAGAAAATCTGTAACGAAATAAAATACCTACTCTAAATTGATTTTTAGCTAGCTTAGATTTATTTCGTTTGATTTCTACGATGTTCCTAAAGGTATTTTCACGCTTTTGTCAGTTTACATATAGTTTTGTCTATGATTTTGTATACATTTATGTTCGAATGGCCCTGATCCATAATCCCAAGTCTAACTTACATAACCTCTAAGAATAGAACTACAACAGTAATTCAAATTTGTACTCCAATTCCCAGTAAACTGTCGTGTCTACACTAAGACAGCACAAAGAGAACATTAACAGTTCGCCAGCGAGTTTGACAGCTACAATACGTGTCGTGGTCGGAATTAGCATACACACTTGTCGCATGCACTTGGCGACCGACTACATCTATCTCGTGCTTATATAGCTATTTGTTCAAGTGTGAGAGAGATAGGACGACCGTATGTGGTAGCTGCCTTATAAGACGTTGATGTAACATAGTATGTATGTAGTACTCCTTCGTGATGGAATACGCATTGTTTGATAGATGAAAGGAAAACATTATATCTTGTTGCGAAAGCTGTAAGGTCAACGCGGTAGGCCAATGGGTCACGTTGTTAAAGACCCTACAGAACTTCACATGTAGTTAAGACGACGTTATCAATTTGGCACATGTTTAAAAGCACTGCTGCTCTTGCCCACTTGAAGTCCACTTAACGTCACTCATCCTTAAGGCAAATACATCGTATAAGGATATACTTATCAGGCTTGTTACTAACAAACTGCCAGTCGCTGTTTGAGTAATTTGTTTGAATTTAATTGAGATACCTAAACGAGAAATTGCAAAATGTACTGTGATGCTGAAAATCTTGCAAAATCCAGACCCAGTTTTGTAAATATTATTAAGTAAGTAGGTAATCGAAAACAAGATAGAGTCAGACGATAAGAACTGATTAAGTGTAAATAATGTAAAATGACAATTAAGAGGAATTGAAGTAAATTAGAAAGCTGAACAGCAATTTCAAAGACTAATTAAGATTTTGCAATCAGCAGGTGTAATAGGGCCAACACTAACAATGTAATCAAAGTAATGCTAGCACAAATACTGATCTCAATACTAAATAAATGACTATTATTCAAATAACCATAGAACGTTTAATTTTTAGCAACAAAGGCTGACGGGGAGTGGCTCCACAAACACGGATTTCCAATTAAGTTAGGGCCTGATTGGCAGGTCGTTAGTCAACGCTGCAGCGTGAATGTGGGCGCACGTCTCGGCCCGGCCCGCGAAACATCGCGATTATTGATGGCTGATACACAACAAGATGTTTTAGAAGCGTATTTTGTAAAACAAGGTTAAAGGAATGATAAAAATGTTTAATTTGAGAGAAAATATGTAGTAGAAAACTAAACAATGTCAATTAAAGTAGAACAAAAGCTCTTAATAGCAATATTATTATAGTCAAGCACAATAGCGATCGAATTATTTGCCCTTAATAAGAATAAGATCAATTAGTTTTCTTAAACTGTAAAAATAAACTTTAACAAGGTAAATCTCTAGTAGTAAATTTTTTATACATCCCTGATCAACCCGATACAGTTAAACTCCACATTCTTTATTGGTATTATTATACAAAACGTACGAACAACATAATTAGTTCACATCATTAAAGTCTTCACTGTAGCAATTATTTGTACACACAACTAATTAGCACAAAGAGATATCTACACACCTTTCATCGAGTCGACTACTTCATAAACTCTCAATATAAGGGTCTTGTAATCGCTACACAGGGCTACAGAAGTAATAGGATCTATAGCACCATCTTTATAAACTTTACATACTCCTAGATATTTAAGTACATTTATGTCTGTACCTTGTCCTTCACAATCATTATTATTGATTGGGATGTTATTTAAATTAACTCCAGCCCATAAAGTTTTATCCTTGATGGCATCTATATCACTTTCAGGTGTTTCATCTTGATCAGTGTTATTGCACCTGTCTGACATTGAGTGTTTATTAAAACTATTTTCAACGTATTTCAAGTACTAATGTTGTCATATTGATAAGGTTATCCTTAAATAACCAACGTGTAAGAACCGAAGATTTTCTTGATCAGGAAAAGATAGATGATAAGTTTAAATACTGTCATCATTCTATCATTTCCTGAATAAGAAAATGCAATAAAGAAGCCAATTAATAATATAAATTCAGCTATATGGATTTGTGTGAAACTTGGCACTCGGGCAGACAATATCCTGGTTACTGAGCCGGGGGGAGAAGCAGCTGGTAGACTATAAAAATGCTGATCTTTGGGAAGCTCTTCATGTTGGGTAAACTCATATTTTGAACAATTAATTTAAGACCACAATTCACAGAAAAACTCAATGGTTTTTGAAGTAAAAAATACAAAAATAAAAAGGTAAACCAATGCCCAGAAACACCTCACAATTTGAATTTTCTTTCACTACCGTGAAAAGCAAGCAAGTCACGCATCACTACACAGTCGTTAATTATCGTCGACTGTCTCCGTATAAACATGATCGATTGACTGGTTGGTATGTACGAAAACTGAAGATATCGGAGGGAAAGAAACATTAAGTGTATTCCTATGTCGGCAGTGATATCATTTTCATAGGCTGCCGAGGTTTCTGCAGCCCCTTCGAACTATTGCGGACAGTAAAGGCAAGGAGATATCCAAGAATAAAAATATTTTGTGGACCAATAACTGGTACTGAATTTGGTTAAAAGGGAGTAAAATGTTTGACAGACAATGGGCTCAATCTTTATAGGTAGGTTATGATATTTGCAGGTTTGGTGTAAACATTATAATATGTATATGACTTAAGGATCACACTACCAATACCAAACCTAATTGCCTGCATTTATAAATAGTAGTCACTTAAATTTATTTTATCAATAATCGGAGAAATCGAATAGCCGACTTACGCCTACAGAGAATTACCATTGACAGATTGCATAGAATTTGATTTGCATTTATAGTAACGACTTAGAAAGGCAAAATGAACGTCGAATATAGAATACTAAATACAATACAAAACAAGTTATATTCACTATCAAGAAAGTTAAAGTGTACTAACAACAAGAAAGAAAGAAAAAACATAACAGAATGATAACTTGAAAACAGCCACTGGACTACTGAAGCTATCTAAGATTATAAAACTGGTGACTCCACTGATCCCTTATTCTGGACTTACGAAAAAGCAACTGAATAGTAAGGCGTCGGGAAAAAAACAGAATGATTCAATCGGCCACTCTCGAATCTCGATCAGTCTTCGTCACTGTTTCGTGTGTTTAGTCGGATATCGATTTACTGTCGACACTTATGGGAAAACTGACAGTTTAGACGGCTAAAGTTTCACAGCGTCTTTTAAGATTTAGGGACTATGAACTGATGAACAGCTGATGGTACTTCATTTTTCAAATGTCTTCTGAATGGTACTAGCTTCTTAGTTTATACTGTTCTGTTTATAGGTGTTATAAGATACAGTTTTTTGACTAGAAGGCCAATTTTTGGACTCAAAGAAAGGTTCTAATCTCATGTCGGCGGTATGTTTATCACATTGATATCACATCATCATCATCATCATATCAGTCGAAAGACGTCCACTGCTGGACATAGGCATCCCCCAAGTGTCGCCACAACCACCGACCTGTGTCTCACATCCATCAGCTACCAGCGACCCTCACCAGGTCATCGGTCCATCTTGTGGGAGGCCTTCCAGCGCTGCGTATATTCTGTCAATTATATTAATGTTTCTTTTTTGTTTATTTTTTCAATGAAAGTTAGACTTGGTTTTGGAGATAAGAATGCGAATGTTCCATAAAATTTCTTTTTTTTCTCTGATTCACATTTTTTTTTAACCAGACTTTTTAACAACCGAAATAGGTATACTTATGACGTTTCGGAATGACTGTTTCGAATGGACTCGTAGACAGCTATGCTCAGACATTTACATAGACCTCCTCACAAACTGTTGCATTGAAGGATCGTGAGGTCATTATTGTCTTCAACGCTAATTTGAAAAATAAATATTTCACGTCTCAGAGCAGCTTGTAATTTATTTACACAAAACTATTTTCCAAAGTTCCACTAACGTGTTTTCTTATGCAAATCTATGTTAATCTGGCATTTTCACGTTTAATTTTATTTCTGGCCACATTTCTCGAATGATATTGTCTCGTAAATCAGTCGTCGGGTGTTTTTCTTGGAGCGGCCGAGCCACCATGTTTTGTTTAGAATCACGCACACCCCGTCTGGGTTGCTTCTGCGATTGTGATTTACAACTCCTGGATTGTTTTATCACTAGTTTTACACGTAATTTGAATGTGTTTTTAAATAAATTTTGAAATTAATGTCGTTTCGAAATACTGATGGGTATCTAGGTGGCTACAAACTTGGCTCACCCAAGCAGTGACAAATCTTAGAACCTTCAGCAAGTAATTTAAAAGAAACACGAGTGTTATCTTATTATTTCGTTGACGAGTCTGTGACAGAAGCAATTTAAATATCAATGAGCAAATAAGAACGATTGTTTGTTCAGCTCTGCTTCGCTTAGCATGTGCACATTTTGCACATACATACATGCATACTGAACTTACAAACTTTGCTGAATCTGAACTACTTCTATGAGTAATCCAAATGTGTATTTATTTCATTTTATTTATTTACTTAAAGGTTCCCTCCCCCACAGCATTCACATACACAAATAGTAAATTATACGGTAATATTCTAATATATATGCCAATTACAGGTAAACACAACATTAAGAACAACGACGCCAGATTACCGCTTAGTTGCTACCTTAAGTCTAGATCTACAACTGGAAAAAAAAGTATCGAAATAAAAATTGAACAACAGAGTAAACAAGAGTGGATTTGCGTTATTATTAAGAAATTTCGACTACGTTTCAATGGTGTGTAGGGAGGCCAAGATTCTTGATTTAAACTTCACTTTAGGGTCAATAAACATCATGTAATAGAATAAACGCAATACCTCTTAAGGGGTCATTGTACTCATCATTATGAACAACTTTTACAACAGGACAACACCGAAATCGGGGAAAAAATAATCAGCTGTTCAGTACATTTTGTCGAGTCATGCATACATAAACGTATGCGGCACTCTTTTCTTTTTTCGCGATTTCAGTGTTGGTCCCATAGTAAAAGTTGTTCATAATGATGAGTACAATGACCACTTAAGAGGTATTGCGTTTTCAGTTCATAATGATGAGTACAATGATCCCTTAAGAGGTATGGCGTTTATGTATCTGATTCATTTTAATCTCACTTAGTATTTTGGCATGTGTTTTTTAAACAGAAGAAGCATCATTATTTCTAGGTGGGATAATTCTTCATTCCATGAGTCACACGCCGTAATAAACAGTAAAACGTGTTAAATAACCGGTCACTTACACTTTTGACTCGTTTTCGAGCAGCTATGACGTACCCATGCCGGTAGAAGAGTAATTATTGTTATTCTAATGGATCGTACGGGCATTCTGAACATTCCCCATTGTAAGGAGTCCAGGATCGAAGCCCTGATTAATGATTGTGCAGCGAGGGACGACTTAGGGGCGACTTATAGTGCGAAATGTAGAAAAAATAACTTGTTTTATATTAAACCAAAGGTTGCTTCAGAAAAGCCAGACATTTTTTGCTAAGCTCTCCTTGACGGCATTTAAATAATCGTACGCAATAGCTTTGTTAACACCTGTTAATTTTTTTTTCTTTTTATGTTTCATTTCGTAAGATTACTAAATTGTTAGGTACCTACTTAAAATAATTAAGTAGGTACTAACACTTTTAGCGTGATAAACAATAGTTAATCTATGACTTGTAAAACTACATAAATTAGACTGGTAACGTAGAAATTACCCCATTAAAAAATGTTTGCAGGCCGTTGAAATTAGTTTACCTTTCTTGAGGTACTAAAATTATTCTCCATTATTTCTTAAAACTTACTATTCATTCTATAGCAGATGTGAAATAGGAATTCATTTTATTTGAGCATGTACTACCTGCTCTGTTGTCAATTTGTCATAGATATCTTTATCTACTCGTATGTAGTACTAATTAAATTGTAAAGATGCAAATATCATTTACTTTTAATGGTGGATTTTCTATTTTAATTTTTTATAGTTTAAAGGCCATAAAGCTTCGCTTCGATTACACTCCCATCTTTAATGAGTACTTACTGCAGTGTTTCCGCTAGGAAATCATAATCAAAAAGACACAATTGTGGTATATAATGATAACATAAAATCGAATTGTAATTTAACCCAAACGAATCACATAGACTTAATTTATTTTCTCCAAATAACTAGCCTCATACAAGAACTATATTCTAGTGATGTGCGTACAGATTCAATAAAATTGGACCTACATAGAACCAAATTCGGAGGCAAAAGCAAGTACGTACTATATAACAAAACGACAGCCCACTGTGCGCCCGTCCTTAACTATAGTATCAGTATCAGGGCATAATACCGCGGCAAGAGATTATGCCATACAGTTGACCGACCGCTGTTTGTTTGCTGAAATCGACAAGCATGGGGCACCATCACCCATGGTAGAGCCACTGGGAATTCCGAATCCAGATAACCATGATTTTGTGCTTGCACAAGATTATTTGAACACAGATAACAGTATTGGTCCAGACCCCACTAATATTTTCTGTTAAGATTTTGAACATTTATGATGAGTAATGGCAAAGATGAGAACTGAAACGTCGAAGGAGATGTTTGAAAATGGCCACTGCTAGCTGTTGACAGCGTGAAAGACAGTGCTTTATCATCAGAACCAGTGATTATTTGAAAACAGTATAATATCTTAATAGACACTTGATCTGAAGCTTAAAAAAGCTCATAAATAAAACAACAAAGCGATCGTCGCTTACCTGGTCTGAACACGTCGCGCGTCCCCGTGTCGTTTCGCTTCAAACACAACTATTTTAATATCCAAACACTACGCACATTATATGACGGACTTAGCAATCGTGCGTGTAACTCCGTGACAAATGCCCCTTGAAACAACACAATACTTACAACAAAAGATAAATAAACATCTCATTTTATCTTTAAAAAATCTATTCTTTTATCCGCTTTGAGAAACGCCGAAGCTTTTTCAATATTTTTTCACTTGCTTAGGAAGTCATAATTGTGTTTATAGTTAGCATTGTCGTATTTTTAAAACGTTTGTTTGTTAAATTGGTCAAGGGTACACGAAACAATGACGTCGCAAAAGTTTCGCGAAAAAATGTGTGTCGTAAAAATGGGTTTCGACTTTCGGTAAATGGCAACTGTCACTTCACTAGGTCAGGCAGAACATATTTGAAAGACCGCTGAAAAATGAGAAATAGCTTTAAAATGCAAGTTTGCTTTATATGTGTTTGTTATTTAAGGCAAAATTCAGTATTTTGAGGAACGGTCGCATTTACACCACAGTCAAAATCTGTGAAAACATCTTTAATACCCATTATATTGGCAAGATTTTGACTTTGAATGGCCTTATAAAAATGTGTAATGATAATAATAACAATATCTCTTTCTATCATATTTTAAGTGATGCTCCCATGTTACGAAAACGTATCGAAACGAATACGTTCATCAAAATCGGCTGGAGAGCTTGTGAGTCAAGTTACTGAGTGGCTCTGTGACTACACTAGGATTGAAACCGAAACCTCCGCGTGAACGGGTTACTATTCCACATTTTGTCTCTTTAAGGTTGGAAACAATGAAACTTCCCAAACGGTACGCCAAAGAGTCCCGTTCCCCGTACGTAGGTCATAAATTTTCAATTTTACCACTTTAACCGTTCAGTCTCCGAGTTGACAAAATAATGGTGTTAGACAATGTCCTGATAATTGTCCAATTGTCAGCACGAAGCGAGACTAAATCCATCTTTGTTTACATGTTACTTTGTAATGAGACTAAAAGGTTAATTTTCGATTTGGAATTGGAACTAAAGAAGCCATGGAAAGAAACGAAGGAAAAAACAATGTGAGTGATGTGATGATTTAATGATTTGGCAAAGGTAGAAATATTCTATATACCTACTGATAAAACTAGACGGCAGTAAATCATCTATCTGTACCAACCAACGTACCATCTTACGACTACAATTATTATTATTTCATAATGATTGTGTCAGACAAAATTTTAAAACCACAGCCGCATATTTAAACGCACATTTTCAGCAAAACAAACCCTTCACATCTGACTCTGGGAACCGGAAAAAAATTCGCAAAACATGAAAGCAGGTAAAGTCCCAGTTTTATGACGGGCGGCGCGCGTTATCAAAGAACCAGAAACAACTAGAAAGTATTTTATTGTTTTAGGGCCCAATAAAAGTAGCATGTTTGTATTCAAGGAACCGACTACGCCTCCGCTTAGACGTGCCGACGTAGAACAATGCATGGGTAGACTACTTCGGAAGGTGCGTATGGTTCAAAGGCAAATTTTGCTTTTGTGCTTTTGTCTTTGATAGGAATTGGAAGTCGTTGTTCTTTAGTAGCTGATTGTTAAAAGATAAGCTGAGCTTGATAACAATAGTAAAAGGATTTACTTTTTCACTAGGTATTGTTTGCGTGCCAGTAGAAAATTATCCCAAGGGAACATATTCCAGAGATGAAAAATTTCATGGGTCCTATTCCAGGCCAGGTCTAACTGTGTGCCAAGTTTATAATGAAGAATAAACTAAGCTTGAAAACAATAAAAAGAGACTTACTTCATCATGTTCCTCTTCAGTTTTCAACGCTGATGACAATGGACGAAATACACTTAGCGTAGTTGCTGATGAAGTTTGAATAGTTGGTGGTGCAAATTATTTTCTAATCGAAGCTCGGACTATTATATCAAATAATGATTTTTTGATGTTGTATCATACGCTAACTTGTAGTGCAGTCAGCGCAAACCTCTTGTAAAGAATTCTTGGTTTTGCACTGTTCAGTATTTTCTTCCTTTTAGGTGTGTCTGAATGCCCTTTTGTATTTTTATAGACTTTGTACAAATATCAGTAAAGCGACAGATGTCAAGTTTTTTCGCACAAACCATAAATTAGAGAAAAAGATCCAAAGTAAATATCAACCGAAAAGCCCCGCGGTAAAACCAAATACAATATTCTGAATAAGCCATCGATTGATTTCATAAGATTAATGGTTGCACATTGTCAGCGCCACAGTATGACGAGAAGGCTAGCCGAATTTGCGCAACCAAAATGTGTTTTATAACCATAAGTATAAGGGCTAACAAATTTCATTTTTGAAATCTTTTTGAACTGACAGAGCAATGAATGGTGTTCACTGTTTTTATTTCCAGGGTAACTTAAACTCAGCTCTGTTTCCTCGAGCACACGATTCAGAATTCTCTTTTTCGGTATTTATTAGTTAAGTCTTTTTGATATTCGAGTCTGAAAGTTGGGGCTCGATAGAAATTGATTTTGGAATTCAGTGTGAAATTGAAATAAAAGTTTTTTATTTGAAAGCACAGTCGACACAAAGTAAGATTGGCTCTATGGTTAATCTGACGATTAAATATTTATTTGTTTGGTTTTAAAAACCAATAGTGCTATTTGCCCCGATTTAAATGTTCGACCACATTAGAGTGTAATGGGTTGAACTTAATATTTTTTTGATTTATGATCGCTTACTCCGTCTGGCGCCCAAGTTACTTTTATGTTTTGCTAATATGTTACTAATGTTGGCATCGAAAGTGAAAGCTCTTTCCATTTCGATTTATGCCTTGCCTATTTAATTGTTTTTTCTCGTGGTATTTTTGAATTTTACGTTCTAGAACATCACGCCTGTCTATGGGTTCGGCAGAGATGCACCTATTTTAGTAGACACATTTCGTTGTTCAATTACTAAATACATAAACCTACCTACAAAAAGGTGCTAGAAAAGAAAATACAAATGAACATATTAAATTTTGAGCGTAACTTACACTGAAAATACCTTTCAATTCCCAATCAAACTTTTTTCCGAGAACTGCCACAAATCGATCGATATCCCGAATTAAATGCAAGGCGGAGAACACAATGCACTCAGTCGGTGGGTGTACGCATGTAACAGATGTGAATCGCTTTGGACAGGAGGTGTGTACTGTGACAAAGAATGCATATGTCGCGTTCACTGCCGCTCGTGTGTACCGATGCTTACTATTGGGCGTTCAATAGAGCGGACGTTGCATGAGTTAGCAGATTTAGTATTTGTAGGTACAGCTATGAGTATGTACTGTTAGGTATGTACAGTCGCCAGCACAGTAGGTACCTACTGTGCTGGCGACTGTACATACCTAACTACTTAAGCTATAAGCATGATTCTCAAGTTGAAACTTTATTTGAATTTGTTTGACATAATTACGTCAAAACTTATTTAACAATGGTCAAATTAACTCCAGAAAATTTTGGCGGTTTGACATATTTTCTATCAATAAAGAAACTGGCAAACCGCCATTTTTATTAAATGTAAAAGTTATCTGACTATTGACAAAATCAGCTCTTAAATCTAGATTCATGCTTGAGAGTAATAATTCTGAATGATCTGTAAAAATAAATAAGTATTGTATACCTCCTGATACTGGATGGTTGGTTGGCATGCTATCATTTCACAAGTTTTAATTGAGTCCTCATTGGATTTTGTCACCTTTTTATATGTAAATAAGGTTTATATAGCGAAAGTGTTAACAAAGGAGTTCGAATTTTTTAATGGGTTAGTTTATTAAAATTCATGGCATGTGTAAGCAAACGTACCTATCTTTTAATTTATCCAAATATTGATACAAATAAATTGTTTTCTATATATGTATGTTTAGTATTGATACATATTATGCAGAAAAGGAAGAACGTTCCCAGTCAAACAATTTTCACCATTATGTCCTAAGTCATAAGGTTGAAAAGTGAATGACTGGAAACTTCCACTAACAAAGAAAATTTTGATTATTTCACGATTTAGTTACGGGCATTTATGTGCTTATAACATTTGTATTTAAGTAATTTAAATAAATATAAAAAGAGAAACTTGGACAGCATCCATAATTATTTTTATTACAAACAATTTTATAACAAAAAAATCCCAGTAATTGTATCATCTTACACTTTACAACAGAAGTAAACAATCCAATTAAACAATCTTGCATTATCTAAAGTTCCAAATAAATTAATTACTTCAAACATCAACGACATTAGAATCGCAGAGTCGCGTCGCAAACGTCGCACGCGCAGGGTCGCATGCTGCGCTATTGTTGCGACCCCCGATTGAACTGTTACACGTCGAGATGAGTTATGTTCTAAGCCAGGCCTGTGTTTATACAGGGTGTGGTGGTTTTGATACTGGAATTATTTGGGGATGTAGCTAGCTAGTGTAGTTTTTTTAAAGCTGGTTAGAGTCGGATGTCTTCTCGTTTTTTTTTTAGATTGAAAAGACTGTCGGATAATCATTAATCTAGCCAGAATCGGACTTATGTTACTTGATCTTTTGGTATCACCTTCACTTGAATACTTTTTAATAAAATAACTCTGTTAATACGCTGATAAAAATATTTTTATGGGAAAAGCCAATCATTTATTGCTTTAAAACTAGACTATGGAATCACTTTATTGTGGAACTTTACCAATTGATGATATTTATATTATGTAATGTAATTGTAGTCGTCAGCTGTATTCGTATCCATCTTAAACATACGTACAATAGTTTAAACAGCACGGTAATAATCGACTATAAAGTACCTAATTACTAGATACTATGATATGAAAACCTTTTTTAAAATCATAGATAAAAGTATGAAATTCATGAAAAAGCCGCTTTCTTTTTATGACAAATGAAATGTACTGAAACACTCTGTACAAAATGCAATCGCCAATGCAGCACAGTGACACACATACGCGGCTTTACACTAAACCAATAATAGAAATCAATCTATACTCCCTCTCTCACTCACACAGATGCCGCGCAATCAATGATCTACCCATGCCTACGCGCACGCACACTCAGCAACTATTGGAAATATTGGCTTTGTAAACATTTACGGGATATTTGCAAAATGTTCCGCCAATCGGACCATGTATACCCCTCTCTTTCACACTCAATAGATAAACTAACAAAAGAACGAGACAGCGCACCCGGGTTTACAACTTCGCAGAGGGACAATGGTGACGCTATTGTTGTGAGTACCCCAAAATTTTTTTTTAGGTCATATAAAAGTATTACATTTGTTAGGGTCGTGCCGCCTCACCGCCTGTATGCACTTACACCATTCGTTTCGCAGACAACTCCGGAGACGGGTCGCCGTCTCCTACGCAGTCCAGTTTCAGTGCTAATTACATGAAATCAGTGCAAGTAAATCAGTGTTAGTGACGGATATATTTATAACATTATGTCTTTAGCAGCTACTACTAATCGTGCTAGTGAAATGTGGAACAATCATGCAGATGTGAACGCTCAAAGTGCGAGACAACCTAAACATAACGGATATAAACAATACTCAACGATGCCGTCCGAGTATTATAATTATCAGAACAATTATTATCCTCAAAACTGTGAATATTCCAATGTGTTCAGTGCTGGTTACGGGAAAATTAACGAACATAATCAAAGTGAAGGCGTAGTGAAATCAGAACCTACTCCTTGGCAAGGTTACCATGCAAACTACATCAATGGGAATCCTGCTAATATGGATATGATCAACCGGTGGAGGGAAATGAGCTACTATGCACAGCAGCAACAGGAAAACCACGGGTACGAACAAAAAATGAATGCAATGAGTCAAAATAGTGTGGAGAAACCAGAAGATGTAAAATTAATCAATTCGCCCGGTGAGTGCAGCATTTCCGATACTAATTATGGATCACCACAGAGCGCATCAAGTAATTTCAAATCACCAACACCTGAAGCAGAAGACTTACCAAACTTGAGAGCGATTCTAACGAAACCTAAAAGCAAAAACCCATCACCCTACTTCGTGAAATGTGACAAATTGTATACGCAAGAAATGCTACAGCGGATGATATTTAACACAGAAGAGGTGAGCGATTGGGAAAAAAACAATGAGAGTGCTGAGAAAGAATGCAATTTGTCGCAATTTCATGGTGGATTCGAAAGCGTTGAGGGTCAAACGTCAATCAAGAAAGATGCAGTGGGTGGAGCGGCGGAAGGCGCACAGTCATCACAGAACTCCACGGAACCCTGTCAGGACGTGACGAGGGTCGAAGCAGGCGGGGACACTGCGGATTATGCAGAAAATAAAATGGCCGCTGCGCAAGATGTGCAAGCGTTTTATCCGTGGATGAAAGGCGTCGGTGGTGGTAAGTTCAAATTTATCAACGTGTATAATACCAAAATATTGTCGAATGTTGCATAGTATTATTCTATTGTTTATTTCTAGCAGAATTTTAAAACATGATTCTAATCCAGATTTTCTCTGCTTACAGGTGATGACAAAAAGGAAGGTTCGAAGCGGACGAGGCAGACCTACACAAGATTCCAAACTCTTGAATTGGAGAAAGAGTTCCACTTTAACAAATACCTATCCAGAAGGAGAAGAATAGAAGTATCACATGCTTTGGGATTGACAGAGCGGCAGATCAAAATCTGGTTCCAGAATAGGAGAATGAAAGCTAAAAAAGACGGGAAGTTGACTACATCACCGGATCCCTATGGTGTTGATGATTTAAATGCGACTAAGTTAAGTGGTATGCCTGAGTATATGGACACAAGGCAGCGAATGCCTGGCCCAGGGGACTATACAAGCTATCACATGAACCCTGCACAGACAAACATGCCGCCACCTCATGTGGCAGCGACAATGCCACATAACTACATGATGCCACCATATGAAGGTATCAAAATGTGACCATAAGAATAACCTTTTTTAGTTTAATTTAAGTGATGTCTATCAATGAACGATCCACAATGTTAAAAGTCTCCATTATTCATGATTTTGTGATGTCTTCATTTGCATTGATATTAACCGGTCAGGCCCAGCATGTGAAAAATCCCTAATATAAAATAAATCTTATGTAATAGGTAAATAAACATTAAATTCGCGATTAATTCGCGACACACCGGTGTGTCGCCGGGGCCGGACAGGAAACTTGCAAAGTATCATTATATAAATTATTGGTCAAACGTTTTTTGCGTGCCACGGCTATTGGCGATGACACTGACGTTATCGTAGGATTGATTTCGACATGATTCTTTTCGATAGTTCACTGTAGACTCATTTATATTCATTTTTTTTCTAAACTTCTTTATGTCAACTGACAAGTGAAATCCATTGCACTTGAAATCATGTTCAGTTTGTAAAATTAAGCACAATTTTTTTTCACAGGAATCGATCATTATCTGATTGTATTATTGATTGATTGGAATATTGATTCATTAAATTGTAAATCAGTTTTTAAACACTAATCATAATATTTTCTGTTTTAATCTTAAGTGTGTATGTTAGGTGCACATTGTAAATACTAATTATCTGTAGTAAAACTGTTCCTATTAAGGTTAAAGATAGATATTATTATTTTAAAATAGCTGACTATGTCAATTATTGTAAGATTAATTATTTATGAATTAAAAATATCTTTGTATTAGAGGTGAGACGTATTATACTGGAATAGGTTTTTGGAATAGGTATATCTATTCCGTGCGCACCACATAAACGCGTCTCGAGTATTTAGGCGTATGGCGTTTGTCACTAAATTCGCGTCTATAGCAAGTGTTGCGATTGCGACTCGCAACCTGCAAGCTTGGTCAAGCTCGGTCAGTTCCGGAGACGTTCGGTTCGGTAGTCGAAGTTTGCGAGTCGATTTACTTGTTTCGCGTTTCTAAACCTAATGTTCATACCAATAGAATCACTTTTACTTTGGTATGCAGCGTGCAAGCGTTGCAATAACTTTGTGAACTAAGTAGTACCTATCAAAACAATACGGTAGTCTGTGAAAATGTTTAGAAATATTTGATTTTTCAATCAGTGCGTTACAATACGTCACAATTTTTTTTTTTCTATGTTTCTATTAAGTAATATAAGCCGACAATAAGGTAATATAACCTAAGCCTGTTAAGTATGACGGGAAGTTTTCAACAAGATTTAATTTTAATAAGTATTATAAAATGTACAAAAAGATACGAATACCAACGCGTAGTCGCGTTAATAATCCATAAACTGAAAACACTCCATTACTCCGATTACTCAATAAACTTGAGACGCCTTAATTCTCGTGGACCTAGTTTTTGGAATAAGTATTTAGGCGGACTCGTACTGCTAAGATTCAGTACGTATTTTACCTAGTATGTCTCACCTCTACTTTGTACCTACTTCTCTAGTCAATTGTTAAGGCGCTATAAATAAAGAGGAGTTGTGATTCCTGATTATTTTATGTTTCTTTTTTCATTTGTTTCATCAAAAGTTTCCCTTCGTTAAATCTAAAGTAACATAATTGACACCTGCTTTTAGTTTTTCATGATCTGTACAGTAAATTAACTGATTATTAAACCTCAGTTATAGTCTGAAATAGTGTCGAATAAGGTGTTGAAAACATTGACATCAATCTGGAAAACTTTATTGTATGTAATGGATTTTAGACAATAATGTATTATTAGGTATTTAGGGAGGCATCATGTAGAAAGTACAAAACGAAAGTAGATAACTTTAACACATTAAAATTTTCCGTAGGTAATTCAGATTATTAGGTACTTAGTTTTTGTTTCAAGCAGGGAATATGTGGCTCGACATAGACGTTTCCTTTAAGAAGATCTCGCATAAACTTAAATAAAGACTAATAATATACAATTTTCCATTTCGGTTACACAATAATTAGGTACTACCACATAACAGAAAAAAACGAGTGAGTGACGTCCTAAAATAAGATGCTTAAACGATCTCGCCAAACATCAAACCAGGAGCAGATCCGTTTAAAATTAACGTTTAACAACAATGGGATAATCGTTAACAATGTAACCCTTTCAAATAGTTTAAAGGGTCCGAAGTGTAAACACAGGTCTCTGGGGATCAGTAGTAAATGTGCAAATGTTATCAGTAAGTTTGACATGTTTTGACTGTTCATCGGCTTTGGAGGCAGCTTTAGAAGAATTTTGCTGAGTAATCCTGTTATGGTCGGCTACCTGTGTTGAAAGGTTCAGTTTCTGCGGTTGGTTCTGTTTCTTGTTTTTAGTAATTGTTATTTGCTATTGGTTTATTGTTATTAGGTTGGTGATTACCCCCAGCCCGTGCGTTTAATTCTCGGTAGCTGAAGTTTAGTTCTCGCATGGAATAAAATATGATAAAGTTGTTGGTTCTTCCCTTTCTAGTAGTTTCTGCGTTTTAGATTTATGTCTGTAAAATAACTTCAGTCACTGGGTGATTTTTTTGCTCCGTAAGTAGGACATTGAAATCAGCACTGACAAATGTTGTCAATTTGTCAATGATGCGAATGCTTCTTCGGGTTGCGATCACGTTTTTTTTTTCCACTCTATGCTGTTAACCGTAACGATGTCACTTACTCCCATATTTTTCATATCGTAAACCTCACACAATCCATACATCTTTTATTGGACCAGGTTATTAAAATACTATGTCAATGAGTACAGCTATTTTCATATAATTTCTTATGCGATCACACATAGAGAAGAATATTATCCTGAATAACAAATCCTCAGAAAAACAAGACTTAAAGTAATCTCTGCTGATAATTTTACAAAAATGATCCAAGTCATTATTAAAAATTAAAAGAACTACCATATACAGCTCCGTTTAATATCGAATGTGGTTATCCATTTCATGGTCTTTCTTTGTAAGAGTGGGTGGGTCAGTCAGATGGCAGCTGCTCTTTTACGTAGAGTACCTGGTTAATGGTTGCACGGACCTTACTCACTTAAAACTACGATGTGTGTATCGAAACTGTTGCCTTCTTTTGAACTATAGTTAATAATAATGCAACAAAGCTAACTCCTTAAAATTTGACTAACGTAAATGAACGCCTAAATAAAAGCTTTTGGATTTTCACAGCTTGGCTCAGCGCAGAAAGTTGAAACTCCAACAGAGCAATCAATATTTACGTGTTTCCTACCTAGCCTTAATGAAAACGGGCATCTGAGGTCGAATTCTACTAATTTGCAGTGCAGTTGCAATCTATCTGATTGCGTCTAATGCAATTCCAAATTAGTAAAATTGGCCCTCAGATATTTTTAAGGCAAAGATTCAAGAAGTGTTATCCTTTGACAACTTGCATTTGTAGCCAACTTCACTATATTCATCGCCCCAGCATTAGAAAGTCGACCCTCCTGCCTTTTGAATAGAGAATAACAATAGAGTCTGTGCAAAAGAGACAACAATCACGTTTGATCCCTTATGTAAGTAAGAGAGGCAAACAATCATCCCTGTATACAGGGGTAAGTTTGACTACGCACGCGCGGCGAACATTCAACCAAGATGGCTGCCTGTGTTTAGTTCGTATTTTGTTGGTTTTTCCTATGAAACTGTAGTTTTGTATAGGTAATATCACTAAAAAGTTTAAAATAATAAGGTACTAATGCATATTTTACAAGGACTGGCGATACTTGGTAGCAGGCCTGGTTGGTTGGTCTGTTTGCTAACCCGAAACCCTGGTAAGTTAACGTCATTTGGTCTCAAAACAAAAATAAACATGGGTCAGCTTTATTTTGTTTTATGCAACAGTCGATATTATCCTGATTTTTTTAATTCCTGATTCTTTGATCGGCGTGCTTACTGAAACCTTCTCTTGAATAATTCTGTGGTTTTGTGCTGGGAATAAACTCGGATTTAAAATTTATGTAACAAAATGTGTCACATATTTTTCCTTATTATATTTCATAAAACATTTAATAAGGTTAAAAGTAGATAATTTTTTATTTGTATAACTTCTTTGTAGATCATTCAAATCTTCATACAAAAGCTTTTTTATTATTTGGCATAGAAACTTCATAGTAGGTATATTTTCCACATCATTAGGCCTAAAATAAGAATTAGACAAAGGAAATTCTATAATGGGCCAGTCAAATCAGCTTTGAACCTTGCATAAATTCCTAACTAGGATTTTTTTCTTGAATCGTATCGTATTCGTTTCGTTGATCTTATCTCTTCTAATAATAATTAGTAATAAAACATTTTCCACAGCCGGGTCATGGTTTAAAAAATGAAAACGCGTTTAATACAAAAAATGGTAGGATAATAAAGTTTTCTCTTATTTTCTTTACGATATACTTACCAAGAAGAGGTACTTAAAATATTTTTTATTCACAATAAAATATGAAAAAAATTAGAAAGAAAGAAAAGAAAGAATTATTTATTGTTATTTATCTACGGAGAGTACCGCCACATCATATACATATAACAATAAAAATATTACTTAATTAGTGGAGTGAACGATAAGAGCAAAACTTTTGTGCATTAAAAAACGTACTAACGCTCTAGTTTCATTCCAGTGTTGATCGATAAAAAACCCTTTGTTATTTCATTCCCAATCAAATGAAAACAAGAACATTTTAGTTTAGTAACAAACACACCTTGGCGTTACAAACCAAGATACAAATGCAGTTCTAAAACTGATCGTTGTTCGAAATGACCATTACTATAAGCGCCCTAATGATCTTCAGTCTTCAAAATTCGATTCGCCAACGGCAAATCTAAGTTGGTCCATCCATGCATTGAATACGTTGCTTGAATGACGGGTCTAATTAATCCTAACTCCGAACGAGCAAGTTCTCATTGAAGGTGGATCAAAAGAAACCTCCTAATGGATATTTGAATGCCACTATAGTATTTACCTTTAGTAAGAATTTACTAAGTAAGGTTTAGAAAATAGTGAGTCATATAAATACAAAAAATGTATGAGGCGAAGTCGGGTGCGGACCACATTATGAGGCTGTCAAAATCAATCACAACATCTGTCTCTCACAAAGTAGCTAGAGGTAGAATGTATTCAGATAGCCCAACAAGGATGTGTGTGGGTATACTATGTACTTTCCTATTGTATCTTAAATAGATCCACATTATATTGATTTGCAAATCGTTTTAGCAACTGATAATATTTTCGGACTCTAGACTGAGTGACATACACGATGGCTGTTGTATTCACATTATGTACTACTAGCTGCCGCCAATGAATATATGCCATATGAATGTCGATAATTATCCCAAGGGAACATACTCCCGGGATAAAAAGTATCCTATGTGTTATTCCGGACTATAATCTACCTCTGTGCCAAATTTCATCAAGATCCATTCAGTAGTTTTTCGCATTTTTAATATTAATGAAAAGGATTAGTAGGATGTCCGTATGTTATTATGACACGTAGTCAATACAGTCTAATATGTCCAAAATAATATTTGACTGACTACGTGACATTTCGATATTTCGGTAAGTATGTCAATCTCTGGACTTTCGTACTTTTATGGTTCTTTTTTTTTTAAAAGGAGCTATTTCTTCTTGTTCCATTTACAGTGTAAACTCTTTACAGTGTGTTCCAGAAGTACGTGGCCTTTTTTAAGGGTGATATTGGGTAGCTGATGACATACATTAGGGAAAAATAGCAAATAAAAAAAAAACGACTAAAAAGTTCAATTTCAGTGAAAAAAGTCGCATTTCGGTGTTATTGAGAGTTGTCGTTATGTGGGGAGAAGCCAAGTTCTTCAGAAAACTTCTCTGCCTTATCTTTCACGATCGGACCCGAGACAGGCATATTATTCTGCCGTTGTCTATGAAACTATGACAGCATAGCTTGATCCAAATCTTAGTTTTTAGGTTTATTTAATTTCTTAGAAAATTTTCCACCTTCCTTTGCTTGTAGAATTTTATTCTTTGTTTTTCCATTTTGTAGACATGGTAGAGCGATTGAATCCAAAGGGTCTTCCAATATCACTTATCTTTTCTCCCGACTAGGGCATGCAATTATCCGTCTCATTTCACTGTTCGGATTTTTTTCTGATAAACTCTTAGTGATATAAGGAGTACCTTTATGTATACGAATACTTATTTTTAAAATAAAGTGTCGTTGAAAATTACGTTGTTGGACATTTTTAATTGAAATTGTAATGAACAAGATACTAGAAGTAGAATATAAAGATATGCTAGTATTTTGTTCATTACAATTTTAGAAAATTAAATAAATATTTTAATAACTATCCGGATTATTCGAATGATCCGGATAATTACCTACACGATATCCGGTTTTCAAATTTGACGGATACTGCGGATAGCATGCCCTACTCCGGACCCTATTGCTTGTATTAATAAAACTTTTTCGTCAATAGGAAACGATTTTCTCTTTGTCACTGAGCAACTATGAATAATGTGATAGTATAGTTAATGCATAATAATAACCTAACATCAGTCTAGCAGCTAAGGTTAACACAACAAAGTAGGTAATCACAAAAGAACGAATTTCTTAGAATCTTTTACACATGATGCCGACACTGAAAGTAAATACGGGCTAGACAATAAAACACAAGATGAAAAACAAAGAACATGCACATCTCAGTTCTTATCAATTTTAGGAACTCAGAAAAACAACGGGTTTGCACTCCGGGAATGAAGAAGTGAAAACTTGAAGATTAACGTGGTGCATTTTTGAATATTTTGGAATGGTTGGGGAATAATTTTACACAAATTGCTTTATTTATCAGTATAGAAGTACTATCATTTATGTGATTAAATACAATATTCATTTATTGTGCTATCGTGCACAAACATGACAATTTATAATACATTATCCGTCTTACGAATTTTCGATCAGGTCACGTGTCTTGACAGTCACGTGTCCTGAACTCCTGACACGAGTTTAACATTTTTTACCCATCTCAAAAAGTGCACAACACCGCTAAAGAAGTTTACACTTCAAAAAATATTTTTTATTGATAGGCACGCGCTTGACCACTATCTCACCTGATGGTAAGCGATGATGTGGTCGAAGATGGAGCACGCTTGCCTAGAAGTAACCTATTTATAGTTCATAAAGTACCTAAGCTTTACAAGTTGCCGAAATTACTAATTTCTGTTTATTAACATATTGTGATCGATACTTAGAGTTGGTGTGATGCTACATAGTATGGATCACAAGGCAAACCAACCATTTCGACGATAAGGGAGATCGACGTTAAATCGAGTGTATGGGGTTTACAATGTATTTCTTAAATAACTACACCTGTATGGCTTGTCTGCATTTAGATATTTATTTTTTAAAGCATTTACTAATTCATGAAACTGATTCTTAATTTATATCCGGCCACTCTTATCTCCCACTTACACTCATACATACTTACTTGGCTTTGATCACATTCGTACGATCAAAGTGCGGAGTTATCATCACCCATAAATTACAATTTATAATTAAACATTACGACCAATTAGTATTAAAGAGGGAGCCAGATTTATTGCTCATGACAAATCACTGTGATAGGAATTCTGTTTGATGTTTCTTCATGTTTAGTGTCGATACATTTTTATTGGTTTTGAAACACCTTTAAAAGTAATTTTAGACTTGTTAGGCAAGATTTTTTTTTAAAAAGCACTACGTTCAAAAACCACGTCGCTTTTTAATTTAATAAAAAATCTCTTGACGACACGGTTGGCGTAGTGGTTGAGCGATTGACTGCTGTGCTGCGTGTCGCGGGTTAGATTCCCGCACGGAACAAATATTTGTATGGCCTACAGATAGTTGTTCCGGGTCTGGCTAATTGTGTACGTGAACTTACGCTTACACTCACGATACAGGAGCAATTCCTAGTGTGAGGCAACGTTTCTTTATAAAAAATAAAAAAAAGTTGTTGTAATAAAAACCTTTTTCTACTGTAACTACATATATTACTGTTTGTTATTGTTCGCCGTGTATGAACTTCAGTGCTCAAGTCAATAAAATTGAGTTCAATTCATTCCCTGAGGAAAACAAAAAAAAATCCAAAGATCAAGAAAAATTAAATACAAGAAAAAAAAAGAAAAGAAAAAAAAAATAAGAAGAAACGAAGATCATTTTAGCCATGTTTGAAAAAAGATCTCAATCGACAGGTGACACTCACTAAACAAATTAAGGCTCCTTCATTAACTATTGGACCGTATCTATTATTTTAGGTCCTTGTAATAGCTAAAGGAAAATCGAAATAGTTTATGCAAATTGAATCAAGACAGCTTATTTCTTTGATTTCGGTCTCGTTGTTGTCATAGCTACTATTTTATGCTTTTTAGGGCAACGACCTCAAAAAGGAACTTTATAAGATTATTTTAAATCTGTCTCTCACTGAGGTTTTAAATTGTAACTTTGGCCGCCGTTAACGCTACTTTTACGTTTGACACGTCATTTACTTTCTAATCATTATATTATAAGAGCTTCCAGTTGACTGTTACTTATGCGTAATCCCATTTCTTAATTCAATGTCTAAATAGTTTTAGACGCTTAATCTGTTCAGGCAATAGCTTCTGCTAGCGGCTTGACCTGCGTAAAAGTTGGAAAAACCGACCACGTTCCTGGGATAAAAAATACCTTATAGCATGTCCTAAACATGCAGACTTTCGCATTTAAATTATAAGTATGGATTAATCTATACTACTATTTATAAAGCGGTAAAGTTTGTGAGTTTGTGAGGTTGTAGGGGGTAATCTCTGGAACTACTGAACCGATTTTGAAAGTTCTTTTTGTATATGATAGCCACATTCATGAGACAGGCTATACGGGAACGGGAAATAACGGAATATGCAGCTTTTACTATTGAACCAACACTAAAATCACGAAAAACAATCGACTGCCCCATACATTTATGTACGCATTAGACTGAAGTACTGAACAGCTGATTATTTTCTTCGCGGTTTCGGGGCTGGTCCTATAGTAAAAGTTTTTCAAAATTATAAGCTCAATGAGGTCTTTTCAGGTATGTCGTTTATTCTGTTATACGTTGATAGTTCCCGACTAGCGAGCATTTGACCAATCTCGTGATAGCTGTAGCTTCCAAAATCACAAGACTGAACAGGACACAAATCGATACAGCATAACGCGTAAACATCACGTTTGGCCACATCACAGCAACATCAGTGGACACAAAAAGTGTGGGATCAACAAAAGAATGTACACGGCGCATTGTCCCAGCCGTCCGGATCATTTATCAACAACGCTTCACTGCCATCGTTCGAGAGCAGATCGTGGATCAATGGAGCCAGCATCGACCAAGATTAAAATTTTTGCATCATTATTAGGTACAAGTTTTGGTTAATGTTTTGCTGTTTTAGGGTGTAGTTCAGCTTCTAGACGAAGTCCTTCTATCAGCAATGACGATTGTAGAAAAGTCAAGATACGAGGAATACCCCTCTGGCATTCCGGGTATTTTGAATTTTCGACAGTGGATTGTAGTAAAATCAAAGACGGATTGACATGCGCTATCGAAATTAGACGAGATCAATAGGGTATTCTACTGAAAACATATAATCAGTCCGTCAGACAGATTTCCAAAAATATTGGACACGCATTTTTTCTTTATTCACGTAAACAAAAAATGACGAAGATACAGTGCGTTGAAAACTCGCGTGACGTCACTACGATAGTACAAATTTTACTAGTGACATGACGTCACCAGCCCCCCCCTCCCCCGCTTTTGAACTTTGATGCGCTTAATCATTATCGTTTTTAGCGATTGGAAATGGAAAATACGTGTCAAATATTTTTTGAAAATCGAACAGACGGACTAATTAGAATTATATTTTTTCTACCTAGTAGAATACTGATATTCCAAACATTTTGGCATGTCAACCATCGATATCGCTGTTTAATTGTCACTTTGCCTAGAGTTTTTAATTGGGCTTGGAATCGACGATGGTAAACAGGATTGGTTTTAGATGTTAATAGTCAACTTAATATTATAAGGGGCATAAGGGCCAATTCTACAAATTTTTAAGTCAGAGTCAAAAAAGCTTTAATTTCCATACATTGTTGACTGATTGCGAATGAGATGCGAATGCAAACGTTGTTTAAAAGTTAGTAGAATGGGAACTCTGATAATTTTTTTAGTTTCGAGTTTGATACAATTCCTATTTTTAGATTAATTAATTGGCTTTACTTTAGTATCTAGTCGGACTTTCCAGCTTCTATTCATAGATGTAAGTGCAAGTGATGTTACGTTTTTTAAGATTTTGTCACTGAACCCTTTATGCACAAGCATAGTTGCAAACCCAAATCTTTCATTCACAACTAAAGTTGATTATGTTAGTGAATTAATCTATCCACTACAACAAACTCAAATTCAAATTAATTCACCTAGCGTAAAAAAACTTAACTGGCGTCATAATATTATTACGAGTATCATCATTATGTATTTTATTCAAACAGGATATTTATAGACTTATTCAGTAGTAATCAAGTCCTACATGCACAAGTACGAACCGGTGATCGTTTGCTCGCCCCTGTATAATAGCCATTATTATAATTCTGCAATTTAACGCCTTTTTGCGAAATTAATAATGACTCAATTTATGAACTCCACATTTTTTTTTGTTCAAAACAACGATAGACTCGTTGAGAGGATCATTATATAAATTTGATTTTGAATATCGAATAAGCATTTTTTTTTTCTTTTAACAGAATTAAAAATTAAATAGAGTGGCATGAACGGCAAAGGTTGAATTTGTAAAAAGTTTTTAATACCAGGCATCTGCTTGTTGATTCAGTAATGTCCAAGAAAATACAGTGACGACCTCTTTGACATTTTATTATGCTTTTGTACATAATAATGGCGGTATTACTGGCGTGTTACGGAGTAATGAGTATAATTATCTGAATGGATGTAAAGAAGGCCTTGTTATTTCCCACTTAGTGGGCACTAATGTGTATTATAGTCACAAAAGATGACATAGAATACCTACAGTTTAATATGACTGTATTTTTAACAGCCTTTTTAGATAACTGACCCAACAAAGTTAAAGTAGAAAAGCAAGTTTACAATTCTAACTTCTAAAAGCTATTGCAAATAAAAAGAAACAGAAAATCCATCGTTTGCCGACCACTACTGTTCCGTTGGTATATTTAGGTCGTCCGAAATTACATAGCTGTATCAAACTTTTCCTTCACCTAATTTTATACCCGTCAAAACTACAATTGTCAGTCCCCGTTCAAATCAAAATCGTAACATCATTTACCTGACCGTAACACGGCATGACGTGCCCGCAAAAATGCCCACTGACCGTCCAATTTTATTTGATCCCAACTGTGGAAGAATGAACGTTTAATTTGTTTCAGGATGAGAGCTCAAGTGAGGCTGGGAGGTGCGGCGTCAATGTCACTTATGTGCTTAACCCGGCGAGTGGATGGAGGAAATGATGGATGGTAGCAACCCAGCCATTGCTGTAACGTCAACTATTCAGAATTGTATAGAGCTGTTAGAACGAAAGTAGGTTGATATGTTTTTGTATTTGGTTAAGTTCTCTATAATCATGATACAAATGTAAAGTCATATCAACATTCGATATACAGTATTCATAGAAACATAGTTATTCATCATTAAATACAACTACCGTAAGCAATACCTAGTAAGCCACAATATATGGCAATCAGTGACATTATTTAATGAGCGGCCTCTCGCAGATGGCGAACGACTGCCTAGGAGATTGTCGTATGCTTAACCGGACTTGTCTATAGCGGCTATAATAGGAACTAAAGCCTCCAGCCAAGACATGGCATTCAGTGAGTAGCATACTTGTATTTATAATACCGTGGGACCTATTTATGAATGGTTTTTGATAATAATAGCGTTAACCAAAATCTATAAATTATCTCTTCTACTTTACAGAACCAGCCTCAACTTCATTTCACAACTTATTTTTATACCCAGGTGTATCAACAGCTCTATGCGTATACAATTTTCCCAGCGCTTTGCCCGGACCCTCCGCGCGCACAAATTCCAAATTGTTTTTGACTGACAGCTAAATGTAAGTTAGCATTGTTTGAGCGACGCACCGCACTTGGAAACCGGCTCTTTCTCTAATTATTTCTCCTCTCCGGTTGTAATAACACTGTTTGACTGTTTGTTGCTAGTTTTGAGACGTATTGAGGTTACGGGGGATGGTTTTAAAGGGTTAGCTTTGGAATTCTAGATTTTCAGAATCTATTATAGGGTGTTGATAAATTGGTAGTGTCAAATTGTATCAGTATACAATTTGACATTGCCATTTTATCAACATCCTGTATATTTGAAAAAAAAAGACAGGAAGTTTCGCGTAACTTTTTAACATATCCAAATAACTTTGCCTGGGTTCTAATGGAATAAAATAATAATGTAAAAAAAATGTATTAGAGAAAAATAATATTTTAGTACCGGATATTGAAAAAAAAGATCGATATCGGACTGCAAAAATTAGTAAAATATATTTAAAATTATTACAAACAACTTAATTAATATAGTCATTGATTTATCAGCGAATACTAGAAAAAACACATTTAGTTACTTCATCAATACAGAGCCTAGTTTTTTCTCCAATAAATTGAGATGTCCCAAAAAATACTTGATCGGAATTCAAAAGATTCTAGATAAAGAAATATATCAAGCTAAGTAATAAATGACAAAGTTAAAAGCTAAAATTAATTAAGTAAAAGTCCACTCTCCGAATTCTTGAACAAACCCGCCACGCCGCGAAGGATTGACGGGCAAACAAACAAAACTCTTAAAGGAAATTCTCAAAGTTTCCAGCCATTTTTATTTACCCAAGAAATCTCATTAAAGCGAACACTTGAACTGTTATTTTCATGCTGGAAGTACGGCATAGTTTTTGTTGGCGATTTTATCTGATATAGGGAAAGCTAATGGACTTTTGAATGAATGGTAATCGATAGAAGTTACAGGATGGTGATATTTTGACCGTTACATGTGAAAAGAGCCCTAAACTGAAATCTTATCTACGTATTCTTTCGTTGGGCTATGGATTTCTGAAATAATGACTGGGACTGTTACTTAAAGGCAGCTTATACATATTATATTATTTCATGCACATGTGTGAGTACTGTGTACCTTTAAACTATACTGATCATTTTGGGTAGTTCTTTGACTTGAATGTACCTTGGCGATTGGGGATGTCATGCTCACTCAAAAGTCTGGCTGATGGTGGCGCATGCGTTGGATCATTTGGCTCCCTTAAAAATGGTTGAGCCGAATAGTGCTAGCGTATGCGTCATGTTCGTGAACGGGCGCCCTTCAGCTGAGACTGGTCATCTCTCGGCTGCCATGGTTTATTTTAAATATCTCTTTGAATTGTTTCTTTTTTATTCCAGACTCTTTTATCCTGCACGTCTTTTACATCGTTCTCACATATATGTGTATAATTTCAATATGAATGATGCAACCATAATTTTGTAACAAAGTATTATTTTCAAAAGAGTGTCCGTGGAGTTTCTTGCACGTTCTTCTCCATAGAGATCTACGCTTTGGAACGTGCAAATAGCTTCATCTTTTTGACCGACCGACCTTGACAATTCAAAAGTGCCTGTAAATGGTCTAATTGAAATAAATGCTTTACTTTGACTTTATATCGCAGCCAATTGGCCTAATCAGCCGTTTATTTGGCTGCCTAGCTGCCTAGGTGAGTATGCAGTGGAGGCTTTCTAGCTATTCCTCAAAGAGAAGATTTATCGCAACAACACTGGCTTCCCCATGACAGACACCCTAGAACTTGTAATAAATACGTACGCTATCGTATAGAAGTATAATGAATTTTATACTATAACGTACCTGCGTATAATTACAATCTACTATAGTTTAAGGGTGTCTGACCGGGTGCAACCGTAATAAGTGTCAGACAGTGGACGACGTGGTTTGTAATGTTATTCTAAGTAAAATATGTAAAAATTAACCTTTATACTTTAACGAATTTGCCAAAGCCTTCGTGATCCAAACTTCATATGCGGGGTTTGATTTTTCTTGTATTGGGTCCATGCACAGAAAATCTTTCAGCTTTTATAAAATAACGTAGGATCGTCGCGGGCTCTTGGGGTATTATAAAAGGCTGAGGTCAGGTTGCCTGGTTTTGATATTATGACTGTACGTGCTCACTTGTTAAGTTATATTAGTTAAAAGCTAAAATATTTGCTAAAGGATTGGGATCAGATGGCTACAGTTTGAAATTTCACTGTTTTACTGAGCCCAGCAGTGGGACATTATAGACTGATAGTTTTCAGCATTAATTAATAGATTGATGATTGTTGTTTGAGGTTTATTTATTTTGATACCGAAAGCTACCAATCTTAGTCACAAGGTCTATCTTGTCAAAATTTTAACGATTACATTTCTGAAAACCGTTCCATACAAAGTGAACTCATTGACACTAACTGATGTTCGACTACTTATAAAAAAAACATTTTAGCATAACGTGTTTTATATTTTATGTGAGAAAAGAGCTGTTGGGTACCGTAATCTTTTTATTATTAATTCACTTTAAACGAATGAAAAGTTTTAATTGCCATTGTTCTACTCTTCTTATTGCAATTAAGTGGTAAAATGATGTTTTAGTGTTAATTAAAGTGGTTGCTCATTTTTATTTATTTTTTTAATGATGTAATGTACAACTCTTCTAAAAGGCTCATAAATGTTTAAATCATTAAAACTAATCAGTTATTCTTTGTTACAGGTGAGTATGGGGCGCCACGCATTGCATCAAATATATATTATAGAGAGATTAACAATATAACATTTGTTTTATTTTTGTTGAATACCTACTTTAGACATATTTAAGGAAATGTAGTATGTGTAGATACTGTATACCTTGACAAATTCTTCCAGAATAAATATAAACATGAGAAAACTAGTTCAACATGACCTGCTAATATAAGGAACTGCTGGAAAAAACAGTCTATCAATGATCAACTACACTGAATGCAACACGTGCCTGCCCTTGTTTTGTCTTACACAACTACGAAACGCCAAGAATGCGTCCACGCAGCATCGCAAATATCAATGTAGATACCCAGGCTTTGGGAAAAAACCCTGTGTTAAAATTTGTATCTTCTTTTTCAACACAATTACTTGAACACTGGCTCTTACCCCACCACTTTTAGGCAAGTCAACCTCAGTAAAAGCAAACCAATTTTCACAATATCTTGTTACTGAACATTTTGTTTACATATTTTTGGTCACATTCCTGATTCGTCAACATGTCAAAAGTTGACGAAACGGGAATTAATGTTTGAAGATCAAAATCTTGACGAAACGCTACTTGTGTTCATCTGTTTTTCTACTTTTGACATGTTCTCGTTCTCGAATCGGGAAAGTGACGAAACGGGAGTAACCATTTTATTATTGTTTGGTGCACGTGGGCATTTGTCATTGCAGCTCTCGGCTCCATTACGGCTTCACCCTTAGCTTAGGCGTCTGTTATGCCTACTGGCAACACCATGACAAACTTTGCTCACTTGCTGCAAAATATACTATTACAACAGTGGTGAAGACTAATCCCATCACTATCCACCACTATCTTCGCCACTAAGGGACTCACCAGAGAATGGGCAGCAGTATTCTCTGTAGGTATATTGCTAAAGCTACACTGCGATCGCCAACCCGCCTGCCAAGCGTGGCGATTATGGCAAATCCCCCCCCCCATTTGGAGGACGCCTATGTCCAGCAGTGGACGTCTTTCGGCTGATATGATGATGATTATGAAGATGAAGAACAAACCTTTGGATGTTAATCGAATCTGACAAATGTTCATACACGACTGATTTGTTCTTCGTAAGCCCTCATAAGGGGAGGTTTGACTCCACGTTGCCGTCGTGGTGGGGCTTGCGTGTCTCAGTGATCTTGGGGGATTTGACGGTGGAGCCACTCATGCCGGAAGGTCCCAAGTGAGAGACCAGACCAAGAGAGACACAAGAGGGGCACACCGTTCGGAGACTTGAGCAGTATTTGGGTCCTCGGACGATGTGCGTCTCATTGGCTTGCTCGCTGCTCTCTGGTACGCGTCTCATCATCAGACGTGACTGTGAGGGCAGCGAGAGAGAGGGAGAGAGGAGGGGAGATAGGGACCGCACTCTCAAAAAGGAAAACAAAGGATAGCGCCCAAAAAAGACACTACCCCAGGGCGGTTCGGACTGCACAGCAGTCCGGGAATCCGCCACGCTTTATGCGTCAAGCCCCTCATATTCTGGGGGGGGGCAACGGTGCTATCCACCATCCGATTGCCGATGGCAACAAGGGCCGAGGAGGCCCCCAATCCGACTTATCCTTCGAGGACCTGATCGGTTACAATTTCAGCTCGCCCGACAGAGTGTCGGTCGGGCGGAGCGCGAAACGTACTGCGTACTAACGTATCGCTTCCATAGCTTCTATGGCTTCCAGCCTAAGAGGATGCAATTGAATAATAGTTAGTATTTCACCTGGAGCGACTGCCTATTTGATATTCATCACCCAGTGACTAACTAAAGTCGTAATGAGTAGACTCATAACGACTGTCAAAATTGCTCAAATGACAGCCAAGATCAACGGCATAATGTGCTTTTCGAGGCTGATTCGGATTCATATATACAACGTGTAACAGAATAAACGTAATAACTGAAAAAGGGTCATTGTACTCATCATTATGAACAACTATGGGACCAACACTATAAACGCGAAAAAAGTCGAAGCCCCCATACATTTTCCTGCGCATAAAACGACAAAATATACTGAACAGCTGATTTTTTTCGCGATTTCGTGGTTGGTCCCATAGTAAAAGTTGTTCATAATGATGAGTACAATGACTCATTTTCAGGTACTGCGTTTATTCTGTTACACGTTGTATAGCTTATGCATAGAAATGAAGTGAAAAACGCTTTGTATTCTTGGATGGATAGACTAGAACCTCTCTGTTTTTTCTTAGAATTCTTTGCATTCGTGGATGGTTGGAGTAAAACCTGTCAGTTTATTGCACCTTTTGGGGCTTCAGTGTGGGGTATATAGAAAGAATTTCATTATACATGAGTACTTTAAATCATCAGCGGTTATATTTTTCAGTTATAAGGCCAACAGAATACAGAGCTTTTCCTCCGTAGGTGATGTCTCCTTCTCCGTTTTATGGTAGACTGAGGTGGAGATTGATACTGTAAAGCTGGGGAAAAAAATGGTACTTTTCAAATTCGTTGTACTATGGTACCTTCTGGAGCTTCTGTATGGAGTTTATACACGGTTGCGGATTTGTTCGAAAGAGTTACCGCGGCCCTGGAACGTAAAAGGCACTAGGAGGAGCATGGGTGGGTTTTAGTCAGTAGAAGTCTGACACTCCCTGCCGCTCCACCCAGAGCGGGAGGGGTCATTTGATGATTTCCCATCCACAAAAAAAAAAAAAAAATGGAGTTTATACAAAGGAAGATAATGAAAATTGCTTTGTACTTTTGGATTGAAGGAAACCAACCTGACAGCTTTTTACCCCTTTCGGGGCGTAAGTGTAGGGTATATAGAAAGAATGTCATTAAACATGAGCACTTAATAACATCACACGCTGTCACTGGTGTTTAGCGGCGGTATTAGTAAGGTCGGCGTCGGCAGCGAGTTCGAACGTTTGACAAGGGGCGACACTTTGACTAATGGTGTTTCACGTCACTTCTCTTACTTTCGCCGAGGCGGCGAGTGTGGCAAGTTCGGAGTTGGGCCTTTTGGTGTAAGTATGCAACAGTAGGCAAAAATGAAGTTTGGCAATGCGAATTCTAGTTCTGTAAGACAAATTGTAGATAATGATAGTAATCTAAAGTTACGAATAAGATATTAACACAACCTTTCAGGAGAGGAAAGTATTCTACCGAAAAAATCTAACTAGTCGTTTAGATAGATTTCCAAAAAAAATTGGACACGTTTTTTTCTTTTTTCACGTAAACAAAGAATGACGAAAAAACCTCTACAATAGTACAATTTTTACTAGCGACGTGACGACACCAGCCAGCGATTGGCAATGGCAAAAAATACGTGTCCAATATCTTTTAAAAATCTAACGGATGGGCTAAATAGAATTATATTTTTCTACCCAGTATAATAAATACCCTATTAGTGAGTCAGCATAGGGTGATCAAAATCAACAAGTAAAGAGATGCATAAATCATACGACCAAGCATTCTGAAAAAAATTTCGCTTTTACCAAAAATGTCCCAAGTTCACTTCTTACCCATTCGGCCCGTGGCATCGACTTCTTTCGGCAGCAGCACTCGGCTAGCAGAACACATTTATTGGACTGAGCCGAACGTGAGTGAACGCTATTGTTTTTGAACTCTCAACTTTGCATAATGTATTGATAGACTAAGTTTAGACTGTGGTTAACAGGTTGGTATTATATTCACCAATGATATGGAGGGAGTGGAGGAACTCATGGCGAAATAATGACAGCCACATGGGTCTATCTTCAAGGTTAAGCAACGCTTTTCGAGGTCAGTCTGTGGATGGGCAACCATCTTAACATACCGCGACTCCTCCGTGAGCCCACACCTCTAACTAATGGCTTTCAACTGTAGATCTTTGGCAGTCGTTATGGATTTTCAGAGGTTCGAATTGCTGGGTTGTGGAAGTCAGATAGGCAGGCTTTCTACATAAAATACTGGTATTCAGCTGACTTCCGTTTGACTGGAGAAGCTGACCCCAATCATCATCTGCCTTACCTTTTCCCAGCTATATTGGCCAAAAGCTATTGAACATAAATTGGAAAATCCTCCAACCCTGTAAATGACGTGTATTTTTTTCATGTATTTTTTATTTGTATTAATCGAAGTAATCACCCATGCAATCAATGCATCTTTGCCAACGCAGTGGCAGTTTATTGATGCCCTTCTTAAAGAAATCAGCCGGACGGGAGGCAACAAATTCTTCAAAGTCATTTTGTACTGCCTCTCGGGTATTGAATTTTTTTCCCGCCAAGAAGTTATCCAAATTTATTTTGATTTGAAATGGCCAGTACTGCAGAACGGCAATTTCATAGGTAAAGACCTAATACTTTTAAAGAAACCGAGATCTCAACTTGTTGATAAGAAATAAAGATATCTCAAAACTGTTTGGCTTTAAAAGATTTTGAATGTTTTATTATTAAAAAAATTTTCGTTTTAATTATAATTACTTTAATACGTGTTAATGTCACAAAGTATTGTAACTAACTGCAGGATACATAAAGTTGATTTATTAATAAAGATAAAACCAATAAAATTTTGTTTTATTTAATTATATATGGTAGATTTTTATTTCACTAAGCTTAATCAAGTAATGGGTCTGTCTCAAAAAAGTGGCACACTTGAAATTTTTTCAATTTTTCAAAAAAGCTTTAATATACTACAATATGATGACAATATGATACAATACTCGTATGACTTTTTTGAGACAAACCCTAATATATTTATAACACTGAACTTAATCTAGTAATATAAGTATATCACTAAACTTCGACGGTTTTATAACTATATTCCTAGTGAGATAGTAAAGAATCGCTTTCGTATAACTATGTTACGGTATATAATTATATCCCTAGTGATATAACTATATTACGGCTTTATCTATCTTACTGCGACATATCTATTGTGAGTATTAATGTTATTATTATCAATAGCTGTATGTTGTAGTACATATCAGTTAATTAAATTAATCCTAAAAATGGCTGGCTAACTCTTATATCTATTATTCTTTTATGTAGATAGGTACTGTGAAGTCCGAGGCTCTTATTCTACAAAAGTAATTTCATATAGAATTGAGTTAAGATTTAGTAATGAATCCACATGTATATTGAAGAAAATCACCGCTAACAGCTAACGGGGCTAACTGTCTCCACTTTTCAGAATCTAAACATCAAAACGGCTTTAAGGATTCCGTACCCAAAGGCTAAAAACGGGACCCTATTACTAATACTTCGCTATCCGTCCGTCTGTCACCGGGCTGTGTCTCATAAACCGTGATAGTTAGACAGTTAAAATTTTCACAGATGATGTATTTTTATTGCCGAATATAACAAAAAATACTAAAAAACATAATAAACTAAATATTTAAGGGGGCTCCCATACAACAAACGTGATTTTTTTGCTCGTTTTTGCTCGATATTGATAACGGCAACAGGTAGACGCTTGAAATATTCACAGAATATTTAGTTATATTCACTATTAAAATAAATAATTAAATTAAAATTATACAAATATGTCCCATACAAAAAATGTGATTTTTGCCGTTTTTATAGATAATGGTACGGAACCCTTCGTGCGCGAGTCCAACTCGCACTTGGCCGGTTTTTTAAATTATAGAACATTAAATTTATAAATCAGCAAAACCAGAAAGCCTCAACAGTAGGTACCAACTTTCTCCAGAAGAAATGAGGAAGCAGTTGATATATTTACATTACAACAGTTCAAGTGGGTAGGAACTGATAACATCAACGCTTTCCTTGTCAACAACATGGACACATAAATTCAAACAAATTTATTAACATAATAAAACTGGAACCTACTATATCTTCATTATAACATAACAAATTAAAACCGCATTTTGAATCATTAAAATCATTTAATTAAGTTGTTATATTATTAATAGTACTTAATATAAATATGAATAATCACTTCGCATTTAACTGGTCAGTGGCATTTAAAGGAAGCTTTTTGTAAATATTTTGATATCATTATAAGTTTCATTTCAATGTATCCTTTTTCACGGTAGAACTTTTAGTTGCTTTTTGTGTTGTTGTGTATTTAGAGCTATCTATGGCTACAGATAGTACTACTAATAGTTCTACCAGTTAACAAAATAGTAGCTAATTTGTCGGATCTCGCTCACATAAAATCATGGGTCTTGAAGATGGTCAAACTCGGCGTTTAAATTAAATGCACTACACGATAGCCAGTTAAGCAATCTACAATCTCGAAGGTTGACCTAGAAGCCACACTTAAATAGTCAAAATTCCGTCAGTTTCCGTCAAGCAGGTTTTCAGTCATTTCATCTTTATTGAAACTATGACTTGTGATAGGAGGTTGCGAATTTAATTTACGTGAAATATAAAAAAAAATTGTTCTTTACGGGCATTTATTCAATTCCAAAGTTTGGACCCGATGTTTATCAAATAAACCTACATCAGCGCCATCTATGCTGCCGCACGACGCAAATGTTTGCTACTGAAACTTCGACAGTGGCGCCTCTGTCGGTAAAAAATAGTTTCGTTTTTGTTTTACATTCAGGAGCTTACTTACTGATTCTGAGTTGTATGAACTACGGCAAATGAACATATTCTTGAAAATATTATAAATAAAAAGTGTAAGTACCTATGTATTGCTTTTATGGGAAAGTCAGTAAAACTTGGCATTAAAGTGACTATCAGAGAAAAGAACCAACTGTTGTGTAATGCGATATCTTCACTTTACAGTAATAAACACTGGAATCAACAAAATCATTCTAATAAAATATAACAATGTGACTGAACATATTTAAATGGGATTAGTGGTTGCGAAACCAGCGAAGGTGTGGTTTAAGTTAATTTTAGTAATGACTCAAACGTTAGTTATCAAGCGCCAAAAAAGTTGGAAATCAACACAACTATTCTTATTTGCAATAAAACTAAAGATTCTACTAAGCTAAAATTCTATTAGGAATTCTATTTACCTAAATGATTGGGTAAAAACTCATTGCCACACATTATCATTACAAATATTCCAATAGCCCGAAGATTGCTCCTTAATGCCGAGTTTAGTTTTTTTTTTTAATAGAGATGGGTTTGCTCTTGACTCTAGTCAATGTCAGAGATGACAGAGACAAAGTCGACGATGGTACGAGCTTACCCAGAAGGAGCCTGTTCACTCTATTTTTGAAGAGATTAGGGTTGTAAGCATTTGGAAACACACACACAGGCAGAGAGTTCTAGTCTTTTGCTGTGCGCATTATAAAAGACGTTTGGAAACCCTTAGTGCGAATTGGTGGAATAGCTACAAGGAAGTTTCAGGAATATTTAAAGGCTCCGGTCAGGTATCTATTAAAAAACAGATTAAATTGGAAGTTTCCTTGGGTAAAGTAGGTACACCAAAAGAAATACAGTACAGTACAACTTTATGCCAGCTTCTGTTTAAAGTCGCTCAGCTCATCATGGAAGCGACCTATGGTTGTAATTTCTTTGAAGGACGACATCCGAAATGAAAGTATCTCTCCAGAAAGGAACTAGATTTACCACCAAAGCTTGCAGAGTTACTTTTAATGTGGCAGTGGGCTTGCCTCATCTTTCAAAGGTCTTATGTATGGCCGGTGGAGTACACAATTCTGAAAGTGGAAGCCGCGTATCGGAAGGTAAGCCTAGCGAGGGGCGTCTCTCAGCTAGATCAGCTATACTCAACCTAAGGCCCGTGATCCGCATATGGTTCGCCAAGCTTTTCTATGTGGGTCTGCAGCCTTTTTTTTTGCAAGAATGGGAAATCATCAAATTACTCTTTCCGGAGTGTCAGACTCTTACTGACTAAAACCCATCCGTGTTCCTCCTAATACCTATTGCGTTCTAGGGGGTCTACTCTCTAAGCCCGAAGTAATAACCACTCAGGCCGAAACTGCGGATTTCGGGCTTAGTGAGTAGACACCCAGGGCCGCGGTGAGTTTTTCGAACAAATTCTGCAACCCTGGCAGGTGGCTCTGTTCCGTACATTATTTGTGATATGTTTACTCAGCATCTCAGTAGCAGTTTTATTGAGTATTAACTACGAGTGCTTCTCAATGCTATAGGTACCCATCTCGGCATACTGCGATTCACTCTTTGATGATGTGCTGAGACTATTTTCACCACCTAGCAAAATGAAGAAGTTGGCGTGCTACATGCACTGAATTTTATCGAAAACTTTCCATTTGTGAAGTAATATACGAAGTGTAGAAGCACGGTATGACTCAGGAAGAAAAAAGAGATGATGAGCTGAGTTAGATTTTTCAAAGAACTTTAAATAAATGTGGCTGAAACAGACTGTATACGGAAAACGGTGGACCAGGCGCAATACCTGGTCCTACGTTCCTGTTGGAAAGTGCAGCTTGGGAGAGGCATTTGTCGAGGAATCTACTGTGATGGGCTGAGTATAATGAATGATCACTAAGTGGACTATTCTATAAAACCACTGATAGGTTTATGAATCTTTCAGCGTTGTCCTAGGCTGACGAAAAGTATCACTAGGTGGGTCATCCTTTAGCTAATCTCCTCTTTTACACGAAAAATAAAACTTTTCTTTTTTCCACTGTCAAGCAATAGCCATGTGGAGTACCTACTCGAATAATACAATAATGTAAAACCTGTCTTATAAGACCTCCATTTTCCAATTGCTATTGGAATATAAATCTGCAGTGTTAAAGAAAGTAATATTGCCTTCGTAGGTGGTAGAGATACTACCACCTACGAAGGCAATATTACTTTCTTTTTTAAATTAGGATTTTTGCTTGGTGTAGGAATTAAAGCCGCTTTCTTAGATGTAAAACATATCTCAATTATAGGAGAATATAACAGAAATACATTTATAATCTGCATTTTTGTTAAATTTTCATAGAGAATTACATCACCACCCATCCATGTTTGCTATAAGAAATAAGTAAGGTACTAACAGAGCTTTTAATTAGAATATTTAAGTAGGTTCTTACAATGCTGGTAAAAATATAAGACGTCGCAGTATCTTGTTCCTAATCAACCATAGAGCAATTGGAACCCTTTTTTTTAAGGATGAGATATCATCAAATGACTCCTTCCGCTCTGGGTGGAACGGGAGGGAATGTCAGACTCTTACTGACTAAAACCCATCCGTGCTCCTCCTAATACCCTTTGCATTCCAGGGTCACGGTGCCTCTTTCAAACAAATTCCGTAAGAATTGGAACACTTGGAACAGATGGACCAAACAGTGCCTACTATTCTTACTTCCCCCAATTTCTGAATAAAGCATTTGAAGTTGAGTATTTGTCATACTGTACTGTCTTGTATCCTGAAATCCCCAAAATTTGGCAAGAAAGTATAATTGGAAAAGTTCTTAACACAATGTAGGTACTCAATTCAGAAAACCGCACAAAAATACCAACGATGATTTCCACATAAAGTAGAGGTATGTAGACTGGGTAATACATACCAAGCTACGCTTACTTACCAAGCTTAACTGACAAGAACACTTTAGCCAAATTATTTCTACAATCCACACAAGATATGAAAGAGAAGTAGATTCGATCGTCTCTATCTATGATAACGTTTTTATTAGTATTTCCATTGGTATTATAATTGAAGCCATGTATCAACTAATTAAAATAGATTACGTAGAAAATAAATCCTCATTCATATTATTTATTCATTCACAATAAAATTTATACCAAATCAAATTAAACAATTTCTGTTAACTACACATAAATAAAATCTCAGCCTAAAAGTAATTTTTGATTATTTTTACTGAACTTTGTCAGTGATGGGCCCTAAGAGCCATCTGTAGCAGTTCTAAAAAATAAGTTTGTCACTTACCCTTCACTCGAACAAGACAAAGCATTATCTAATAACTTCCACATTCCAATCACGTTGCCAAAAAACGTTAGAAAGTAGGAAATTTTTGTATAATTTCATAAAGTTTTCAACTATAAAACTGTTTGAAGTTTCTTCATTTACACCCCACTTCAGCGAGTGTCGCGGCCAATCGGGAGCCGTCGGGCCTCGTACGAAGCCGCGCCCACGACCGCTGCAATACGCATGGAGCTACAACCAAGAAGCGCTCACTCAAACAACGTCTCTCTCCCTCCCGTACTAAACGACCTCGTTCGATAAAGCCAGCAACACATTTGCCATTATGATTACATGCAAATTTTTTATTCATTTGCAAATTAAGTGTTGCATTAAGTAATTATGTGTTATTATGTGGGTATCACGGTTAAGTTGGTCGTTTAGCTAAAGAAACGCGTGATGTTCTAGTTACAGTCAAGGGTTGTGCAATTGCTGCCATCATGTCTACAATTAAAGACAATGAATTTCAAAGAATCGAGGAATACACATTAGTTTTGTTTTGTAAAAAATAAATAGAAACAAGAAAATAAAAGAAATTACTAGCAAAATACAATCTTACGACGATAAGAAAATTCTTACTACTGAAAAACATTACTTTATTGGACATAAATATAATGATAAGTAATGTTTATTTACTTTCTATTAAAGTTTTTCTGTCAATGTAAATGCTAAAAAGGAGGTAATTAGTTTATTGCCATCTAAGCATGAAGATAAAGATGTGATAAATGTTTTAAGTGAGACAAATGTTCTGCTGACCTTTGTAGAACATGTAGTAGCTACATCAGTTACTACACAGCTGGTACACAGGAGACACAGGACACAGAATAAAAAGAGTGTGATAGCTATAATTGATACCTTCATTAGTGGTCAAAACATTCCCCAGTTAATAAATGTGTCAGGCGAAGATCCTATTCCTTACTCATTCACACTCAGGTAGCAGGTCGTGTATATTTTGTACATACAAGTTTTGTCAAATAAAACTATTGAAGATACCTAGAAATTTCTACAATGATATTATAATCAAACCTCAATCTTCAGAAATTCCAATCCTATTTCCAAAAATCCAGTAAGACATAAGAGTTCTGTCAGAACACCAATCTGATACAACTCTTCAAATTCTCCAAATTCTTGCAGCAACAAAATAAATAATTTAATACCCAAAACCAGTTCCCTATTAAATACCAATAAACGATTTTTAAATAAACATAAGGCATCCTTTTCTTTCGTTGCACAAGGAACAGAGACAGGTATAGACTAACCCTTAAGTCGTAAATTATTTCGAGGTTGTTGGCACACATGTGCATTTGTCGCGTGACTAGCCGATTATTAAGTTGTAATAAATTTTGTGGCCCATGGGACGTAGGGTAGGTGTCTTTTGGGACATCCGACAGACCTTCTAATTTTTTGTGTGATTAACAAAGTAGTATGGAAATACCTGAAGCAGTAGGAGTTGGTGGTGATACATAAATTTATGGTAATGTAGGAGCTGGTCGAAGAGGTATCGATGAATTAATGGAAGCAAGTATGGACACAATGGTATTGTTGGTCGTAGGTGACGAAGGTTTGTATAAGGACAGCTGCTGTGCAGCAATTTCGAATTACTACTAATATTAAGGTGAAGGAAAAAAATAACCTCTTGGATTTATAAAACTAGGTAATCAATTTTTTTTGGCCACTGTTTTAAATTATTGTAACTGTGAGCAACAAACAATCAAACAACAACAAACAATCAAACAATATTTTATAAAATAATCTAGGTTATAAGTTGGAAGATAACAATAAATTGATAATCCACATTTTGGAAGCTATGATTGATAAAGAAAAAAAAATACAACCATTATTGAAATTGTTACAGGAGCTCTTCACGCCAAGCACATTTGAACAAGTAAGAAGAAGAACACATAAAATAAGTTGCTTTGATTGATTGGCCAGAATTCCATCTAAATGCCTATTTTAAGATAATATTGCTATAAATTCACAAAAGCAGACAGCATAGAGGTCGCAACAATGAAATCAGGAGCTCGAAATTAATTGGTACATTAGCAGATACATAACCTTACTTTTGTTTATGCCATGTTGCAAGAAATCTTGACACGAATCATAAAAACTTAAGTTGTAAATTGTAGCACTAGCTTAACGGACCTTTTGTTCCTGACGTAAAATTTTCAAAATCATCAATAAATACATCAGCTACTCAGACTACTCAACCTCGAACAACTTATGGTGACAGGCAAAATAGACAGCAGACGGCAGCCGGCCGAGAGGTCGCAGCCCTATTATATCAGCAACATCAAGCTGCATAATACGCTTCATGATACCAAGGACAGACACTGGTGGTCCATGATGCCAAGGACAGACACTGATGGAGAGAGATTGTAAAGCAGAAATTGACCACTCATCGGGGGACTCACGACCCTCAGCAATGAGGAATTAGACGCAAGGAGGAGGACTAAGACTGTACTGCAACCAAAATCTCTTTCAACTGTTTGCTTAGAACCATGTCTCCAAATGACTTCTCCTCGTTACCAAAAACAATAACGTCCAACACAGCTTTCTAGTAAATTACACACAGTTCAGCATAATAAGCAGCCATGACGAAAGCCGTAGTTAAAATTTAAAAGCCTTACATTAAACCATGAACTTCATTTGCATTATCTACCAAAACATATACTTACGACGAATATTTGGTTGAGAATCGTGTGAAAAAACAATAAATCCAGCTGTAACATTACGCTATTAGTCAGTGGGGTCGTCAGCAAGTGGCGTATACTATCGTCATAATTAGCAGTTAATTATAATTAAGCCAGTGTACAAGACGAATGTGAGTCGTTAGTTGGATCGTGGCGACTTTACAAACTGTTTGTGATACATTGAATTTGAGGAATGCCTTTTGAATTGATGGTGCGATTTTTGCTGTAGTCAGTTGGTAATGGGTGGTGCTTTTAGCGATGTTTTATGGTGCATTGTTTGAAGTATTTAAATACAGATAAAACAAGGTTTGAATGTTTTTTGGTGTGTAATCTACACTCCTGGTGCAATTATTTTTTCTGAAAATTTTCATACAAGGCTTGATTTACATTATTATTAGACTCAGACCAGAGAACAAGATCGAGTACGCTTTTGTAAATCATTAGTTTGATGAGTGACAATTACTGGCCGAATAGACACTCCAAAGGCATCTCATAACAAATAAGCAATAGGTACATATTTGGCCTATTTTATCTTTTCAAACACTTCTCCTATTATGACTCTTCTTTGGAGAATCGTGATGCCTTCTAAATAAAAACAAGATCGAAAAAGTACTCACTCTAAAGTTTATTCTTCCTGAAAAATTGCATTGGATTCTTATAGCATTACAAATAATTCAAAGTTTTTTATCAATATATCTACCTACTACCATGTACAATTTTTTTTTGTATGAGCTGATAAATTAATTCTAACTCTTAGGATTTTATTTACAAACCTTTCCTTTCTAAATTCCCACAGCCACGCCAGGCCACCACTATACATCTGCATATGATTATGAAAATATAGGCTAGTGATACATTTGTGCGGTGAGCGGTAATTTTTACTCCTCAGCAAGACGTCGCGCGTCAACAGTGATGCATGGCCCTTGTCCGCTCATCTAGACTAGGACTAAGCACTTTGCTTGACGAGTTATGTTACCGCTTCTCTTATGTGTGTATGTGGTATTGTGATAATTATGATGATGTTGACTGCAGAATTTACTGTTACAGTAAAAGTTTTAAAGTTATACTCACAATTTGGGCCAGAAATTAAAAAAAAAATATATTTTTCAGCAAGAGTCTAGAAAAAAGGATTAAGTTATGGAGATTCAGTTATCCAATAGTTTGCTACTTAGCAAAAATACAAACACTAGCAATCAGTACAATGTTTGATACAAGACCATGCTATCAAAGTGATAAGAAACGCCTAAACCCTAAACAAAAATAGGAAGAGAAACTTTTGAAACTGAACTTCATTCAACAAAGTATCCAACCATCCAGTAGAAAAGCGAACAAAAATGGTAAAAAGATTGCAGTTCACGGCTACCGACAATCGTTCACCATTTACCATCCATAATCATCAATCGGTCCATTGAAATCGGATACGTGGTGTTGCGACGGTGTACCCTAATTACGCTAATCGAAGGAGCGGGCGCGGGAGCGGGAGCGACCCGAGCGGAGCGGGCTCGCACGTGGCGGGCTCAGGTGCGCCCCGCCCCGCTCGCCCCGCCCGCCGCTAGTTTGACGCCGCGTCAACTCAGCCGCTCACCTCGTCGTCAGACGCGCGCTGCACTCGACGCTCGAACGCCGGGAAAACACGAGTCGTTTTTCGTCGCGACGACACGCACCGAAGTTTTCCGAATTTTGAAGTTCGAAGTTTGATTCTTGAATAGACTGTAACGGTCGTATTTGATTTTATTAGATTTTGTTGTTCTATGATTCTCATTTTTTTTGGTAAAATATTTTTTTATGTGAAAAGTGTCTGCAAATAAACTTGTGGGATGTTTTGTGATTTTGTCAACGATTGGTTGTGATTGGTCGTATAGTTGGCTGTTGCCGCTGTTGGTCACTCTAAACATTGAATTGGAGTGAGTATATTAAATTATCTTTATTGGTCATCATTTTTTGTAGGTACCTATAGAAAATTATCGTCAATTGATACAGTTAAATCTAAAAGGCGCGAGTGGAGAAATCAAAGCGTGTCGCAGTAAATCTCCCAGGACGCAGTGGATTCGAACTGTCCACTTGACACGGAACATTAAAAGTTATTATATCCCGAGAGCTTTTTGGCATTAGTGGATATTAAAATAATTATACAGTTCGATTTATATTTATTTGAGCAACTTCTTAGGATTTGTTTAACTTTTTTTGATTTTACTGCTTACAATTCATATTTTATGGACAAATTAACACATTGAAAGTATGTTCCTACCTACTTTGATTAATTTGGTTTAGTACCTACTCCGTCCAAGATTGAGTACTTAAGTAGTGATTTTCAAGTAAGAACTAATCATTAAAAAAAACGAATCAAACAAAAAAACTCTTCTTATATGCGATCAGATTCAAGAAAAAAAAAATCATCAAATAGCTAGAAAACTAGATCATCCTTCAGTCATATCAAATAACCGAACATAAAACACAGCTATCAAGCTACCGTTAATACCAAACGACACAATAAAAGCTATCAAAGTGCCGAATTAAAATTAAAACAGACATCCGAGGCATGTTCATCAAAGGATGTCTGGGAATAAACAACTGTGCTGAAGAAAAAAAAAGTTTAAAAGAAAAAACAAAGGCAATGAAATCGTTCGGCCCATTTAATGTGGACCGGACGGGAGTGACAAAAATTCAAAACTGAAATAAACTGAACACATGTGACTGTATGTCACACGGTGGAGGATAGGGAACAATGAGTTGATGTACTGAACAGTTGAAGGTATAGGGAAAGTTGATAAAATGCTACAGTGGTCGCAGAAGATGTTACCTGGTAAAGAATCATTGGTTAGAGAAGAAGGCGTAAGACGAGTAGATACACCATCATGCAAAATGGTAAAATGAGAAGAATAGAAGGAGTCAGATTATATAATGGTTATAAGCTACCTTTGTATTTGATTTTGATTTCTTCAAAGCCAGTATGGGTCGCGGATTTTGTTCGAAAGAGTTACCGCGGCCCTGGAACGCAAAAGGCACTAGGAGGAGCATGGTTTTTAGTCAGTCAGAGTCTGACACTCCCTTCCGCTCCACCCAGAGCGGAAGGGGTCATTTGATGCTTTCCCATCCTTAAAAAAAAAGCGTACACAGTATTTGATACAGTTAACAGGCATAACCTTATTGCGATTTAATTAGACTAAAAGAAATTCTGTGGCCCACAGCAAGTTTTACGGAAGCTGTTCTATCCATTATTTGATTGCAATTTCATTGCTGTTTCTCTCGTATCTGTTCCAATTATCCAGCACTTATAAATACATACTCTATCTCACATTTATTGGATTTGTGTAGAACTGATTTTCTTCGTTCCTGCTTTTGAGATTTGATTAAAAGATCTTTCTTGAGACTGTTTTATCTGAATCTATTCTGGGTATATGTCTTTCGCAGCCACTTAGCTTAATCAGTCGTTTCATTAAAAGTCTAGCCTTTTCATTAAATTGCGCCGTTTAATCAGCGACATAAGGGAAATGGGCAAGTCATTAAACGATATTGAAACAAAGATGACACTTAGGAACTTTGAAAAATCGGCGCAGTTGAATGAAAAAGCTTGGCTTTTAATGAAACGGCTGCTTAAGCTAGTTGGCTGCGACATATCTATATCAAGAACTGCTTTGGTAGAAGGAAAATGGGATTGACTCAAAGCAATGTTCCATATAATAATAAATAAAATCAATATTAGTTTAAGTACGATTTATATTTTTGGTAGTGTAACTCTTTAAATCATACATTTTATCTCTTGCAGTTTTATTTAAGTCTACTCTAACCAATTCGATTCTCTACTTAAATAATAATATTAATTAATCTTTATTGCAGACCATACAGTCCATATTCACATTAAAAAAAATGAATTTGAAAAAAAATTATAGAAATTATAAACGGAATCATCAATACATACAAATAGCCTGCGATCATTTAGTTTTTTTTTTCAAATGTAGGTACTATCGTATGATATCTTATACATAAATAACATTATTATGATAATAATATACTTAATACGTGATAAATTTTGTTAACTGCTTAGCTTTATTATTTAATTATGAAGATAAGCCATTACGCATATATTAAGAAGTGTCGCAAAAATCTTTTAAAACTTGATATTTTGAATGTTATTCAAATGCCCCCATTACAATAAAGAGCAAAACTAAAATGATAAATGATCAATTTTTAGTATTCTTAAATGAGATGATTTTAAATTAAAAGGAAAGCTTAAATAAAAGGCCAAGCAATTGATAACATCCAAGAAATTCCAAATTTTCTTAAAGCAATTCCGTATTACGCTAAAATCGTTATTTATGCACATAAAATACACGATTACGGCGATGTTCGACCGAAATTCCCACATTTATCATTCAGCAAGCAAACGCGACAAATAAATCGGGTGCACAATGACTGCTAATTTGCTCATAAAGATGTATGCACCGAGCGGAGTACATAAATCGGGAGAAGTCACATTCGGCCTACCGCTTACACCCATAAACCTCTGCGGACACTTTTATAGCCATACCACGTGGCTGAGGCGCAGTTTTTTCCGCACTTGACTTGACATGTGCACTGCGCTTTAGGAAGTCACATCCCTATATTAATTTATTGTCTTAGAATAGACCCCCTGCGTGACGCAAGTGCTACACGTGTTTAGTGATTTATGCAACTACTACTGAGTAGGTACTGTAAAAACGAAAGTGACCGTAAAATGAACCACGTTGCGAACTCTGTTATCGCAAATGATTATGGGCCACCCTGGCGAATACTTGAAAAAGAAACATAAAAAGAAATGTTTTTAAAGGGTTTCACAAAAAAGTATTAACCCATTTCACTCTTCAAACTATAATTACTCATATTATACTTACAGATCTTCTAGGTTTTTGTGTGTTTTTATTTGTTCAGAAGTTTATTATATTTTTAGAATTTTTGACATTCAGACGTATAAGAAACTCAATGAACGTGAATGTAATAAATGTGTAGGAAGGTTAAATAGACAGCACTATACGTAATACAATAAAATATTATCTTTAGGTCATAGTATAAAACATTATTGGAACCATATTTCATATCGGACAAAACACGATACATATTTAAATCAAACACTCAAGATACGATCTGTAATATAACATTTGTCACGTATAACGAGGCGACGCACTTGACCGACTAATGTGTCTCATTTTATCACAGGTCCATCAATCAAGCTCCACTCTACGGGGACAATTGAAACGGACCGCGAACATCAGTAGCACTTAACATGTCCAACTAGACTATTCAGTGCTCGTCCAAACGATGACAAGTGCCGAGTGATCTTGAGAAGAAGGATAAACACAAGCTGTTATCGATGAACGAATTAAATTATAACGCAGGGATGAGCTCCTACCAGTTCGTCAACTCGCTCGCTTCCTGCTATGGAAACCAAGCGCCCGGACGTACTGGAACGCCGGTCGAGCAAGCTGGTCATCCCGGGCTACCAACACCAGGAGCTGATTACTACAATCCTAATGCGGCGGCATCAGCGTACCCGAATACTTGCTATTCGCCGCCGCAAGTTGGACATCACTACCCACAACATCCATATGGGACGCCCGCTACCGGAGCGCACATGCAACCGCAAACGATGATAGACTATACACAGTTGCATCCTCAAAGACTGGGTAGTACAGCAAGCCACATGCATCAGCACTCGAACCCGAGTCCAGGAGCATTGTCCCCCAACCTGATGTCCACACCGCCCAGCCAAGCCGCTGGAGCTAGTTGTAAATTCGCGGATTCGACCTCTACAACCGGAGTAGCGTCCCCCCAAGACCTATCCACATCTTCTGGGCCAGGTCGAACTTCACCTGGCTTCGGTGGCGTCGGTGGACAGAACTCCAGTGGAACTACAAGTACTAAACTAGGCCTAACTACTCCCATCGCTTCTCCAGTAGAACACAAGGCTAATGTGAATCAGAATATATCAAGTCCAGCCTCGTCTACATCAAGCAACGAGAGCAATGAGGCTAATAATTCTAGCTCAAACACAAAGAACTCTAAGTCTTCAGCGTCAAACTCTTCGGCAAATCCTCCGCAGATATATCCATGGATGAAGCGAGTTCATCTAGGACAAAGTAAGTGCAAACATTTTAAATCATTTAACATAGACTTTAAGATCTTAACGGTACAATATTTTGTTTTATTAATGATTTTTCCACCGCGAGAATAATCAAAATTATGAACGGCTTGATTCACACTTTTTTACCGCTAGCGTGAAATCATAAATGATTTAGCTTCGTCGACTAAACTAATAACGGCAGCTACAGCCACGCCTCTATCAAAAACCAACAGTTTGACGTAATAGAAATAAAACAATCCATCAATTGGATGCCGAGGTGGAGACAAAACAAATTATATATCTATTTATAAAGCATTAGCATGCATTAATGTTGGATCGATATGGCTGGCTGATGGATGGTGTCCATAATAAGGCATAATGGCTTTGTTGGCGGGCGCTTACAACTGAACATCCGAAGCCTTTTTTCTTCCCGTATCCTAATGATGGGGAAAGTGTGTAGTCACCGTGACGTTTCATTTGACGGATCCTAACCTTTAAGCGTGAATTGGGTTATTCAAGGGTTAATCTGCTTTAAATTAAAATTTAGGAGCACCTTCTAAACTATTTGTTATTTTCTTCACGGCACATATTATTTTAAATTCTGGCTTTGTGTAACAATTTTGTAATTGTTAGAAAATGTTCTCTTTCCAATCGGGAAGAGTGATTCAGTCAACTCTTAATTGCTTCGAGTGGACCACTGTCTAAATGTGTCTGTAAAAATGTGAAAACATAGAATACGAAATCAAAAAGTGATATATCAGGGAGATAATAGTAGGTAACAAGACGCAGGATGCCACAGCGCCTGTCACGAAGATGTCCCAATATAAAGACAAGAGCAGATGTCAGCGGCCCACCGTTTCGGCGAAATTATATAAAATTCGAATTGTTTAAGTAGCAGAAAGCTGTTTTGACCTTGCCAAGGCTTGCGATGTTCTCTTAATTGGTTTATTTTTGCAATTCGTACGCATGTGGTAACTTGTCAATCGCATGATGGTGACAGACTTCGTGACTATTTATTATTAAAGATACATACTTTCTTTAGTGTACTGACACTAAAGAAAGTATGTATTCTCGATCTTACAGTGTAACAGAGATCATGTGAATTGACTTGTTCAAATATTTTCGACTAATAACCACGGTCATTCTGGTGTATCTTACCTTCATTTAACAAAAATATAGTAATAACTAGAATCGGTACTCGGCTCAATGAAAGAGTAAATAAACTAGACGGCTCAATAACAAAAAATATTGGCAAAGCGCACGACATCATTTCAGAACAAGAAAAACTTCCGAAGAAAATAATATGAGAAATGAATGCCTCAGTATAAATCATAACACTGTCATCGGGGATGATTGCAGACACCAAGTGGGTACGTGACACCATTATAGATTACCAAAGACCTGTTTAAGAAAATAAATAGTTCTCTTACAAGTAACAACTAAACCCTGTTATTACACAGCAAGTCTGTAGGTTTGACAAAGCCTTATTAAAATGTACATTTCAACCGATAGGCCTATAACAGACGGGCTACTGTTGGAGATTTGCGAGACATTGTAGCTACTGTAGTTGTATCAAATATAACCTCACCTACACATAGTTACATCGACAGGAATTTTAAACGCAGCTCTTGCAGTGATGAGCCCTTTCGAAGCCTGTGCCAATATTTAATATTGTAATTGTACAATTAGAAATAGTACTTCTTTACAAACTACTTCTTTCAGAGTCAAGTCGCAATGCCATAATATAACCTGCTTGAATCAACTTTTTTAACTCGTATTTAGCTGTTGACATATGAATAGTGAATCAATTGATTTAGTGCCTCTATTAAACAATGCTGCAATAGATCATATTAGGATAATAATTCATTATTATACTTACGGCTCTATTATAGAGCAATATTTTTGTACAAATGGTGCATGTAAGGCACACATGCGTATCGAGGCGTCATTCATAGGAGAGTATCTACTTATGCATCCTCCATGTAGGCCACTGGTAATTAGCCGTACCTTGATCAATGATGAGGTTTTTTTTTATCATTTTAGTCTTGTGTCCTAGAATAATCAGTAAACCTACTGATGTCATCTGTGTTAACAGTAAACATCTATTCAATCTGGTTTCTTGATAATTTCCTATCTGTAAGACGTTTACTGCAAGACTTAAGCTTCCTAATTGTATTTATTAGTGTTAAAACCGTCAATCGTCTTATTTTTATACCTTTATACAGTGTTGCTTGCTTCATCTTCATCATCATCGACATTCAGAGCCGGACGTAGGCCTCTTACTTCTTTATTTCTGTTTGAAGAACCATCCTCTTCTTTTGATATGCTAGCTATATTCTTTATTATCTAGGATTGACAAAAACTTTTCGGTAGCACTAATCCACTACATTTTTTACTTTTGCTAAATTGTGGTGTTCGCTGGTTTAGCATCATTGTGTTCAGGCCCACATTTATCAATAAAATGCTAGCAACAATTCGTACAAATTTCAGTCGCACCATTCGACAGTCGCCCGACTGCAACAAGCTGAGGTATGCAAATAGAGTTGGCAAGCGGCTAGGTCGTGTTACATGTTTGGTGGTCATAACTCAAGGAGAGGTGGAAGCCACCGCCCCTCGTGCGTGCCGTCTGACGACTTATAAGAATTCAATACACCGTTATTTAGCGCTAGTTACATACCCCAACTGTGGTATTAACACGTGGAAATTAAGTTGTTCGGAAAAATCGTGAGAAAATCGTGTAAGAACCCTTTGACTTTAAAGAAAAGTGGTGAAGTAAGCAAGGATTGAGGTATACATTTTAATACCGTTAACTTTCAGGCGAACACAGAGCGTACTTAAATGAAGCCAAAGAGTAAGTTCTGTTAGGCTCGGAGCATTTAGTAGTTTCTGCTTATCCCATGGGCGTTTCTTCATTTCCTCATTCTGCATATAAAAAAAGCGTGATTTAGAGAGTGGTAGATTTAGTAGATTTACATCTACTATCAAGGATAGTAGATATAGGTACTATCATTGCGGAATTTGTTTGAAAGAGTCATTGCGGTCCTGGAACGCAAAGGGCATTAGGTGGAATACGGATGGGTTTTAGTCAGTACCAGTCTAACACTCCCTTCCACTCCGCCCAGAGTGGAAGGAGTAATTTGATGGTCATCATTAAAAAAAACTGCTATCCTTCTTATTAGTATTGATAGGCTCGCGGCTGACGACAATCTCATGTTAAGCGATAATGTGGACGAGACGACGCCTAGAAGTAACCTATGTTTTTTTGACTAAAGTACTACTAGCTGTCAAACTCAGGCTCCGACAGCGGAGCTTCTTAGCTGTACGCACACAATCAAATTATAGGATCGTTGATGTCCAGTAGCATTTATAGCTCCAACGTAGTAGAAGACAAAACTTTAAGGCCATAAGAGCCCACAGCCAGCCGTGAAAGGCTCTTTACCTTCTTACAAGCAAAATAAAAGGCACAGTCATTGGGAACACTCATTGGAAAGCTGACCCTTAATCGTTGTATCACCTGGGGTCATCGTGAAAGCTCATTGCTGTAGTGACAAGAAAACCAATTAATCTCAACGGATTATTAAGATCTTTGCCGGGATTCATTTTGCCTTACAAATTAAAAGTATGATTATATCCACACAATCTGAGGCCGAAAGTTGAAACAGGCCAATTTTATCAATTATTTTTTTAAGCAGAGAACGTAAGACTTTTTGTTTTGGAGCCCGTAAAATCAATTTAAAAGCTATAAAATTATCCGTGATTCCATATAATTACTTAGAGTGGGCACTGTTAGGTATAAGCAGTTAAATATCACATTATACCAACGTGATCTGATATAAATGATTGAATCATAGTAGCAAAGGTTTTCAATTATCTTGAAATGGACATTGAAAATACATTAAGGAACCTAGTCTTGTTAGATTATACCTGGTCTTGTCAATGTAGGGTTTGTGTAATTTATTTGAGCTTGTGACTGGCTGTTTAGGTCTTTAGAGTAAACAATACCTAATTTGCACTAGGTTTTGGTAGGGATTAAGTAATACAATTACGCGATTTATTCATTAATTTCAAGCCTAAGTAAGGTTGATTTTATGAGCATATCATACAGTTTAATAAAACTACTTGAAACTAAATTAAAACATATGTACATTTTATTATGTTTTTATTATGTAATATAAAAATAAGGCATATTAAAAGATTATTTTCCAACATGCCATGTTCCATGTAGTACCTACCTATGTGAAGTTAAACATAGCACACACAATATAAACAACATAAGAGATCTAATATCAATTAATTCAGTATAAGGGTCTGATACAGGTTGTTTCTCTATTCATTGGTTATCTTTTAGGGGTAAAAATATGATTGAATATGAACAACTTTGACTGTGGGAACAACACCGTAGTCTTAATAATTAATATAAATCTAGGGTGTTTGCCTCAGCATAAAGATTGTAACAACCTGATATAGACCTACTAACAAGCTAGTTTTAACCCAAAATTCCTTAAAGCGATAAGGCAGGCCACACGCGAATAAATTCGATCGTTAACAAAAACCTAACTTCAAAACGGGTTAAGTTAATCTAGAGCAATTATTAAAATTTTATTCATACTAATAGATTATTATTTATCGCTTGATTTTAATAGACGCTTGATTATATCCGATTAGTTGAATTAAATTAATATTTATTATATTGTTATAAATGTCAATAGGGACAAGAAAACATGGATAATAGTTTAAGTTGTAATAAATACAGTAACCTTATTTAAATAAAAGACATCTTGTGACATAAATCATAGGTGTTTACTTAATTGCGTCCTTCAAAATGGCTAACTAAGAAACAACAAATGAAATAAAGAAAATAGATAAGGTTTTCCTTAGAGCTCGATATAATATGAATTAACAAAATAATTCATACACCTAACCTCTTTTATAATATTTACCTAAGCAGGTTTTATGTTATTCTCGATCGTCAAGTATTTTATTTGTCTTTAACTTTCCTGAAAAGAATTCGACCAAGAAAATTCATTTAAATTTTCTTGAAATGAAATCTTTAATAAAGTTAATTTTATCAATGGCTGCATAATAATAACAATGATAAATACACAAAGCAACAATAAAATATCCATGGTATTTAAATAACAAAAAAAAACTTGTTTTCCTCTTAAAATTTCCTTTCTCTAACCTCCCTCTTTCGTACAGAACTCACAAAATCCAAAAATAGCCTCCCCTTAAACGAACCATCCTTAATGACATGCAGAACCCTACCTGTTCCACAGTTACTAGCGGCGATTAGTAAATAAATAACAAATTAAATTCCACTAAAGATTAGTGGCGGAGTCAGTATGGGCTCATAAATAAATCAAGTGTTCGGTCTCGGAGACCGAGGTAAATTATGACTCAAATAATATTATGCTAAAGGTATGCCAGTGTAGTCGCCACTTAAAGCCGTTCGTGCTTATAAAGCCTTTTTTTGTGATTTTGTAATTAGCTGTTCGATATCTATAGATTATAGTGTGTGCACAGCTTTAATATGTACACCACGTATAGCTAACCACTCGTAATTTGTGTTAATATAGAAATCTGCCAATCATGTCATTTATTTTTCCAGATGATGATGAATGATACGTTTCGTATATCTGCAATTGCTGTTCTGGTTTTGCCAACTGCTATGATTCGTCATAAATAATTAATTTTATTGAGAGTCTTAGTAGGTGTAAAATGAATGCTATTTATGGGAGTAAGGTATTTAAATGTTGGATTTGCGCAGTGCTATATTCTGAAAACTAGTGTTAACAGTTACATAAGTAAGAGTATGTTTAAGCTACCTTAAATTCATATCATGAACTTTGATAATATAATATATGTGTACTATGCTGGAAAGCAACCGGTACCTGAGCAGTTAAAAGCTCCAAAATCGGTAAATCGGTAGAAGTTCTATGAAGAATTAAACATTTTCTATGACGCTAAGTCCAACGAAAACAAATTTACCGTAACCCCAATCCCTCTAATCGTACAAAAAGCTAGCATACCTATACGACCAACACACAGAGAACTGGTTTCAAAGAATTCCTCAACACATACTATACAAAACACTTATATACCACATACTACTTAGTCCAAACCAGATCACTTGATAATATCGCTCGCATCTCCCCGCCTGTAACTCGACCTACGTTAAATATGCATAAAGGGTACACAAAAATAAAACTTCTAAAACTTGAATGGACGAAAAACGAATAAACATTTCGTGTAGAGATTAGCAGTCGCGGGTTGGTTGGGGCCAGCAATGGCGGCGCGATGATATGGCAGAATTCTTGCTAAAGTGTTACTATACAAGTATACATAGGGGTATGTATGTGTATACTACCGTTGCAAGTCTCTCATTGCCGCCTGCGCAAGTTTTGTAAGCAGTGTGCGTCGTGTTTAATAAATGGCACTTTTGTATTGGTTGGTGGAGGATAAGGCTCGGTTTTACCTGAAGATTTTAAAAGGATGGTAGATTTTTTTTGGACATGTTGTAACTGATTTGTGGTAACTAAAGTCTTGGAGCAGAATTACTGTAGACATTTGCACACATGCCATTAAAAAAAATGTAGATACCAGTAGATATACTTGTACTGATATTGGAACAGATATGTAAATCTACCAATAGTAGATGTTCCAATGCCAATATGTTAAATGGTGAAAATGAAAACCAACCTCCACGAATATTTTCAACTTAATTAGAAAACAGATTTTGGTTTCTAAAGTAACTTTCAAAGTAAAGCCACGTACACACTACACGCCGTCGATATTAACTGACCCGCCAACCATAAGTACGCACACGTCAGGAATCGGTAAGCCCTTCTCCCCAGAGACACAACTTCAATTATTGATGGCAACTTTTAGCCGCTATAAAATATAGGGGAAGAAAAAACTATTTTTCATCTGGTTTAGCTTTAAATAACTTGTAGCATGTTCTTGTTTTATTTTATTTTTTTATTTGCTGGTAATTTATGTGTTGTGTTTTTAAAATAGGGTCTCACACGTAATATTAGTCGGAGTATTAATAGTGTACGTTGAACGAATGTCAGACATACCGCAGGTGTGTACTGAGCTGTAATCAATCCTTTCTATGTTTTTATGTGTTAATGTTTTAATTTTTGCGTTAATTTATATTGCTATCAAGTTTTTTATGTTATGAGTGTACCTTGAAGAATAGAAATACAGAAATACTCGGCTTTTTTCTAATTCCTACAATTTTGTGAAGTTTTTCTAGTGAGTGTTTCTACAAATTCAAGTTGGGTGGTTTAGTTTTTATAGATCAGTTACGACTTTTATGAAAAGCTTAGAAGTAGTTAATTGCGATTTTTTTTTATTTCTGTCTGTCTGTACAAACCTTTTTTAAATTCTCTCTTTGCATTATCTTTTTCATGAGTTTCTGCAGTCTAACCTATTTTATTTATCCACTTTTACAGTGATAATCTTTACCAGCATCGTAACCTTTGTGGTTCTAAATATCTAAATTAGTAGTCTATGGCTTAAAACGATAATACCATTCATTCCATAGGCACTGTAGTGACGTGCCAATGCCATCACGATTCCATTGTGAAAAAGAGAGTACTGACAGTGCTTCCTATGCGTTTTGTGTAACTCCGCCTCCCTCTCACACCAGAATCATCATGGTTTTAAGACATCATAGTAGCATGGCAGTTAACTAAGTTATTTATTTATAAACTGTCTGCATATTTATAGTTTTTTTTACAACAAGACATACCAACCTACGAACAATAATATCAAAGCGATTCATCATAGATTTAATCCGCAGAGGACGTTGACAATCATTGATGCAAATTATCTTATTATAATTTTTAATTGCATCACATCATTCATTGTACCCTAGTACATAAATTGCACATCTATTCAAGTGTTGTTGGACTGTTGCTAGTTTTATATGGATATTGTAATTATTATACAAAAGATTCTTATCTACGACGTCTGAAAAATGAAATAAAGATGTTGCTAAAAATTAGACATTCGTTGTAGATTTTACTTTACGAGATAAAAGTTATTTTTGCATTCATAACTGTAACTACGGAAGGGCAAATCGAAAACTATTAACATTAAAAGCAAAAATAATTATGTTACCTATACATAAGCTGATTCATAAAAATTCAAAAATATGTTTCGTTTAATACTGGTTAGTAGATTCTAAATAATTCTCTACGGTTTGAGTAACTAAACAATCTTCAAATCAGTATTTAAGCTAATGATGGGGTTTTTTTGTATGAATAAGGCGGAAAGTTAGCAAAGTCTACTAAATCTATGGAGCATGTGACAAATAAAGCTAAATCAAGAAAAGAAAATGATTCCAAAACAATAAATCTCAAAAAGCTAGACAAATATTTTACTTCAAACGTATGATTTAGAAGGGATTTATAACTAAACAAGGCAACAAGTTTCCGTAGTGTTCAATCTAATAATTATGTTTAGACAGCCTTTGTAGACCTCGCCGTATTTAGTCATAATAGTCCAATTATGGTCGAAGGCCCTTCACTCCCAGTATTTTGCCTAGTTTAAGGTTTCTCGGCGTGTTGCTAATTTAATATAACTAGATTTATGTGTGAGTCAAGTTTGTTATACAACGTGTAACAGAATAAAAACACAAGACCTGAAAAGAGGTCATTGTACTCATCATTTTGAACACTAAAATCGCGAAAAAAAATTGACTGCTCCATACATTTCTGTGCGCATAACTCGACAAAATTTACTGAACAGCTGATTTTTTTTTTCGCGATTTTGGGTTGGTCCCATAGAAAAAGTTTTTCATAATGATGAGTACGATGGCCCATTTTCAGCTATTGCGTTTATTCTGTAACGCGTTGTATAAGTCAAGCTGTGAAAATAAACACGCTACGTCAGGTAGGTACACGTAACACGACGATTTACCAATAACACAGCCCATTGCTTGCGTGAATCGTGTCTTAGACCTAAAACCTGGAAAAAATTGGAAGGTGCTAAAAATTGGGGGTATGAATACACTTTTTGTTTTCTTACCATTGCCAATACTTCACAAACCGATACTTTAAGTGAATTGCCAACAGCATTGCATCCCCGACAAAGTTCATAAATTAAAATCGACCAAGGGTATCAAATCAGATTGTAAATTATTATAACATTATATCAAAAAAAATACAGGGTGATTAAAAAATCTAAACTTTTGATACATTTGTAAGTCTATGATCAACGTAATTATATAGGAGTGAATCTGTTCAAAAATTAGCACTATTTTCTGTAATTTTATGTTAAAGTAAAATCCAATTTTCTACACAGATGACGCCACTGTGCAGGCTTATAATTACAAATGAAGATTATCTGAACAAAAAACTGTACATTTAATGACGTTTACAATTATTTCCATACATCGGTCTTTTACTCAAGTTTTTGCAGTAATCATACACAGCCACAATTACTGTTATTACGTAATTATTGCGTTTAATTACTAATAAATATACATTGTACTGTGCATTTCGATGCGTTTTCCCTGTTCTTTCATTATGAAAACATTTATTGATCGTTTAGCCACGTTTTGTGTGGCCTTTCGAAAATTACGTTTTTGTTCAGAAAACATGGCTCTGGGAACGGTTGATGAATAAGAAACAGGCTGATGGATAAACAAGGGATTAATAATATTTATCTTCAGTAAGCCTCGCTATAAATTAATATATTATTAACGTAGGTAAATTAAAGACACAAATTTAGCTAAACATAAAAAAACCTTCATCAACGAATTTAAAAGTAGCAGTTACTCCCGATTTTTTTATGTTTATTGATATTCTCAGTTTAGACCACTATCTTACCTGATGGTGAGCGATGATATGGTCTACTATGCAGCACGATTGCCTAGAAGTAACTTTGATACGCTTGATTTAGTTTTATGAATATGACACATCTAAATTTATCCTGTATTTCAATGTAATATAAAAATCTAATTACCTACAGAGAAAAAATACTAAAGATTTTCACCATTTCCTTTTTGCAGACCACAATCTATCGCCAACCTAATTTCATCTCCATATTCTCTTTGATGAAACGACTACCGCATACACAGCCTATGTCATTTTAATTAAAATACATAACACGACTATTAAAACCATGGAGCCAGTGTTTTAATTTCGATTCAATAACCCATGTCGGCGTCAGACACTGATTAAGCTTCCCATAAGAGACGTACAGACGCAAATGCGTCGGCTCAGAATTAGCATATATGCTGTGAGCATTATGTGAGCCTGAAAACTGCACAATGGAAGGGAATAATAAATAAGTAAATAATTAATAAATACATTTTTATTCTAAATTCAAATTGGTACAATAGAATTATAAATCTTAGTTAGTAATATAGGTCGAACAATGTTAGATGCCTGTACCTACTAGGAGGAATGTACCTACAGAATTTTCGTTTTATTCTGGAGATATTGAATTTTTTAAATGGATTTGAGCAATCATAGTGTTTCGTAAGTCCAACGACCATACAGCCCGCTTACTTATTTCAAATTGACAGTACCAGCAAGACTTAATGCCCTGTGTGTTGCCCAGTGTAAGTTGGTATTGCTACTAAAAAAAGTATTATTTTATGATTTTTTTTCCATTAATTCATAAATTGTTGAGATAATACCGAATAAAAAATAATTGTACCTACATCGTCATTTCAAGTCAGATATAGGTACAGTCTGCATGCAACTGCTTTGCATGTGCAATATTCTTGGAATTTGCATAGGAATCCTGAGCCGTTTATCAAACAGGACAACAGTTAGTGTAAGATTAGTACCGGTATCATATAATGAGTAATTATTTGTTCACCATGATACCTATGTAGGATAATTTATAGTAACTATGATATTTAAATGTGAACATGTTGCAGCTCATTTAAATATTTATAGCAAGTGCTAGGATTATTCCTATAACATTAGATTTCAGATTAGTCAAAATCCATAGTTGCTGGTTATTCATTTAATATTCAAGCAATTAGTAAAAATACATACGTGATATCCCACTTAATAATTTTGACATTGGTATTTTGTTGTGTTTTCATACATGTAAGGCAGTTCTGACTACTTTCCCTAATGTGGTATGAAACAGCATAGGTACGGATTGCTTGATGCTTGTCCAGTATAAAATTTGCTGTTTCATACAAACAAAATAGCAAAGTTGTACTAAACTCCGCCAACATTTCAATCGAAATCGTTGGCCGTGAATTCGTGATACAAAAAATTATAACGAACTTTATTAAAATTTAGAAAAAAAATCTCAAGCCTCGTCATAAAAACAGTAAAGTCAATATAAGTGAATCACACCACTTCACGCACAATGATGTACTATTGTTGTATCGTCCACAGTGAACGAAACGTCTTCATTTTGGGGACAAAAAAAAATAATACAGTTATTGCTGTCAAATGTGATATAATGGTAACACTACAATTGTTTTCGTGACCATAAATAACTTTTTACAAAAGATTCGCGGTTTCCTTAAAAGCTAAACGGGCTGATAAACATTTTTTTTTCTTCCGTCTCGGCCCGTCTTTCCTGCGGCGGTTCGAAGCCTATAAATATTAATACAATCAAATGTTTTGACGTGGGCCTTTTTTAAACTTTTATCTTGTACCTTAGCTTATTTTTTATTGGTTCGATTCCGTTTTTATTTCGTGTTAATTTGGACAGCGAATTCGGTCTTTTAACAGATCGTAAAGTATTTGGAATGAGGCGAAGAGCGAGAAGTGGCGCCAGGTGCTTTTAACATTTTAGGGGAAACTAAAACAGAATAATAACATTTGTTGCTTTAAATGTTAATCGACATGACTAGCACTTAGTGCCTACATGAATATACATCATTACTATTTAAAAGAACTATAATTAGTGAAATACGATATATTTTGACTGCCTATAAATTGTTAGCCAAACTCATAAAGCTTGTGATTACATACTTGTCTCCATAGATACGTCTTCAGATTATATCAGATTTACGATTAGTAAATAACGAAAATTACTCTGGAAGTGAGAACATTATAATGATTATGAGAATTTATGGTGCTCGTATAATATAGCGAAACAAACTTTTTTATTCATAATCAGATATCATTAATGCATAAAATTAAAATAACGGCGATTACTCACACTATACCATTAATTCTTAAATAAAACATTAATCTTTACTCTGACTCTAAAAACTGTTGAACAAACACCCACTAAAGCAACATAAAATTAATAAAATTCATCTTTATTGCTTAGAATATAAAGTTTAAATGAGTCTGTCGCTGCTAATACAAGTTGGGTTTCGACAAGATCTGATCAAAGTATCTAAAATGGTCACAGTTAGTGGGTTAACCACTTTAAATTGTCATCTGTCTGATTTATTTCTGTATCTTTTGCGGCCAACACATTTTTGTCTCAGTTTCATTCTGATACAACATTTTTTACATCTATTTGGAAAGTTTTATTTCCTGAATCACGTAATAAAAATAATTTATTAGTGTCAAAATTTACCTGTGGTACAGGGGATTAGTATTTAGAGTTTATCCTTTTTATTTTGCATAGGTTAATAGCAAAAAAAATCAAAGAAGTTTTCCCTCCTTAATTCATGAACGTTAAAAATTACGTCTTTACTTTTTTAAAAAATAAAAAAAAATGAAAAAAATTAATTTCTTCGTCGTCTCCAAATTACCTAATTTCGTCGGAGATCTTTAACGGAACCTAAATATAAAATTAATTTTATCCAAAGTGTCCTGAATCACGGCCCACTGTGTACGCCAGAGGCTGACCTATCAAACGCTCGTAAACTATAATCATTCGCGGACCACATAAATAATTGCGCGGACCGACCCCGGTTTTTGTCGGTCGCGATGCGCCTGCGCAGGTAATATAGTCATAAATTTCCATAACCGCCACTCGATCTTATCAAACATGATTTTAATTTGATTTCGGAGCCACACGTGTTGTGGTCGTTTCGAGTCGAGTTATGATCTTAGGTACTTATAAAGTTTCGGCTAAAGTGTTGAGAGCTATAGTTGAAAACATCGTGTTTGTAGTTACTTTGGTTTTCGGGGAAATGGATTTTAACTGCGTCATTTACAGGTGTGTTAATGTTGGATAAGATTTTGTCGTTGAATGTACTTTATAATCACAATCAGCTGATTCAATCACTCACATTAGTTATCAAATTTTTCCATGTGGTAGGAAATACGTCTGACACCTATCGTTGACTCAAGAATGCGATCTTTAAGAGTACTTACATCAACCAGGTAAACTCAAATCTCAACAATTGCAACCTACGAACTTCTATTGATCGCTTCTTCAGGTAATTTACAATCCTATCATCTCCCAGACAACAGCATTACATCGTTAAGTGAAAGTAACACTCAGTAAACGTGGAATATTAATTCTTGTCCTAATTCCCACAGTCAAACGATACACCGATTATTGTCAAATGTAATCAATAATAATAGCAAAAAGGTAAATCGACTTCTAATGATACACTTTAACAAAACGCGTGACGCCTCTAATGTATCAACGTATATTTGACAGTTAATATGTCATTGAAATCAAAACGGTATGATATAAGACTGGCTGCCATTTACACCGTATTGTAAGGTTGAGACAAAAAGCGAACGTCGATAATGGTCTTTCATGTTTTAGCTGTTATGTCATTAATATTATTAAGCATTGTTTTGTTTTCTTTAAGATTATCTTTCAAATGGTTTTATTTCAGTCTTATGATCTGAGTGCTAATTCTACAATTTTTTAAACAACGTACGCATTCGCATGTCAATCGCAAACTGTCAAAAAAGCCTCGGCTTTTCCAAGCTCCCTTTCCCTACATTTTTGACTGATTCCGACTGAGATTCGAATGCGAACGTTGCATTGCTTAAAAAATAGTAGAATAGACCCTCTGTTCAACTCTTTCTTTTTTATTTTCTTCTCCATCATAATAAATTCATCCCAATATTCATAGTTGACATAAAGTCACCCTTCTTATTTTATTTTAGTAAAAATTAATCTGCCTGAGTTTTAACATTACAATCCGATTTGAAATAAATAATTCTGAATTTCTAACTTCATTAGGTCCATCTTAAGTTTAGTGATGATTTAAACCATAGACAGACGTCTTAAGCGTGAACACATCTATCATCCAGAAATAAAGTGGAGTGTGATACACAGCCGTATGACAGACGACCGCTTTAAAAATCTAAAAAGTGACCACCGCTTACGAAACCACGATTTACAACCCACAGTTCTTATTATCTAGTATCAGGCTTTAATCCATTTATCACCGCTTTTGTTTACGATCCTCGCGTATCATCGACTATTAATTATAATGCGTTCCTCACTTCGAACTTTGACGTTCTCGCTGTGTGACAGACCAGAGATAAGAATTTTAATGTTACTCGATACCACTGTACTTCATTTGTTACGTTATGCTACTCGAAATTGAACATTAATATAGAGCAAATAAGACTCAACAGCTCTTTCTCGCAATACTACTCAAGCATCGATACAATTTGAACTCTTTCGGACATTATTATAGGGTTGCTTATTCATTCGAATGGTTAAAGAATTCGAACGCTTCTGATGCAAAGCTGAGTTTAGAATTTTGATGGATGTGGTTATAATTGTTTCTGTATCGATTATGCCATTGATAAATATTTCGACTATTGCTCATTTTATTAATGACGTGGAAGCGGAAGAACGTTCTGGGCGATGCCCTAACGACAACGTAATGTCACAATTAATAATATTGGAGCTGTCAAAACATCTGTCAGCGGGCGCTCACAGAACGTCTGCTATTCATTTGTGACGCAATTAAATTTATTAATATCTAGACTCCTACCTACAACGTACAACTAATTGAAGATGATGTTCCAGGGTATTTTAAAAGTTCTTGTTTTTGTACATAAACTGGAAACTAGAATTTTCCAATTAATATATCTGTCGTCAATTCATCTGCGCGAACTGAAAGTTTGAAATGGTCTGCTCCAAACACAAGATATTTTATTCTTGTGTTGCTAAAAATAATTATTACGAACTCCGAGCACTGCGGACCAATTTTATTATTGGACCGTATTTGGTGAATAAAAATAAATTTTCGCTCTGCATTGCAGTGTCAGTTTCTGTACCAAGATTCATTTTTTATTGAGTAAACGAATACAAAGTGTTTTGACAGATTACTGAGCAATTTTATATGTATCATTATGTCGTTTATTTCAACCGTTCAAGTCTTTTGTAAGCTTTATAGTGAATCATGTACTGTTAGTATAATCATTTATTTATCATCATTTCGGAGAATCATTGCTTGCAGCTTGTATGTTTCTCAAAACCTCATCCCACCGGCCCCCTTCTACCATCGGACATCCAGACGCACTGCATCTTACCATCCCTACCTTGTAGCTATTCCACCAATTCGCACTAAGCGTTTCCAAACGTCTTTCATAATGCGCACAGCAAAGGAGTGGAACTCTCTGCCTGCGTCTGTGTTTCCAAAAGCTTACAGCCCTAATCTCTTCAAAGTTAGAGTGAACAGGCTCCTTCTGGGTAAGCTCGCTCCATCGTAGACTTTGTCTCTGTCATATCTGACATTGACTAGAGTCAAGAGCAAACCCATCACTAATAAAAAAAAAAAAAAAAACTCTTTCGTACTATCAGTGGATCTGTTTAATATTCTAAATTACCATAAAATGGATATAACCATTGACCTCTGATCTATCAGAGCTTGCCGGTAGTGAAGATACCATCATCTGACATCTACAGTGCCGATGGCGGTACTAGATCCCAATGTAATAGGGCAACCTTATCACTTTGTATAGGGTAAAGATCCAATAACGAAACTGAGTTTTATAACAGAAAAGCCCAATTAAACGTTTGCACGATCTGGAGCATAAAGTCAGAACCAAGAGATTAGAAATTTGGTCGGTTGGAGCAACCTTGTTACTATTAGTCCAATGTGAGTGTTAATAGGTACAGGGTGTGTATTTGATTTTAACAAGATTTGTGCGTGTAAAATACATGTATCATTGTTATAGTGCAGATATATTGGAAATAGTACACAAGTAAATCACATCAACATCATTATTATCATTTTAGCTGAAAAACGTCCTGTGCTGAGCATAAGCCTCCCCAAGTGTCGCCACATGAACTGCAGTGCGATTCTGTAAACATGTCGAGGTGAACACTAAGGCGGGGTGCGCGGCGGGTGAGTTGTCAAACCATACAAATAAGATGAATGGCAGCTCAGTTATCGTTCACTCCGCCTAGGTGAACACCGTGAGATGTAGACAGAATCGACCGGCTGTACCTGTCCACATACGTTGGATTTCTTTACTCATGATCTCATTTGACTTTAAAGTGTCATGCATGATCAACATCCCCAGCAAGTGCAACTTTTGGTTTAACTCTAAAGCGATTCACGTTGTTTTCATCAAGTTCAAAATCGGAATAATCGTACACGCCTTTCTCAGTCATGACCGTTATTGTTTTTAAATTCAGAATCTTCCATACGACCTTGTTCATGAACTCATGACCGTTCAGGTTCAAATGCCCATCCTGTATAATATAAGTCCGAGCAAATATAAATCAATGCAGTTGTTGGCCAGCCAACCATTGTTCTAAGCATCTTTGTAGGTCCATCGATACTCCATAAACCCTCGTTTTTACCTTTCTTAAACGTGTAGTAGCTAACGTTATAGTAGTAGCTATAAGAGCCATGGAACCGGTCTGGTTACAGTAGTGTAGGTCCAATACTCTCAAAGGGTCATGATCTTTAGAATACGCCCTCTTACGCCTGCAGACCTCATTATAGACTTCGCGAATGATTAATTATGTGTTCGTTGCGTTTTGCACGTACTTAGTTGGTTAGGACTTGTCTCATGAAGGTAATGAAAAGGTGTTTGCATTTTCATTACCTTCATGAGAATTGTTGTGTGTGTGCATGTAGGGAAGAAAAAATTGTTGAAATTCAGTTGATTGTCATACTAATTAAACGGAATTAAGGAGAGCAAATTGGAATACAGACGTATATATATTCCTCAATAAAGATCTAATGGTTTTTGGTCACTTACGCAAACACTTGTAAATTAAATACAGCAAAGTTCTTAACTCGAGATCGATACTGTCCCCTAGTTCAATTTCCACTAAAATTAACGGCACCGTATAAACCAGAGACGCAACGAACCGTAACGGAATTTAAATAGTCTAAAGACGCCTTTAATACCGCGGACTCGAACACCCGGAATCTATCGATACATAAATGATCTATCTCAATAACCAAACGTTGCAATTTAACACTTTAACTCATCAGTATAAAGTCTAAATTTGACCGGCCAAGTCACCCGAGAGTTTTCCAATATTGCTCTAGAAATTCATTATTTAGTTTAGCGAACTCTTTTCTACTGAAATTATTATAAAAATTCTAATATGTTTTACTTTTGTGGGAACCAAAATTTCAATTTTCCTGTTTTGGCGATTGTGACAATCGATTAAAATGTTCCATGTTTTTTCATCTCTGTCGGTAACGGGTTCGTGTTCCGATTGATTGAAAATTTATTTCATAAACGTATAATTTGATAGACCAATTGATTTGCCTATTGAAGGAAAAAACTCAACTAGCAATTTGCTTGTGGAAGTTGATTTTAACAAAAAGGTTTGCTGCGATTCTAGTAAACGCCTTGAGCGAACTACTTTGCACGTTTTAGACGTTTTATCTATGAGGTACTAACAACCAGTGGGGTATATTTACAGGCTAAAGCTTTAAAAGGCCGGTAAATTGTTTACGTATAACCTTTTAATATGCGAGCCTATAAACTGCCTCATTTCCACTTAATCCACCATCACCATCCTTGTCTATACTACTTCACACTTTGCTTGTAAAATTTTCTTCAGCCACTATATTTGATTTAGCTGTATTGTAAAGGCTTGGTTCTCGGCTAGGATTAAAAATTAACAAGTCGGTTAGTCTAGCCATCGCAGTGCTATGACCTTTGTACTTTAAATAGGTTTTCTTTACTGCTTGAATGAAAATGTGTTTGTTTAGAAAAATTTATGAGTTTTTTGGTCTGTTTTCAATACTCTAAATCGTGTTAACAGATTTTATTCTTGGTGGTTTTTGTAAAGGAATCAGATGCTTATAGTATCGATTTGTTAGAAAACACTAATGAGGAAAAATTGCTAATAACGTTTTCCTTAGCAGTTGGTAATTAAACATTAATTACAAGGAATCGGATCTTAACCGTTTACTTTTTATTGTTGTACAATTAGGTACTCAGAATTTAGTTTTGTGTCTGATTATGTATTTCATGGCTGGGCATGTTTTTATACATATCGATGGTACAACCCGATGTCGTTGGCAAATTGACGGTGGCAGTATATAGATCGCAGGGCTTGTCTGCAGCTTTAGGAGCTCAGAGGGTAGAAAAGTTTAGTGAGATATGGTCTGCGATGCATTTCCTTGGTATATACCTTCAAGTTCTAAGGTTTACGTCTTGTACTTCATCATCATACTTAGTGAGGAGTCTTCACGGAGGACCTTGGCAAGCGTTGCTTAACCTAGAAGATCGGCCCGTGCGGCTTTTATTATTTAGCCACAAGCTCCTCTACCTACGTCTATTAAATGTTTCTTCAGGAAAACACATAATTTCAATTCCTTTGCGAATTTTCCAGAACAAGTAATATCATTCACAACCTGAAATAAATCATTAACGTATGAAACCACTAGTTCATTAAAAAGCAATTTAAAACTTCGAAACGTGTTGACATTCAAATATCATGAAACAATACACGTTCGTGTTCTCACTGTGTATGAAGAATCTCGTGTTTGTGTTAATAAGGCGATCGGTCGTCGATTTGAACTAACTACTTAGGTAGGTTAATACTTAATCGAGCAGTTCTAACGAGTAGTATTACCTTTGTTGGGAAACTGCTGTAATTTAGTGAAGAAGTGTACATTTGTAGAGTAAATATGATGTAGTTTTACGTTTTAATGTTTGTTTTTTTATTTCTTTGTTGTGGTTCTCTTTATTTGAACACTCATTGCATAAGCTTACAGTGTGTTGTTATTTCTTCTTTTATGGTTTCTTAATGTTCTACTCCGAAGCCTTGATTTTCAAATCAATGTTTGAATGTATACTTCAGAGATGATGAGTTTTCTCCTCAGCATCTTCTTAAACAATGTGGATATGACGTAGGTACCTACTTTTTGCACTAGTTTAATTTCTCGAAATGTAATCCAGGATATTGTATGCTTTATACTAATATTAGCTTCGGGCTCTTAGGAAAATTCCGATTTTATTCTCCCGCGCCAATATTCTGGAAGTAAAAGAAAAACATGTAGGTATCAGCTGTTTTTTATCACGCGCAAGTCATAAAGATCAAATGCGACGGGGTAGATTATCTTTAACTTTATTATACACACATGTTTACAGGTACTGTATTCGCAACTTGAAAATTAACAAGCTTTTAGAAAATAGTGGTTTCAGTAGTTTTATTGATAAATTCTTTCAGTAACTAATAACTAAATAGGACTGTGAACTATCTTATAGGATAAGTTTTGGCCTGAAGCCGTGCCTTCAGATCTATGTATGAAGTATCATCTGATGATGAGAAATTAGAATCTTTTTCTTTTCTATATCAGCATTGGCACTACTTGCTGGCATACATTAAAATAAAAATAAAAAATTGCCAGTGCCAGCGTACCGCTACCTGAAACGGAACGCACTGGTGAGATTGACACAGACTTGTCTCGACTGACACTGACAGTGACAGTTTAAAATATCAATTGACATAACATGAAGGTAAACAAAACACAATATTACCCGGTCATTGAATAAAACATTACTGCGCTGAGAGATCACTTCTTTAAAACTGCAGTACGCTTAAGCCTGCAGCACGACCACTCAGTTATTGGGATACATATACGAATCTTAAATGAACATTTTACAGCGGGATTTTGGATTTGTTTTCCTCGGTTAGACTTTGGACAAAAGGAGGCCAAAACTAGTATTAATTCGGCAAATAGTTGTGACACGTAGTGTATCGACATTCCGACAGAGGGTCTCGACATGTCCCAGAGTTCAGGGGCTTGACAGAAACTGACAGGGGTCGACGTGCTCACTTCATTAATTCTTGAACAACGCTGATCAATGGACGCAAAGGACATGTTTTGTGACGTAATAAGTGAAATTGTTTCTATTGGAGGGAGAGGGCGGGGGGGGATGTAGACTAGGACTTGGTGTAAATTGCTTAGCTCACACTTGACTAGAATCTGTTGTAACCTCAGTTACATAAATATCTGAAGTATAGTCAGACTTGGACACTTTCGATGAGCATGCGCGTAAAGGAGCTTTGCAGAAGATTTAGTTTTAAACATATTAAAGCGGAAAATAATTGCAGTTTTCAAAAAACGTGTACTGGATTAAAAAACAAGTCTAAATAAAACGTATTACCTTAGGCAGCTAAATAAAAATGAGCTGGAAGAAATCTCACTTACCTCTTAATATTTTAATTTTTGAACGTTGAATCACTAAAAAACTACTAGATTCAAAAACTGAAAGAGTAGATCTGTCCAAAATAGACAGTTCATACACAAAAATAATCGAACGTAGCAATTGCTAGTCAGTGTACAACTGCCCCACCGCACTGTGGGGCGAGTGCGTCCGCTGAGGAAACAAAACCGACAGATATTAATGGTTATATGGAAAAAATATTGTGTTGCGTTTTCGTTTCCCCAGCTTTTAAAGCGCAATAAACAGCGTGCAATTAAAACGCCAATAGCAGATTAATGTATTGATTAATTGGATTGACGGGAATTTTCTTTTTGTTGTCTCCTTGCGAGGAAATTGCTAGAGTATTCTTGACTTTATGATTATTAATTACCGAGTGCTTATTTGAGTCTTATGTACTTATTTTTCTTACAGTATTGTAGCTGCTTCATTAGCATAATAATTTCTTTGATTACACGCTCAACAGGTGCCCAAAACCGGAATCATGCGTTTCTGCGAACAGCATGCAGTAAAAAATCTTGGCAATCAGATTTTGGTTGGTCTGAAAAGAATACCTAAGTCAAACGAGTAGGTAGATAACCTATATGTGAAGAGTAACCAATAAAATTGCAAAACAAAAGCAAAGCGACTTTAGCTACCTGTTACGAAGTTCAATTATAAGATACGAGGTTGCACAGTTGGTACAACTCGGCCATAACCAACAGATTTATGAACCAATGCATAGGAATCGCGAACCAATTAAAATGGCGGCGATGGGTTGTCATTCCGTAATTGGTTAATTATTATCAGCGTGGCTGGGCGTGGCTGCACGTGCAACATTGCATTCACGTAAAATGCAATCTTAGTAGGGTCCCGTTTAATATTCAAGTACCTAAAGTAGTAAGGGCTTATTTGCACAATTTACTGACATCGTACATTTCATTCAGATACTAATTCGTACCAGCGACTTCACCAGTTTATTCCAAGGGAACGTTTTCCTAATCCAGGTTCTGAAGGTGGGTCAAGACCTTCAGAACACAGATAAACCATACCTGTGTTCTGCGTGGGTGTTTCATGTACCTATGTGCTAAATACATTTTATTCCATCTTTCTTTCTGTCTTTCTTCCATTCATTGATCGGCTTTGTGGCAAAGGAGTCGATCTTGTATCTAGTATGCTTCCTTCTGAGGTATTGATTAATGCTTCGAAGTGGTACCGACTCTAGGATTATAGATTTTTTTTTTTAATGTTACCCCATACTAGGAATTTCTCCTGTATCGTGGGTGCGTTTACAAACATACAAAGTCAAATACATAAACAGCCAGACCCTGAACAACTATCTGGAGGCCATACAAATATTTGTTCCGTGCGGGAATCGAACCCGTGACACGCAGCGCTTCAGCCAATCGCTCAACCACTGCGCTAACCGTGTCGACAAATTTAAATCAATATTGCCATAAAAATTGCCGTAGCGCCATTTATTTATTTTATTATACTTTATTTTATATAAGGAAAACTGACAGCGAAACAGATACAGTAAGGAATAGTTTCAACAAAATATGGCCAATTTATAACAAGTTTTCACATGTGGCACCGTTAAGAGCCATTTTCTTTGCCTAACATGAGAATGTGTATTTTATAATTGAAAATTTATTATTTTAGAATCTATGAATTTAAATGAGTGGTAGCTGATTATAGTTTTGCGTGAATTATGGCGTTGTGTCAATATTCTTGGCCAATGTGTTATGAAATAACAAAAGACAGTTTGAGCTGTTTTTAATTTATTTTCAACGGTTATCCTGACCACCCAAGGTCCTGCTAATCCAACAGATACAAAACGTTCATTGACACGTTTTGTATCTGTTGGATTAGACATAAATAAAAATTAAATAATCGTAACAAACGATACGCTTTCATAACCTCACGTCGAGGTCTAAACACGTCATTAGGTATATGATTAATTATCGCTGGCCCACGGCCCAGGGGAGTCTAGGCGTCAGAGTTAATGTTCATTCAATTCATAATCATGCTTTTTACAGCATAAGTAATAGAGTTGACCACCCTCCTGTCAGCTGTTTTACCGGAAAATGTAAAAAAACGAAGTGTGAATTTATTTGAATAAAATTCATCAGTCATAATGGGATTTGAAGTTTTTGCACCATAATGATTGGCGTTTGCTCAATTTGTATTTGCTGTTTTTACTTAAAAAATAATCAAAATATGGGTAAAACACGTAAACACTTCAAAACTTTAAATTGAATTCGTGTGTGTACAGTACCAGCACAATATCAAATACACTTAGTATCGATTCTTATTTTTTTTTAATTATGCCTACAGTTCAGTCTAACCAACTCACTGTGCAAAATCCTCTACAAACTTCAGTAAACTAGCAATTTTATTTCAAACGTGCGCTGTTATTTTTTTTTTTTGTTTTCTTTCATATTGCACCGTGGTTAATTCATCGATTTAACCAGTCAAAATATGTACAAACAGTATCAAGATGGCGTCAGAAACACGCGTCGAGGTACAGACGTTGTACTAAGAAGAAGGATCGGTTTGTTTTGAAATGTCGTGAGCCGTGCCGAGCCACTCGTTTCGTGTCACGACGTACGTTTACGTGTATTTTAGTAAATTATCAGGCGGTTATATTTGCAATTAAAATAATTAAAAGCTATTTCGTGTTCGGGAGTTGAGTGTTTATGGAAGAGACAAGGCTAGTCTGGTGATGTCGAATGTTGATTTTGATTGAATAGGTGTTGTAATATTTATGATGCTAATACTGACGTCACATTTAATTATTTTATTCTCATCTGTTCTTACCCTAAACCACAATTTAAAATGAAATATTTTCACCTAACACGTTGCTTTAAAATAATCCAAAGCTCAACTGAAGATTTTGTAAAGATCACAATATTTTAGTCCACATATTACAACATTTAAATTTTGAATGACGGTGTCCAATTTAATATAAAGTTAAGTTTAACATATCTCCCCGTGCCTACTGTCCGGCGATGTGAAGAGAAGCGCGCGTGCGCACACCGCGCTGTCACTCGGCGACAGCGTCTGCGCCGGCTCTACGCAGAAACGTGGATTAAATAAATCCACTCACTAAGATCAAAATCCCGCATAAACTGGATAAGATCCACAGTTATTACTCCATTAAACCATGTTATTAATAAATAATTTTCTATGAAGACGTTTAATATCGATCGCGTTGCTATAATTGCAAAAGCTGCACTTTTATAACAAGTTAAAATTACTTTTGGTATTAACATTCTACATCACCAGCGGATATCTCAATTCAACCTTACCTACATACGTTTATATATTGCGGGAGATTGAGTTCTAGTTTATATTTTACTGTGGGATAATCTGCTCTACGTTTAGAGTTAATATAGTAAAACATAAACAATCTCTTTCCCCGCAGTTGGCTCATCAGTCGGCCAACAAATTAGTCGGTGTCACTACAATAATATACAATAAGGAGTGCACAGTGGTGCGCAGGCCTCAGGCCGTCGCATAAATCGCTCAACACGGCCGAGTAATGTTTTGTATGGAGATTTCTTTCGACAATACCGCGCTAGCCGTGTGGTGGCCTTTATCTAGTCTTGGATTAATGTTTGAAATTGATAAACCTTGCTCCTTTCTTAAATAGACGACGTACTTCGCATTTTCACACTTGTTTTAATACCTAAGTCGTTTTTTGTTACAATTATCGTTGCATTTGTATCGTTGTGCTGCGTATCTCGGCATCGAAACCTACGCTATTGATAGGATCATAGCTAAATTGCTTAGTAGATATTATGATATCATGATCTATTCTTGGCTTAGTGTAGCGCACATTTCCATCCGCGCAAACGTCGAGGTCTTTATACTCTATAGTCTACGTCATCTTTGTTTGTAGATACAATGCAAACGACCGGGCACTTAATACATTCATTATGTTTTCCTTAGTCGCTTAATGCCCATACGATTCTTTTAAAGTTTAGCCATAAGGACACCGCAAGTGGTCTTATTTAAAACAACTCGGTTTTACAACAAAGCATGCCTTTGAGTCGACATAAATCACGAGTCTGTGCGAAAATGACCAAATGTTGCAAAACGACGAGGTGGCGTGCATTTGGCAAGGTCAACTTGCATTCAAAATTGTAACATTTTTTTCCACGTTCCAAACCATTGTGCTTTCAAAGAAAGTCAAAAAGACTTTCTTTCGAAAATGTCACAGTAATTAATTTGCTAATGCGACTATTGATGCCTATGTACTGACTAATGCTTTTACTTTCTTTAAAAGCGTATGATGATAATTGGTTCAAAGAAAAAAAAGGCTTTTTAAAATTTGCATGGCTCGGACCCACCGCGGGCAGGTAGTGTCTCGTAATCGGACGATTTGTCTTATTGTCGGAGATGTCGTGTGTTTGTGTGCATTGACCGCGACTGTGCTCGAGATAAAAGTAATAAATTAAGTGAAACGGAAGGTGTTTGTAATGGTCGCCGCGAAGGTGTGTCTCCAAACATTAAGCTTTGACTAATTCAAACAAAAAACTTTTTACAATTAAACTTTTAATATCAGTGACAACAATAAATCGTTGACCATTTAAATCTATTAAAATTAGTATTGCCGAAGTCGAAGTTAAGTTATAAATAAGAGAGGTATAGGCGAAGACTCGTCCGACCAGATTTGTTATTAAATTAATATTCAATTAGCTTTCCGCACATGATGCCGTTGTGTTGGGCGTACGTGTTATTAAATTTAATTTATGGCATCATTTACTGGGCGATATTTTTTAAATTATTATCGGTCCCACGGCGTCTCCAGTAATTGTGCTGCCAACGATTAAGGAAGCGATCGAATCGAAATCGAACCTCGACAATTCATTTTATAATATTTGGATTTTCGTGACAGTTTGACGTTACCTACTTGTTTCTGAATTTTATTTAAGCTGCTAGCGATTCGTGTAGTTTATATATCTGTGTGTTGATAATTGCACGCGAATAAATAAATATTCAGCTCGCTTAGCACTCCCTCGAATATTGTTTGTGGGTTTAGTGTTGGGAAATTATTTTGATATTATCATGCACTCATCGGTTAACATTCAATACGTGTTTGTAAATGAGCCAATAACCGTTACAAATTGAATAGTGACGTGAGCACTGAAGATTTTCTTAACTTCATGACTCATAATTTACTGTCAAGAATAAAGAGTATTTTATTTTTTCGAAATTATTCAAAGTGTAAATACCTACCCATGTACATTTAAACGTTAAAACAAAACAAAAACGAATATATTAAAAATATAAAAAGATGCACAGTGTTCCAAAACGCATGATTGTAGAAAAAAAAACATTTATTTACGCTTATAATTATGACAAATGTACCAGAGGACGTTTAGTTATTAATCACAATAAAATCGTACATACCGTTTGCCATTCCAAGGTTTTATACTTAACTTCCTATAAATAACCTGGCGTGGTTACCGGTTTGGTCCGTTAAGCTACTAAGTAAATGTAGATAGATGTGCAATTAGTCTTCTAGATAAGCGATCTGTACTAAAGTCACATAATAATGTACTAGGTTTGTACATAAAGGTATTTACTTCAGTGATAAATAGTCCAGGGCGTCTGTACTTTGCATGATCGTTGTGTTCAAGTAAATTGATGTAAATTGTTTTGAATGACAGTTTATCAATAATAGGTAGGTGGAAAGTGAATTATGTTTATAAAATGTGATTAGTTTGTGTTAATTTGCATAAATGTTTATCAGTGTGATAATAGGTATAGTAAGCGTTAATATTTATTGCTCTGAAGTCAGCCACTCGTTGCGCAGTACCCCACCCCTCACCCCCGCTTTCATATAAATGTGTTATTGTACAGCAACTCGCCTCTTGTTCAGAGGACTATAGGTACAGTTTGCATCGAGCTGTAGATTATTTTTGAAGAAGTTGAAACTAGCATCGATGTTATATAAAAAATAATTTCTCTACTGTAGTCTTCCGGAACAGTAACAGCAGTACAAAGAGAACAAACATAATAGCCACCGCATCGAAATAGTCCATCGAAAAAGCTCCAATAAGAATTTATCAACGGCGCCGCCGTCTGCAACGCGCCGCTGCGCCCGCACATAGAGATTTATTGCGTGTTATGTAAATGTGTACAAGATATTAGTGTCCTTAATATTTCTACGTCGTGATTAGTGCTCACCACGAACGTGAGAAATCCACTCTTAATGCGAAGCTTCGTGCCCGTTCGGGATCCAATCGGGCAATCTTCGGATTCTCTTTTATGGATCGACGATTACGTACCCGCGCTTGCGCCTCGCAACTGGTTCGACTCTATTTGTAATTCCACATTTCTCTGCTATAAATCTCGACTATTATTATCTTTACTGAATTAACTAATTTCCTCTGTATGTTAAAGTTAATAATCGTGAGGCAACGAGCCAAATAATAACTAGCGCCGACTGGGAGCCAGTGACATTTGGGTAACATTACACGATCTTAGTGGGTTGGCTGATGACATAATTTGAAACATGCGTGCGTGGACATCATCGCTATAACTCATTACGTTAGAAACGCTACCATGACTCTCAGTCGCGTCTTCATAAATGTACATTAAATAATAGCTTTAACGAATTGTTACGCTGCTTTACTTTTAGAACAACCACTAGATACAAGCTCAAGTATCCACGGATATTTATTTTTAACCACTTATTATTGTACTATCCTAAATGTAATCACTCAAATGAAAACCACCCTGCCAAAATTCATTCAGCAAAAATCTATCCCTTAAGGGATATCATTAGGAAATCAACCCAAAACTTGTTGGCAAAGTAAATCAAAAGTTTCGTAAAGTGGCACCGCGAGACAGACTGACACATTGCAGCGATACCTTGCCTGAGATAGTGCTGCCAAAAAAGTCGTATCTTCAAATAAAACCTTAACACGACGCGGGTAGCTTTAAAAAGCAAAAGCTCGATAGGTAGGCGACATATAATAATTACTTACCAGCAGAATGCAGGCTTCGTGTGAAGGTAAATCAGCCCTGCACTGCTTAAGGACAGTTTCTGTCTTAAATGCAACTGTTTATAGTTATTTTCTTTTTGAGCAATCTGTTTTCAAAGAATAACGTTTCATATTATTTTATTCAAATACTCAAATTTGTTTACCTTAACCAGCTTTATTCAATCCAAAAATAATATTATTATCAACGCAATTCATTGCCAAAAAATCGTTTCATGCATGTAAGTCAACACCGAATGATAAATCTGAAATGAATGACATTATAACATGACTAATTCATCAAAATAATAAAAGATATATTTGCAGTAGCTTACGCCATATGAATTATGCGTTTGAAATAAAGATTGCAGTATATGGTGGTAGAGAAAAAAGTGTTCATGTAGTAGCAAATGTAAGTTTGTAACTAGTAAGGAACAGGAAGGCTGTATAAGAATATGCCTGAGGCAGTGAGGCCACCTTGCGCACGTCAGTCATACGTCAAATATGCGCGTGCGACGAGGCGCTTTGTTTCAAAATGCAGGTGACTTTGCTCCGGTTCTAGTCTTATGATAATATCCCACCAAAATGTCACGCTTTGAAAAATATTAAACCAAACGGATAATCATTTTTTAAAGTCTCCAACGGATATAAATTTTCCTGTCACTATCAGAATATCATTTTAATAATAAGCTCACTTGTAGCTTTGGATACCGTTTAATAACTCTGTATTCAGTCGCGCATTGCAGGAAATAATGTTCAAAGAGCAATATATTGAAACGCATTTTGGAATTCTAAGGTTTTTCCACTTAAAGAAATACTGCATATCTAAACTGCACGTGTAAGTTCTTAGAATCTGGCCAAGGCTACTTCAGTATTTTTATTTCTGTGAAATATGGTAAATCTCATAAGTACCTAAATTTTCCAATGATATTTCAGAGTAGGTAAACAATTCATTGAATAAAAAATAATGTCCGTGGGGGTTTTTATTATAATGCGTAAGACCACAGTGTCACTCATCTAGTGGGTAACTAAAAAGTTGTTCCATGTGAAATACTGGCGTTCATCTGCGGCCGGCTAGACTGGATGTCGAACCCTTTTTTTTTAGGATGTGAAATCGTCAAATGACTCTTTCCGCTCTAGGAGGAGCGGGAGGGAGTGTCAGACTCTTACTGACTAAAACCCATCCATGTTTCTCCTAATGCCCTTTGCATTCCAGAGCCGCGGTGACTTTTTCGAACAAATCCCGCCACTTTGGCAGGCTCTGGCTTTAACGGGCCCCGTCTACTATGCTGACATCTCTTTGAGGCGCGCTTGGAACACAACGCGCCGTCGACCCAGACCTGGTAGTGATCGGACGGCGAGCCAACCGATGCTCGTCATCCGCAGGGCCGCACCTGTTGCGGCCGGGAATCGCCCTGCAACTCCCGACGCCCGGGGCGGCTTCTTCTGTTGCAGCGGCTGCAGGGGCGTGAGGTTTGTCTCTCCCTCACCGGGGCCGCCTCCTCTTTCACTAGCATTACTGCTTCGCAGAAGGTGGTGACGGCTTCCCATGCCTCCTCGCTCCAAACCAAGTCGACCCCTAACATGGGTGGAAAAGTCCAGTCAGTTAACGACGATGGGATTTTATATACCTATCATCATTGAATGGTAAAGATAAGGCACTACATTTGCGGAATTTGTTCGAAAGAGTCACCGCAGTCCTGGAACGCAAAGGGCATTAGGAGGAAAACGGATAGGTTTAGTCAGTAGGAGTCCGAGTCTTCCCGCTCCGCCCAGAGCGGAAGGAATCATTTGATGATTCCAGGTATTACGTAAACATCCGAATAGGTACCTGCTCAAAATTTAAAACACTGTTCTAGGTACCATATTCAAAATTCACCCGCTATTCATGATTGATGTCTCTACATACGTGTGTGAAGTCGGATGACCTGCTTGTCGATGCACCGACTGCTTGTAATGGGCAGATGTTATTCATTCAGCCCAGACGCCATGGCAACTGATTTAATTGTCCATCTCGATAAAGATATCTGACGTTTTTTTTTGTATAATATCTTATGCTCAGTGAACTACGCTTCCGCTGCAGCTGATGTTACAGAAATGAATTATTTTGAATCTAATACGGTGATATTTTAGTTTTCAGCTTTGTTCGATTTAGTCTAGACTTTGAAGTATCTTCATTGCATTTTCATGATATTTTCCCCTCTGATTTGTTAAGGGTAAACAGAAACATCTAAGTTTTTCAATCCCTAAATTCTATATTTGTGGTTAACCGCGTCGTCGATATGGTTGTGACAACCAACAGGTTCTACCAGCTAATCGCAAAGTACAGTGAATATAAAAGAAACAAGAGAAGCCTTCTTGCCTAATTCATCGCTTCTTGGCAACATGAGAAGCGACATTTTATTAGAACGCTTTATTGCAAAAAACATCTGAATACAATTTGAAAAAATCATAAAGTAGAACGAACGTAGTTTTCAAGGCGAAAGAACCTGTGCTATCTCAATGCATACCTATTTTGAATTCAGTTATTCTAAAGATAGCTAACAAGTACCTAATACAAGAAGATGAATAGCTCCGTTTGAACTTTGCAGGCAGCCCTACATTGTAAGCCAGACAGATACCTACAGCAAGTATTTCCACCAGACTATACCTACTCGTTAAATATAACTGAAATAATACACGCAGGTATATAAAATCGAGTAACAAATTACGAAAAAAGACTAATTAGGTACAATATATTTACAATGGTTGAAGCAGCATAAACATTGTAACACATAAATAACGTTTGAATAGATGCTGATTAATAAAGCGAAGAAAAGTTTATTGGAATAGTTATAGTATGAAAATTCTGCACAAGCATTGAGGTGATTTGGAGGAATTACACAGGATAGCGATACTGAAATGAATGCTGAGCTTTATTTATAATTAACGCATGAACACAATGTTTTAAAAAGAATTGGTAACGGGAAACATCTCACTAAGTTTATAATAAGTTAAGCTTAGTTTCAGCTAGTTTTATTTAAAACATTTACTCAATTTTGTGATATTGCGGCCAGATGTCCACTGATAAAATTTCAACGAAAAATATGAAAAATAAAATTTTAAGGGATACAAAATATGATGGTTCTATTTGTATCACAAGGTATTTGACTCAATTAGCGACTACAAAGCTGTGCTCTAATTAATTATAGCAAAACAGTGTGAATACACAAACGATACTATCGACAATTATACGGCCTATGTAGACCACAGATAAAAATATATTTGTGACATTTTTATTGCACACTGTTCTCATCTAGATATCATTAGTCATTGCTTTGATCTTAAATCTCGGAACGTTTTTTTGTCGAACACACATACAGTAGAGTACTGTGCTGATTGAAGAATCCTAGCGTTTGATACAATAAATGTTTTAATTGTTTATGCTGATTATATTTCATGTCCAGATTATTTTTGATGTTGAAATATAAATCATATCGGATAGAAAGAATTTCGTAATTGATAGAAGTGGGAACTTAAAGATAAAAGATTCTGGAGAAATGAAAAATGCAGAAGCACGGATGATGTCACTTGAATTTGATAATATTGTTAATCAAAATTACAACCACATTAAAGAGTAAAAAAACTTTACAATTTGGAATGCGTACCTAATGCATTATAAAAAAAACACTTGGCCATTTAAATAAAGCCAGCACTTTTTGACGTCAATGTTTTACATAAAGACAGTCCCCATAACGAACGCCCGTCACCAGTTCCTAAGGTTATAGACAAGTGAAATTCTGTCAGCGTTAGCGTGGCGAAGGCGATTGTCAAAACGTCAAAATGTATGGGATTGACAAAAGCTGTCAAAATGACACGTTATCAATCTCTTTTACTTTGGCATTTCGAAAATCGTAGCAAAATGGCAATTTATCTTACGTCTCTAGTATTTTAGACCCCTTTAGAGTTTTATAAACTCCCCAGCAACCCATCGGTCTGTTAAGTTTTGAGAACTTGAATTTATACAAAGTTATTAACATTAGGTGCATGACACAGAAATATAGATAATATATTTACAAAAAAAAAACTAAATCTAATAAGGATGGCCAAAGGGGTCAAGCCAAAAGAATTAACAATTCATTAGAAGTTGTAAAAGAAGTTCCAACGGTGATACAGTAGCTCTGTGAAATTATATTTATGATAATGATACTCGTAGGTATAACTATACATGTTAAATTATTAGCGCAAATAATATCAATGGTTTTAGCACCCATTCTTTAAAGTTAAGCAACACTTGCCGAGGTCGGTCTGCAGATGGGTGACCATCTTAACATACCGAGACTCCTCCGTGCCTCGGAAAGTACGTTAAGCCGTTGGTCCCGGCTGTTATTTGTAGATCTTTGGCAGTCGTTACGTATTGTCAGAAGTCAGGAAATCTGATACCAGTCTTGCCAAGACGTACCGTTTAACCCAGTTACTGGGTTGTGGAGCTCAGATAGGCAGTCGCTCCATGGAAAATACTGGTGTTCAGCTGAATCCAGTTTGACTGGAAGTCAACCCTGATTTAGTTGGGAAAAAGGCTACCTAGGTGATGATTTTTAGCCCCGTTTTGATCAGCAAAGCAAATGATTCCACCAATGCATTCCCAAAATAAACATCGTCTACATTTAAATATCACGTTTTATCAAATACTGTCTTCAGACGTTACCTATTTTAGATTTCAAATTTTCAAGTCTCATCCATTGGTAATGCGATGTCATTCATTTAAAATTCGACCATGCAATATGTCTAGACTATGGTAGACGGAATATAAATGGTCTGTGACCTAGAATTATCTAGTTTAGACAAAAAGACGACTACCGTTTTCGTATATCTTACTGCAGTATCAGATCACTAGGAGATAAGTTTTTACCTTGCACAATATTACGTCGGCGCAAATAATTGTTTGAGATGAAAGCGTTGCTGTACCTATTTGTGATCTTAAGTGTTTGTATGTAATTTCTAATTATATTTCAGCAGAAGGCGGTTCTTGTTATGAATATTGTCTTGGTGCAATCATGCTGAAGAATGGTTTTATCGATTGCTTACTCTCTACTGCAAACCACAAAATATCTGAATAAATAATTCATATTATGTTGTGTTGCAGAGATTTATCTCAAGTTACCCGTATATGCACTGTGAATAGTCATGTGATGATTTTTCCTTGCCATATTTAAAATATCATGTTTCGCTGTTCGTGTGGTAGGTTGCTTATTGAATATACCACTGATTAATGATCCGCTTTTTACATGGTGAAAGACATAGATCGTCATTAATTATTCAATTCACTGCAAATAAAACACATCAAACACTTAAGTCAGCAGGTTTTTAAAGTAAATTGCATCATATGAATTTGTATGTGCGATTAAATGTGTGTACCTAAATCTTAATTTTACACTTTTCTCATCCAACAGGGCCAACGTTAATCAATTACGCAACATTGGCTATTTGAATTTTAAAAATAGTGGGGAAAATATTCATTAATTCAAAACACCTTTACTAAGTCTGTTCTTCGCATAAATCATCAGCATCAAAAAGTTCGATTGCATTTCTTCTGAAGGACCTGTCCATATTTCCATACACGTAGCTTATCACTTGAACTTAAATACATTTGGCCTGTTAGTGACCCTAACTGCTAGGACGGAGGTCGTGGGTTCGATTCCCACACAGGACAAATCTTTGTGCGATGAGTACGATTATTTGTTCTGTATCTGGGTGTGTAATTTATCTATATATGTATGTATTTAGAAATATATAAGTATATTTATCAGTTGTCTGGTTGCCATAGTACAGGCTCCGCCTAGTTTGGGATCAGATGGCGGTGTGTTCGTTGTCCCAAGATATTATTATATATTATTATTATTATATTATTATTTAAATTATAATTTTAATGTGACAGTTTCATCAACGTCAATATATTCGTGTACTGTACCTATTCATATTGAAATTCAAATGCTCCCGTATTGTATCCATTCGTTGCGTACAGGGATTATTTATGTTAAAATAATGCTGTTCGTCTGTTGTTTGTGCATCGGCCTGTCACTAACATTTCAATCGGCTCGGTTTTTGCTGCAGCTTCACTCGTACGCTTTTAAACTCGTACCAAATCGAATATTTATACTCGTTTAAACATCTTTATTGACGCGGGTCTGACAACTCGAGGAATAAAAGAAAGGACTAAACGCCTTGCTGAATCTATTACTGAATATATTGTGCAAGGCAATTGGATTATAATTACTCAGTGCATCTGCTCTGGTTTATTTTGAATAGTAATTCACTGGGACAAGGCAACGATACAATCACAATAGCATGATTCAATAGGTTAATAATAATGATGTGGCTCACTCATTAGTGGACCAATCTCCTTAAAGAAATATAATAAATGGCGCAGTTTAATTTGGTAGACACACCCGAGACAGGCCCTGTATCTATCACAGGAACACTGGCGGCCGTCCAAGCCGGACCAAGTGGTGGGCCGGCCGTCGACATGCCGTGACAGGTGCGGCATGCAACCCATGACTCGCGCGCCGCCGCCATCGCCATACCACTCACTCGCTACTCCTTTGATATTCATTTACTAACTGCGCTTCATACTTTAGATGCTTTCTAAATAAACACTACTCAGTCATGCAATAACAAAAAATAATCATTTTAATCGCACTCAAAATGTGTAATATCTTCGGAACCATCTCGCGCACATGATGAACCCAGCTGAAAGTTTATCTTGGCTGCGGTTTGTACCCGCAAACAGGAACAAGCATGTGCCAAAACAATCATTAGAGAAGGTGTCGTAGTGCGTCGCGAAACAAGATATAAATTAAGAAAAATGTGACAGCTCGGGGGAATAAATTAAAATTAATTGCACAATAGTGTTTATATTTCTGAATAGAAATCTTGTTCTTAGCGGAGCATGTTGCCGCGAGCTGTACATCACAATCGAGCAAGCGTGGCAAGGCACGAAGTTGATCGAGCCAACTATTCATTGGCGCTCAAACGAACATTCAGTTCTAAATATTAACGTGCCTCGCGTTTTGTGACCAGAATAATACTTAACGAACTTATACAACTAATGTGAACTAAATCGTTTAGTTTGAGTCATTCTAATCGATTCACTTAACTGTTTCAGGTACGGTGAACGCCAACGGAGAGACGAAGCGTCAGAGGACATCGTACACCAGGTACCAGACGCTCGAGCTGGAGAAGGAGTTCCACTTCAACCGGTACCTGACACGGAGGAGACGGATCGAGATCGCTCACGCGCTCTGCCTCACCGAGCGCCAGATCAAGATCTGGTTCCAGAACCGCCGCATGAAGTGGAAGAAGGAGCACAAGATGGCATCCATGAACATAGTGCCGTACCATATGAATCCGTACGGCCACCCCTACCAGTTCGACCTTCACCCCAGCCAGTTCGCGCATCTCTCCGCATAGGATCAGTGGAATTTTTCGAACAGCGGATAACTGACTTATTAATGTAGACAGTCGTCCGCAACGCGGGGTTGCGTGTAACATCGTGTTGCACACTGATGTTACAGCAACCAGACTGGGTCAGTTATTCGCTGTTCGAAAAATTTATCTTGTGTAGTCTAATTTTGTTATTGTTATTGTGACGTTACAAGTGACGAAGACAGTGTTAGTGCTGCAAGATACTGTGGAACCGAACAGGAGTGATGAGCAAGGAGTGTGGTTATTGTGAGAAATATGATTATGATAAAGTTAATTCCAGTTTCCCATACCTGTACTAAACGCATGAAATGAAATCATCAAAATTTCTTGTCACAAAAGTGTTAAATTTAAACATTTACTACAACGGTGTTAAAATTTAAAGTAGAATTGAATTTTACCTAGTCATAAGCTGTATCGATTTGCATTATTCGTAAAACTGTAAGATATAAACAACTGAATACCGATATTATGTACATTGTGGTGACTAGAAAGTGTCTCAAATTAAACAACGCGACAGGAACATTCTGGTATCGTTTACATTTCATTGATTTTTTCAACAGAGCGACGATTGATGATGTTGAAATACAACTCAATGAAGTGTTAAACGCTGCACGAAAATTTGTGTAACATGTTTTCATTGTAGACACTTGATAGAATTAAGATAGACGTTATACCCAGAATATTGTAGTCATCACAACGATAAAACAAATTCGGAATTGTACAGGGATTAACGGGCGTACGAACAACATTATGTTTAAAGACAAAATGTATCAGAAAATATTATATTTAGGTCATTTCATAATCTAGTAATGAATATTAGGGAGGGCTTGTAAAAGCGCTGTGAAACTTAATGAACTAAGCTCAGTAATAGATTGTGAATAGGTATTTACTTCCTATTAATGTAAATAACTTGTCTCGAAGTAGGTACGGTGAAAAAAATTAATATATAATTATCAGAATGTCTCCCGAACTGTTTTATGTTCCTGTCCTTAGTTTGTAAATAACAAAGTATTTATCACATTATAAATACATACTATAGTTAAAGTTATTAAGTAATAATATTATTAGTGATTTTTTAAAGTTTCCACAAACGATACCATTTAAAAATTTCATGTGGCTCTATTGCGTACTTTAAAGTCTTAAATGTCGTATATGTAAAATGTACTTAAAATAATGCTAGTGATAAAATAAAATTCTTTTTCATGATTGTCTTCAGTTGTTTTTAAATTGTTTTCATTTTCATTGAAGTTTTGTGTAATAATCAGTTGTTTGTTAACATATTGTTTCATTAAAAAATGTTCTGGTTCTCGATTTCTGATTCAGACGCCCTTACAAGGTACACCTAGATCTCGATGTCACACAACTCACGTGTTTACAGCATTACTTAGCCATGTCAGAACGTCCAATGATAAATTAATGATGTTCGATAATTTGACATTATGCTTTATAAATCGTCGCTTAAATTTTGTTGTCACATTTTTTATGAGAAAACGTCGTGGTCAACTGTGATATTTTGTTAAATTTTAATTCTTAAGTGAAAACAGCGCGATTTGAGTTCGTATATATGATTTAATTTCAAGGAGTATGTGTGTAATGCTTATTTTCTTCGATTGGTACATTTGTTGCTTTATTTATTGTTTGTAAATATTAGATAACATAGTATAAACTAAAAATGTTCAAATCCTTAAGTAATAACTTTTCTCATTATTTCTTTTGTAAAAATTCTGTGCAATAGGATGTGGCCTGACTTTTTTTCTGTCTTCTATCGTTTTGTAAAATATTTTCCACCTAATTTAGTTATGTTATTTCTTTATTAACTAATAAAATAACGTTTATCGTTCATTCCAGTTTAAATGAGGACTCTAGTAAAGTATGCTACTGATCATTTAAATTATTGTATTGTATTAATAAAGTGTATTAAATTTGAAAAATTGGTGAAGATGATAAAATAAATTATGATGATACGAAAGAGTTTTATTAAAAAGAAACTGCACCACTAATTGTAAAAATATTAGTTATAATTTATAAAAAATAGCTTAAGGCGCTCTCATATGTGATGAATGGTGATAGGTCCGTTGATAGGGTCAAGCCTAAAAACAAACACATTGCAGAAACAAAACTCGTAAGAATTCTCAACAAGAGAAAAGAACAACAAACACAAATCAAAACGAGAGCAAGCGCCTCAACAAATCCAACTTCATAAAACAAATGATGACAAATACTCCCAAACATTTAAAACACAATATTATCGTTACGATAGAAAGTATTGAACTATTCGTTCACAAGCGCCACAGAGACGGCACAGTTGATGGCAGTATTGACTTGAGCGATGATAAATGGGCATCGCAATGACATGACAGCCGAAACCTGCGAGGGCGCCAGCAGCTCACCACGTGCCAACAAAAGAGTGTCGGAAAATGTGAAGGTTGCCTTAGTTTGTAGGTCGGAGGCTGGTCCTATAAATCATGCTGTCGGCATATTTCGCTCTATACAATGTTTTGATATGGTAACTGGTGCTGAAAGGTTTAAACGATCAAATTGGTTGTGGTGGGAGAAGCGATTGTTCTGTACATGGTGTGGAGCTCTCTCTCTATATTATGCTAAGCTTTTTATAACACTAGCTAGATATATGTAGGTATCTACATATATTTAGCTTGTGTTATAAAAAGCTATAATTGTTAATTAATATTACTGGAAAATTATTACATCCTTTACAAAAGTGTATCGTTACACAAAAATTCATATGATCAAACACCAACCTATATTGACCTCAACACATACTACGAGCACATGTCCCGCTAATCATGCTTGCTCACTGCATCCTGGCTATTCCAGATTATTAGATCTAGGCTTATTTGGGATATTTACCTAGCAAGTGATTAGTTTCCAAGAATCACCATGGATGGTACGCACTTGCAACTCTTTCATGGCTAATCAGAAATGCATACATCTACAGTCCATCACATTTACTAGACAGAAACAACTTTTCAAACCTGTTGCCTCCTACAAAACTCAAAACATCCGAGTAATTTCCGAAGAATTTTAAAGATACAAGCATTAAAGGTTACTCAAGAGATGTGTATCAGTCGTGTCGCGTTACAATGAGTAATATTATTAATGTTGTGCTGTCCCCCATGTGGACAGTCCGTGATACACCTCACATTAGGTGTGTCGAAGTCGCGAATCATATTTCATACTGCGATGTACCCACGACATTCTTTTGACAGAAATGATAAGATTTTACGTTACTTGAGTTATTGAAAGGATTTCTCGAATGAATGTTTGAAGGATGTTGATTTGGAGATTATTTTCACCGTAAGGTTGGATTCGCTGATCTTTTCTGCTTAATCTGATACAGGAAGAGAAACCAATAAAAATTTGCTAAATGTATGCTTGGAAAGTAGACACAACTCATGTAGGTGCAGTGATTTATTGAAATACGGTGTACAGTCTTAGAATGATTCAATAAAAATAAAATCTTAACAAGTCTCACAATTTCATGACGAATACGACCATCGTTTCGCTAACTGAAGTTCAGATGTATCATCATCCGCCTAGCCTTTTCCCAAATATATTGGGGTCGGCTTCCAGTTAAAATGGATTCAGCTGAACACCAGTATTTTACGTGGAGCGGCTGCCTACCGGACCTTCACAACCCATTAACTGGGTAACACGGTACGTCTTGACAAGACTGGAGTCATATATTCTGACTTCTGACAATCCGTAACGACTGCCAGAGATCTACAAATGACATCCGGGACCAACGGCCTTAAGAGCTTTCCGAGGTATGTACGAGTCTCGGTACGTTAAGATGTTCACCATTCACAGACCGACCTTATTGCTCAGATGTATAACCTATGAAAATGATCCAATAGAATACTTTAAAAAAGACCTATTCACTGACCTTAAAGCGATCCTTAGTAATATGTATGTACTCTACGAATATCGCCATGAAGAAAGCAGTTTACTCCAGAAACCGTTTCAAGAATCAAAAGGAAGTACAGAACATTATGAGTCCAGTTCAAGCGCAAACCAGCGGCCATTGAAACATCACTAACTGCTTGATTGAGCCTTTGTGTTCGAATTGAGTTGAATGCTGGTCTGAATCAAATATGGGTCACTGTGTTTATGAGTTATAAGGACCAGACCAGCTTGATAACAATGCACTTGTGCTCCTTTTACGGGTGGGCTCTATTATACCCACATATCGCCACTCAAGGATTCTTGTTATGCATGTCCTGTGTATAAATGTCTCATGTAGTGTTTACCTACTGGGTAAGTTTTTTTGCAGTACACAAATTTTAAGAACCACTTCTGCCCATGTAAATGAACAGTTGTTCAGCAATCCAGCAATGGACGTCGTTCATCTGAAATGATAATTTGGGCTCTTAGGATAATGGATGGTCTGCCATTCTAATACAAGAAACGACAGTCACAGCTCCAAGAAAAAATGAAATTTAAAGTAAATGTCACAGTCAACTAGCTTCATCAGCCGTTTCATTAAAACCCTAGCCTTTTCATGGAACTACGCCGTTAAATTAGCGATATAAGTGACATGGGCAAGTCATTAAACGATATTGAACATAGATATCACGTAGGTCGCTGAAAAATCGGCACATTTAAATGTAAAGGCTAGGCCACTACACCACACCACATATATAATTATCACGAATGCTAATTTTGACACTTATATTATGAAACTTTAGAAGCTAGGAGCATGTTCCAATTGGTCATTTCTAACAGATTAGAACCAGCAATAGACTCCATGTTTAAAACTTTCTATGTAACACGGTATGTTGAAGGACCCAATAAGCTGATCAATTTGCTATTTACGAAAAAGTGAGCAACTTTCTAGAATATCAATTTCCAAAACTGTCGAAGTAAAACGGTTCTATACGAACAAATTCATTCCAAATACACTGAGAAAATATTATCAGAGGAGAATACAATCGGGCGAACTGTCATCAATCATGGCCTCATACTGTTGGACTCAGCACGGAGGTAACACAAAAGTGTTTTTTATTGAACGCGGTACATTATGTTTAATGACTGAATCACCTATAGAGGACACACGAGATAATAGTTGTGATGGTGAGTAAAAAATAAGTTGGTAAAATAAAACAATGGACCTTAAATGGTCAGGTTTTACCCGTTTGGAAATCCTAATGTGCCTTTGATGAAACCCTTTGTCTGAGTAAGGCAACCAGAGCTTGTTGTACTGCACAAGTAGCTACATACTTGTACAACTTTTACGATTGTGTAGGTACCATCGTGTAGTACATGACCATCGCATCGGTCTGCTCCTTAAGATAATGAGGTGCCCATTCCAAAGTAAAAGCCAGTTTTGATGCTACAGTTAGTAACAAAAGTCGATGACCAAGTAAGTTTATGTAGTAGTACCTAGTATAAGTTCTAAAACTCCAAAAGTGTAACAGCAATGTTGAAGTATCAAATGTTACTACTGTCAGCTGAATTTTTAAAGTGTAAGTGGATGGCCAAATCCAAAACTATGAGGAATATCCAAAAACACTGAAAAGAGTCTCGAGCCCGATTTTGATGAAATATTAAACTGCATCATTATATTTTTGAAAAATTGGTTTTCCTAGCCAGGAATCGAACCGGTTGATTTTGAAAAAAAAAACACAGCTGGTATTATTACACCATCCGAAAGTATCGCATAACATGGCAAACTAAAGGAAAGCTCTCATTTTTTCATTCGGCTTTGGCCACACAGGGGCTCGAATCTGCTATTGCAATCGTGTCTCAATGACCGGTCATTGATCGAATATTTGACAACTTTGACAGTTTTTGTATGGGAAATGTGTCATAATTTTGACGTTATACGTCAAAAATCGATCATTGACCGGTCATTGAGACACGATTGCAATAGCAGACTCGACCCCCAGTACGGTAACAGATCAAGGTTACAAATATCTATCAGTGATGTTTGTTAGTCTTTCACGCAAAAACTACTGAATGGATCTTGATGAAATTTGGCACAGAGGTAGATTATAGTCTGGAATAACACATAGAATACTTTCTAACCCGGGAGTATGTTCCCTTGGGACAATTTTCGACATACACGCGGGTGGAGCCGCGCCTGGCAGCTAGTGGAAAATAAAGTAACTGAACACGCAATTTTTAGAAAGGTTTTTTATTTATTGAACTGTACGGTGTGTGTGTATCTAGTTCTGTTTCAGTTTTTTTTCTTAAAATTGTAGGTATTTAATTGAACCGACTTCAAAAAGGAGGAGGTTTTATGTGCGACTGTATCTATGTATATTTCTTTTTATGTATGTTCATCGATTTCTCCGCCAATTTGGGACAGATTTTCAAAATTCTTTTTTTAATTAGCCTATACTCCTGACGTGGTCCCATTGTCACCAAGTCAGAATCTGATTATGGGATCCCAGGGAACTCGAGTGCAACCCTCAAATTTTAAAGGACATACAATGTTTTTCATTATACTTTCTAACACAATTCAGATATTTGTGCCTGGTAATCATCATCTCATGTTGCTGAGCTGATGGAAGATATAAGTCAGAATCTGGTGATGGGATGACTCTTTTTTTGTCTAGAAGAGTATTTTCCAGGACTGATCCCATTTAAATTTAGTGAAGATCTGACGAAGAACTTCGGAGGTAGGCAACGGAACTCTTCAATAAACGATAGTAAATCTCCCGGGATTGCTGAAATCGCATGTAGGAATGTTTATTGTTTACACCAGTTCATAACTTAAAATCTAGTGTAGTGACATATTGTTAGGTTTATGTCAATCCCAAAGCAAAGTAGATATAGAGTACTATGAGCTGGTCTGGACTTGAACTACGGAGGCACACAAAGTAACTCCTAAGCGCAACCACTCATTATGGGAATAATGTTAATTTAGTTGTGGGGTATCAACACTAAAAAGTGAAAAATATAAAACTTTTTAACAAAAAAATACAACCGACTTCCAAAAAAAAACTACAGTGTAAAATAACTTTTATTTCGGAAGTCGGTGTTTTTGGTTGTAAATACATAAATAGGAGATAAAATTCAGGAATTATTTAAGAGCATTTACAAAACCTGGTCTTGAGACTACGAGAATTTCCTAGATGAATTTAAAAGAAATCTGTCAGATTTAACTTGACGTAACACAAAGTATTGCGGTCCCCGCTGAGAAAAGAATAGAAAATTCAGTCGGGTGCAATCGATTAAAAAAAAAACCAGCCAAGTGCGTCTTGGGTCACGCACAGTGTTGGGTTCCGTAGTTACCCGTCTGGGGAGCCATGACAAAGATAATCATTTTAAAAAACTAATTTTACGTAACAGTTCATTTAATGTTCTTTTGTTTTTAACTTCTTACACCCGCCAAAAACCCACTAAAAAGGCCTTCCTTGACAAAGATACTGCATGAACATAAAGTAAATAAGTAATTGAAGAAATAATAGTAATTGTGACATTGAATGAAAAGTTTTCAATAGGCAATCCCTTCGCTTGACTTCCTCTTAATTAGTTACATATTATTTTCAGAAACCGGGAGTAATTCAGTTTCGTTTCCTTGCGTTTTTCAATGAAAACATATTAACAATTTAAAATGAGCTAAGAGTCTTAAATAATTTTAATATTAAATGCCAATAAGCCATACTAGCCGCATATTTAGAAAATACTATTACTATTTATAACAAAAACAAATAATAATAATTTATGTAGTGCCAAACACGAAAACGCGACATCTTCACAAAGTCCTTGGAAATACAAAAGCAGCTTGCTAGCCAAAGCTCTACCAACTAGCGCCATCTTACGTGGAAAACTGGAACTAAAACGAACACAAAGTGACGTGTAGGGATAGTTCCGAATTTTTCCGTAGATGTCACCTTGTGCATTCATTACTCAGGAAATTCTGATTAGAATCCGCATCCGTGAGCTTCTGCTTTAAAAAAATAATTACAAGTTTTCCAGTGTGAATTTTAAGTTTTTCGTTTCACTTTCTTGTTGCCAGTAGGTTATTTCGTATTGACAAATGAAGGCAATAAGTTTTATTGGGTATTTCGGGAGGTGCCCTTTAGAGACGCATACATACTGCACTGCGGATAAAAGGTAAGCGCATAAATTTTATATCTTTTTTTTGTAAACGTCATGTCATCATTATAGAAATATTTGGTTCTAGTGTGTTTACAAGTGAAATGAATGTTTTCCCATTATCTTCAAAAATCTAATAAGATTATTGATATTTTATTCTAACAAGCCCCACTTAATAGGTGGCTTAGTTACTCTACTCGCTACCAGGTGGCGCTGTTTGACAAACTCGAAGATGGTAAAACAGTTCTGTCTTGCTGTCAAGCTTGGAGGGAGCTTTCATTCAAAAAGCTTTCATATTAGCGTACGGACGAGAGTTTCAGAATAGTTTTTAGAGGCATTTACTAGGTTTTGAAATTGACTTCAGTTGCGGTACGGGGTGCTTCGCTCTGGTAAGTAACTTAATGTAAGTTTTATATAATAATTATTATTGTCATTTCAGTTCATCTGTACGTACGGTAATAATCGCGTCCAAATTGATTGTTAATTATTTGTATTATGGTATCTGTAACTTTTTGTTATGAATTGATAGTGTATTACTAAAAGCTTTTATTTTCTTGTCTTGACTTTGCTTCTTTCAAAGTCTTAAAATTAAGGAGAACAACTTCATTATTGAATCCTTTCTCACTTACGGGGTATTAAAAAACTGAAGAAAAAAATTGGATTCTGTTTCTATTCTATTGTGTTTTTTGCGTCAACTTAAATTGGAAACGCCAGTTCTTCACAGTACCTATTTAATTAAGCATTTATTTTTATAATTTTACATTAACTATTTTTTTCTTTAATTTGTAAGTCAAGATACCTAGGTACCTACCTAATTTGAATTTGAACGTATAAAAAACCTACTTTATTAATTATTTTTTAATTTGACCGATACATAAAAAAATATAAGGCAACTAGGCACTAGGTTATCTACTGACGGCTAGCTAGGTGCATGAAAAATAATGAATTTTACTATTATATCTGACATAATATTTACCTTATTAAAATACCTACTTGTTAAAGGGAGTCAGTATTTAAATACATATTAATGTACTAAATGTTTCCTTGGGTCGGGTGCTACTCCAATATTTGGGACCTTTGTATCTAATTTTGGAGTAACGTCTTGAATATAATAATATGGCTTTAAATCGTTTGCCAAAAGTGGCATTTACGAAAAAAAACTACCACCCTATAATCACATTATAATACCTAATCCGACTTTCGATGATCGCTTTATTGCTGTTTATTACTCTTTAAAATTACCCGTTTAGGTACACCTAAATGAAAATAATGAAGAACATCGTACACATTATTTAAAAAATGCATTACTATCGTCTTGACTGTTAATCCGCCTTTGTCTAAAATTTACTCGTAAAGCGCATGCGTCACTCACTACCCAAGCTCCAACCAAGCCCTTTTAAAACTGGCGAACCGTTCCGTATTTAAATTTGAAAAAAAAACGTTTACTGCTAATAGGCTCCCGCCTATCATACATAATCCAATTTCTAAAAGCTCCATTTTCAAAACAATCTTTGTCTACCAAACTAGATCTTGTCAAAAACCCTCCTAATCCCGTATGGCGAAGGAACGGTTGCATTCTAAAAGTCAAACAAAAATATTTTTGTACCTGACTTCTATGAATGGATATTTTGTTCGTCCCGAAAAAAAGGCAATAAAATATGGCCGCCACAAAGGCACCTTTGCGCCTGCGCCGATCTCGGACTTGCGCATTTGGGTAACGGTCGAAATTACTAAGGGTTCTCGAAAGTAGCTCGCGTTGTCTTCATTGTATTTTTCCCGAGGAAGTCATAAATGTACTCGATACTATATCGATGCTGAATTCGATACTATATTTTCTCGGAACCCCGGCTTCAGGTACGTATTCTTGCCGTGCGAGTAAACATTCTACATCAACATAAAAATATCACATCACCTCGACACTCTTTAAATTAAAATGGATTTTTCAGCATTTGCGGCTGGGAGGTGATGATGATTATATGTAAACGCAATAAATGAAAGAAAATAGACAAAATTGTATACCATAATAATTTTATTATGGTATACAATTCTGTATATTTGTCTATATATGTCATCAGTGCTGAGATCACTTCTTCGTTATTGTCATAGTTCCTCAATACTAACCATTAGCAACTTTATCACTCCGATGGCTCGCGGGTTTGCATAGAAGGGCTGATATTCGAAGTTATAAAGGAGCATGTCTGTCTGAAAAAAAGCCATCCGGCTTGTTAATCACAATTCCGAGAAAGAGACCGACCAAGGATTTTATTATGTTCATTTTTGGTTTGCTTGCCATTTGTGCAACTTCGTATTTTCCGTTCTGCAATATGGCGTTCGAGCCGGTTATTATTTACATAATATGGTACTGTAACTTGTACGCTGTTTGTCGAGTAGATTCTCAAATTCAAGGTATTTCAGCGCCTCATTTAGATCTTGGATGGTGTAGGTAGTTGTACTTACACGACGGGCCACTAAAGAGGTGACGCATGTCCTGTGATGGTACTCCACACTGGCACTGCGTTTGGGATGGGTGAGAATGCCCCATATGGCCAAATTAGTTTTACAGCGGCCAACCTGGGTCCGAAATTGGTTTAGGGATTTTAAGATTGCTACTGCAGTTCACATCCAGGGGGTAGACGTTCTGCCGGGGTGATAAAATGTGGAGGGTAGGGTGTTTGTGCCTCCACAAATTCATACCTCTCGTCTGCAGTACTGTCCATGCCATGTTATAAAAATTTAACATTTAAACTGCGGCTGGAAAGTGTAAATTATGTTTTTCTTAGCCTTCGCTGTTCTAGTTCTGATTTTCGTTACGGGTTTCAAGATAGTTGAATCGTTTCTCCGGGACTCGTTAAACTTCACTTGGCGTTTTCTGAGGTTCACCACTTTTGATTCTGGCTTTCAGGAGTTGCAGTGGTTGAACAGTGAGTGATCCTGAGAATTGATTTACACATTTACATGTACATTTTAATCAGACGTTATAATAAAGTCCAGCTTCTGTCACCCTTTAGTAAATAGAAAAAAGTAAAAAGCTATATTCTATGCTTTCCACGTTCATGAACGAAACAACGTTCGAAAGAAATAGACTGCGGCTGAATTGATTTACACATTTACATGTACATTTAAATCAGACGTTATAATAAAGTCTAGCTTCTGTCACCTTTTAGTAAATAGAAAAAAGTAAAAAGCTATATTCTATGCTTTCCACGTTCATGAACGAAACAACGTTCGTGTAAATATGTAAACGGTCTCACGGTCGTAATAATATCGTTTTATAAAAATTACCAACTCATTGAGATTCCTAAATAAAACAATGAAACATTCCTAGATTCCTTCGCGAGAAATGCCCTCATAATTATGAAATAACTTAATTTTATTTATATTATGATTAGGTTAGCTATTGGTACTTTATGACTACAACTGTAATTATATGGCTCAGTGGAAAATGAAATAGGTAATTTCCACGTTAGGCAAGTTATGGCGTTTATACAGCATTAATATCAAACCATGTTTAATGGATAGGACTTAATCTTAATTAAAGTTCAACGTAATAAAATAACACAAATATTTCTACCATTCCGATAAATATGATTTCTACCAAAAAAATAAAACACTATTTTCACCAGCGTGAAATGGCTACTTATAAAACATTGATATTATTCCATTCCATGTGTACAAGCTTTCTAAGTTTCGGTTGTGTGTGTGTTCTATCTATCTAGCTTATTTTGCCTCCGTCCTCCTATTCTACACAACTCAGGTAGATTTGTGTTTGCCAGTTCGGTCAAGTCTTTTTGGTAGGAGTCGAGCTCGTCTCACCATTTTCACTTTTGATGGCCACGATATCTTTTGGTATTTAATAGAACCCATTCTGTAGTTTTATGCGATATAATTTTATTTTTTAAAACAATGTCGTTGATTATCACTCCTTACTTCTTCTCTACTTCGCCGTGAGTTTCGTTCTTCGAGAGACAATGGTAGGGTCATTTTCAACAAATCCTGTTAGCTACAGGCCGGGTTGCGTTTCGTTAATATTTTATTATTAGGAAATATTATTTGTTCTTTTTATTAAGATGAAAATAAGGAATGAGAAGAGAATGATCAAATAATTTGATACACAATTTTAGGTATAACATACCTAAAATTGTGTATCTAAGTGTAGAAAGAACATTATTCCTTCTACCATTAGAACAAAATAACAGTAAAACGGATAGTTGAAAGCCCTTGTTCTATGTTAAATATATTTAAAAACGTGAGAAATAGCTTTAAAATAAAACAAAAAAACCAAACATCAAATAAAATTTTTACTCGAGTCTTAATAATGTTCAACTCTCTATCCGGGAATTCTGTTACATATATTTTTTAAAGGACTTAAATCATCAAAAAATGCATAAATTCTGTCTCTTGGGATGCTGACTAATGTTAAATTAAAAAAAAAACATCAGAAAATGCTTTAAATTATAATTACAAAAAACCACAACCCCTAGATAATAATATTTTACTTTAAGACTAGATGATTTTATTTTTGTTTCTTGTGATTGCTGCTTCAATCAGGAATAAAACGTAATAAGAATAATATATTTATTTTATGAGATATAAACTGTCGTAACTGTCACCGGGTTATTGCAAACATCGTAGGTTAGTTTATCGGGAGATTACAAAGTCTTCCTTTTCAATACGACACGGATGTATTTTATACAGTCGGATTTTGACAGGGTTAATTGTTTTTAAAATGATGTCTGCACAATATTTCGAAATTTTCGTAATACCTTTTCTCTGCTTCCATTTTTCCTTGCCAACCGTATCGCTGTCATTGAGCATCATCTAAAATCTCAAATCTTTGGCCTAAGAACTTCTTCATAATTATACTGATTGATTACATAAAATATCCAAGACCTAGTGTGTGAGGGTCGCGGGGTCTGTCATTATTAACAATTTTACGGCAATTGCAATAATCCGGTGAAATAATTAAACCGTGTGTGTTCTGACAAAAAATTTAAAAATGATAAGAGACAACAAATAATAGAAAAGCAACAACTTAAAATGAGAAAATAACACACCCGTGTGTCATCTGATTTACGCGTTTTAAAACTCCATTATTAGTACCTATAACGCAAGATATTATATTATATTATTTAGAATTTTGACATGTCGGGCGGAAAATAATAATATTATAAATTGTATGAGCTGTTTCTACAAGTTAACTATGTATGAATAAATAAAACTAATAAAATAAATGTTTGTATCACAAACGCGATCTCGTTTCTAAGATGTTAGTAAGTAGCATCGGTTTTGACATGGTGATGATGATGACTGATGATGACGCATGCTCGTTCATGCGCCTATATTAATACTAGCTATGCCCTGCGGTTACACCCATCCATGATCGTTTTCGCTAGACGTTCATTCTGTTTTTTATCTTTATTTACTCCTGGTTTCTGAAAAAAAAAACACCTGGTCACAAATTAAACGCAAAATAAGTGATGAGATAGGATTCGCTGTTGAAAACTGATTCAACCAATTACATCTAGATTACGCGTTTTTGAGAATACGTCACAATAATTTCGTGATAAAGAACAAATTGGGCTTTTAAAATCCAAAATTAAATTTTCAAATCGAATTGGTAGTTCGTGTATATATGGCGCGTTCAAACGAACAAACACCTACGTCTTAATAAGTACTCACACCAGTACAGTACCTATTGTATTTAAGTTTTGTTATAACTTACGATTTGTGAATTATTCCACTGATCATGTGAAAAATTTACTGAATTAAACACATTGAGTCATTATTATAATGTTTTTTCACAATTATTGATTTAAAATATTCGGTATTCTCTATCGTTTTATAGACATGAAAATAGAGAATATTAATATTTCAGTGGATAAAATGATCCTGATAATATAAGTAGTGTTTGCCGTTTTAGGCCCACTGGCACTCCAAATCACTAAACGCATTTATGGCTATTTGTATTTACAACATTATTCCGTCTCTGTCATCTTCAAATGATTGACAGAAATAAAACGATGTTTTAAGTTCATGTAGTGCTAAATGATTGTGAGTAGTGCCAGTGGGCCTCAAATGTATATAGCGCTCAATTTATTAAGTGATATTTGGTACAGTTTGGACTTTAACAATGTTTAACTATTTTATTTTTCTTGAAATTTGAAAAGAGAATGCCCAATAATTTTGTCAAGCAATGTAGCCTTAACATGGCTTAACTATTCTATTTTAAAAATTATAAAACAAAAACTTTCAAAAAGAGAACACTCAATAATCCGCTCGACTTCGACACTCGGCAAAGCACCGCCTGTCAGCTATATTCGAGGGGAGCGGATTAAATTGAAATTCCTTTTTTAAATTCACCAATAAGGGGAGGGGTGACCTCGGATTGGCTGCGAGCGTCCGAGCGAAATAATCCTTCGGTTGAGTGACATGGGGTACTTCAGTGTTTGCAACTTATAATTTTTGAGTTATTTTAAAGTTTTTAAAGCAACTGATTTCATTTTAACGGTTTTACCTACAGGACTTGATAATAGATTAGGTAGGTATTCTAGTTTTCAAAATGAACTTCGGTTTTACATACGAAAAAAAAAACATACGATTCAGCGTTTGAATTTTTGTTTACATGGATGGACAGGCACATTTGTTTTTTTGTCATTTTAATTGATTTGAACTCAAAACAACCCAATCAACAACCCAACCAACAGTACCTTATTATTTTGTTAGTTTAATTATCACAATAACGTTTCTCATGACATATTGTGTCAATATTAACGGAATGACGAAGCTTCACGCAGTGACAAATTTTTCGTCACGTCAATGCTAACAATTACCTACCGTTTTATAAGAATGTGAATATTAAATTAAAAATAATTCTGAATTAACGTACCACATTAATAATAAGTGATGTTTTTGAGTTAATAAACCACATCTGCGATGGACTTCTACTTCTTTTTTTTCTCTCTAAGCTCTCTTAGAACAGTCCAGTGTCCTAAGTTATGAGACCATGTATTAGAATTCGGTTTTGGATCTCGAACTGTGCTCGATTAGGCTCAACTAAAGGTTATGCTACAAGTTTCCAATAAATTGACAATCGACCTCCCATACATCAAGCATCTCAAAAATAATCGCCACTCGAATCAAAATTTATAATTCGAACACGCCGCCATGTTGAAACTCGCAACCCATATCCAAGAATTAAGGGCAAGCCATACCATAAGTAATAAATCTATCATACATTACCTAATCGCAAAGATATAAACGCATATAAAATCGCACGCACCAACGGTTACAATGAGTTACATACAAAAATGTATTGAGTCATTCGCCCGTGAACGCCATATGGCGTCTCGTTAGTTGGACATAGACTCCGGACGGACATGTCACGATGGATAAGCGCCGTTTAGAATGTAAATTCTGTTACTGCGACAGTTTTGTCGCACGCACTGTGCCGACAAAAACGGTAATTAGATTGTATATTCAAAAAGACAAAGGATTTGCATAGAATGCATTTCACTTGAAAAATATTTTATTAATGTGACATTGAGATGTCGTGGAATGACGCTATTGTCGGATAAAGGCACCGGCTAGGCGTCCCTGGAGAATTAACATTTGAATTTGCAATTGTTTGAATAATCGCCTCTGAGGGAGTCTTTTGTATGAAGATAAAAATATTAAGTAGTCGTAGAATAGTTGCAATTTTTAAATTAAGAAATGATGAATCGGAAAACTCAAATTTAGTCATATAGAACCTTGAAAAAAAAATAAAGGAAACTAGGCGGTAGTTGAAAACACAAATAACGGAAGTGTAAAACAGCTGATATACTGCCTTTAAAAGCGCGATGTAGGCGCCAATACTACAAACTTATGAATACGTAAGAGTTGCAACTCTTTTGTAGCCAAAATTCATCTATTTGAAATTCTTCGGGTTTATATTATCATTATTTTTTTAGTAACCGCTTTTTTTGAATCTATCATACTCTTTCGAAATTTGCTTTTTTTCAACTAAATCTCGTTTTCTACAGTAACTATTCAATAAAAAACAAAATCGAGCTTTTATGCCATGGCAAACCAGCTGCAAAACTCCACCGACCGATACGTCCGCCGATACAATATACCGACAGTTACTATTTAAAGAATAATAACAAAATCATTCGTAAAACGTTAGGCCATGTGAACCCGTCCTCCGGAACCGGCAGGCTCGGTTACGTCACACACGCGTCCGTAACGGTTTCACTGTCAATAGGTAAGCACGCATTTTACTTTTGTTTGTACATCTTTGTACATACTCGCACACGTTTTAAGTTGCGTAATTTTTCCGTCACGCCTAACGTTTTGTTTTCCAGTTTTACCTCTAAAATATTTTGAAGGTTTTAGTTTTATTTTTGACACGAGTGACTTGGCTTTTAATACTCTTCTTCTTTAATTTGATATAATAATATTCGAACATGGTAAAACTAGTTCTATCTATTAATATTTTTCGCTTATATTGTTGCTAACTGCCGGAAAATTGACACAAGTAAGCCTAATAAAGGGTAATTAATAGGTATTATTAGATCTAGAGCCTGTTAACTCCGGTAGCGAGGGGTTGTGTAGACAAATCTGTGAGGAGTAGGTAAGGAGTAGGGCGGGGCAGCGGGAGGGAGGGTGACGTAGTAGGCTTGTGTCGCCGCTCGCACTCCGCGCCGCGCAGCTGCCCCATGCGCCTCCCTACGGTAAGCGAAATTTTGAATTTGAAATTTTATATATTAACCTCGCGATATCCCCGCTTCGTTTTTCAAAATAATTATTATTTGTTTTATTGAATATCAACTTACACGGCAGTTCGATTTAATTTCTTTGCGTGATTTTGGATACTATTTTTTGAAGTTGTTCTAAAATGGCCGCGGATTTATTGTTGACTTTTGAAATTATTTTGTCGTTGACATTTTTAATGCTTTCCTGTTACCGTTATTTGGCGTATCTTAGTGATGTTTTAATATTAATTGGAGAAAGGACGACACATAAAGCAATGAAAAAGTTGTTTCTTTGACATTTAACCCGTTTACTGCAGCGTACGGTACGAAATACATCTGTTCCGAAGTGCATGGAACAAATTGCAATTCTTTAGGGCGCTATAACGGTTTCAAGTAAAAATATTTTATTGCATTGAACAGTAATTCAGCATTATAAAATTTGGTTTCGATTTTAAGTCTGAGTACGAATATTATTCTTGGTCTAGAATTCTAGATCGTTTGAAAACCCGTAAGTTTAAAAAAAAATATTTCAGATTTATAAGTTACTTGGCTTTTGTTGCTTACTAAGCGATAAAACTTATTTTAAAATAATGCTAGACTATTTTGCATCCTTTGGAGTTTATCCAATACTTTTAAGGCAAATTATTATTCTGACGTTGCCAGTCATCAAATCATCACTTTACTGGCTCAAAGCCCAAGTAAATTTTCCCTTGTCAATATTAAAACAAGCACCCGTTTCCTCGACGAGGTCAGCCCATCAATTATACTGTCGTCGTAAAAAAGTCTTATAGTCGCTACAAAATCTCGTATAGTCCTATAACAGTCCATCAAGCCGCTGTACCTACAGAGAACAGAAGACATTCAAATCGAGAGGGATTGTATTATTTTTATTGTATTATTTACGTTATTGGGGTGGGAGCCTGCGCGCGACGCCCGACGCCGCCCGTCGATATTGGCGAGCGTTCTACGCATGTGCGGAATTGCCGGTACACTGATAATATTCTGATTTCTCCTTTTATGCATGTTAATGCGTGATATCAAAAAAGGTTTGACCTTTCTCTTCTACGCCCATTGGTGTGGCATTTGATAAATACGTTTTATTTGGCTCTTTTTTAGTTTGTGTAAATGGCCGTCGTTTGAAAAGTTCATAGATTTTTCGGAAATGTAGAAAGTAGGTTGAAAAGGCAAAAAGAAGAGAGACAATTTACATCTTCTTTTAACAGCTTTAAAATATATGTATTCGGAAATTAGGTACATATGTTGCAGCCAACTAGTTTAATCAGCCGTTTCATTAACTGTGCCGTTAAATCAGCGACATAAGTGACACGTGCAAGTTATCAAACTATATTATATATATAACTATATAAATGAAAAGGCTAGGCCACAAATTAAAAGACTGATTAAGCTTTGGCTGCGACACATAGGTACACAAAATTAACACTTGCTTCCCTCTTTGTAGGAACTAATGACTTGACTAAAGACCTGTTTTACGGTGTCCAAATAGCCACGCAATCTTAGATAAATTAAAAAAAGGAACATAATTTGTAGGAAATTAAAATTATCATCCAAGTAACATAAAGGAACCTTAATCGTAAGTGGTGAGAAAGAACCTCAATAAAACAAAAAACCTGGATAATTAAACAGTTGAATTGAGATACGATCATTTTCAGCACACTTAAACTTAAACACCCCCAGGTAGATAGTTCTATGTATAAGTAACAAGATAACACCTTGGTAAACGGACAAAGGATTCCTTGCCTTGTAAAGAGCTCCCCGGCATTTAATCACTCAGACTGCTTAACTACGCGCAAAACAACCACTAATGTTCTACCTTTGCTGAAGTAATATACCCACTTAATAGCACAAGAAACACCAGGTTATTCCCTTCCTTATTTCACGAACAAGGGATATTACAGCACGAACTGTAAAATGCTACTAAATTTAAATCATGCTACGCTTTCCCGTGAATTATTATGCAATTATTAAAAACACCGCGTTTTTGCTGCCGTGGAAAATAATAAATAAAAATTAGCTTTGTGTTGTTTGCATGTAATCGGAGTATATTTTCATAAAACGAATGCGACGTTTAACAAATAATAAAATGTTTCCGTTCGTTTTTATTAGATTTGTTTTCCGCAGTATTGTTTAATAGAGAGCCAGGTTGTTTGTTTCATAATAATAATGATCCATTGCAGTGCTAGGGTTAACCGATAAGGTTTTATCCAAGCTTGATTTAAAAAAAGAATATCACCATGACGTACTAACATTTTAAGATTCAGTAGGTACCTATCTCTTTTGAGCACCTATTGGCATACCTATCAAAATAGTTAACTTATAAACTGTCAGTCTGTCACCGAAACAACCACGAGTAATTGGCCGCATAGATAACTAAAAATTATGTAGAATGCGAAAAAAGACAAAGTAGGAACTTATTCCTACTCTAAAACTATGTTCTCAATAGCGATCGCGAATAAAAATTCAATCGTTCGCACTTAGGTCTACGTGACTGAAATCGTTAAGTTTTATGACTAGGTGTCATGGAAGCCGACGTGTACTTACATTGTGTCTGTATTTACATAAAAATAATAGCAGCAATAAAACGTTACGTCAGGTTCAAATTCAATATCCTCTCAAGGATAGTTGTAATGTTTCAAGAACGAAGCTTACCGATTTCGAAGTATATTTTTTGAAAATACGCACCGATACCTAGCTGTTATGGTATTAAACCAATAGAAATGTATTTTACTTTAAAATGAGTTACCCATACTGACTCACTTTAAAAATTTAATATAAATATGGACACCGTAGATGCTTTAAAATATACAGGTACCGATACCAACGTTTTTACACCAAAATTCACATATTGTGTATCTACTTTAAACGAATATTTTTTTGTAGTAGTTGATCGTCTTTCTTTGAAACTTCCTCGTTCTATAACACTCGTATATCATATTTTTTTCAAAGCAACATCTGCCTTAAAACTTGCACCTGCAAAGTTTCCAAGCACTTCTCAAGGAAACTCAACGGTCCTCGCGGGAAAAGTCGCGTGACAAACTTGTATAAGAATTAATGTATTTTTATTACCAACGTAAGTTATTTTCATTGTCATTAAAAGTTCCCAAGTTCATAAACAGCCCTGTAAATAAATAATAATGTTCTCAAGGATTGCGTGTCTACGAGGACATTTTCTGTTTGACTTATCATGGCCGCGTTTTACAGTCCCTAAATATTTTATTATAAAAAATCGTCAGTTTATCGTTGGCTCCATGCAATTTTTATATAGGTTTGGAGCTGCGTAGCTTTTGAAAGGGATACTGGAATTGCGTGATGAATAAGTAATTGCTTCCTTTACTAAAGTGTATGCATGCGTGAATTTACCACTTTTGACTACAAAGGTTTAGATCAATGTTTTAGTCATCGTTCGATTCGGAAGTCAAAGCTAATTATCAGTTGAATGATCTTGGTTCAGAATTTGTCAAAATTCCGCCATGTTCGGACGTACCTAAATAAAAAATTCCGACTCACTTATATAACCACACATTTCGCTTCTAGGACGAAGCGAAATATGTGGTTACATAAAATATTTCAATACGAACACAGAACATTTCCACATTGTGTACCAGCAAATTCCTATTCCATCTCAAAATCTCGTCTACATTCGCGCAAAATTCGAAGCTTGCGGGAAATGCGAGGTACTCCGACCATGCCGATCGATACCATCGGCACGCCTCGCTGTTCGGAAGTCATCGATGTCAAAATATGTTTTTTACGATAAAACAAACTGATGGTAGAAATAAATGCATGGCATTAGATACGAACGAACGATATCGACGTAATTACTGACGACCAATAATGACGTTGGAATCTACTCGCCACATTTCTGTTCTATATAAATCTACCTACGGTATCTTTCGTGTTTTTGGAGCGGTTATTAATATCAAAAATAATTGCAGGCCCAGTGGTATTCAGGAATCGTTTAGGAGATTGGATATTTTTTCTATCATTTCGTCGGAGCCAACATCTTGTTATTTGCCATGAACGCTGCTGAAATGGTTAGATATAAAATATGCAGTCATCTTAGGCCTTACTTACGGTAATAGGAAAAGGAAGATAGGTAATGTTTTTTCCGAATCCCTTGAAATTTCTTTGTTTATCTTAAGGTGCGATCCGTAACATCCGACTTAATTACAAAATGGAGTCAAAATTAATGGTCGAAAAATTTTCCTTGATGGTTTGTTTTGTGCGTACATTCACGGGTTAGAACTCTTCGTGGTCTGGTCTCATACCTATTATGTTTGCGTTTAAAATGTACCTACGTATCTAAAATAGTATTTCACACTGCGTCCTTATCTTAGTTAAATAAAGATTTATCAGCTACTTACAGGCTACAGGTGACATACTATACAACCTTAATCTCAGTTGATACGATATTATAATGTGAATGCAAACACGGTGTGCGGCAGCTTCCGTTACCTTAATCTCTTATCTATGATATTAAGTTTAACGTAAACCAGGTTAACATAATAATCGTTAATCTTATCTTTTCTTAGAACCCACGTAATTTTATAAGACGAAAATTAAATGTGAAACATGCTAGGAATATTTTCGTAGCACCAAATCCAAATATACCAAAGCATGCAAGCATGAACAAAATATTACCAGTTTTGAAGTCTGTATAAAATTCGGTGGTATAAAAGCTACAATATTCATGGGAGACTGAATTTCAAGTATCCATACTTGATGTAGCTACTTGAAATATAGATGAACGTAGTACAACTTCGCACAGGGCAGATGCTCTTGGCAGTACGACTGCGCAGGTGCGTCGGCCAATCCGGGAGCCTCCTGAAGACTGTATCAGCCAATAGGAGGTGTCAGCAGTTCGTTCTTACATGTTGGATAAGACTTGTCTACCTTACACCTTATCTAGCATACGGGAATGCTTTTTACACGTAGCAGATGTTTCCAAAGAAATTTTTTAAGCCGCTCATTGAAAATAAACGTGTAGGTGATAAATAAGATCACTGTTATGCCGACTACTTATTAATCTAGGCATTTGATTAATCACCAAACGATTATAAACTATCGATCAATTAAACAATGTATCGACTAGGCCTAATACCTATATAATACGGATGGATTATCGGCAGCTAAGCTCGTGTCACAAACTCGCTCGATTGCAAAAACGTGCATCAATGTCTTAGAGTGTAAATGGCTAAATGAAACCAGTTTGCGAAGTGCTATTCGAAATTATTATTGTACTAGAACAAATTACAGGTGTCTAATATAGCAATTACGGGTTTTTGTCTTTGAAATGATACGCAGTCACTTGTAAAGGTGCTAGAGTTGAATGCGTTATTGAGGCCAGTTGTCGATAGACATTTTACCTGAATTTGCCAACTAGTCCTCTCGCTTGTAGGTAATTTAGACTTACTAAAGTCGTCATAATGAAGGGAACGTGGGCATCGCTTATTATATTGCTCCATAAAAATAAATGTACCTTTTATCTCGCTACTGCTTCATAGTACATAATGGAGATCTCTTGAAACTCAATTTATGGAGCTGCAATGGAGTTGCATGTTAAGTTCAGGGATACCTGAACTTAAAATTAATTAAATACGTCGTTTTTAGCAGTTTTCCATAACTATTTCCATCCCTGAGCTAGTCTAAATATTGACCTGATTTAAATCTGAATACCTGTCATGGTTCTCACACATTACCAACCAACTCTTGGCACGCGAAGGCTCCGTAAATATTTAACTTCAAGTTATTTTTAATGCTAATACCTTAGCAGTACTATATAAGTCTTCGCCTAGAGACAGATTCAGAGCTATTAATCAAAATAGTTTGACTTGATTGAAATATTTCATCTATAACAGTAATCGAATGCTGGCATGCTTCAATGGATATCTTAATATGTAAGTCCAATTCATTCCTAGAAGTTAATGGTAAAGGAATTTTGTTTTTAAATATACCATAACCGATCATATTAATTTAGCAACATATTTGCTGTTAATAGACATCAAACTCACAATGTTACGTTAAAAATATTATGTAGATAGCTTTTCTCACTAGTTTTTTTTTTAAATTAATATTTCAAAATAATGTTCAAAAAACATTATTTTGAAATATTATTTTAATTAATAGTGTCAGAATATTATTAGTGTCAGATTAATATAAATTCAAAATGTAATTTTCAATACCTAGTCATTTTTTCCTTCAGGGTCTGAATATGTTTGTACTGTAGGTATATGTGTATGAGTATCTTTTTACGACCATTACACTACTATAATAGTGAAAGGCATTTGTTCATCAAGTAGACCCAACAAATTACACTTGAGGGCCTCTAAATTCCTATAAGGAAAAGACGTGACTACGTGAGTGGTATATACGGTCGTACATCACGGTTAAAAATAAAATACTTTTTGAAACTAAGAAGGCGATACTCCCGATGCAATTTCAATAACATTCGCCCGCACGCATACTCTTTGATGTCAAAATGCAAAGAACTGTCGACTTTATACACCTTCTAATTATAGTTTAAAATAATAAGACGTCTTCGACCAAAAATGAAGTAACTGATCGTGCATATCGTACTTAAAACCACTCATAGTAGGTACTATTCGCCTAAAATAGGACAACAATGATGAACAAATAGAAAGCGGAAGACACATTTGGTCGGCGAACTCGTGTTTAGGAAAAATATGAAGTTTAATAAAACGACAGGAAACCAACAATAAATCCCGAGTCAGTGACCCCGTGACTTGAATACAGCTAATTCTGTTATGCGAAACGTGTTTTGTTAGAACAAACATATCCACATGTTAAATATATCATAGTGGAAAAGAATTCCGGTTGTATAATAAAAAATACCAAATGAGGAAAATTAGACTCACATAAAAGACTAATGAGGTTTTTAATTACTCATAATAAACAATTAAGTTCAACATTACATTATTTTAGCTAAAATTGTAGCAATAATAATGTCAGGACTAAACGTTTCTGTTCATTCCCGAGACGATGGACGGCCTCGCAGCAATGTGGCAAAAATGTCGTTCAATTTATGCCCAAATTTTAGTCCCGACTGGTCCCTTTTTGTTGCCATCTGCGCGTCTCGCCGACCCGAAAGTCCAGACAGCTCCACCCTAAAAACCGTTTAGATGAGATTCTTATCCTTTCGCACTCCTGTCAAATCGCATATCGTTATCTCTCTCTAAAAGTTCGAACAGCCAGGACCTGTCGTCCGTCTCTTTTTTGCACGTGCGCACAGATTGTTCTATCCTTTCTGGCTCGTAGTAATTCGTGTATTTCCGCTTCCCACACGAGCGGCAGCCATGTTTGGCGGGACTGTCAAGTCAACGCCAGTTTGGCGCGTATCAAGCAGGATGAACAAGGTCGGTTTCCATCAGTGGAAGCTTTTTGTAATTCCTGATACATTGAATTACGCTGCTGTGCTTTCATCTTTTGACATAATATTTGTATTAAATATTAATGTTTAACGTGGAAATAATTTCAGATGGCGCGAGGCGTGGAGAGCTGGGAGAAATATCGTTTCTTAAAAATGTGAGTAAGTACCTAATATATAATTTCGTCTGCTTTAATTACACATCGTGGATGAGTTTTGATAAAATTGTTTCGGGCAATGTTTAAGTTCGCAGACGTTCTGGCATCGAGCCAAAGGACATGTTTAACCAGCTATACATTTTATGGGCAATTGTCTGCTTCCGTTATTAGATGTGGTGGAAACTGTGATGATATTTTTGTGATTTAGTATATTTTTGTATGGCTTTCATTTCCATAAGTATGTTAGTTTGTAATAGACATTGGATTTATTCCGGTAGGCACACAAGTATGTGATTTATATGTATTATGGACGAACCAAACATAATTTAAAATGAATATTTTTTGGTGCTGTTACACAATTAAGTACTTAAATATTAATTTCAAAATTATCATAATTAATCAGTAAAGGTCCATTAGAGACTAGCATGACTATTTTTTGCATTTACATCTCATAAATAGTCTCCAAAGTCGCAATACATCTTCAACGACAATCAATATACCTACCAATATTGGCCCCAATAAAACTGGCACCCGCTTTTGATGTTCCACCTCCAGGTACCTAAAACTAACAAAGATGTTTCAAATAAACTCATGGAGCCTATAAAAGGTGAAGATGCTTAAACAATAGATCCAATGTGTTCAGCTCTAAAAGATGTAACAAAGCGTACCCGTTAATTGTTTGCGCTCGAACAAACTTTCTGGGTCGGCATTTATTAGCGCTATAACTACGCTGCATTAGTCATTGCCTTTGGTATTTTTGGACGTGATATTGAAAAATGCTCTACAGTTTTGGAATATTTCACTTTTGACACAGATCTTATTGTCTCATCTAGACTTCTCTCTCTGCCTAGCCTTTTCTTAACTACATATATTGGGGTCGGTTTCTAAAATCTAAAAACTGGCTGCTTAAGACTTATCATTAAGGAGATGATTAACTTCACCAGGGCCTTTGACTTCATATCAATTTAAATTTTTGTCACCATCTATGTACGCGTCTTTCATTTCAATTGAATCTGCAAGCAAATCCTCGATCAAACGACGTGTTTGTATATCAAGTACATTGATTTATCTTCCTGCATCTATGATTGCTTAATTTGAATGCTACCAGACGCTTTTGTCTGTCACCAAGCCCCAACTGTTCAACACTATTGTAAATACATTATTATCTAAGTACCTCCTCATTGTCTTGTCTTAAACATATTCAACGGTAGATATGTAAATGATCAACCGATCACCCACATTGTATGAATGTGTTATTAAATTCATATTTGTAACTGTTTACGTTTGACCGTGGTTCATGGTTTTTCAGAATATTTAAGTAATATCTTGTAGTTACTAATTTACATAATTACAAAATCATGTTGTAATGATTACTTGAGAATTTTGGTACTTTTTAGCGGTTGTTGCTAGGACTAATTTGCAAAATATTTCTTGGGTAAAATGTAAATTGTAGGAGATGTAATTATTTTTGGAAAGGAAATAGAGAAAGTCAATAAAATCTCTAATTGCATTTACTTCCACAAGTCTTTCACAATTCATAAATAGAAAACGTTCGGAAGGTACACATCAAAGTTGTTAACAAACAAATTATAACAATTTCTAATTTGCTCATTACCACCTTTAATTTATGCCCTCCAAAAGTTCTGTGCGCCTTGAAATTTTTTCACCGTTCGTGGTTGGCACATTCGTATCATCTCTCATGTAAACAGGCAACAATTATGCACGCCGGACTAACGAAATGTGTAAATGGGCCAATTACCGCCGCATATGTAGGCTGCCGTACAATTAGTGGCTTACTAATAGTTTTCATCACCAATAGTTTCAAGCGCTTCGCTGTACAGGAACACATCATACCGAGATCGACTCTCGTTGTGCTCACATCGTGCAATGTTGTGTTCTTCTCTTACATCACTTCTCTAATATAGTCTCGAATATATTCTGTTGTCAATTCAGTTCTTGTCTGCTTTCGGATTTCAACGGTGAGTTTCCCATTTTCGCTTTGTTTAATTATTTCAACAATTTGGTTCATAAATTCAATCATAGAGTTAAGCGTTCGCTAAGTTAGATTTATTTGACAGAACTAGGTCACCAGTGCAGGCTTCTAGGGTTGAAATGTATTATACAGCTTCGCATTTAGAGCGCAAGAAATTTATGTTAACGACTACAAAATGTAGTTGAATCCGTTGTATAAATCTTGCCTTTTTCATTTATTTCACAGACGTCCTTTTCAATTGTTCTCCGCAACATTTTTATTTTTGTTTGGTTGTTTAGAATTCTGTTTTTCATTTCATCCAATTCCAACTGAGAAGGTTTTTGTCTAAATAATGTAATGCTGGACTCGGGCTGTCTCATAACATTCTATATTCAGCCAACCAATATAACCAATGTTAACACACAATGGACTTAGAATTTTGTCTTACTTTAGTATCCTGTAGTAAAATATGCATAACATAATTTTCAAATAACACGTTATTATAGGTATTATATACTTATCTCTATTTATTAAACTACGTACCTACATTTAAGTAGATATATTTAATAAGCCTAGTTCCCTAAATGAATAAAAATAGTAGGACTTAATAGTCCTACTATTTTTATTCATTTAGGGAATTAAGTTAGAGACAATCAACCTCATCGGACATAAATTAATTTTACAAAATTTTAGGACCCTCATAATACCAGAACTTTTCTTTTTAATTCCACCAGCGTCGTCAACATTTTCCAACAACAGAAATAAAAATGTGTCCACGTAGAGGCTTTCTTTCATAAAAATTTAGTAGGTAGCTTTATGTAATACCATTCTAGAATACAAGAGAATAAAATGGAAATAACGTACATAAAAGAACTGAGAAAAGTTCTCTGCCTTCATAAATTATTCTTATGCTAAGAGCTATGAAAGGAAACAAGATTGTGTTTGTTCAAAGGAAAACGTGATTATTGGAAATAAAAATGGAGAGTGAAATTTTAGTAGTTAGGGCGTTTCTCTTTGGGTTGGTCCTATTGATATAAATGCAAGACTAGCGTTCGGTACGGTATCGCACTTTATGTACGATGAGCAATACAATGAGTTCATAATGTAGACTCAATTTACATTCACGCTGAGCTGATTTTATCAGATAGGCAATCATAGTATTGAATATTCTCGCATTGAATAATTCACACGGGATAAAGCATCAATCTTAGCCTTTCATGTTTATCAGTAGGCGTTATATTGTGTAGTAGCCATAATGAAATGCCTACACAGACAATAGACAAAATCAAACATCCCAAGATTCGCTTAGCAACTAGTGGGCTGAGCGCTCAACAGATTTGTACAACAGCTGCTGGGACTAAAGACCAGGCTAGTTGGAGCTCTTCCAGCCTTTGAGCCACCCCAAATCATGCTGTCATCGTAAATAGGATCCTAGGAAGGGGAGGTCAAATTATGCCGGCTGGTGGGTCTAAAGTGGGGGGTCCGGGCCATTCATTCGAGGGCGGGGGCGGTGCTCATTGCTTGTGTCCGGAGCGCATGCGCGTCCCCTGACCCACTTGCCTGCGCCGCGCCGCCGCCGGGCGGATGGCGACCTCGTTACGCCAAGGTTGGCGAATCAACCGACGAATTCGCGGTCCGCAGACGTAGTGACGCGCTGATTACTTAAAGTTCGATGAACAGTGATTAAATATAGAAACGATGTCGATGCCGATATTATCGATGTCCCGGATCGTGATTACGAGCGGCTATTAATCGAGCAATAAAAATATTGCATTAAACTCTAGGTAAGCGCTTCTATATAAATATATATAAATAATACTTATTGGAGGACGATTTCAATTTAAATATTTAGAGTACCGTTATAACTGGAATAGATACTGGTTCTGATATTTTATTATAAAACCGGTTGATATAATCTTGGTGATTCATAAATGTTACTACGCGTTTTTGTGAGTCAGCGTGATGCAACATACGCAAAATGATATTACGTCCGTGTAAAAACAACCGAATATTGTTGTATTGATTAACATGCACCGTCTAAAATGCGTCTCTGTTAACCATTTCTTTCCGCTGATGTGTAAAGTATCTATGCAATCGATTTTTTTTAACACAACTTTCCCTCACTTGCCAGCTTTCAGGCTTGTGTTAATGCGATCACTAAGCCATTATTCATCTCCGGACAGTTTAAGGTTGTTCAAACACTAATGTCCTTACCTGTCCCTGATGTTTACCTTACTCTTGTCTATAGATAAACAATTACGATGATCGATTACGACACTCGGCTTCTGTTACACGCTTATTATGGAATCCGATTGTGTAGGTGACACCGACATAAGGTGATATTGTAATCGATAAAATCTATCGCGCGTTGACAACACTATTAATTTTGATGGATGTGTGTTTTGAATTTAAGTTCAAAATGTTGTATTTTTTTAAAAAATACACTCGTTGTTAAACTTTAAATTTTAATGTACGTTTCCAAGTATTTGAATATTATTTTATTTTTATTTCAGGTGCGAATAAACTCGAGCGGCGCGGTTCGTACTTCGGGCGCCTTTGCAGATTCAACCTCCATGGATTCAGAGAAGTTCCTTTTGTTTCTCTTACCACTATAGATTTTATCACTATTAAAACAATCATTTCTGGTAGGTAATTTAAGACAGCAGCCGAAACATCCATTCTCACTTACACCACAAGTCACTAAATATATTTAGTGCTAATCGAATTTAGTACATCGTTCTATCTTTGACGCTTTGTTCTATGATGACAAAGACAACATGATGTTTTAAATACGTTTAGTGCTAATTTAATTTTATGATTTTTGGAGCAAACAAATCAATCATAAATTTCTAACCATGTAAAAGTTTTTAAAATTTAAAACTAGGAACATTTTTGTACCAATTTCAATACTCGTAGAGTTTCAATATCAATACCATGCAGAAAACCGTAACATTGCAGGTTACATACCTAATCAGCCCACAGATTATGTGTTTTGCCGATTTATCTTTGTCTTATCACGAAAAAGAAATCCCTCACAATCTCAGTAAGTAAACGTGTGTAAAATTCACAGCTAAATCAAATAATTTCGTTTAATTATTGTGTAGGTAACAAATACCTATAAGCTAATAATGTAGCCAGAAGAGAAACCAAAAGCATTTAACTTTACTATTTAAATAAGCTGCTTAAGTTGCAACAGTAGTTATTTAAGCAAATAATACTGGGTGTAACAAAAGAAGATTTATAGCCTAGTAGTAAAAATAATTTGTAACTTGGACAAATAACTATTTCTTTTAAAATTTCTATTTCTTTTTTCTTGGTTCCGAATTATGATATAAGTACACTTATTTAAATGCACCTATTTGTCCCATCGTACTGTAGGACTTCCTTCTCTTCTTTCACACGTCTTTGTAAATTAAGTTTCACTAAATCAAAATGCAAAAGAATTAATACATAGGCGCCTAACTGTGCCATCATTTCTCCTTTTGGTGAAACCTATGAAGGTAGTTTTATGTAGGCTTGGTATTATGTAATACAAAGTGTTACAACTTGATCGATGGCTTTCTGAAAAATGTTGTATTTCTCTTCTGTTTCCAGAATCTGCTCTAAAGAAGAAACCACCAGGACTTCTCTGGTGCCCATCGGCATCAATATTAGTGCCCTACATCTACCCTGTAGATCCGAATTTGTTTGAAGTGAGGCGACAAATTCGGTTCTAGAGAGGTTTGTGTGGTGCATACACTGCGACGTTTCAAGACCATGATGACATCAGTGCTGTGAAGATATTCTTGCTGTCTTGATTTCTTATTTTTTTTTGTGTGTATCAGTCAGTAGTGACATAGCCCAAAGTGGAACGTGGTAACTAAAAATCAATGAGCAAAAGTTTAGAAATATCTCCAGCTATTTCTGTGTAAATAATTCTGAGTTTTTGAGCAGTATTTCAGTAAAAAGTGCTGAATAAGCTAAATTGGGGTGTAACTGGACAATGTTACCACGGCTTATTACTGTATTTCCTATTTTTCTATGATTGTACCTATTTATTGTTGTGCCTTTTTTCTTCTTAGCATTTTCTCAGCTTATTATTATCATCAAAAAAGTGTCGGTCTTAGGTTTAGGTCTTCCTTGGGCTTGGAAATGTTCCGGGGTCTTCAATAGAAAATTGAAGACCCCGGAAAGTTCAAATATCATAAACTTAGGTGTGTTCTAATAGAAATTTCTAGAAGGAAATAAATAACTAAGGTACTCTAGAAACGTAGGGAGGAAATAAATTTACAAAAAAGGATTTTAGTCACACATTCCCTGAATTTTTATCTGTGGAACGTATCCAATTTCGAGCTAGAAAATCGTACTTATCACAAAAGTGAAAATATTTCGCTTAGCAGCTCGGAAAATATGAAAAAACTAAGCACGTATTGTATAAAATAAAACTAAACTTATCTGGAAATATGAAAGTCAAGGCACGTTTTAGGAAAAATTGTATTCCCGACACTCATACGAAATGAGTGTTCCTTATAGCAATAGCAATATGGAAATGGGCTTAGGAGGGAATCTTGTTTTGGAGATATGAATATTTTCTTGAATGAAATAAACAATTTCGTATATTATTAGGCTAACATTTTAGATATCGCGTGTTTTTGTTTGAAATAATTACATTGAGAGTCTACTACTAGTTAAGTCTACTACTTCTCGTATTAACTGAACTTATACGTAATGCTTTGCTTAAAATAATTTACATTCTCGTTCCAACTTGCACCACAACTAACTAATTTTAATTTATTTGTATTTGAAACATTGTCTCTGTTTTCTTAAAAAAAATGTAAATTCATTTAGTGACGTGCAAGTGGGCGTTGATTTTTAGATTAAAAAAAATTGTGTATCGTCAAAATGTGAATTTTTATGAGTTCTTTTAGTTTATTTCATTGTCTTCTTCTCTCTGGAAAGAATACAATAGTTAAGTACATAGATGTATACAATACCCATGGGTATTATAGTTACAGCATGTATATTTATTGTATACATAGCTATTCTTTATAAGAAACAATGTATAAAATGACCTTGTGAAGAAAACTTAATATTTATATGCGTAACATGTCGCCATTTTCCTAACACGATGATTAAGTACAAGGGTAGCATCACAATGAATTAATAAAATGTGGTGACACAATGCCTCTGTCACTTATTAACTTAGTAAAAAGTGACATGTATTCTATTTATACATACCTTCTTACAAATATTTTATTCATGTGTAGGCTGAGTTTAATAAGTCGTTCTATGTACATAATTCCAGAAGCAACATTTTGTATTTTCTATAGTATGTTTTATGAAACACAGAACATTATACAGGAGGACAAGGTTATAAAGTACTTAAAATCTTTGCTTTATAAATTAAAATGCATAAGTTCCACTTGCACCAAAAATCACCAAATGCACTAAACGAATTTAAATCATCGATCTATTTCTGCTAAAATTATTTAATTACGACAGAGACAGAATAGTAAACACTATTCTGTCTCTGTCGTAATTAAAGAATTTTAAACAAGTTTAGCATTCAATACATTGAGTGATTTATTGTGTAAATGGGCCTAAATGTTATCCTGGCTGAGAAAATGATAAGATAGGAAATTTTATGAAATATGTAAAAGTGTTTTTGACAATATAATATGCTGTTAATTTCTTCAGTTTTATGTCATTTGTGTTAACTGATATCAATGCAAGTAATCAGTTTCTTCCACCACATAGTGCAAGTGCAACGATTTTCACATACAGTTCGTTGTACTTGCATACTTATGTGTAATCGTATCGATTGGAACTGCTTTGCCTGTATCGGATGATTGTATTTGTGTGTCCTTTTTTTTTTTCTGATTGAGTAGTTATTTATTTTTTATGGTTCATCACAAGTGTTATGTGTGGTTCAGGTCCATATTTTAATGAAAATTTTGTCGTTTCTGGGCATGAGTAGCTGTCTTTTAGCAGTATTCAAATCAAGATTATCTTTAGTTTATTCTATAGGTAACCAAAATGTCTATATAAGAATAACCATGGGTAAACTCAGACATACACGGTTCCTACTTTCTAATACATAAATACGTAGATATTTAAATTATTATACCAATATACCTACTAGAAAATAGATAGTATATAGTTGGGTGGGTAGCTACTACGCTACTAGACAGAAGATAGTTATATTTTTACTGTTCACAGCTCGTGTTAGGTGTTCCTTTCCATAAAACTTAATTGATGTTAATTGCCATTTAACGCTTTAGCACCTACGTAACTCGTAACCTCTCTGAATACTCGTAATTAATGTAAAATAGAAGCGATGGAATGCGATGTTGACTTAAAGATGAGGTTTGAAATTGTTTTAAATTAGAGTCATCTGGGTTTTGCTGGTACTCTTAGGTCTTTCTTTTATATCGATTTGATTTTATATTTTTTTAAATTATTTGTAGGTGTACTTTTTATATTTTTTGTTTGACTGAAATATTTCTTTAAGTTTTTCCAATTGTTTCTACCATGTCTTTGTGTGTCTATAAATAAAATAATATGACAAGATTTCTGTGTATTTATTGAGTTGACTCCTCTACCTCTGAAGGCAAAATGGAAGACCTATGCTGCGAGCTTTCAAAAACAAAACTGAGTGCGATACCAGCAACTATTTGCCGATTAGAAAGCAATGCACTTAGCATATCATTCAACAATCAGTAATTATAACAAAAATTGATGTCAGCCCTAAGTTATCTACTATACTTACTACTGAAATCCTAAAGCCTAGGTTCCTGAAATACTACTAAAACCTGCCAATTAATCAACTAAAGCCACACACTCGTGGCGATCGCAGTATTTTGATGGTAGAAGGAAGATGCTGCTCATTTTCATGGCATAATATCTTCCTAGTGGAAAATATCTCGGATAGACAAAGCACCGAGGCAGTGATAGAAGGTATCTTCTGTTGAGACTACGTGTAGTAAGTACTTAGTTTTGAAAGAAAACAAAGGAAGCTGGACATAATCATAACTCATGAAACAAATGTTTCATTCAATGTAATAATCTAGAAATATACAAATATACCTAACAAAAAGTACAGAAGCTCTACGAAAGCTCATTCACCTTTAGATAACACAGTCATTACTATGCAACCGTACAACAAACAATCGATAAAATGCTCTAAAAAAAACTAAATTACACAGTGCAGCTATAAATTAACCCACAGAGGGGTTGGAACGCACTAATGTATTCAAACTTTCAAAAAATCAATACTTACACTGCTGGATTTAGTTTCTCTACTCCCTACTAGATGTCGCTAGTTCATGGTAAAACAGTTCAAAGACGCGATATGTTGGATTGTTTGTTTCTATTCGACGATGGATGGCGCTAGAGTCGTTTTCCAGGGTGGAGTTTTGCATTGTGTATAGTTGAACTCTTCATTGATTTGTCACTTTTGACGATAATTCCCAGTTTATTGAAGCTTCACTAAGCTTGGAACTACCAAACTGTCCCAAGGACAAAATAATAGATCTTTTTTCAATACATTTGATAAAATTCAACCCTAGGGTGGTAAAGTACCTAAATACGAGATGAACTATACTATAAAATAGTTGTTGTAAACGCAAACTCAAATACGTTTTGTCTGACTGGCTTATCGCATTGTATTAGGATGTTTTAATTAATACCTTTAATATTTTTGGTCAAACTGCGATTAGTACCTACAATCAGCCACGCGTCATAACACTAACAACTGAACGTACTGGGTACGTGATGATGTTCTCCCCTTGGGACGCCAATCACGTACTGAGTACGTGACCAACTTTAAAATCGTTAATTTAAATATCACGCACCCAGTACGCGATCGGCGTGTATCCTTGGCCGAGCACAAAAAAAAGGAGAAAACAGAAGAAGAAAAGAAAAAAGTGGCAAGAATGTGCAAAGTTTGTGCCGACGTTACAAAGAAAGAAACTGGCAAACGTGGACGGAAAGAGATTATTTTTGTTATTTACCCTTGTTTCAAAAAATATCACACGGTTTCAAATTAAGTACTCAGGGAAAATATGTAGGTAATTTGTTCATGCAAGAGTTTTCTTTTTTTCATTTTCGCATACTATATAGGGTTAATTTTCAAATAAAACAATTATTAATATAAATAATATATTTTTATTCTAGCTTTTTAATAGATAATAGGCACCTACATAACAGGAATAAAAAAATAGCACTTATATTTTTTTTTAAATCTTAGAGGCGCATTTTTTCGATTTAAGGAATTACCCAAGGGTAGTTTTTGTAGATCATGAGTTTCTGGGTACTTAAGTATTGAGGAGCGGCTGACCGTACTATAAAGTTATAGTTGGAGAATTGGAAATTGGACGGAATTCTAAACTGCTTTAATGAACAATTCAGAATATTTAAATAGCCGCTATAGTATCTAGCCACGTCTAGTACCTACTATTTTCATTGAACTTTACCATTTCTAAATGAATTAAAAAACCATCATTATTTGAAACACACAGTCACTGCTAACTCGCATTCTATTCTATTTGTTTCAGCAAACCGTGATCAATGGCTCTACCCCGAATTTTACAGCGAGTATCATGTAGAGTAGCAGTGGTTTCGGATTTTGGTCGAAAGAGTCACCGCGGCTCTGGAACGCAAAGGGTACTTACTAGGAATCACGGATGGGTTTTAGTCAGTAGAGTCTTACACATCCCGCTTCATCCAGAGCGGAAGGAGTCATTTGAAAAAATAGCAGTTCTGGGTACTCTGTTATACTCAAAGCTTATTTTGATAAGGTACTTAGGGGCTTACTATTAGGTTCCTTACCAGGAACGTTTAAAGATAAAAAACATCACATTTTATATCAAAACACTTTTTTGGTATTATTAATACCAAAAATCCTTTAAAACATCTAAATAAAACCTTCTATTTGTGTCTCACAATTTCATAGAGCGAAGAGCCGGCGAGGTACCAGGAATGTATAGGGAAAGAAAAGATTAATGACTATCGCAGGACGGCAGATAAGCGCGGCCACGTTTGACAAGCGCAGGTGCGCCATTTTCATAATTGGCCCGACCCGAGACCTTTTCAGCTTTCAGGAACTACATAGTGAGTGTGGTCATGTGAGTTCATGTATGGTGATGTTTCTTTGTTTTAGATCGAGAAGCATGTACCTGCGTTTCTTTGTTTTATACTGGTAGAGTGGTCGTGTTGTGGGGTAATTACGGTGATTATGCTTGCCTTCATTAACATTTTATAATTTCTTGGTTGTCTTAGGTGTTACTTGCGGATAAAATATGTTAGAAGGCAAACGTGTAATTTACAAATTCGTTTCATAAAATTGGTATCGTGGTGTAAAGCCAAAGGCGAAGTACGTCAGCCCGCCACACATTCCCAAACCACTGCAACTCCTGAAAGCCAGAATCAACAGTGGCGACCACCAGAAAAACGCTGAGTCAATGAAGCTCGACGAGTACCGGAGAAATAATTCAACTGTCTTGGATCCCGCAACGAAATTAATCAGAAAATAAGAGCGGAGGAGTAAGATAAAAAAAAAATCCACTTCCCTCCTTATCAAGCAGGAGACAGAACAGAGCTAGGCCAAATAGGCACCAAGGGCGAAGTACGTCAGTAAAAGGCAAACTAAGTAAGTATAATTCTGGGATACTATGCATTGCCATCATATTTAATTCAAGGTCCTGAACGCGCCTCTTTCACTGCTTTTTTGGAACCCTATACTCAGCATACATTTACTATATTGGAACCTAAATCTTCGATTTAGTGCCAGCAATTGTCTTATCCACCTATCATCTTAATTCACTTCTATCTCAACTTACCATAACTCCTTATAAAGTGGATTACACAAACTAATCCGCACCGGACAGGGCTGCCACGTGTTCGTACACGAAAATCTGACACACAGGGGCTTACCTTTCGCTGTAATGAGCACTATTAATCACGCGAAGACTCTGTTGTTCGCCAAACTTAAGCACTACTTGACGGGGATCTTGGCCTGCATCTGTGCCAAAACTAACGACATGTGATGGATTAGAAAAAATGTTTAAGACCCCTGTTGTAGTTTCGAAGGGACTTTTTTCGTGTGTGACTTTTGAACTGTCAAGTTTTGAGATTAAACATTAATCTTTGTGTATTTTTTTGTCTTATGCTCCTCGAAGATACTACTTATACATATGTAATTTTAGTCACACAATTTGAAGCACTTATGTAAACCTATTGAACTACATTATCTAAATATGCAAAACTATTTCTGAAAAATAAATAACATATCTGCAATGAAAAACATCTTTCTAATAACCAAAACAGTGGTACTTAGATATAAAACTCTCAAGATATCTCTCAATTTTCAAATTCTCTTCTATTTTCCTTTTTATGATTTAATCATCCTTTTTCTCAAACATCTAACTTTTTAAAAATAACTCCATCGCAAATCAACCGCTCCCAAAATCAGAGCTACCTACTCGTACTATAGAAAAATTGTGTAACTGAGCGAAAGCATGCATAGCAGGAAGGGCCACGTCAAAAATTACTATTATACCCTCCGCTATAATTAATGAACTGCTTATTCAAATACATTTAAAACTATTATTCATGCCGTTTACGTTTGAAACGTTCCGACCTTTCTTTGGAAGGACTCCTTTATGTTATTAATTAAAAAAGCGTTGCCTTATGCGATTTCTAAATAGTCCTAGCTAAAGCCGTAACGAATTTTAAGGATAAATATTTTTTGTCGACAATGGTTCGGTATTAGAATATCATGTTGTTAATGATCTTTGCACAATTAAATGTACTTTGAATAATAATGGGTAAGTTGCGAACTATCATTTAAGACTCGTTATGCACTTGTTTGTTACAAAGAAACATTTTAAGAACCCCGAGTTTTTTTAAACTTCATAATCTGAAACATATTCGAGCAATTATTTATAACTATTGTCAAAAATAACTTCAAAATGTTATTATCACTAATACTATATTTAAGAATCAAGTACGGGTCAAAAAACTAACTACTACTACTACTACTACTTATTATTTCTGTATCTGTATTATTACTATTTCTGTATCTGTATCTGTTCGTGTATTATTATTTCATTAGCTTAGTACCTAGGTACTAAGCTAATGAAATAATAATACACATACAACGGTCGCGAAAAAAAAAAACAAAACAAAAACTTCAGCAAAGTAACGAGAAAATGTTCTCTACAAAAACAGAGTTTGCTTCATACGTACTGCTTTCCAGATTGCCTTGGCCTCCCCCACCCCTCAGTGCTAAAAGAAAAGTGGATGGAAAAGCGCTGCGTGGATTTCTTCTACAGTTCATGTCATAGTGGTCGGTAGAGATTTTCCGGATGTTTTTTTCCTTTTGATATTTTCGCTATTCGTCGGCTTAGTAGGCACCATCTCATTATTATTACTGGAGCGAATCCCTGGGAAAAGTGACTGCTGTTTTTGATATTCGGCGTTACGCTTGCACGCTCAGTCGCTCGCTTTCGATTAGCCGTTTGCTTTGTATGCCCGCCCTTATTCTGACGCGAATTTTGCTGATTGTTACAGAAGGGTTTCATTTTTGGAATAGAATTAATCCCACCAAAAACATAAATGTGAAAATGGGAGCCAAGTTTAATGTTATTAATATGCGTGGTTGTCGACTTCAGCGACAAAATAATTGAAATCTGGGTGCCAAGTTCTATAAATAATCCTGAAACAACATAAAATAGGACTCAAGATTCGACTTGGTTAGTTTTCACAAACACGTATTTGGCTTAACTTATCATCTTTATGTCATACGCAAGTTACAGTGTTTATATTTAAACATCAACATTATCTTACTCTTCTTAAAACTTGATTTGCTGGTCAAAACTAGCTAAGTCAAATCTTGAACCTTAATTTACCTTATTTCAGGATTATCTACAGAACTGGATTCTAGACAAGCTTATATAAAGTAAAGTTAAATAGATTTCGAGTTTTGAAAAGGTCAAAAGTAACACGGCTGCTGCGTCGCAGTTCCTTTCTTTTTAACTTGGCTGGACACATTGCTGCGTGCCTAGATAACTTTATTAGGTAACATTGGTTAATAGTGGACCTCGTTTGTCAGGGACGGTATAGAGAACACCTAAAACGATGTAGACCTGCAAAAAATCTTCTACTATGGCAATGATTATGCTACTTTAAAATGGAAACAAATTTATTACATAATAAATATTATGTCGGTTTCACATTCCTATGTTTCTGCAAAAACGGTCCAACTGTCTTGAAAAGTGTTCGTTATTTCCGTCAGATAAGCGTTGTTATTGTAGCAGAATATGCTTGCACAAAATAATTTATTTTTCGCGTCCAGAGACTTATAATATTGCAGTTTCCATATCGAAATCCCATTGCAACATTTCACAGCGAACTTTTAATCAAGTCCTGGAGAAACGATTTACTACGAACAAAGAGTAGTCGCGATATATGCAGAGGGGACACGGTTGAAAAAAATCATGATCTCTAAGTCTCTTACGGGAAGAAGCTTGATTTTCTGATTTTGTGACAAATAAGTACATACAGTACAGAAAACTTTCGCGACTCATTGTATAAGTCTCATATTGTAGCAGCATCTTTGCCGCCACATACGAGTACGAACTACAAAAATAAACGTGACGTCAGACTAATCTTATCATCAAATTATCACAGCGCTATCAAAGTTCTCAGATACAATAGCCCAACATCAACAGATACAACAGCCCAACATCAACCATCTGACAGTTTCCCACTAGACACAACAACCGCCTTGTAGGAGGATACTCCCTTTTCAATGGAGGTAGCTCTATTCTATAGTATTTTCGCATACCTCTTTAATACATTATTCCTTGTCGATCGTGGCAGTGCTCATTGCTCGTAGAACCGATGGTCGATGGGGCCGAAAAGTTCTGTAGTGGCGACCGCGTACCGGAAGACGCAGCGTTGGTAGCCCTCTCACAAGGTGGATCGATGACCTGGTGAGGGTCGCGGGTAGGCGACGGATGCGCGACGCACACGGTTGCCGTGGCGACACTTGAGGGAGGCCTATGTTCAGCAGTGGACGTCTTTCGGCTGATATAACGATGATATGATGATTCCTTGTCGTAGCAAAGTTTCAACAGTTATATGTAGTTTTTTTTTTTTTCTAAGCGTCCTTAAACTAACCATCACCCGTAAAATCTTGATGCTGCAGGTAAAGCGTAGGGCTTGGCACAAGACGAGAAATAAATAATTATTTTAATTAAAACCAAATTCAGAATTCTTTTACTTTTACTCGACTCCGACGAAGCAAAAGGAGAGTTATGATTTACACCGGTATTATGTTTGTTTATAACCGTACTATGAGCAGTCTATATCAAGATGAAACAAAACACGATGCGGAAAAACCAACAAAATTTACATCACGACCATTGAATGATGCAATATGTTAGTCGCGTTACTTGACTAACATGAATCATCATGAATCATGGTTGTCTTGAAAAGACCGCTTTCAGCGCTAAGGCCACCCATTTTGGCACCCTATGTAATGTCTTCTTCATCTATATTTTCTGTAACTTATACGGTGTACATAATACAGATTATTCTATTCAATTCTATGAATCATTAGCAGTACGTAAAGTCGGACTATGGGTGATGATGAAATTGAGATTTCTAAGTACCGCTCTCAACAACTTCATCGCTCAAAAACATCCCTGTAGGCAGAAACCTAACCACACTTCCCTATCTGCACATACCTGGTCTAGCCCGCCCGCAGCCGCAGTCGTCGGCCGGCGGCGCCCGCGGCGGGCCTGCACCATTAATCACTAGTTTTAGCTCACGTTGAACGCTGACTAGTACCTACTGCACTGCGATGTACAGCTTGCGGTTCTACGGAAAATTGCTTTTCTGTTATTTGCAGAGTAGCTTTTTAAATTATTTCAGGATGTACATTTTTGGTAGTTTCCAAAAATGTTTAAAATGTATCTCTTCTGGATGTTGTTAAGAACATTGATGAAGCTATATTCACAGAAAATACAGTAAAAATCATGAGTCATTATCATAAGAACCAAGTCAGGCATCAGTGCTTAAAAGCAGTACTAATAGATTTTCAATATTTTTTTACAAAACATAACATCATATCATAAAACAAAGGTACTGATGATGATGATGACACGATATGCATTCTTAATTGGGAAGTAACACCACGAGTTTCAAAATCCATTTCAAAAGGTTTTTTGGTTGCTCTCAAATCTTGCAGTGTAAATAGAGATACTTAATCGAACGTCAGTCAATCCGTACTACAGTTACCACTGACAGCCAGCTACAAATCACCGCAGAAAAGCTAGAATTGTATGTTATCGCAGGTTAAGAAATGACAACAATTTATAACGCTGTATCACAGATGAAGAAACATGGGCCAGTAGTGTGGGAAATAAGTACTAATGAGAGTGCTATATTAAGATCTAGATCTTAATAGTTAATTCATGTGCAATATACTTGAAAAATAAATTACATGAATGTCAGAAGACTTTGTTTATACGATCCACTTGGAAAACAGCGATTCTTCTTTCGAAACAAAAGAGTACCATGGATCATCAATATCGATTAATAAGTCTAGAGATTCGAGCTATTTTCCTTCAATTCTTTTTCAAGATTCAGTTTCTTTTTTAGCTGTAGGCAGGTTATAACCCTCTTTTGTTGTAGTTTCCAAAAGGCACATTTCGTAAATCCGAACATTTTTCCAAAAAGCTCGAATTCAATCAACTTCAAATTCCCACTAAAATCGGCAGTTGCTACCAATATAATAGTAATCTCTATCAACTTACAACCGATCGGTATGTCTGTACCACCGACATTGTTAGTAGTTGCCGAGTCACCTAGGGAGCCAGTATCGAACAGTAGTTAGAGTTAGCGTTGATCAGCGCCATATGGGGGTTCCAGTCTTTGTAACAATGAATTAGGTACGCCTTTGTTGTTCTCGAAAGTTTGGGAAAAATAATGAATTAATTTTTAGATTGTGCATGTAAGCATAACATTGTTGATAGTTGTGTTGATACGGGGATTACAGCTTACAAGAATATTTTGAAGGGGTTGTTTAACTTTTCCGGTGATACACGAAAGATTTCAAAGCTCTGCTTATAATTAAGTGGTAGGATCTGATTGAAAAATGAAGAAAAATATACCTTTTGCTTGCAGGATGTAATTAGCGAAGCCTTATCTTGAGTAGCTCGTAGATGATGAAATACTCGTCTCATGTTACCTTATCTTCGAAGTTGTATGGTTAGCCATCACTTTTTCCATCAAAAGGACACAAAGATAATCTTATATTCCTCACTTCTGCAACGTCTTCCTCTTTGAGTTTCCTGGTACCCGCTAGAGGTTTATATATTTTGTATGATCATTAAGCTCTTTCAGTAAGTAAGTTGCATTCGCATACATCGCCATGTGTTGCTGCAAAAGCATTTAACTATTTGATCTTCCATAAAAACTGTCTTTGTTCGTCATTGTCACCATTCGCAGACGTCTCAACATCATTGTATCCAAAACTTTGCATATCACAAAGAACAGTAGCACAAAATGATATATTGTTTCCATACAAAAATGTTTATTGTTACCTACAATTTGCAACAATAACAACCCTTTTCTTGCAATTTTCGCAAACTCCCGTTTGTAACTGTTACAATTTTTGTCCGTTTAAAAATAATTTATGGTGTCGTAAAGGTGGTCTGTGACATTAGAAGGGTTTTGCAAGTCACTACCCTTTTGTAGGTCAGTTACTGTTTTCCTGTATCGATAGTGTAATGTATCTGGAGAGCAGCGGTGCTCAAACTGCTGTGGGGGTTAGAAATGCGATGAGACCTTAATCCAACTATTTCCTTTTTAATTTGTAATTTTTAACTTGGCGATCTGTATTGACACATTAAGCCAATCTCCTAGCATTAATTGAATTTCCAAGTATGTTCTAATTATTGTGAATTTTTTTTTTTTAAATTTATTAATAAATCTCGTCAAACTGATCAAAACTAAAAGTATTTGCATATAATTTGGAACACAGGGTAACCATGGTCTCTATACTCGTAGTACTGGCAAAATCTAACAAAGTTTACTAAACTTCTATGGTTGTCTCTGCTACTTCACATATGCTCCAAATTTTCACCGTTTTTGTTCGTCTGTTTGTCACTGTATAGAGATTTTCGGCCCGATGAGAAATGATCTTTATTTTTTAAGGATGGGAAATCATCAAATGACCCCTACCGCTCTGGGTGGAGCGGGAGGGAGTGTAAGACTCTTACTGACTAAAACCCATCCATGCTCCTCCTAGTGCCTTTTGCGTTTCAGGGCCGCGGTAACTCTTTCGAGCAAAATCCGCAACCATGATAGATGATCTACACTTCAAATTGAAGTTTGCTGATTATTGTAGCAAACAATAATCCGCAAACTTCTGATATTCCCTTTACTCTTTCATTGACTTTCCAAGCTTGGTTTTAGTGACTCCGATTATTCTTCAGAAAATCTAATTGCAAAAGAATTTCAGATGAATTTAGCTCCACCTGTCACTTTAGATCCATCCAATCGAAGTAACGATTCTGAAACATTTCTCCGACATTCGTTTCGCCGTTGATCGGTTCACCGACAGAACGATTCACTATTCATGTTTTCTCCGACAGAACTTTTGAATGACGAACGTTTCGCCGACAGAACGATTCACTTTTGAAAATTTCATCGACAGAACCTTTCATCGGCGAGCGATTCGCAGACACAACTGTTCATCTGCCCCTGGGGTATAAAACATAGGTATTCGACATGTAGACCTATTTCCGTATGTTGTTTAGATCGAAACAGGGCCATATTGGCTAGGGTTTATGTGTAGCGGCAAATTTTGCTACACCAAAAAAACTAAAAACTTCGCCCACCCACATACAAGTAGGTATTTGAATAAGTGTGTGCAGATTTGACACATTCAAAACGGTAAACGATCTTAAACAATACGCACACGCCATATTTTTTACCGCAACCACACTGTAACACCTACACACTACAAACAATTTCCTCCATTACCGTCATACATAAAATATGATTCCTTTTAATTGAATTCAATAACCTCGTGGATAATAGTAAAATTAACCTTAAAGTACAAACGGCGGCATTCATGGCATACAATGCGAGTTTGAGAACCGTCGACAACCGGCATACCAACTACAATGCCTTACTAATGATCTTCTTAACATTCAGCTCGCCCACGACCGTCTTTTGTCTCCGAAAACTCCTAAGTTTTTCTTTCGTACGTCTATTTTTCAAGCAGCACGATACTAAATAAAAATTGCCAGTGATTGAAGGATGTAGGTCAACGGGTTAGTTCTGAATGGGCGTCCGGTGTGTTGCGACAGAAAAAAAAACTCTTAAAAAGAAGGTTGATTGGTTCACGGGCATTCGTTGTTTTGCTACCGAGTGTAATTAACTTGCCATAGACGAACATTAATAGATTCGTGTAAGGAAGGCTATACTGTGTGAGGTGTAATGAATAGGTACTAAATGTGGTTACAATGTTGGTTCGGAAAGGATCGTAAGCATTTATAGTTATGCAATTTTGAATCCTTGCGTAAGCCTTGCAAGTGTGCAGCACTTGTTTTAGGCAAGCTTTCATCATCATCATCATCATATCAGCCGAAAGACATCCACTGCTGGACATAGGCCTCCCCCAAGCGTCGCCACAACAACCGGTCCTGTGCGTCTCGCATCCATCGGTTACCCGCGACCCTCACCAGGTCATCGGTCCACCTTGTGGGAGGCCTTCCAACGCTGCGTCTTCCGGTATGCGGTCGCCACTCCAAAACTTTTCGGCCCCATCGACCATCTGTTCTGCGAGCAATGTGCCCTGCCCACTGCCACTTCAATTTGGCGATCCTTCGGGCTATGTTGGTAACCTTGGTTCTCTTGCGGATATCATCATTCCTGATTCGATCACGCAAGGAAACTCCGAGCATTGCCCTCTCCATTGCCCTTTGGGTGACTTTAAGCCTTCTGATGAGGCCCATGCAAGCTTTAAAATATTTCAATTCGTCATCTTGATCAAGCAACACTCGAAAACAGTTTTAGAATTTTTTTTACTTATCAACAAAACATTTTTTTTTCATTTTATCCACTAAATCCACTTTACTTCAATCACACAACTTATAATTGACGAAAGTAACAATCTTATTGTATGTAGCCAATAACAAAGTTCTAGGTATTAAAAGTGAACTTATGTCAAGGTTGCCATACAAAGGTGCTTCCCCAGCAACGTCATTTAAAATGCGATTTGCGGTTTTAAAATAGGTAAATAACTGACTCCATTATTACACAAGCCAATCATGTAAATTGAAGGCCATTTAAATTAGTTTCAGTTGACACTGTGTATAGAGAATGTTCATTTGAGCATAATTTTATAACTCAGCACTAATGTAAAGTTAGTTAGATTAGGGTTTAGGTTCAGGAGTGTTTGAATGGAGCTGCAAAAGTTGGGAACATAATGTAAATAATTAAAAATGTATTTACTTCTTTAAAATAGCATAACATTAGTAGACTTGATTTTGAAGTCCTAAAGTTATTTACAGAAACCTAGTTTATTTTTAGCAAACAAAACCTTAAATCGACACCTCCCGCGAATTTGTGATATTTCAGGAGGGAGATTTTTAAGTTCATCTTTATGTTGATCAGCCGCAAAACATCAGAACTATTAGCAGGTTAGAAAATTGTTTATTTTGTGTGAATCGTTTTTAAGAATATGTTGTATTTATAATTATAATATCGCAATAGAGTGAGTACTAAAATCTCATTTTGCCAGAAAACATGTTACGATTTTTTGTGTGGGAGGTATTGAAATTGATCAAAAGGTCTTCCTTTTGACTGTTCTTAACATTTGTCTATACATCACCAGCAACTCCAAAAAATTTTTCAAGCACATTCCTTCCTTGGCAGAATGTCGCTCGGTTTCCTCGCTCTCTTGAAATAATAAGCAATGCGTGCCGAGGATGAACCGTGACGTCAGTAGCATGTGACATTACAATCTATTAATCATGGACAAACCGCTCGCGATCGGGGATGTTACATCGTTTATAAACATCCGTAGACTGAAATATCTGGTTGAGTATATTTTTGTTGGATTTTAAAATTATGGTATTTTATTTTGGGATTTCGGGATTTCCAATGGCTGATAACGCATATAAAGTCCCAAGTTTACTAAACGATCATCTCAATTTGAAAAAAATAACCACTTGCAAAGGATAAAAGATTGGGACTGAGTGCCAATTCTAATTAAAAAATGTATAGAAATTTGAGACTTTTTTGACAATGACATGTGAATGCGAACGTTGCTTTAAAATGAGTAAAATTGGTAATCTGGTCTCGTTCAAAAATCTAGTGGCCAAAAAATTTAAAACAGTATGAGTATGTTTAAAAACAGCACATTAAAAACAGTATTATTTTTCTATTTTGAAGACCAGCAACTTCTAATATACTACACAGTTACTTTGCTTATTGCATCATTGATGTCGAGAAATATAAAAATACATCTTTATTCTATACAATTGCATAGTCTGTCAACTTTGTCATTTTATCATTATTTCAAAAAATCGTGGGAATAACTTCAACATGATCATTAACAGAACACGTCTAAACAGAATTGTATGGTGAAAATGGAAAACCCGGTGATATGTGCGAGAATCCATACAATGCAACAATTTCATGGGCCATAAAACATCTCTACAGCATCCGAACATTTCGACGCGAGATGAAAACGAAACGAGTGGCGTCCGTATCGAATAAAATAAATCGATTTATTTTCAAAAACGATTTCGTTATTTTCTTGACGTGGGATTGAAGGGCGCCGATGACAGCGTTTGTTATTTACCAAAAAATCTAAGATCGATGATGGCGCTGGTTTTCAACAATTGTCGTTTTTAATAGGAATTTAAATGATATGTATTGGTCCCTAGCGATTATCGGACAAAAATAATCTATCAGTTAACGTATAACATTCGCAGCAACAGATAAAAGTATTAAAGTGAGCAGAGAAAACATTTGCTAAATCGATTTTACCATTTAGCTTTTGTAGACTATTTCAGTACATCATTCACACAAACTTGCTACACGATCTCTATTTTATTTGCACCACGTAAACAAAGTCCAGTCCCTACACTGGTGTTAATTCCCCAATTCCCAAACGGCGAGTGGTCATCACAGAGCCCTCTGTAATCCACTAGAGCTGTGCCAATCAGCACTGTAAAGGGACGTGTGCCCCATAGGGATGCGATGCAGGACTAAGGGAGGAAAGGACCATGGGGTAAAAAGGGGAGAGGGAGTGGAATGAACGATGAATGCGAGGGGCGCAAAAGAGGGAAGTTTTTAAAATCACTCGTATGGAATGGGAAAATTGTTGAAGTGTAAATTTGTCGCTGACGTAAAAAGCTAGCGAATGCTTTTTTGTTTACTTTTCAGGGGTTTACGGATGTACGATTTTTTGCTGCAGATGTTGAAAGTTATGCCTCTGCAAACCATTTAACAAATGTATCCAAGGGTATTTTTTCTTTTATTTTTTCCTTTTCCGATAAGTAAGTATATAGGGCATAGAAGTAGACACTTTTTAAGCTATAATGCTAGCAGCTATATAGATAGGTTGGTAGATACTTTGTTTGTTTAAAGTTAATCTCGATCTCTTTTAAAACGAAACAAAAGAGGATGTAAAGATAGACAAGTCGCGTTTTATAGTGCCCGCTTATTCGCTATGGGAAAATGTGTTGGATTGATTTAGAGCGGATTTCACCAATGAAACTACTGCAGTTTCATTGGTAAAATCCGCTCTGAAAACATGTCGATTCTGTAAACATTTCGAAGTGAACAATTGGGCGAGGCGATTTACAGAATCGCACTGCAGTACATCTAAACTGAGTTCAAGGGCTTGTCAGTGTAAATATTCCATAGAGAAATAATGACACTGAATGCTTATAAACTTGGTTTATTCGGTGATCGCGGTCAGTTTCATTGGTAAAATTAGCCCTTAGTTAATTGGATCAGAAACTGTTTGCCTCCCTGCCCTAACCTAATAAACAACTTGCTAAAATAACTTCTCTCCGAAAACCCTGAAAAGGTACGAAACTTTCAAAGTTGCCGCAAATGTTCCACTAAAAATCAAAAGGGTACCCTAATCTACATTGAAACCACTGGTCACTCACCTAATTATTAAAACTATTCAGAAAACTCTACCCTTCAACCCAAAATCACCAACTTTCCTTTCAATCTATTCCTACTTTTAACCACATTCAAGAATTAAGTTACCCTTTGGAGGTGCTAATTAATTGTGAAAGTACCCAGAGACTATCCCACATAGTCCATTAAGCATAAAACCCTAGCTTAACGGTTACTATTGTTTTTCCATGACCCTCGGAGCGAAATCCCTAAAGTCCAGTCGAGTGACCAGAGAGAATGACCTACCCCGCCCCTCTAGCAGTTCCAAAAATATGACGTATCAGGTGTTATGTGGTGTAGGTTAGAGGTCTGGTGACTCTGGTCGGTGAGTGACCGCAACTTTTGTTTTATTCATCGTAGGTATACCTGCTGAGAGGTGGCCTTTAATTGGATTAAAGATGGTTGATAAAATGGCTTTTAATGTAAGCACTCTGAGGCGGTCGCTGGCCGGTGACATTTCATTAAGGGATGGCTATTGATTTTAACTTCTCGCACGCTATTGGCTGGGTTTGTACGCCTTGATGGTGTAGAAGAAAAGATGGAATTCGTTTCTATAAGTGTGCTAGTTTTAGCTAGACGGTGTGATAGGGGGCGGTATGATATTTGATATGAATATCTGTACAAAAATCTGCTGTTTTGGTACCCAATAAACTTTTAGTCTTGAGGGCCAAACTTACAAATTTTAAGCGACGTTTTCATTCGCATCTCGGTCGCAAACTGTCAAAAAAGCCTCAATTTCCAAACATTTCTGTAAGATTACGACTGAAACGCTAACGGAACTGTTGCAAAAAAAAAGTAGAATAATTGGCGCTTTTGTTCGCTTTGATCATGATAAATGTATAAAAAACAATTTCCGTGCGTTAGTCTCGCAAAAATTCAAAAACGGCTCAGCCTATTTGATTTTTATTCTTAGTACGCCTAAAAAAAGTTATACTATCAAAACAATGTATAAGGTAGTGTGAAGATCACCGGGTCATCTCATCATCATCATCATCATCATATCAGCCGAAAGACGTCTACTGCTGTACATAGGCCTCCCCTAAGTGTCGCCACAACAACCGGTCTTGTGCGTCTCGCATCCATCGATTACACGCGACCCTCACCAGGTCATCGGTCCACCTTGTGGGAGGCCTTCCAACGCTACGTCTTCCGGTACGCGGTCGCCACTCCAAAACTTTTCGGCTCCATCGACCATCTGTTCTGCGAGCAATGTGCCCTGCCCACTGCCACTTCAATTTGGCGATTTTTCGGGCTATGTCGGTAAACTTGGTTCTCTTGCGGATATCGTCATTCCTGATTCGATCACGCAAGGAAACTCCAAGCATTGCCCTCTCCATTGCCCTTTGGGTGACTTTAAGCTTTCTGATGAGGCCCATTGTGAGCGACCACGTTTCAAGTCCATAGGTCATCACTGGCAACACGCACTGGTCATAGACTTTCGTCTTGAGGCATTGTGGTATGTGAGACGAGAAGATACCGGGTCATCTAGATTTACTATAAAAAAAATTGTTTGTATGTGATATTATAATTATTGAATCTAATAAATGCACATTTAACACACACAGCAGAATGTAGTAAACCAAATGATGTATAGTCAGCAGCAATAGATTTCACTTGCATAGTTTATGTGCTGTTGATTAAAAGTTCTCAAAATACAAGCCATCAATCTGCTAGTATTAAATACGGATGCAGAATGATATACAGAAGATGTATGTGTGTAGATAGTTCAGAGTTTTATAAATGAATGTTTAAGTGGGCGAAACAAATCACTTTCATGGCATGTCTTCTTTAAGCTCATATTTTTCGGTGGCTTCAGTAATAAAATGGGAATAAACCGATTAAGCATAACAAGATAAAATTACTGCTAGACTGAATTTAAATGGTGTATATAGGTACTTGGGAAGCCTTTGACTAGCGGTGGGACAATAGGTATAAGTTGAGAAAAAAGAGCGTTCTCGACTTCAATTTTTATTTTTAAATCTTATGAAATTTTTGTTTGCAGTTTTTCCAGGAATATATTTTACTGAAAAAACGAGGATAAAAAAAATAACGTGTCCAATATTTTTTGGAAATCTATCGGACGGACTCATTAGAATTTTTCAGTGAAACACACTATTGCAATAAGAGAATTAATTAACACGAACAAACACGAGTACACGAGTATGTATTCTTATTCTTTGTTGCATACACATAGTGACAGTAGAGTTCACTTACAAAGGTGAGCTTGACTGAAAGTTAAAAGCCAAGTTGGTTTTTATTTAATTCATATTTTTTTGACTTTTCGGTATATTTTTCCCGGGAAAATATGAGCTTTAGCTAACGCAAAACTTGCCGCATAAGAGCCGCAACGAAAATCCCGATGTTTATTCAAAGCGGAAATCTCGACAAAGTATAAATAGACACTCGTTTCAAAATAGACTTCGTGGAATGCGTGAGTCAATATATTGGGCGGCGCTGACGGTGGGCGTCCACGAACGATTTCAGCTAATTATTACACATTGAGATGTAGGTATGTCATGTGTGGTCCACGGATATTAATAGATTTTGACATTTTAAAGCTTGTAAAACATGCTGATTTTGATTTATTCTCCTGGGGCTCTAGTCGAAGTATCATCCATCTGCCTAGCCTTTTCCCAACTTTATTGCGGTCGGCTTCCTGTCAAACCGGAATGAGCTGAATACTAGTAATTTACGAGGAGCGGTTGCCTACCAGGACTCCACAACCCATACGATAGTTCTTCGCAAGACTGGAGTCAGGTTTACTAGCTTCTGACAATCCGTAACGACTACCAAAGGTCTACAAATAACAGCCGGGACCAACGGCTTAACGTGCTTCCCGAAGCACGGTGAAAACTCGGTATGTTAAGATGGTCACCCATCCACAGACTGACCTCGGCAACCGTTGCTTAACCTTGAAGATCAACCCGTGTGGCTGATAGTATGTAGCCACGAGCCCCTCAATATTCTATAATGTGTAACAGAATAAACGCAATACCCATTAAGGGGTTATTGTACACATCATTATGAACATCTTTTACTATGGGACCAACACCGAAATCGCGAAAAAAAATCGGTGATGTGTGAAGTGATGAGTACAATGACCCCTTAAGAGGTATTGCGTTTATTCTATAGAAAAAAACCACAAGTTTCGGATTGACAAGTGACATTTCGGTAGCGCATATCGATCCCATAAGTTTATGGACTTTAGAACAAACGCTATTCTTGATAGAATATAATTATCACTTAATCAAGAGAATTTGATTCTGAATCATGTTCTGGTTTTGTTCAACATCATGTTTCTAGTTTTAACTAATAAATGATCTTAGATCTGATCTAACGATATCGGTTGGGCAGTGTTTTTATATGAATGCATTATTTTGATACTTTGAATACCTCTAAAAATCCGATAAGTTAAAATTAATCGATCATATTTGTATAATATAATAAAATACCCACAAGAACCTTGCATCTTAAACCTTTGTATCTACGGGTTATAAATATAATTATGGCCTTAGCTTTTTTTGTTAAAACCTTACCTCTACCCATCCAATACCGCCTTTAAAAACTAAAGCCCATCCCAAACTTTATTAATACCTAATACACAAACGAAAACGGAAATAAATCCACACGATATATCAAGCCGTGGGCCCGCGGAAGGCCCGCCGAGCGGCATGTCAAACAGCAGGATGCCTCCGGTTAAATTGAAAAACAATCTCTAACCATTTTCGCTCGCCGAACGTAATAAATCTATGTACAAAAATTGTACACGTTATTTATGAAATGTATCAGGCGGGGCGCCCAACTATGCGTTTGTTGTGGCGGCCGGTGTCTGGGAAACAGCTAGTGACGTTGCTTTTGATGGGCTGGGAAAATATTCAAATATTCGTCGGTCAGAATATGTCACGGAAAGGTTTAATGGAAAAGGTTTTAGATGTGCAGTCCATGTTTTCTTAGAATTTAACTCTGGGTCTAGAAACCCAACAACAGGATTATAATTTGTGTGTAGCGTATCTAAATAAATATTGTTTTGAATCTATTTGTGAATTTAAAAAATGTACGACAGCATTATGAGAGATCTTGTCACATGTTTTATTTTCCAAAATACTGTTTCTTCATGTGATTCTGAAAGAACAGCAGAAGAATATCAGAAATTTTCTTCTGGCAGTGAAAGTACGTTTAGTTTTCATCATCATCATCATATCAGCCAAAAGACGTCCACTGCTGGACATGGCCTACAACGCAGTTCAGATAATTTTAAGGAAATTTTACACCTGAGTGTATCTTTGATTCTTTTGATTTTAAAATCCATTCCAACAAAAGCTTTTAAAATTGAAACGCCACGTTCCAGGATCTGATCGTAGAATTTGATAAAGCGACCCTGGCGGTCACATACTAGCAATGAAGAAATTTGAAAAATTGAGTAATAAATCGACACAAAAAGAAAAAGTTGGCTGTAAGAAAACCCAATTGTGGGATAATTTCGTTTTTGAAATACATTTCAAGTTCACGATCCTCACCAGGTCCTCGGTCCACCTTGTGGGACGCCTTTCAACGCTGCTTCAGATAATTTTGAGGACATTTTACAACAGAAAGTATCTGTTTCTTTTTTTAAAAAAATCCATTCCAACAAATTGAAAACAAAAGCTTTTAAAATTGAAACGCTACATTCAAAGCCCGCCAGTGTACTGCGATGTAGCCATTGTAGGATTAATTGCATTAATCATGGTTTCTGACAGCTATTACATTTTTGGTGGCCGACTTTTGGCTCCAACGCGACAGACCGAGTTTCACTAAACAATGCAACAATGTAACGTTTTCGTTTTGAAACAATTACGAATCTATTTCGATTGTCAGTCAAAGGTCTGAAATTGATTGAGATACTTTTGCGCTATAAGGAATAAAAGTTTTTGTGGAGTGATACCTCTACTCATACATTGAAACTCGTATGATATGTATAGCAGCTTGTTCAGTAAGAAACTATTTGCTGAACCGTTTATTCGTTAGTGCATAATTATGTAGAATTAATGGTTTACGCACACGAAAGTATACAGTAAAAGATACTTTTCTACGGAAAATTACGGATCTGCTGAAACCGTTCTTGTTAACTGTGTAAACGAGCATGGGTCAACACCTCAAATGACGTTGTGTATAATTAACATAGAAATAAATTGTAAGCTTTATTTACCTACTAATACCATAAGGTACGTAAAATTCTCCGGAGAAAAACGAAACGCGACAAACCTTTTAACATAGAATTTGTTCTATGAAAACCTTTTAAAATTATCCAAAAGGTACCTAAAACAACACTTGGTACAACAACAACACAACAACAACAACAACCTTTACGCAAGCACCTAAAAACTATGCCCCGCTTCTTAATAATTTTCATAAACCTCACTAATAATATACCGCTTAGGTATCTTTTCGCTTAAGGGGGATGTCTCATGTTGTCCGCATAATTGCAATTTTCATTATGTATCTCCTTCGTAGAATATGCTTCACAAACTTTCCTTCCCTTCATGCCCATCCACCTGCACGTTCCAGGATCTGATCTTTCATGGAATATGATAAAATGGCCCTACCAGTTACATACTGCAATGGCAAAACTTGAAAAGTTAAGTATCAAACCGACACAAAAAGAAGAAGCACTGGGGTTTGCTATAAGAAAACCCAATTGTGGGATAATTTTGCTTTAAAAAAAAGACTTTTTGCTTTTTGAAAGGCAGTTTAAGTAACACCAAGTTGGTTCCAAATTGCACATGCCATGAGTGGCCATGACGTCTCTGCACCACCCTAAGGTCGAGGTCGACTAGTAGAAAATGCCTAAGGCATTAAGTCTACCTTTGTGCAGTGTTTTTTACTAGTGCCTACAGTTTTACTAAATTAATAAAAATTATAATTTTCAAACTGAGCACGGTAATACTCGTAGTGGAGTTCAAACTTTAAGAAACGCAAGAAAATTGAATTTCCCAAGCTGACACTTTCGCCTTAAACTTTAGAAGTTAAGTCCATAATTTTAAATTGCAACACTGCTCAAAAACATGAAGATCGATTAAGTTTTAAGAGCTTTTATCCATTAGGTTGATGGCTTCAAGATGTAATGACTTCATTAGGGGCAATTTTCCATACGGTAATCGTGCGACGGTCATCTAAAGAGGATTGAAAATTAATATAGCTTGCACATAATAAGCAGGGGACTGTAATTACGCTTAACATATTGATTCTGCTCATGTTATAAGTATGGTATTAAAAGTATATTACGTGGCGCTGTTTTTGTTTAGATGCAGTTTTCGTAATCTGCCGCGATGGTGTGTTTTGTGTGTTGAATCGAAGATCTTATGTAGATATTTTAGGAATATTTAGAGTGTCTTGAATGACGGTTATTAATAATTCGTTTTCAAGAAGAAGTAGTCCCACAAGCTGGTCAAACCAAAACCGAACCCCGTTGAACATTGCAGCCTCGGAAGACCTACTTTCGTGTTTCTAAAAGTACTCCTTCTAACAAGTAGAGGAACTTGCCTAATTAAGGAATAGTTTTGAAGACATGATGTGGTCACGACCGCCAGCACTGGAGAAAAATCGCAAGGGAGAGGAAGTTTGCAATGCAATGTATTATACCTGATAACGCAAGACGTATCTACTGCTTCAAATAAAAACTATTAAAAATAAAGAGTCATTTTGTAAAGTGAGAGCCGATATTTCAATAGCTATTAGATAACTATGAAATCTGACTTTTGAAAAATCGGTCTTAAAACTTTTTATTGAAACTGACTGACTGACCGTTATATACATATGTGACAAATATTACCTACCTACTTATGGCTAACCTCGGATTTAAGCAATATTTGTCAATGAATTCTGGCTAGGTTTTTAAATCAGTTTACCTTCCTATATGATCATTAAAGTGGTATTAGATTCGCGTACGGGGGAATAGCAAAACATATAAAGTAGGTACCTATGTATAATATTATTGAAGGTATTGCTGGTAGTGTTTCATATAAAATTTTCTTCACCTACGCATTTCGTGGCGTGTAGTGCAGGCATGCGCTAGCGCACGGCTCGGCGTGACAGCGGCGCGCGCGTTCGATTGGTCTCGCATTAATACGGAGTAACTAAGAAATGGAGCGATACGATATAACATAAAAATATTTATTTCATTTTAAAACATAGTAAGCATACATACAACGTATAACAGAATAAACGCAATACCTCTTATATGTCATTGTACTCATCATTATGAACAACTTTTACTATGGGACCAACCCCGAAATCGCGAAAAAAAAATCAGCTGTTCAGTGGATTTTGTCAGTCAATTTTTTTTTCGCGATATCAGTGATGGTCCCGTAGTGACAGTTGTCCATAATAATGAGTTCAATGACTTCTTAAGAGGTATTGCGTTTATTCTGTTACACGTTGTATACGTCTTGAGGCAGCCCCAGTAAGTACTTGTGTTGGAAAAGAAAATCATAGAGTTATGTGGGTATATATGAAGAATATGCCTAAATGTCAAATTCAAACCAAACTTATTGTCTGCGACCAGCTTTAAGCGACTGTTACGCAGTTAACTGGTATCCCATGCGTAAATTAAACTTTTCACTAACAACAAAACGCTGTTAGGTGCAAAATGCTACTAGTTCGCCTGCTACCAATTGGCGACAGATGTTTCGTTTTGTGTGGCCGCTGTCTCTTTGTGTTTATTGATTGCAATGAAGCGAAAATATTCATGATTACATTATACTCACTTATTAAAAACATTATTTTATTATATGTAGCATGCAGTTTAAGTTATTGGTTAATTTATCGTTTCCAGATTTGCAGCATTTGCGTCGGTCGCAAGTTGTAAAAAATCGCCTCTACAGCTACATACATTGCACTAACAATCGAAGACTTAGGGTTGAGCCACACAAATCAGTAAATGTTCATCACGGCGCCTCGATCAACCTATTGAACCTATTTCAAATGTATAAGTTCAAAAGGTACAATTTCTGTGATTTTTATTAGAGAAAACATACCTGCTCGTGTTGGAGGTTCTCCTATATCTCTGGTCTCCCATATCTTCATTATTCTCTCTACTCCATGTCTCCTGTATATGGAGTTGGTGCGCAATCATCAATTACGTCCGATTGTAACGGAGATCAAAGCGACCGACCACTCATGCGCAACCAGAATGTAAATTATGATATACATTGCTAAGAAGGATCGCATGAAAATTTCTTGTTGTAAACAAATCAATGGAGCATGCCGAATGTAGAAAATGTAGGCATGTTCTGAAAATATGTATGAACCAGAATGTAATATACATATCAGCGCCTTGTAAAAATATCTGACAATGGTATGATATCAATTAAAATTAATTATTTTAATAAATAATTCTACTAATACTTACGTACTAGTGACTCACCGTTAGATGATAATTTAAACTTGTTGACTACCCGAGGAGTCATTTGAAAAAGAGTAAATAAATAATAGAAACTGATTATATTATTTACGGTATCATGTGAAAGTTTTGCTAAGCAAAACCCTGAGATCATGATTTTGCATGAATCTTTTTAATGATGGCTTCGTATCATTGTAAACTTTATAGCTTCACGTGCTCGTAACTGAAGTTATCCACAAACACAACACCGCTGCAGGCAAATGCTTCACACCTTCCAGACAACTAATTAAAATATAAGATCAAGCGGTTTGAACTTTATAATTAAGTACTTCGCCGCTTAACCGTTCCGTTTATCACACAATTGGAAACTAGGTTAGCACAAATGAAATCACTCTTCGACACAAAACAAAAGCTGCCGATCGTGAGGCACCAAGCTGCTTTGATACATTCAACGCTGCAGAATCGTGCGCACGAATGCGTAGCAAGATTTATTATCCGTCAAACCTGCGCGCACGCATACAAACAGACAACCATCCTCATTTATTCGTATATATATTTCAAATATTAACCGTTTTTTCGAAAATTTGAATCCAAACTATTAATTGATTAGCTGAACTACAGTAATGACAAGTAATAAATATTTTCTTTTGGACACGTGATGTTCCGGATGATTGATCATGTAGTTTTTTCTCTACTGTACGTAATCCGCTTCTGACTAGACTAAACTATATTTAATGTTTATTTTAGTGTGATATATTCAGGTCAGAGGTTGGTTTAAAATGTTATTGATCTTTGCAAATTCAAATTAATCGATGTTATTTTTGTGTTAATTTAATTTTAGACATGGTAGACCCAGGTAGCTCTTGAAAAAGACCGTTAATGTAGAATTAATTAATTGGTTAATTTAAAATTCAATCTGTTTCCTATTATAAATATTTAAACGTGACTATTTGACGTAGTTAACCTTATAATTTTATTTACATTTGTTGTAGAACACATTTACATTCATTAAAGTTTTAGCTACAACAAAGTGAACTCCAGCTTCATTTTCCTGAAGTTTTGTAAGCTTACAAGCTGCGTTAGTCACTTTCAATGTCAATAATCGATGAATCATTAATGCACTTCTGATACCTGAATACCTACTATTGAAATCAGTGTGAGTGTTGCCAGCAGTAACCTTACAAATGTTATAAAATGGTTATATCTCTGTCTACCTATCATTCAGTGCGGCTGTGGCCGAACGACCATCTATCAGATTTATGAGGGTATTTTTTTCCACATCCTATTCTGTTTTTACTTCGGTACCAGTATACATTTTGTGAGTGGAGTCATGAGCATATTTTACTAGAAAATATCGCGAAACATCAAGAACAAAAAAATCTACCATTACTAAAACAGACCCAACAAACACAACACACACAATTTTTCAAGTGACCCAATTACACGGGATATGACCAGTGAATGGAGGCTATGTTTACAAACATCCTAACCTAGGCTAATGATGAACGACAGGGCGAGGTAATCAGCAGGCCGTTGACCCCGATAATGACTGCTCGATGACGTTGCATGTACCGAGCACGTGCTCAACGGTCTACACAATGGGGAATGAGACAGATGCGCGCTTTTTATGCCCATCCTGATTCGAAGTTATTGATTGGTTTTTGTTTTTTTGAAAATTGCCGGAGTTTTCAAATTTGGAAATTTGATTGTGTTTTCTTTTTCTCGTCAGCCAGCTTATTTGAAACCAGAGACATTTCAGTAACGCATGTCAATACATTTTGGCAAATATTATCGATGATAAAATGGCACTTTGTCGAGACTACATTCATCCTATGGTACATACGTGGCTACTTTGCAGAGCTGACTTGCTCAGATTGTGCCGGTCATGACATCATCATTCGTGGAATATTGTATTTTCCTGAAAAAATGTATATGGTGGGTCAGTCAGGACTATGCATATTAAATAATTGTATACTCATTTTTACTGCCTACCGAAGTACCAACATGGCGAGCGAACTTTAGTATCGTACGTACCCATGTCCGCTGACGAGTGCAACGTTATCGCGATCAGTGCATTCCACGCAATACTGGCGAACAATTGTCGTTTATTACTGAGCACAATCTAAATCACGACTGATTACTGAGAATTATACATCAAAACAACATGACAATTAGGAAAACTATGACGTAATCAGCGCCTATAACATGACAATTAAGACTGAGAGTCAGAGGCTTTTCTCGTCTTACGTAAATAATTTATATTTATTTTTTGTATACCTACTACAGTGTATTCTTTTGACCCAAAGGATGACTGGTAAGGAATGCCTTGTTTCATTAAGTCCGCCTATGTATCACTACTGTACAGAAAATTTAAAAAGATAAATATAAAAATGAACCCAAACTAAAACTACAAATTCAAAATAATCAATTATTGTGGTACAGTAGATACAAGTTAAAGTAGTAGTAGTAGTAGTAGTTAGTAGTTTTTAAAAAAAAAAAAAAAAAAAAAAAAAAAAAAAAAAAAAAAAAAAAAAAAAGTCATAATAATGACACAATTCCGTTTATTTCTCTTCCAAATTCCAGCAGATTAGCATGATAAGAGACTTTTCACCGAGCCATTTGTCTCAATAAAAACTGACAGTAGCCACAGTTTTTATCATTTTTAATTCACACCATTGTCTCACTGGCTGTGTGTCAATTCTGTCAGATTTCTGGTCAGAGCATTCAGCATTGAGCCGTCAGTCGAATGAAGACAAATATGTTGGCATGACTTTCAAAAAGAAAGTGTTTGCGCAAATTGAATAGAGTGCAGTTATGGTGGTTGGACGTCTGTATTAGTTTTTGGAGGCCATTTTAATAGACGATGTACTTTCCGACTTAGATTAAGTAGTATATGGGAGGAAATAACACACAAAAAAGGTGCTTTGCAAGATTTGAGTACTTACAATGTTTTGCAAGAGTTTAGTACTTCCAATGTATTGCAAGAATTTAGTACTTCCAATGTATTGCAAGAGTTTAGTACTTACAATGTATTGCAAGATTTTACTACTTACAATGTATTGCAAGATTTTAGTACAATGTATTTCGCGTTTATTGTAAACTTATCGTTAGAGGCATCGTGTTACCCAGTAGCTAAGGTACACAGGTCAGATATGCTGTTGCTCTATGTAAAATACTGGTATTCATATGCGTCCAGTAAGACTGGAAGCCGACCCCGACATAGTTGAGACAAGGCTAGGCAGATTTAATGCTGTTGAATGTTGTTTCTCACACTATGTAGAAATTATGTTCACTGCAGAACTTCCATTTTTTGTGAGTTATTTCGATAATCGAAAAGGCGTAGCCAGCTGTTATTTCTTTAACACATGTGTTACAGGTAATAAAAACTTGAATGTTCATCAATATTAACTTGGGAAAGTAACATAAAGGTTCCAGGGACTTGGAATTATTAAAACTATTAGGTATTTTATGGTTTACTATGATGCAAAACACAATTTATACGGAATAAAAGTTAGCAAAAAATGTTTTTGGTTGAAATTTCTTTTACTAGTGAGTATTCAAAACAAATTCAGCCTGCCTTCATAAAATCCTTTTAAGACTCTGCTATTATGTGCACATAACCAATCATCGTATTACATAGTTGCTGGCTGGTGTCCATTGAGCTGGTTATTGGCTCAAATTGACATGTCCGTCTTCATAACGGAAGCCGTCGGATTACGTTCACGCCGAATATCGTGAGTTGTGCCATGTTAACGTTGCGTTTGACTTTTATTTCTTTAAAAACATAAATCATTCGACTGAATTGATACTGGCCATCATTTCTCGAATCGATTAAAACCTGAAAACTAAGATCAAGCTGTGGATATTTGCACTAGCAACAGATTGTTTTCGCTTATATCTATAGGTAAATCAATCATCTGCCTAGCCATTTCCCAACTATATTGAGGTTCAACTCCAGTGTAACTGGATTCAGCTGACCTCCAAACACCTCAAGTTTTAAGTTGACCTGCCATCTTTTTTTTTAAGGATGGGAAATCATCAAATGACCAATTCCGCTCTGGGCAGAGCGAAAGGGAGTATCAGTTTCTTACTGACTAAAAGCCATCCGTGTTCTTCCTAATACCCTTTGCTTTTCAGTGCCGCAGTGACTCTTTCGAACAAATTCCGCAACCCTGGCAGGCTCTGGCCCTTACGAGCCCTGTTTACTTTGCTTACATCTCTGAGCTGACCACCCTAGGGCAGCCTTGTCTGCCTACATTTTTTCAGGAACGTTGCGTTACGTGTGAAAAGAAATCAATGTATACGACATTTCTTCAATGTATAAGATTAATATATCACATCAATATAAAGACTGTATTTCACACCTCATTTAACAAATTCATTATCTTTTCTTGGCAGCGAAAATGAACAATTTTATTTGTCAGACAAGACAAGTAACATTTATGAAATATAACTTTACGTACTATGTCGTAATCTAATTCCACATTTATCTCAATAATAGTAAAAGCAAAAGCAAGGTTATTTCACAATTATTATGTTTCTAATTTAAATATTTTTAGGGACTTTTATAACGCGCAGCCTACTATGTCAGTACCATCGTACCCTAAGATAAGTATACACATCAAACCGATGAGATCAATGTATCAGGGCCATAAAGTTGAACAACTTTCTCGCATCATCAGAACTCGGCTCAGTTAATTTGTCGTTAAACTTATTTATGTTTCTTTAAAAGCTTTGCTTGGTTTCTTACTTAGGCATTTACTTCTACAGATGGACTCTTCGGGACTTGATATACAAAACTGACAGGGTTCGCGGTCAGAGCGCGGGCAAAATAAAATGTATGGCGTAAAATTTTGTTTTATTTAATTACATATGGCAGATTTCTATTTCACTAAGCTTAATCAAGTAATGAGTGTGTCTCAAAAAAGTGGCACACTTTTGAAATTTTTTCAATTTTTCAAAAAAGCTTTAATATACTACAATATGATGACAATATGATACAATACTCGTATGACTTTTTTGAGACAAACCCTAATATATTTATAACACTGAACTTAATCTAGTAATATAAGTATATCACTAAACTTCGACGGTTTTATAACTATATTCCTAGTGAGATAGTAAAGAATCGCTTTCGTATAACTATGTTACGGTATATAATTATATCCCTAGTGATATAACTATATTACGGCTTTATCTATCTTACTGCGACATATACATAGCGTCGCGGGCGCGCGGCCACACGCCATACATTGTCGTCACAGGCGCCCGGGCCGAGCTACCGCCGCGCGCTCTGTACGCTTTGTATATCAAGTCTCGTCTACCAAAACTCAAGTTGTATTTTAAAAACAGATAAGAAAGCCTTTTATACCTACTAATTTTTAACAAGCAAATTTCGTATTTGCATCTCAGTCGTAATCTGTCAAAAACCCCTATAATTTTACTACTTTTTGCAGATTGTGACTAAGATAGAATGAGAAAGTTGCTTAAAAAATTGTAGTATTGTCCCTCTGTAGGTACTACACTTTCCATTACATTGTTCAACTTCCTGTAGGAGGAAAGTCCTTACCTATTTGTGTTATGTATTAATCCTGTAGCCAGAAACGACAAGACCAAAACGAAAACCCACAAGATCTTTATTTACCTACATATATCCTTATCAACCATCCTGCCACCTATAATACCAAAATCCGCATCAACATAATCGTATTCCGATACCGAGACTGATACCGATACCAGAATGACTAGCATAGTTCAAACTAACAATCGGATATCAAGCGGCGCAACTGACATGTAAATTGTGATCGACCGGGATTCAAACCCGCTACCACGGACTACCGGTGCCACTGCGATGATTCAGCAGCTTTAGCACACCTGCCTTAGTAACCCATAGAAGATGACGTAGAATAGTCAATAGATAGGAGTTTAGGTCGTATGTCAAGAGAGGTAAAGTTGGTTGTGCTTTGAAGTGACTAGGATAGTTTGAACAGCCTAAGTGAGATTTTAGCGATAGATACGGTTTGTTAATTAAAGTATTTACAAGGTTATGTTGTTGTTTTGGATCTCATTAGTAGGTATCACTCGCTTCATTTGTTCTTGTGCATGTCGGATATCTTCGTTGTACGTGGAGTGTAGTCTGATATTTAGATGGCCGTTGGTTCCGACAAGTTCTAAAGTGGCGTCTACCGGCAGATGCAGCGGGTTAAAAGGTCTCACACGTGACCTGCTGAGTATCTTGGAAGCCCACTGAACGCGGAAAGTTCAAGACCGTCCGATATGGTGTCGTTTCGGTAACACCTAGTCTGAAATGATGAACAAAAACCAAACGTTGAAAATCAGTCGTCTTTATAACTGAAACATTGTAAAAATAGTTTTTTTAATCACATTGCATCTGTTGATTTCATCCGACAAACGAAACTTAGTGACCAGCCAGTATACAAGTTTCACGTGAGTTCTCATTCATGCAGACTAATAATAAATCTTCAAAGAGAACTCACCAACAATACACACATGGCTTAATATCAAAAGTAAAGAAAACCTGGTACCTGCACCTTATATACAACAATAAACAAGATACATAACCAGAGATTCTCACCGACCTTCGTCAAAAATTTATCTAACGCCTCATAATCATACAGCCCGAGATTTTTTTCAAACATAATTCCTTGATCCTCTTAATGCAAAAAAAAGTAAAGATGATGTTTTTAATCTAACGTTTGAAAGATTGACAGGTCGGTCGGATGCCCGCGGCCTAGCAGGTAACCGGCAAAAGGTAGGTAGGTACAGCGTTTGATTAAAAATATTTCAGCAAAAGATCGCTTGCGATGCTATCGGGTTCTACCTTTTTATCTCCAAAATATTATTAGTTTTCGTTCAGCTGTTTTTTTTTTTTGTATTTTCTTTTTGGCTGGAAAGCTGTCAGGTCGGGTTGTTTTTTTTTTAATTATGGTGGTTTTTGACGAAATGCCTGTAATTTAAGTTTGGTAGTGTTTGTGATGTAGGTAGAATGTTGTTCTTGAAATGCCATTAAAGGTCGAGGATATCAAATAATTTTGAGACTTAAATATTTGATTGTCTACAGTCCAACTTACCAACTTTATAAAGTAATTTTATTCATTCTAAGTGAAGTTCCATCCAAAACTTAGTGGACTTGATAAACAAAACAAAAAAGTCCAAATAAAATAAAAGACAAGCAAAGGTCTCATTGATATTCAACAATCGTCTTTAGATCTACACACAGATGAACGACTTCAAATATACAGAGTTAAAAGGATACGCACATAGAGTTCAAATGTGCGTAAAAGATATATCACGGTTGCAAACATCTCAACCACTAGTAAATGCAACCAACAGAAGCGGCCATTTCTCAAATTATACGGACGCATTCAACGACCCTTCGTAAAAAAATATTGAACTAAAACCATCCCCTAAAATTATTTTAGTGAAAAGAAAGGAACTTAATACAGTCCCCACCATTCCTGGGGCGCACCCCTAGTGTGCGTGAATGTGTGTAAGTGCCAACTGTATTAGATTGTATGTGTGTGAGTGCCCTCGGAACGAGCGGCTGACAGCTGAGCATGGAAGGAAGAAAGTACTGAGTGAAATAAAATAAAAAGCGAAGTTGGGTAAAGCTGTGGGTAGTAAATTTTAGTTTGATTGTTTAACCACATTGAAGGAAACCGAAACTACAAAGTAAAAAAAAACTTTAATTTCGGAAGTAGGTGTTTTTGGTTGTTTCTTCGTAATTTACGACTTTCGAAATTAAAGTTATTTTGTAATTTGTAGTGTTTTTTTTTAATTTGGAATTCGGTTGTATTTTTTTTAACAATTTTTTAATTTTTTACTTTTTAGTGGGCCCCCACTTAACAACACCACTGGAAAGTCACAGAAAAGCAAAATACGCAATTTCTTTTACTTGAATGACATGTTTTCCAGCTTATTGGATATAAAAACCAAACTACTGAACCAACCAGAAAGTATATCCTTTCAAATTAAGAAGATTTTTTCAAATCGGTTCATAGATGACGGAGTTATTTAAGAGAACAAACAAAAAAAAAACAACCGAATTGGGAACCTTCTCCTTTTTTTAAAGTTTGTTAAAAATATCAGACTTATTTCTTAAATTAATAGTGTCATAAAGGGGTCTCTTATCAGTAGGAACTCATAAAATGCTAATTTTACACTAAAGTCTACTCTAAGTTAAGCAAATAGTAAATTGTATAATATTATTGACTCCGTATTGTTCTCTTGTTTGAAATGAATATACTTATGACATTTTTCCGCAAGGAAAATAGTTCGGATTCGCTTCAATATTCGTTTTCAAATACTTGGGAAAGTCATAAAAAAACTTAAGAACTTGTGAACACAACAAATTGAATTCGCTTTGAAAAACTATAATTCAATACAGCTCCAGTAATTTCTTCTAACCGTACCTGAGAACCATACCAAGCGGGCGCGGCGTCGCGTCGTGTCGGGAAATCAACGCACACACGCGTAACCCACCCACACATACACACATATCATGCGTCGCCCCACAGAAGGGCACAAAAGCTTGGCCGACTGACTACCGAGATATGTGCTATACATACAGCCGTGATATATTGCATGTCTTTATAATAGTCTATGTAATATATGGAGCGTCTTGAAATGCGTTTGAGAGCAAAACAAAGTGTGAGTGCTTCGATGATTTTCAATGAAATGTGAATTCAGAGTGATTTGTGAAGTTTTTGCTTTCGATAACCTATGAGAAATATCAAAAGACTGTCGAATATAAAATGATAACCGTATTTAAAATAAAATCACAAAAGACTTATTATATTACATATTGAAACATACATGCCTACTATGTTTTAGTTTCAAAACCGTAGATGATTCAGTGCTTTTAAGAACTGCTGAGCTACTGTTTGCTTATGACAGGTTTATCCTTTTCATTTACACCCAAATGGTGTAAATGAAAAGTAAGTATCAGCCTGAAGTGACTTAAATAAACGTATTACTTATATTGAGTTATACATAATATCTACATCATACATGTTGATGTTATGAATCACCTTGTAAAGGTTGTCTGCATGGATACGTCCTCAGACGACTACATTGACTCTACAGTATGGATTATTTTAATGTTAATATATAGTAAAAGCATACTAACACTATTAAGTCAATGCAACGATACTTCGGTCTAGTCGTGCATCGAACTGTTAAGTTCGATTATTTTTAAAACTAGTTCTGTAACTGTAAAACGATCATATGGGAAATCAAACATTCCTTCGAAAGCCAATTTAATATAGTTCCCAGATTATACTGGTATTTCAAACTTAAAAGCTTATTTATTGGATTTCTCAAAACAAAATTGTAATTTATTTTATACCGTACTCCACAAACAAAGAAATCCAATATCTTGAGCGACCCCTCCGCATATGTCGGCTTCTCACGTACATTTCTGCAGCTCTCAAATCGACTCGAGTATGGATTACATACAGCCGACGACTTGAGCCACCCTATACTATGATGTTCAGACACAAGTGATAAGGTACTGCGTGAAAAATATTAATATGAAAGGTTACAGGGCTTCAAAAAGTATTGATGCTACAGCTTCAGTAAAAATACTATGCGTATCAAGTTATACACAGAGTTGGGCAAAACACATGCTTTGCTTTAATTAAAATATAAATTACAAAATACTATATCTCATGTATTTAAAATACGAAATACAAAATACTTTTAAGTCGTTTATTTAAAATACAAAATACAGTAGGTATTTTAAATATTTTTATTTAAAATACAAAATATTATTTACAAATAACAGTCAGGTGTTAGGTTTTGTTAGCCTTTTTGCTTACGAAAGCTATCAAGCGCTGTTTTCCGCAGAACGCACCTAAGCTTGCTAAATGTATTTTTGTTCAAATGTATTTTGAAGTCCTTATGACTTCAAAGTCATAAGTATTTGAAATACTTACTATTAATACCTCAGCGTCTGGTATTTGAAATACCAATTACAAATTACATTTTAAAAAGTAATTAAAATACAGATGCAAAATACGTATTTGTATTTTAATTACAAGTTATTCTAATACTGTCCAGCCGTGATTATACATACCATGCAGAAAGTATAATCTTACAAAAAAAAAACAAATTTCAGGCTTTGTTACAAACATAATATGTCCGGAATGCCACAGGTATGCGTTCCTGGTCCAAACGTAACGTAAGCCTGTTTTCCAAAATATTTTCCATCTTGTATCGTAGCACTAAAGAAAAACAGTTTTTTTTACTAAATATACTTGTACCACACGAAAACCATACGCCATATTCAGTCAGGCGGGCGCCCCTACGCAACAAGACGATGTATTGAAATTTGTCGCGTCGTACAGCCCTTTGAGTTTACTTCGTGCCGCTAAAGTTGCTGACTGTTGCTGAAGCGTATACGTCTACCAAGTTTGGCTTAAATTTAAGACGTCCATTGTTCTGTATGACGTGTATTGCTAATTATGTAAGTTTGTTTTCAGCTTGCGTTGCTTTAGTTATGTTTTGATCGTCAATGTTGGAGCTTGAAACTGTCAGTAGTGAACTATATTTTACAAGCGACATAGTACCAATTTTGGATGGTATTTAAACCTTTTTTTGCATGACAATTCTAAATACTAAATACCACACTACAACATCGTCAATGAAATGAGCAGTTTCACGTAATACCATTTCTTTTTAATACTCCTTCCACATGTCAAGCAGTCAGCTCAAAAAGTGATTCTATAAATACTTTATCGGTGATTCAGAAATCTTTCTTCACTTGCCACTCTTCACCTGTCTTGTAGACAGTCATACTTACAGGCTTACCTGAACACTTACCGATGTTTTCACAGTTTGGCAAGTCACTAGCCGTAGTAAAGCTGAAGTCATCCACGGAATGGTGACCGCACTCTGTGTTAACTGTCTCAGGAGACTCAAAAGCTCTCTTAAAAAATTGCTTCAATATTTATAATGCTTTTTGTTTTATTGCTGAATGTTAACACATTGGTAAATAAATAAAGTGTCTGTTAAAAAAAACACATTTGTTTTATACAATAATTTTTTATTCACTCAGAGCTACTACAGTTTTCAAATAAATGTACCTACGCGTGTCTCAATTCCATTCATTCCCATTAATGGGAAAGTAGCTCTGTCTGTCTGTCTGTTTGTCACCACTTTACGTCTTGACGGTGAAACGAGTTCTGATGAAACTTAGCAGACGAGTCGACTATGCAAGTACTGGAAATACCATTTGAATAATTTTCGACTTGGCATTAGCTAGTTCAAAATAAGCATAATTATCTAGTCTTCAACTATTTACGTTTTCTATTATTATCGGTTCCAATTAGTTAATTTCATTTATTATTGATGACCTCAAAGACTTGTTCATAATTTGAACTTTAATTCAAAAATTCGCTGACCATCCAGCTATAGTATCTCACCTGACTTCTTACCTTCCCAATTCAGCAAGTCATGGTCTCGGCGGCACTTTTGCTCCACTTCCTCAACCAGTCCCCAGGGACTCACCTGCCGAAGCCTTCACTCTCTGAGACCTTTTACTTTACCGCCCTTTTGTTTCCTAAATGTTAGAAGGTTGCAAAATAATACCTCATTCCCTGTGGAACGATAGTTGGCAATTTTAGGAACTAGTATCTTCGTGAAAGATTTTTGCCTTTTAGTGATGTTCTGGCAAAATATCTTAGAAAACAGGATTAAATTATCGATGCTCACCGATTACATTCAATTTTTTCTCGTGTAGAATCTACAAGAATGTTGTAATTTCAATGGTATTTAGGAACGTCCAAACAGCTTTAAAGTACCTTGAAAAAGTTGAAATAAATGCTTTGATTCTGAATCAGTGAACTAAGCGCCCAAACGTGCGGCTAGCCGCTTCTCAATATTATAGTTCTCGTCAAATAATTTTGCCCCTCTGAAGTTGGCTACGAGTGGCTGCGTAGTAGTCAAAATTACGAACAAACTGCAACTGCGCATGCGCGGGGCGGGGATTATGGCGGCGCGATTTTATGTCTCAGTCGCTCGTTTACGTTCAATGTATGCTTGCGTCCTGCTTGTTCCCGTCTACGTGGCTGCACCTGCGCGAACTTTGTGAATGGCTAACTTTTGAGGGGCAAAGTTATTTGACGAGAACTGTAATATAGAACCGCTTGTGATCGTACGTACTTCCAGCGGTTCCATATTAATATTGAGAAGCGGCTAGCGACCCCCACGGTTGACCGCTAGTGCGCTTTGGGCGCTAAGGGCGTCTTGCGCAAAAATAAACTTACAAACTAACTTGCCATCTAGTTAGCCGAGATTTGCAAGTTTGGGTTAACTAATTAATAAATTGTGCATAGTAATAAGTCGGGCACAGCGCTATTTCAAGTGCAGGCTAAATGCCCGGATTAACAACTTCGTAAGTCCCAGAGACGCGCCAAAAACATACAAGTCTATGATTTTCTAACATTGTGCGATTTTATTCATCACCGAAAATCAATGTTCAAAACGAATGTTTATTTATTTATGTATCCGCATTTTATTAAATCGGTAGAAGACCTAGTTAGTTCTGCACTATGATCGACGGTGACGGTGATCATTATAAATGTCTGATACAAAGCAGCTATCACATTTTTGTGAACCCGGTTTATTATATGGCAGGCTGTTGACCCTTGAACACCAATTACATCTCCGTAAGCATTATGATAACTGCCCGTTGCATAGAATCTCGAAGTGCAAAATACTTTATTTAGGTATACGTGATACTACTTCTTGTCTGTTATCAATCAAGTAGGTACTAATTAGCATTTCGTCTACGTATTTATCATACTAACACTACTTTATACCTACCTCATATTTTGTTACTAAGAAAATAAGTAAAATAAAAAGACTGGGTGCTCTGGGATCTAAGACTATAAGAACTAAGGACATATAACTGTTTTTGAAAGGCTACTGAAATAACTAAAAATGTCAGTTGCCATAATAGATAGCTTTGTAAAATTAGCCTTGGAATAGACCGTTAACCCAGTGGCTAAGCAGAGCAGCGCAAGGGGACCTGAGAATCCTCTAAAGATAGTTGCTTATGAAACCTTATTTTGATTGCATGCCTATCAAGCTTAGTATTTTTTTTGGAACACTGCCAAACAAAAACTACGTTATACATGACCTATGGCTCGACCCCTAGAGTGCCTAGCAAGGCAAGCATTAATGTCTACTTTCTTCATTTATATGTCCCTCAGGGTAAGGAATCAAATAACAGTTAAACAGCTACCGTCTGCTTTGACAAAAGGGCCTCAAGGGACACGAAAAACACTAAACATTTTACAAGCGGCAAAGCACAATAAATCCTTCAAAAGGCGACGGTAGCATAATCTTGTTATTTGCATACAAATCTCGACAACAATAACATCTTTTGTCTACACCAAGAAGATCTGCAAAAATTATAACTCTTTAACGCGCCGTGCAAAAAAGGGTTATTGTGAAGAAACCTTGCCAGTCTTATGCGAATGAATAAGAAAATGTTTCGGCTAATTTGCGAGTTTTTGCAATATTTTTTGCTTATCATCTGCGTCTAGGACAAAAAGCAAAAATCTTTTCGTGATATTACTATTTTAAAAATTCTGTTGGAGTTTTGCCAAAATCTTTACTTTTGGTCCTTATGAATCTCAGAACTAAAACTTCAAATCAATTTCATTAAATGTCCATTTCTCTAAAGTACCATTTGCTTCATAATATCGTGTAAGATTAGCGGTCACTTACTGTACAAATGAGGCACGCGATCACTTTTTTGTTGATCGGCAATTTAGGTAATGGCTTTTAATATCTATAATTGGTGGCCACGAATTTATTTATGTAAATGATAGACTAAAATCCATTTGGAAATTAATTTCATTGCTGTGTTGCAATACTATTTCAGTCTGTTTTAAGTTAGCACCACTATAAACAAACAACTCCAATAACCTTTTCGTGACTAACGAAAATTCTAACTTTAGAACTTTAAAATAACTGCAACAGTCATTGAATAATATTAAAGTGTGAAAATTCCTACAAGCGATATTAAAACTGTGAACACAAGTACAAGTTATATCAGAGTTGATAAAACCGTAGTCGTCAGCCGCGCAGGAGATGTTGCGTGCCGGCCACACAATGAGCCGGCGACTTTGATTAATGACCTTACATTCAACGAATACATTACGATTTTTGCTTTCATTTCGTTCGATACGAATGTCACAAGGTTATGATATCGATGCCAGACGAGTGATCGCGTAGGAGTAACTTGTGATGCATGCCGATATGCTTGGATGCGATTTTCGTTGAATGTAAATTGGGTGCTTGCTTAACGATATGGCTTGGGGCGAGGTAATGTAAGTTCATGATGGTTGTAATTGAATTTTGATTCGATCGTTTAATCAATTCATTCTTATTTGTAATATCTTACTTATTCACTATTCGAAAGTTTGTTACATTATTCTCAACTTTTATTTTACTCTATTCTTCATTAGACTTATTTAGAAGCCATCTGTGGGAATACTTTCATTGTCTTATTTAAATAAAAAGCAGTAGAAGTATTTTTTCATTACTATATTTATTGGTTTTGTATTCACATTTTTCTATTTCCGTTACAAAACAATTTCTCGTTAAAAATTAAATCCACATTTTGTACCTAAGTCTAAGTCATTGTCTACATCACATAAGTCATGAACATTATGAACGACATTTTTATCATTATAATTATTTTTACATACACAGTACATCTACCCACCTGTAGCTTTATTTAGGAACAGTATATTAAAAATAATTCAACATAACAGTCATATTTTTTACATCAAAGCTTTTAGCTAATCACCAAAGCATTCAGAATTTTAAGCTTTTGTAAAAGGAAACGTTAAGTCTTTTCGTTCATCAAAATGAATGACAGATTCCTAAAATATTATACAAAATCTAGATTTTATAAATAGGTACCTATAGACTGAATAAAACAGAATGGAAGATGGGTCGAAAATAAGGAAATACAGTTAAAATGGTAACTAAAAGTAAATAGACAGTTTAGCGCACATCGATGACACATATTATTATCCTTGCAACGTATAAAAGTTAGTTATTAATTTAATAAATACAATTGTTACTACTGACAATGACTTAAAATAAAATGTAAAATTTTAACACTCAGAAGATGTTTACCTACCCTAAAATAATAATAATCACACTTTTGACATTGTAAAGTTTTCCACCTAACTATCCAAACATCCGATTATGACTGGTTACTTTAAAATACTTACACAACTTAAAATTAAACCTTACATTAATTTAATCACTTTATTACACCTTAGACACGAAGGAATGGTAAGAATTACAGTTCGATAATGAAAAATAGAGTTTTCTTCTTTACACATCTAAAGATTATAAGGCGGTTAGACCGTAGTCTGATTTGATGACTGGTTGGTTGGATGGGATGCCAGTCCCGCAGCCTGCTGAACCGATGGGAGAGCCGTGGGCTGCTAGGTTAGCGAGCAAAGCAGGGTCCATGCCTCCGTGCATACTCATCATGTGAAGGTGATGCGGCGTCATAGGGTGTCCCGCATTCATCTGGCTCCCAGGATGAGACATCGGACTGATCGCTGGATCGTGCGACAAATTCTGCTGAACCCCAACACAATGCAAATCGTTCATTATGTTATCAGTTACATTTTCTATACTGTCCGGTCGACCATTGTTGTTTGATTTCTTTTTATCATTGTTATTTGTATTCTTATTCGATCTACTCTTTGGTGTACCCTTAGTCGTGGTTGTGGTGACGCCGGCCGGATTTGTTTTTCTTCTGACGTTTTTAGTGTTGGGCAGCTTATTGTCCTTCTTCCATTTCATCCGTCTGTTCTGGAACCAAATTTTAATTTGCCTTTCAGATAAGACTAGAGTGTGAGCTATCTCTATTCTTCTTCTCCGCGTCAGGTATCTGTTGTAGTGGAATTCTTTCTCAAGTTCTAGTATTTGGTGTCTCGTGTAGGCTGTGCGTTGACGTTTCGGTTCCATTCCAGGTTGAAATTGGCCATTTGCTGTAAAAGAAAATGAAATATTTTAAATACGGGGATTATGTTTCTGAAGATCAATTGTTTTTGGATTCATTCGTTAATTGAGGTTACATAATACGTTCAAAAACAAACTGCTATCAACTGATTCTATTTTAATTTCGTTTGTCTGTTGATTTAAAAATACTAAACTTTATTATAGCTTCATGAATGCCCATATTCTCAAACGTTGCACCTTTAATAAAACTATGAGTACTAAACAATTCATAAATAACGCCGTACCTACATCAGTAGCGTTGCGTGCTCGACGTACTAGCAATAATTTATGTACCGACCCCTTGTGTTAATTAATGTGCATAATAATTACACATGCATGCGCCTGAGCTTCCTTTTTGTTTTGATTAATTGCGCCTAGTAAATTAGTTGTACAGACACCGTAGACATTGATACGATTTCGTAGACCTTGTATGGCTTGTTACAATTTTGCATGTAATTTGTACGCACATTTAAGGAAGTTGTTTACATTCATATGTATGTGTTGTTGTGTAGTCTAAAAGTTGTGTGGATAATTTCAATTTCGTTTGTTGTCAATTTTGATTGATTATTTTGTTGTAAGACACTTTTACTTTTTTAGATTAGTGAGTCAAATTGCTTGTCTAATACAGTAGTTTTTTTATTGAATATCGTAAGTAACTAGCAGTGGTAGCTTAAGTTCAATTTTAATCATGACTGGTTTCATACCATTTGTTTTAATTAACGAAATAGCACATTGTAAAACTGTTGTCGCTTCTGAAATTATTTTAATCGCTGTACTAAGTTTCAGTAGCAAAATCTTTAAGTGACTAAACACTTCTTTATTTGCTACAACTTCGTAAGTATCAGCGGGTGTAGTAGTAACTTATGTAGGTTTCCTTTAATCAACATTATATTTCTAGACAATCTTCTTTTTTTGCTAATCTAAAGTAACTTTCATTTTACCAAACAGGGCGATTTATAAAATACCATCCTTACCCTCTTCAACACCATAAATCAAGTATCATATAATTTCAGGTTTAATCAACAAATTCTATAGAACTCTTTCAATTTGTTTAACACACAGTCCTTCTGGGTTATAGATTAATATTAGTATTTCAGTGTTGAAATACTAAGACCCACCGCCAAGGCCAAAGGCCTTACTTTAAAAGCCTAGAATTAAACCTAACTTCACTGTTCAATGGGGCTAATAGTCTTGAGTTCTTGACAGAATAGTTCCATTGTGAACCAAGTCCTAGTAATTTTGTAATTTCCTTTCGAGGAAATTGCCTTAATATTTGATGTGAAAGGAGCTTTGACAATGTAACGTCTTTTTTATTTATAAGAATAGAATGGAATGGAAAATTCTGGTATTCATTAGCTTTTTCTAATTTTTTGGAGTTCAATGACATGGCAGAATCTGATCGCATCGGAAATTCAGAATAACTATTTTTTGCTTGGATCTTGTGTTTACGTAGTATTAACTAACTAAAATGACGTACTTTATGTCTTCCTCGAGTCGTACCTACTTATTTATAATTACATAGTTACAAGATAACATTTAAACTGTCGAATAGCAAAAGGTAATCTTAGATTCTCAGAACAATAACTATCTCAATGAACATTTTCTCACTAGCACAGAAAAAGTAACGTAACATAACGGATGTAAACAAGTTATGATTTTATTTTTTGCAGCTGAAATATTTAATTTACGATTTGTTACGCTACTTTAATTACTTAAAACATTTCAGTATAAACTCAAACAATGCATGCATGTGCTCTACAACACAAAAGGCTCTCCATAATGAAATGAATATCACGATATGCCATCCATCGAAATGACCCAACACACATAGCGCACACACAACCAACCGAACTTCCTTTTATTTATATCGATAAAACAAAAAGATAATCTGGAACGAGATCACAAATCACTAATCTATATACAACAGCCTTAGTGCGAGAGAGATAGAAACATTTCTGTGGGGTTCGTAGTGGTATTTCTTTGAATCTCCGCGGTTCTGGTATGTGCGGTCGCCGGGTTGAGCCGAGATTCCCGCTGACCACTGACAACTCCACATTGAGCAGGGTCCAGGGATCGTACCAAATAAATATGGATATATAGTCGCCTAGTTTTAGGTATGTATGGTTCCCGATACGAGGGAAATAAGGGAAATAGGAGGCGTGCCTGTTTTTGTGAACATGTAGCGTAGATGTTCTGTAATTATACTTTTTGTTTCGGATTTTGCTTTCGCTGATTCAGTATTAGTGAAAGCGGTATCGTCTGAAGTTATGATGGCCAATTGAGGGTCATTTTTCTATTGCTTGGTTGTATAGCAAAAAAAAATACGTGTAGAATTGTAGTGATACAATCTTCTATGCTTATATTTTTTGTGTTGGATCAGTAAGTGCAAACAATTTATTTGTATGGTGAGAATATTCTCAATCTCACCGTATTGTTAAAACAAAAATACTTTACAATTAGCTGTAAATAACGCCCGATGTAGTAAATGAGAAATAAAAACAAAATATGACTTCAAAACTGGTTTGTCTTGCCTGCGTTTGGCCTGATACCGATCTCTAAAGAAATGATCATGAATCTCTTCAAGTGCCCTCCTAACAGAATAAATTTACACTGTTTTATTCTCAACAAACAGGTCCTAATTTTGGAATACCAGTAGCTGTTCATACAAATACATTTGTTACTAAAGGTGACTGTTGATCCAGCAAGCCGTAATCAATTACCGACAAATTATTCAAACATCCGTGGCGACAAACAGACTGTGTTGACTGATTAGCCGTGAAATCTAATATAGTGAGTATTTTTTTGTCCCATAGTTACGAAAACGTAAATGTGAATTAATTAATGAGAGCTCTTAAAATTAAGCAAAGAAAGCAGAGAAACTAAAACTGAAGTATTTTTGTTCAGGCCACATTCAAATAATTATAAACTGATCTGTTAAAAATAGTAACTGATCTGGCTAGGTTACCAAGCATCAGTTTGACTTGTTACATAGTTACAACTAAGAAGATGTACATTCCACCACAAAATAATTCGATATTAGAGATGACAACGTAACCCGCAACAGTGACCAATGTAACAACATAAATTTAATATTCTTTTAAAAGCTTGTATCACCTGCCAGGGCGAAGCAACAACTCATTATTTTAATCATCATCGAGAACCGCTAGCCGCTACCGGTGCTCGATCTTCGCTTCGTTAGCCACTATCACGTCATCGAGACGATGACAATCTCAATTGAATTACGAGCTACCTGCGACCAACGTGTGGTCCATCTGTTAATCTCCAGTCGATCTTACGACGCATGCGCTATCGGCCTCTCGAGGTGGTCCCGCCTCATTACGTCCAACTTACGATGGATCTAAAGCCTCTTTGTCCCACTATTGTGTACCATGAAAAATGTTAGTCCAATGACAGGTGTCGATAAGCCAAGTCTCTCTTTTAAATTCGGAATAAAATGCGCGAATGTGATACTAGCAATTCCTTTGGCGATCAATCAATGAGATCGGTTCATTAATGATGTTACATACAATGGATGAGGATGCCTTTGATGTTTGTCATTTTAATCGTAAAGGATTTCACTTTTGGTGTAACTTTGTTTGACGGTTTATCGAGTTTGTTTATTTTTAGAGTTGATAACCTGTTATTCGCCAATGAATGATTCTTACGAACTCTAATCTCTTTCAAAACTAGTAGAATAAAATGAGGCATAACAACTAGATTAACTTTTAGTTTTGTTTCAAAATTTCTGTTGTTCTCTTTTTCGTCAAAATCAGCTCAAAATTCTGGGGAGGTTTATTTGAACGCACGAATCCCTAAGTCCCTTTTATTTTTGACAATCATGCGACCAAATGCTTTTGATCCAGCTGTTATTGAAATAGTCTTTAAAAGGCTGGCGACGCAAAATATAAAATTCACATCATCACGCGCCCTGTCTTTTCTCGCTGTAAGGGATGAGTTTCAATAAACTTGCTGCATCATCCTCGAGGGAACCTGGTTGTGCATTTGCTAATCGTATCTTCCAAATATTTCTTTAGAAAACGGTGGAGCAAAAATGATCTTTCTTCAAATTATTAGAGAGTTTTTAAACTACAACTGTCTGCTTTTATTTTTGGAATTGTTTCTATTTTTTTGGATTTTAACATGACGGAGATGTAAATGAACCTATAAATGTCTTTAGGTATAAATGAGCTAAACGGCCTTATATTCTAAAGTATTAAACATTAAATGACATAGCTAGAAAAAAGGCATTTTGCACCGCAGCAAGAAAATTATTTAAGTAATAGTGGAACTTGGCAAAGAGCTGGTCAGAGAGCAAAGAAAGGGCAGGATAATTTAAAAAAAAAATGACTAGTATTGTCTACTAGTAAACCCTGCGCAGTTACACAAGTATGTAGGGTGAGTTTTTATAGTGTGCGTGGAGGGCTAAATCCGAAACTATAAGAAGTATCGAAAAACACTGAAAGTAGTCTCGAGCCCGATTTTGATGAAAACCAAAACTGCATCATGAGATTTTTGAAAAATCAGTTTTGCTAGCCGGGAATCAAACCGGTTGATTTTGAAAAAAAAAACACCACCATCCGAAAGTATCGCTACTAAGGATCAAATTCAGGGAAGTAATATTTACACATGGTAAACTTAAGGAAAACGAAATTTTATTATAAACTACTTTTAAATGTTCTGACTAGGTAAACCTACCTATCTAAACCGCAACTGATATATTTTTTTAAATCCTATGATGCAGTTGTAGACTCTCCTCGGGCCCGATTTGGATGAAAACTAAAATTGCATCACAGATTTTGAAAATATTTAGTTGATTATTTTATTTTGTTATTTGCTCTTTTCTTTAGTTTGCCATGTGGTTTTACTTCCCAGAATTTGATCTTTAGTAGCGACACTTTTAGATGGTGTAATAATACAGGTTTTTTTTTCAAAATCAACCGATTCGGTTCCATGCTAGGAATACCGATTTTTCAAAAATCCTATGATGTCTTTTCAGTTTTCCTCAAAATCGGGCTCGAAACTCCTTTCAGTGTTTTTCGATATTCCTCATAGTTTCGGATTTATCCATCCACGCACACTTAAAAAAATCACTGTATAAAGATCATCTAACTATCACCTACATCCAACTTTTTGCTGCAAGTGAATACAATATGCATAATTTAGAGTCATGTTTAGAAAAAAGTGTCGACAGCAGGTTCATGAGACAATAACAAAAGGTCGCTGGTGTTATAATGACATTCTCGTATGTGATTATGTTATGTGGTCGCATAATGAATACACAGATATAGAAGTTATATTAGCGTTTGATTGTATGCTTTAACAAGCACCTCAACAATGCAATGATCATGATCAATGATGAATGTTCTGATGTTCGCACTAGCATTCATGTTCGATAGGTGTGTCTGAATATAGTGGAGGATGATATCATTACAATATTTAACATTGTTTCGATTCCCAGTTTTGCTAAGTTACTACATAAAGGTGACCCACTGAATCAATCTTAGGTACTACTATTTTAAATGCGGAAGGTTGGGTAGATGAATGCTTGTAACTCAATCGCTGAAGGTGGACCGATGACCTGGTGAGGGTCGCGGGTAGCCGATGGATGTGAGACGCACAGGACTGGTTGTTGTGGCAACACTTGGCGGAGGCATGTCCAGCAGTGGACGTTTTTCTGATTATAATGATGATGATAGTGAAGAACTCAATCACTGCAGAACGGCTGAATAGATTTTGATGAAATTTGGCATAAAATTAGATTAATGTCTAGATAGGCTGCTTTTATCCGTAGACACTTAAACAGAAATTGATGCGGTTGAAGCTAGCACTACATAAATGTCACTTGTCTAGCCTCTAAGGCTCTAAACAAGTTACATTCTGTCAATGATGGCACGGTAAAAGCGATTGTCGAAACGTCAAACATTTATAAGAATGACAAACGCTGTTGAATGTCACGTGATCAATCCCATAAATTTTGGCATTTTGATAATCACATTCGCTGATATAATGGTACTTTATCTAGAGCCTCAGGTGAGTTTCAATTTTAAGAATATTGTTTTTGTCTCGTATCATTTTTTTACCTGGAGAATATGCATATTTTTCACAAGTTTTATTAGCCATTTAGTATTTTTTGTAATTTACCCGCAATAGTATGAGGTAAAATCTTCTATATTCAATGCCTGTCAAAAGTTTGGATAGAGCCTATAACTTTCAGGTATGTTCATGTTTCATGGACTTATTGATATTGTGCCGCAACAACATAAAATCGTGGGAATTATTTGTCTGATCAATGCAGTCTAGCTAAAAGACATTCATTATGCAGCACGGTACCTAATTCTTTCTTGATAATCTAAGATTTGGTGTACAATAGAATCTACGGTTATCTTTTGAAAAATATAGACAAGATCGTAGAAAAGTAAGAAATAAAGCTGTAGGTATTATAAATATAAAGTTTTTAACGGCAAGAGCAAAAAAGACTTCTCTCTTTAAAAATTGGCATCATTCTTTTCCAACAATTATGAATTATTATACCTTTAGATCTGTGTATGACGAATGACTAATTGTAAGTGGGTAATCTCAGACTTTCTGAATTAACTAGTCACGCAATATAGAAAGTACAGTAAAATTTTCTAGACATTAATCCGTAAAACCTACAGTTACTTAGTATTTTTTTATTAAATTAATTTTAGAATACCCCTACTTTAAAATTTTAATAAAATTTGTTCACTCTCATCACATTATCAAATATAATATTTAGAATGCTTTTCAATATATGTTTTCCTTGAGAACAGGGGCAAAAATACTTAGTTGTGCCAGAGCAAAAAAATAAGCTGGTAATATTGTAACTAGGCAAGCTCAGAATCAAAACCAAATAAAGACTAAGTAAATACCAGGGTGATAAAGCTAATAACAAAAAGGCTAGACAAGATTACTCAAGCGTGGAATAAAATTAATCGCACCTGAACTCAATCACAACAAAGCTACAGACGACAAAAGGGAGACAACACGCAAGCAAAAAAACTGTATCGATAATCTCTACGCCAAATGTAGAACCACAAACAGCTATTTAAAAGCTATAAAAATAAATGACACTCATTAACATGAGTGTTGGTCCTTTGTAGCGCAACAATGGTCCTGGCGTCTTACAGGACCACTTTAATGACATCGCATTAGTAAAATGTCAAAACAGAAAGGACACACTCGAAGACGAGTGGTTGAAGTAAATATTTGAGGGTTATTAATTGGAGGCGATTTATTCATTCTTTCATATACGCACCGCAAACGTTTAATATGTTAAAAGTTTTCGCATTGATTGTACACAAAGGTAGAATTAATGTGTGCGCATTAATCTTGGAGAAATGTATATTTTATATTCATTTGTAGGCCATTAGGCGGTTTTAACATGTGATTTGGGTGCATTGTGGTGTTTTTCTTAGTCTTCAATATTTGAATCGGTTTATAAAAGCATTTTAAGCACTCTCACGTGCATGTTTTTTACTGCCGATTTATTTCGGTGTCTTTCAAAAGAGAAGATACTTTCGACAGATTATTCAACTGACGAATTGCAAAGGCCCACTGGAAAAAAATCATTGAAAACAGTATGATATTTTTATGGGGTTTGTCTTAATATAACCGACGAAGTTAAATTCTTGTGAACGTAAAAGCGAAGGGAGACTTACAAACCACCAAAAAACAACGGTATAGATTGTCTATCTGAACCAAAGATGTAGCAAAAATGATAGATACATTTTTCCTTAAGATTCATACTTAACTGCATGTATCATCCCAATGCATGATCGGTACAATTATGAAGAAAAACGAAACTGGGAATATTGCATTCAGAAATTTTCTAAATGCAATTTGGACTAATATTATACCTACAGTTACAGACTGAGAACAGTAGTGAAAATAATAACTGAAGCTCAATGAAACTGTTACAGTCTCAGTTGATGCTTAATTTTATTTATGACAAAATGAGCAAACCAATTGCGAAATACGTGATGATGATGAAATGTAGATATTTAAAGTCATAGCTACAAATAGTACAGGATGATTTTTCACTTGTGGGAAACATAAGTTTTAATTTAAATATGCAGTTACCACTATGTTTAAAAAGAAGACCCTAATAAGACTATAATATACACCGTTTGTCATCAAATCTCAAAGCTGTATTTCTCTTTCTTTAATGTCTTTCCTCCGTTCTCTGTAATTTTGACATAACAGTTAGCTTGTAGCATATTTCTGTTGCAACGCGATATTTCAACACTTAGTGTGACATGAGTAAACGTTGAATCATGTTTCTTGCCGTGGCTCGTGGGTACCGTTAATTCTTTTTCAAATTAAACAATTTATACTTTAATCTTAAATCATATACAACGTGTAACAGAATAAACGCAATAACTCTTAAGTGGTCATTGTACTCATCATTATGAACAACTTTCACTACGGGACCAACACTGAAATCGCGAAAAAAAAATTGACTGCCCCATACATTTTAGTGCACGCAACTCGACAAAATGTACTGAACAGATGATTTTTTTTCGCGATTTCCGGGTTGGTCCCATAGTAAAAGTTGTTCATAATGATGAATACAATGACCCCTTAAGAGGTATTGCGTTTAATTCTGTTACACGCTGTATAGGCTTAGTCCGTAAGATTATAAAATATGTTGAGAGATTGCACCCTCGATAAATTGTCAACTGAACAGTTGAAATACTTTTTTAGGCATCAAAATGTGATAGTCAATAATCTCTCGAAGTCATTCCGAGAAATTGCGAACCGACATAAACTAACGATGTGTTGGCGACCAATCGTTATATTTGGTCTACAATTTATCGGATTTTCTTGCCTAGCCAAGTAGCGGAACATAGGGTACAGAGCTTAGGGCTCCCCGTGACGGATAAAGTTCGAATGGTATGACGGGAGCTAGAGTGAGCGAGCAAAGCAAACAAACTTAGCATGTTAGGTTTCTTTAAATCCTGCAGACAGAAATAGGTTTCCCGTGCAGGAGAGCTCTGTCGTTGAGTTTAGAATATTGAAATTGTTGTTTTGATACTTGCAATTCCACAATTTCTCGAAATGACTGACGCTACGAATTTATGTACCTCTGGTACATCTCATGGGAATGTTACCTATAGATTAATTAACATATTATATGTAAAATTGTGTGTATCTGCGTGTGCCAAATAAATAAGTTTTATTTCTTTTTGATTATGTTCTTATGTTTATGCTTTATGAATACGTGATCTGTAATACCATCGAAATATTTACTGCAAAGTGCCTGTTAGTACTGAAATACTATTTCAGAAAATTATGGATCTTTACATATTATTATGGATATAGTCAATAGTCATATAGTCAATCATTGACTGACCAATCTTTATCTATTACTTTGACGAAATTGTCTTCTATTCTTCTTCAGCCACGGTGCTCTCACGCATTCTACAAGACCAAAGCATTGCAAACCTTGAGGCGGAACTTAAGATAAATATTCTAAAGTACATGAACAAAAAATGAGACTAGGGGACCATAAATAACATGATAATGAAAAGTTTAACTAGGCTAGACGAGCGGAACACGACTGGAAGAGTTACTGGTGCATGAAGATCTTATGAAACGCCATTGGTAATAGGGCTATTCAAAGATGAGTTACCAATAACGCTGAATCAGAAACTCATGATCATGTGAGTATTCTTCCTATCTGAACCTATGGTGTGCAAAATCTAGCTCTATGGTCATTAGAGGCCTCAGTCTGAATGTAATTGTTTAGTGCGTAGATCCATAACTCCTTATTTATTTTCAGATCAGCAAAAGGGTGAAGATTGATTCAAATTCGCTTATTTTCCGTTAGTTAACTACCTACATCATTTTACATACTTCGGACGTCTTTTTTATCTAACTAAATTCATTTCTTGTTTAGATTTCATTTTTCTTTGGAATGGAAAATACAAACACAAATTATACTTACAAGCACCAGCCACATGTATCTTCTTCATCCATGGATAAATTACCCTGTCAGTGTTGTCTGAACATATAGAGGAATCGTCATCCTCTACAGGCGGAGAATCTAACAGAAGCCTTTCGTCATCTAGCTCTGATCCAGGGGAGCCTTCTCGCCCTAAAGCATGGAGTTTCCTTCCTGCAGGAGCTGCCTCTTCAATATGTCTCTCAAGCCTTAAACCAAGTTCTGCTAAACCTGGGGCAGTCTCAGGATTGTGGCTTGGGTATCCGTGGTCAGCATCTGATGGATGGGAAGGCTCAGGAGGCCTTGGTGGCGGGGCCACAGGTGGGTGCTGCGGCAGCGGATGGTAATACCCTCCATACCCATACCCTGTTCCAATCTGAACTGGGGCATATTGGTGCTGGTATCCGTATTGCAAATGTTGGTGTTGGTAGTATTCTCCAGGTGGTATGTAGTCTGCTTGGCTGTATTCCTCGGAGGGTGGGAATTTTGGGTCTGGCTGCGGTTGGTACCCACCGTTGGTGAGGAATGAGCTCATGGTGGGCGTGGTCCTCTCCGCGCATCACCTTGCACACAACACGCCTGCTAATATGGCCGCCATTTAATTTAACGACATTTTTCAAAGTTTCTCGTTTTCTTTATGGGCTATAGTCATAACATGTATGATAGCAAAGTGAAATATACCTACTCGATCCTGGAACTCTTTTGCCCAAGCAAATTTAGAGTAAAGCTTTCAGCTTTAATCGATGTTCAATGAGATTCTTTGTTTGAAAGGTTGTGGATCTGAATATTCCAACAACAAACTGCAACGAAGGTTACGCCGTTACACCATCGATTCTTTTGAAATCATTCAAGCTATCGTAACATAAATGAAAGCTCTTCAATCAGTGATGAACGGTTTAGATTAGTTTAATACACTACACAGTTTTTACAAAATTATTAATTGGTACAAAATGTTTGTTCACAGCTTTTCGTCCACCTTGAAGCTCTAAACTAAAATTAGTCCAAAATAAAATCAACTTGTTCAAAACGTTCACAAACCTTAAAGTCAACGTTCAGTTTTCTTATTATCTGTTGTTATAATTATCACATTTATCAACACTGTTATCTTCACTATTTACAGCGTTTGCTCACTAAACACTATCACAAACAAGTCAGTTCATTTCACAGTTTTGATCGCAAAAGTTTTAGAACAGCATTATTGCAAAGTCATTTGATTTATCACTTTTTGATAATAAACAATGGTGCTGGAGGCGCGCTGTCCTGCAACATTTTGAGACAATATACACTGCCCAACACGCCAGCACACTCTGTCACTTTAAGGACTCCTATACATGTTCATCAATTTTTACATACCACCTTCCATTTTTAAGGCGGAGCTGTTCTTCTTGCTACTTGCTTATTATGCAACAAACCACTTTCAACTTTATCCCTGCTAGATAAGCACTCATTTCGTTTACAGACACACTTGAAAGCAATAAGCGGCAACCACGCTTTTCCCCCTCCCGCTTGTAAACATTCGAATGCGTGCGAAAGAAATAGACGCATAAATCGCTCGTCGACGCAGCAACCAACCTCATATTGCTGTCTCGTTCTGTCAGGTAAAGTTTTAGATAAGAGCAAAAGAGAACACAGTTTAGAGCGGGCTTTATTATAGAAGAGATTAAGAAGCTGTTTAATAATAATACAGAACGAACATGGTCTCTGTTCGTAGCGACACGGCGGCGGGTTTTAAATATTTAATATGCAATTTCCTTTATTTTTCATTATTATACTGTTCATTATTTTAATGGACGACAAGTGAGATATAATTAGGTAGAAATTAATAGTTTTGATACAAACCGTGTACGGCCATCATACGGTCATTTGCATTTTAGTATCCGTCACTCATGGTCAACGCAATATTAATGATTTGGAGTGTTTAGTTCTGTTTTACGGTTTTACTTATCACTAATTAATTACGTTAACATTATGTTTCGTGATAAAAGTTGCGTAAAGCTATATTTAGTAACAGGCTTTTTAATTTGCAAGTTATAAATTAAATACCATAAACCTACGTTTCACTCAAATATAGTTGGGAAAAGCAGATGATGAGCTATTAGTATCTAACATAAAAAATTGAATAAAAACACTAAATTAATAATAACAGCGTAGACCTTAGAACCAAAATAAGGCAAACAGAAGAAGATCAATAACGTCACAAAAACACAAGATAGTACCAAAATACATGAAGCTAACTAAGATATCCATCACAAAAATCACACGACAAATCCGATCAGTCCTGACTCTCAAACAAAAAACAAAGCAATCACTAGTCACGGTACTATGATACCATCTAAGCCTCTAATACTACACTAAGACCCGACAAGGGAGCCGACGTGGACACCAAATAAACCAAAATTGTGATTTTATTGAATTAGATGATCACAATGGACCACGGTGAAGTTCTGCCGAGTCATCCTAGCTCCCGGCTCGACCACAAAAGGTGGTAACACCCGATCAATGGCTGTTTGATCAATAAATAGACGTGTATCTGGTCCGGCTCGGCCTTTTTTGATACTGATTCGGTTTTGTGTTGGGATAAAGGTTCAGCTGCTTCCTCTGCCTTCTGCGTGAGTTGGGAATTGGATGGAGTAAGTTCTTAAATTATTACCAAACAGAGAATCTTTTTTAAACGACTACATAAATAAAATTATGATTTAGTTTTTCAAGACACATAAAGCATGCACAAGTCCGTTCCTGTGAGACATAAGTGGCTGCAATACTACATATTGCAGCCACTTATGTCTTATATTCCCCGTCACCCCCCTGGTGGCAATCCATGTGGACTGGGAACCAGCGTGCTGTATTGGACTCGATGGAATGCAGATCACAGAGGCTTATAGGCGACGACACGCTGCTGGCTAAGCTTCACAGTTCGGCTTAGTGTTGTTTGCCTGTTGTTCTTTTACAGATTGTACTTAGAGAGTGTGCGCAGGAACTTCACGACCCAATCCCACCATCGCCCTTTTACTACTGGAATACCAGACGTATACTGCAGGTTACCATCCGCACTTATTTATTAATTTAACACTTCAAGCACACAAATGTACAGAGGCGGACTTAATGCCATAGGCATTAGAGAATGTCTATGGCATTAAGTCCACCATTAAGTGGCGTAAGTGGTGGGATTGGGTCGTGAAGTCTCAAACAAGTTGACTGACAGGACATTGACAGGTTGACTGGACCAGTCAACCTGTCAATGTCCTGTCAGTCAACTTGTTTGAGATCTCGGCTAGTCGTAGGTACTCAGTGCTTTTCCTCCACATTTGTTATGCGTACAACCAAAGTATGGAACTCTCTGCCAGCGTCTTTGTTCCCTTCCACTTATAACCCGTCTGCCTTCAAGCAAGAGTAAACAGGCATCTTATGGATACGCTCGCTCCATCATAGACCTCTTCTATCGCTTTCCATAGGACGTGAGCGAGGTCAAGAACAAGCCCTTAAGCATTTAATGTTTTATTTAATTTAAAGCTCAAATTTTGATCTCCTTGTATTGTTGTCGTCTTTCTTCCAATTAATGCAAATAGAAGTTAAAAAACAGTAGGTAACATTCTCAATATGTAGAGATCATGATAGCAAGACGATTTTACCAGAACCAGAGTTAGGTATCTCTTACACTATATTACAATTATCTACATTTCTTTTTCATTTCTACTTTCGCAGGTCTGCTGGAAGAAATTTCTATAGAAATAATTAGTTCCTTCTCATATATAATTATCATGTTATCTAATACTGTTTTTATATGTGTAGGTACCCCGGGTTAGCAACTAACCCCGAGTTAAAAGATGGTTTGTGCAAGCTTGCCTTAGTCATCTTCTACCTAAATTCATAATTTTGGTCTATTTCAGGAGTATGAATATTGGTACAGATTTTCCGTTTATTCAGAAATAACCAAATCTCACGTTTAGTTAGCGTGAAATATTCTGATAATTTCATGACCTCTGTTCTCAAAACGCTCTGGAGAAAATATCGTGAGAAAACTGGCGAAAAATTGAAGGTAAAATCTATAACCCCCACAGTCACAAGGCCCGTAAATTACCTACAGTCCAATTCCTCGCAGTAAGACGAGACCAACATGATCGGCTGGTTGGGATTAAAATAAATAAATAAAATAAAAGAAAATAGTAAGATACTAACAATCATAAAAAATAGAAATATGGTTTTTCTCTAAAATTTTAACAATATTTTACCATTTCACAGTTTTTTAATAGACAATTAGTCTGCTGTGACAAAGTCCATCGACAAGCATGACAGTAATGATTTCTTAGTGTCCTCATGGCCTTTGATTGTAATTATTAACGGGGATCCCCGATGATCTGTTGTTGTAACTTGGACATAAACAAGTTGATGCTGACAATAATAATTGCATAGCTACTGGTAACTAACCGGTACAAGGAAAACGCCAAGCGTTAATACGATCTCCTCTACTCTAGATCGTGTCTAATCACTGTGCAATGTGTCGATATGTCTGTCAGTCTGTGCTATCGGTGATCTTGACAAGCTGTAAATTGTTTTAATCTCAGTTGAATGCTTTATTTCTTTATTTTTTGCTTCGCCCGCGCTGGCTATACCTATTACTTTGAAGCTCATATGCTAACGCAGTTTAAATTAACGTAGTAAAAGCTACAAAAAACATTTCCAATGTCATTTTGATGGACTCCTAAAGTTTAAAATTTTATTTGCTTATGAGAGATAAATGTCCCCCATTGAAGACATCCTTATCGGCGCAAACTTTCTTCAACAAACTTGCTCGCTCCCGTTGTATTTTTTTCTCGTGACGCTAACTGCCTGCCAGCTCGTTCTATCCAGCGCAAACTTAATCCAAGTTTAATGAACAATACGACAGGCCCTTAATCAAACTTTGGACTTCCTAACTTTGCCATCAGACGATTTCCAACTTTAAAAATTGCAGCCACGAGTTTAAATTCTCCTGTACGCTTCAATGCAGATAGGTCGTTCTACTTTTCAAATTCCCAGCTGGAGAAAAACCTATTTAGCTGACTTTGATCGTATTATTTGTTTCTTGTTTTGCCTTTTAGATACAGTGTCGGAATAAAGAGAGCTTATTTGAACTGGATCTTAATAAGATTTCAACAAGGTCATTTATAATTTTCGAATTAATACAAATACAGTTCAATTCTGATAGTAATTCAAAAATATTTCATTTTCGTTTTCGGGCGATATTTAAATGGGACTGTATCATTAAAGTTGAGAGCAAAAAATACAATTTAAAATTTCGCAGTTCTGTTCCCAATCACATGTTGTGAAGGGGATCGTATAGCCAATTTTCTGTAATGGCGGGTTGCGTTTCCTATCTTTGTTGGGCCGAGTGCCGACGTTTTTTGCAAAGTCTCGCCCCTCCCATGCCGAGGGCTGGCTTCGATGAAATTTATGGGGTACACATGTAGGCACCTATATACTTTTTTATTTTTTGCTAGCATCTCTACTCTGTAGGTATGTGGATTCTAAGACAGCTACATTTTTGTCAAGCGCTTCAATATTTTTGACAGTCCTGTGAATTTCATACAGATTATCTAGATGGATTTTCTTAGTCATGTCTTTATAATTAAATTTAATATTAACAATGTCAATACACACCTACATACATAAATTGTGTGCGCGTCTAGTCTGGAGCGAGCCTCCTCCCACGTCCCCCCTAGATGACGTCACCTCTATTAAAGGGATTGTGGATGAGAGCATAGCGACTTGAAAGATTTGGATTTTGAAGTTTATACGAGTAGAACAAACTTTAAGTACTGAATTCAGGAATTGTACAATTTATTACTAAGACAGGAACTATGTCGTATTTGTTATATTGCACAACTCATTACCTGCTCAAAACAAAAGCTATACCTACTTTTTATTCTAGTCAGCTCACAAATAATAATAAATTTAATAAATTTTTGGATCCTATGAGACACCTACAGAAATCCTACTTAGGTTTATTCTAAAACATTTTGGAAAAACTGATACAGAGCATATTAATTCAACCAAAAAGGCTCTGAAAAGATTCTTGTCCCAATATTTTCAATGGCGCGTGTATTCCTATGATTTATATGGCATTTTCTACCACAGCCAAAGTTCATATTTTGCCATTTTATGTGTATGTATGCCTCACAAAAACGTCAAATGTTACAGCGTCGAGGGGGAATGTTTGGTATTCCTGACAAGACCGAATACTTTAACGTAACTTCATCTTTCTTTACTCTGATTCCAACCTTACCCTCTGTTTGATACAAACCATTCTTGTCTGTTTCATCGTTGGCTGTTACGACGGTTTCTAGCTGAGTGAGCAGATGTTTCATTAATCAGCAAACAGTCGCGACAGTGCAGCAGCGCTGGCGTCGCGGTTCAATTTTTTTCCTCTTGCGCCCTTAGATTGGATATTGGACACGATTTCCTGGGAAACTTGGCAGAGACTGGGTGGTCGCTAATCAATAGAATACGTATCTACTACTTATTATATTATTATGCACTGAGACAGTTAATGATTCATAGTTTCCTTCCTCTTGTTTGTATCTGTTTCTTTCCATATTTTCGTCTATACGATCTCCAGGATGTTCAAATTTTGTAGACCTCCTCTCTATATCGTATCTTGATTTGGATTGATTAGTTAATTGCTTATCAAATGAAAAACCTTGCTGTCTAAAAGCAAAAATCAAAATAGATTCTCAAAATTATCGATGCCATCGAACCTCACCGAACGACAGAAACATCAATCAATATACCAACAGAACAATACAACCGGCCCACTACACACATCTCCACAAATTAAACATTTCATCTGAACTCAACGAGATCCTAAACCCGAATCTTTAACCCTCCTCAACTTTATCTAAAAGCAAAAGCAATTTGCATTTCAATGCATAAATTTTATCCGACACACGCTACCCTGTATAAGTATTGCTATCTCCTCCCCTCTGGGTGCACTCTCAGAATTATCCCTCCGTGAATAGGGGTGCTTTTGTTACTGCATTTTGATGTTATGTATGAGTGATATGGATCTTGGTGAGTATATAAGTCAGTGGAAAGTTGGGAATTATGTGAATGTATTTCATTTAACTTGAGCACTCAGCTTTTGAGATAATAATAGCCATATTTATCAATCTTCAAGTTTCAACAGCGCTTGCCGAAGTCGGTCCATAGATGGGTGACCAGACCATCCATATTACTTATCGAGAGTCCTCCGTGCCTCAGATAGCACGTGAAGCTGTTGGTGGTTGGTTGGATAGTCGTTGCGTTTAATCAGAATCCAGAAAATCTGACACCAAAGTCTGGTGTCTCGCCAAGGGGATCGTCTTACATAGTTACTGTGGTCATTAGTTGACCACAGTAACTATGTAAGACGATCCCCAAATCGTTTCATGTAAAATCATCATCATCATCATATCAGCCGAAAGACGTCCACTGCTGGACATAGGCCTCCCCCAAAGGCGGTGGCCTTAATCCCTACGCTTGGCAGTCGGGTTGGAAATTGCAGTGTAGCTGTTGCAATGTACAGAGAATGCTGCTAACCATTCTCTGGTGACTCACTTAGTTGCCTCTTACGACACCCACTGGAAGTGATGGGATGGTGCTAATCTTTTAAGTTCGACACCATACGGAAACACCATATAAAATACTGATTAGTGTTTTTTATAATCTCTTCTTCTTTAGTAAAAGCTAATGTTTATGAAATTTAGCTTTTAAGGTTGAGGCATTGCCAGGAGGCTCGTAACGTCAAAAAAACTGCCTTAGGTTAGTCTGGCCAATTTCTTGATTACTTCGCTTCTTGTCTTTCGTCAAGAAAGAACGAATAAGAAGAAGCTTTTGGCAATCGATTGAGTGCAACATGCACACTACACACAACATGCAGAAAATGGGAAATCAAATCAAGACCACTGAGGAAGTCAATTTATAGGTTTGGATCTTTTTATTTACAATTTTAATTATATTTAGAAAAAGAGAAAGCAAGTTTTCTAAAACCAGTTCGAGTAAATCAAATAATACGATGAAACCAACAACATAATATCACAGAATCATGACATTATAAATATTCATAACAAGCAAATAACAAAAACGAATCTGCCTGTAATAGCGATCGATCAAACGCTGACTGTTACATTAAACTTAAATAAACTAAAATTTCACGCTTACATCTTACTTTCTAATGATCGATAGGCCGGAAAATCGTACTGATTCGACGTAAATATTTTGACATCGAAGAATCGTATGACGAAACAATCGCTTTCGTATCTGAGGGGAATGTTAGAAAACTTAATATCTTCAGGCGTTTGATAGATCGGTCTCAGGGGTGCTGGATGGAACGGTAGCGATTCGCTTGTGCGATACAATGATGAGTTTAGGACAACTTGCCACTTGGGACTTCGATAAGAATGGCGGCGGGATGGTTAAAAGCTATACGGGCGCTTTGTACTGAGGTACTATTACTTAGAGACTGTATTGCTTAGAGATCCCAAGTGCATTGTGAAGGTTTTTTTTCTTGCATTTAAGTTCAATCGTTTCAATGTTTTGGTCAGGAATATTATTGGTAATCATTAAATTGTCACCGTCATAAATACCATTACGACGAAAAATAGTGCTTGATTGGTTTTTAGATCAAAAATGAAATTATTCTACCATTTTGAGTTTGTTGGACAGAGTTCCGAAATCTGTGTAACATAAAGTGCTTTTTATAAAACTACTAGCTCTTGCCCGCGGCTTGACTTTTTATAGACAAGGTACCGACAGAGGTTCAAGACTTTGTCTTCGTTGGATTGTCTCAAATCACCATCCCTAGAATTAGGAACAGTTTTTACTGGAAAAAGAAAAATGTGGTTTTTTCATAATTTTTTTCCAATTTTACTCCCCATAAATACCTTCGTCGGAATCAAATGAATATTTGAAAAAATACTGCCGAATTCGGTCCAGCCATTCACGAGTTTTATGCTTATCAACATAATTATTTAGTCATTAATTTTATTTATTTCGACCTTCTAAAAGCTAGGCTCCACCCACGTGAAAGTCCAAAATTATCCCAAGGGGACATACTCTCAGGATAAAAGTATCTTATGCCTTATTCGAAGACAGTTTCTACTCGGGTGCCAAGTTTCATCTAAATCCGTTCAGCAAAAAACAAACTGTCTTTCGCAATAATATTAAGTTAGGATTTTCGTAGTTAAAAAAAAGGTAGCCTATTCTCGTCTCCAGGTTCCCATCTATCATCATATCAGCCGAAAGACGTCCACTGCTGGACACAGGTCTCCCCCAAATACGGGGGGATTTGCCATAATCACCACGCTCGGCAGGGGGGTTGGTGATCGCAGTGTAGCTGTAGCAATGTACAGAGAATGCTGCTGCCCATTCTCTGGTGAGTCCCTTAGTCGCCTATTACAACACCCACGGGAAGTGATGGGATGATGTTATTCTTTTTCGTCCGACACCATACGGAACTCATCCCATCCCATCTATCGCTGCACCAAAATTCATAAAAATGAAAGCGTAACAAACAAAACAGCATTAGCTAATTAATGCTGCCAAAGCCAAAGATTTCTTTTATTTGCACCAAATAAAAGGTTCAAATACAACGATTTGAACCTAATAAGCTTTGTTTAAAATAAATTATTAAATCTTTTAAAATCTCAATCCGTACTCGTAGCACTACCATCTCAAACTGTCGAACAAAACCCTCTCCCCGATGCACGTTATTTTGTTGCATCAGTAGGTACCTACTATACATCCGCAAAAAGCTTCTCTCGTCACTACCTCAGAATGACTAATGATGCTGTGGAGTTGTCGACTGTACAGTGCGGATTCCGAAAAATACCTCGCACTCGTACCCGTAGACAATGACGATTGAAATACGTATAATTGGGTAAAATGTTCAAAGATGCCGCTGAATTTGGAAGAGAACTGAGTTTTTTCTTGGTTCGAGTAGTTTTGATCAGGAGCCGTGACTTTATGAGACCAACCTCTGGTTTCATACGGATATCACGGATTTGTATACCAAGAGCACTTTGCCTAGCGCTTAGAGCTGTTGCAAAGTGTAGTTCATAATATTGTGGCCTAAAGCAAATTCTAATACAAAAAATTAAAATATCAAAAAATCAGCAGCCATAGTTTACAGCCCATATATTCCAAAACGTAAACTCCAACTCAACTCGAACTCCATCGGAGCTTGTCATAAATTGAAGTTGTTGGCTCATCTCTCGACTACAAAAACGTCAATTAGACAAGCTAACATTGACATTTTCATGCTCATGTTGGGTTTGGAGTTCGAGTTGTGGTTTTACGTTTTGGAATATGGGCCTATATCTCAACATTTATATTAGTATGTCTCTGTAATAACAGGAAGATACATAATTGAACATACTTCTTAGACAGTTTTCAAATTCTCATACCTACGCTACTTGTCAACCATCACTCAAAGGTCAAACCAGTCACATCAACAATCAAGTCATCACACGACAGCTGAAACCTGAACAAAAATCCAGCTTCAAATCAAATTCACACAAAGACTAGGGCCGTAGGTAGGTAAGTATAAGCCGATCCTTTTGCACCAGCCAAGAAAAATAGTAGAATAAGCCATTAATATCTGTCACAGTTGCCTTGTTAAATGCATACAATACTTGGAGCTTTTTAAAAGGCTCACAATGGGGACTTGGCTAAATTAAAAGTTTTTCGATACAGCCGCTCGCGACATTGCGCGGAACTGAGCCGGTAATTATTGTACGTTACTTTGTACGGTGGGCAGATTAAATTAAGGGCAGTTTTTGATAAAAATTTAAAAGATTTTCTTATTGATAGTTCATCATCTGCTTAGCCTTTTCCCAACTATATTGGGGTCGGCTCCCAGTGAAACCGGATACAGCTGAATACCAGTATTTTACGTGGAGCGGCTGCCTACCAGACCACCACAACCCATTAATTGGGTAACATGGTACTTTTTGGCAAGACTGGTGTCAGATTTTCTGGCTTCTGACAATCCGTAATGACTGCTAAAGATCTCCAAATGACAGGACCAACGGCTTAACGTGCTTTACGGGGCGCGGAGGAGTCTCATCCATCCACAGACCAACCTCGGCAAGCGTTGCTTAACCTTGAAGCGGCCTGTGTGGCTGTTATAATTTAGCCACAGACTCCGCCCTCCATAGAGATAGATATACGAATAAAAATGTTTTTGAATGTAAAAATAAGTTAAAATAAGTATTAACATTCAATGTTATAAATATCATAATTATGTTTAATTCAAAAATATCTACAATTGCCTTCAATTATAGATATTTTAGGAATGTACCTATACTCGTAACTCGTGATTGTGAAATAAATAAGTTTAAGCATGTTTGCAAGTCCTCTGTTCAATCAATAAATTATAATAGGGACTTTGAATACTAATAATAATGAGAAATTATTTACCGCATTCTAAGAAACCTCATAATATCATTATAAAATAAATAGACTTATAACAGACATGCAATTTACTTGTCATCAATATTTATGTACCGTGTTAAATTAATAGGTAGGTAAATAACCATGTTCTTTGAAATGGAAAATTGTTGATAGATGAGCTCACATTCTTAGACAATAACAATCTGATATGTGGACTTATAATTGGTTGCATATTACTTTTAAATAAAAAATAAACCTATTTCTTGCTACATTGGACTTTACTGCTAGACCTTAGGTCACACCAAGGCTAAACTTGCGGTTTAAAGGCCGATATTATTTATCTTTTTCTTTTTTAAATTTGAAGGCTTTTTGCAAACAAGATGAAAAATAAATTGCTTTAGAAGTAAAATCACGTCGTAAATTCCAGGTATGAACATTTTTTTTTAAACTACGCTTGAATCAAGGGTTCGATTACTTGAAAACAACCCAATCCGGCCTCTAAGTTACCGGGTTCAAAATCGTTGCATAGCATGCAACGATTTTTACCCCGGGAACTTAGAAGCCTACTGCTGGCTTCAACTCAAGTCTTCTCTCCGTAAGGGTGTTACTACATCAATCGATTGATCGTCGATCGATGCCATCAATCGACTTCGATCTACGTTGATCGATTGGTGTGGTAGCTTTGGCTGATCGACGGATACCGGGTGGTAAACAATTGATCGACCGCCGATCGATGGCATCGATCGACGTTAATCGAATGGTGTGGTAACTTTGGCTGATCGAAGAAAAAAGTAGAATCTATCGATCGATGTCGACTAATCCATTCTACGATCGATCGATTGGTCTGGTCACCCCGTAAGAGAGAATGCGCCATAAAACACCACGTGAACCAAGTGCGAGTTGATGAATGACATTGTCCTCCATTTTGGTTTAAGGACACGCTGGTTTACATATATGTTTGCTTTCCTCAGCGTATTGAGAAAGTGGTGACGTCGACCAGCAACTGGCGTCCTTATAACACGGCCTCAATGCTGGCAAGTAAAAAGAACTTCATTGTTATTCTATATATATCTATGAAATTCGATGTTTAACCCCTTTTCCAATAACACAAACCCGGTTTAATGACACCATCACTTATATTTCGATTTATTTATCACGTACCCAAATAACCATCGTCAATTCTGTTTTGCAGACCATACACCCTAGGTTGGTACGTCAACTGACACTGGTTTGTAAAGACACATTTAAGCGGAAAAAAATCAAAATTAATGATATCGGTGGCAGCTACCAGGGCACAGTTGAATACTCTTCTATAGTTCCACCGACTTCCAACGACTTCCACCTCAGTACGTACGTTTTGTGAGGTTCCTTGTCCTAGCCATTTTTATTTAGTTTACGTAAATACAGAAAAAAAATACCCATTCAAGGAGTCTTGGTAGACAATGCTTTGAGGCAAAAAGTTAAGGTTATGAGCTAATTAGTGTTTCTTATCCGAAGAGTAACCAACGGAACCCAATTACTTAGCATCCGCTGTCCATCCATCGGTCTGTCTGTCGTCGTCATCAGCGTGCTGTTGAAATTTTCACTGAGTGTACTTCTATTAAGAAGAATGTTTGGCATAACCTAGACACAGCTCCGAACCAAACAGCGTCATTCTTCCATCGTCCAATGTCGTTTCCTCACTTTCTTTGGGCATATCACACGTCGAGAAGACACATCAGTGGAAAGACTTGTGGGGCAGGGAAAAGTTGAAGGCAGGTCACCAATGCGCTGGATCGACCAAGTCAAAAATGCACCCAATGGTCCACTCCACGAATGTACAAGAAGAGCTACAGCACGGGAGGAATGGTGACGGATTGTGAAGCTTGCCACCACCCCTGATGTGACGTCCATGACCACTCCGCCACGAGTGTGATAACGAAGAAGAAGAAGACTTCTATAATAAAAACATAAATACAGACAGACAAACAGAGATTTTTTCGTGGTATGGAACCCTTCATGTACGACTTTTTTTTTTAATTGATGGTAGAGAACACAATAATTTTTTCGAAATATCAATTTTTAAATATAACATTCCTCAAAAAGATAGGAATCGAATGTTCCATTCCTGAAGCTTACTAGAAACAAACCGTTCAATCCTGAAAGGCTACTGAGAAGCTTTTGACATAGTTTAGGGCAACTGATGGTGACTACATCTTTTTTCCCATGGGCTAAGTAGAAACTATAGAACTAAATTTATATTTTATAAGTCGTAAAGGATATTTTTGTGGAACGATACCTACTAACTTATATACTTAATATCAAGTTTTCTCCAAATATATAAAAACTTAATTTCGTTTTTTATTTCAATGCTAACTACACCTACAACATCAAACGAATTTGATACATACTTACTATATTTTCTCCAACCATTGACCTCAATCATCACATACAATTCACAAAACTCCGCCTATCCCATCACACGACCTGGATAGCACCTTGATTGACTTATCATTTCAATCTCACTGACTACGAAACGTTATCGCTTAACAACAACATCGACCCCAACTGCCATACACCATCCAGTGCGTTTTTTGTTTAACGTGTTCGGTAAGACTGCTGTTCTAAACACGCAATGTATGTTGAATGGTTGAAGATGTGGAAGGGTTGGAGAGTTTTTTGGTAGGGGAATAACGCGGGGGCGCTTGCCTCCGCATCATCAGATGATAACATCTCCAGACAGCCGGTGTGACGTCGAGACCTGATCTCCCGTCAATGTTTTGACGTGGGATTCTGTATCTAAGTATAGGTATAACTATAGGTTCTTATATGTAGCTCGTGTTCTTTGTGGAGAAACGGGTATTGGTGTTTTGGTCTTGTTTTGCAAGAAAGGTTCATGTGGCAAACTTTTTGGTTGTTTGATTTCGTTTAGGTAGGTTTTCATAGAACTTAATCGCCATAAGATCCATAAGTAAAATAGGTAAGTAGTATTTGATCCAAAATAAAAGTGTTTTAACTAGATACCTAAGTAATTTTTGTTTAATTTACTATCCTGCTAAATCTATAAGCTAATTCAACATTTTCATAATATTACAGTGCAAACACCCAAATATTACAATTGTCAAGTAGCTCCAGCTATCAAAATAAAACAAAACAAATCCGAAGCAAGCACAATCTAATTCCATCCAACTCCATCAAACGAACCCAAAGAAATTGCATATCGATCTTTAAATTTTAATTACTCTAACAGTGAGGCAATCAGGCGAAGCCCTGTGACCCATTTTAAAAGTTTTATACGTACCGAAGCAACGAGGGGAGTGATAAATGAATAACATCAATCAGAAGAATAAGTGTTGCAAATTTTCGCCTGGCAACTTATCGCCGAGTAAGGTCCGACTTGTTTTAAACGATAAAAGTGATCGAGTGCGTTGTTCTGTATTATCTGTGGTAGGGTACAATTTTGGCGGGATGCAGTGTGTATTTAAGAAATGAGGTTTTGTGTAATGTGTGGGTTGTGGTCATTGTTTTAACGGGATTTAATTAGGTGTCTTGGGAACTTTTGAAAAATAATTGAGGTGAGAGAGACGATGAAACGATTTTATGATTTTCAATGTGGAGATAACGTAACTTTGTACGTTATCTCTTCAAAGTCCTCGATTAGATCTTTCCAAATGAATTGCCGTTTATTAAACGGGCCACTTTGAAAATAGGTAGGTGATATTACAGAAAAAACAAAAACCAAAGAAACAAAGAAAAAATAGTTTTGAAAAAGGAATAACATAATTGAAATAGGTACAAACTTTTTTTAAATTTAAATTCTAAGTTAAACGTAATACGTAAAGACGCAATAAAATATTAGTAGTAACCATTGAAGAAATATTTTTTTTAAATAACGGAATAATAGTAGGTACCTAAACTAACCTATCGAGTAAGTTAGTAAAGTTGACCAAGGCAGAAAATGCTTAAGAAAATCCTACCTATATACTCACAACAATAGTAAATTAAGCAGTTAAGACAGCGACTATGATGAAGTAATCAGATTGATATAATTTTCTCATTTCCTCCAACCCTAGATTTGATATTGTGTCCTTACTCCAGCAGTTTAAGAAAAACGTTGATTCTAAAGTTGTTCGAAGATCCGAGCTGTCAGCAGAGCAATTGTTTTGAAGAGAATCGCCCCGAGTCGAAAATCCGACATAACAGACATTCATTGGAGATCACAGAGATATCTCTGCAGTCATATGATATAGTCAATATGATACCTAGTATTGTCAGCCTGTATCATATATACAGGCTGACAATACTAGGTATCCGAAGATCGAAGTTGATATCACAGGCTGTCTTCATTCTGCTATCAAACTCTTATCTGGTATTAGTTATTATGAATTGAACAAGATCCTCATGATATAAAACAGCTTTACTAGTCAATTTTGCTAAGATACCTACGTCAACAATAACATTTCTATCAAAGAAATAAAGCTATCAGATTGATATAACTTTCTCAGTTTCTCCGACCCTATTTAGATTTGATATTGTGTCTTCACTCCAGAAGGTACATTTCGTAGAAACTTTTAAGTGAAACGTTGATTCCAAAGTGGATCGAAGATCCGAGCTGACGGCAGAGCGATTGTTTTGAAGAGGGGTGCCGAACTAGTTAAGAAGATAAAATTGCATTGATGTAGAAGAAATAAAATTAATGGTACGAATATCGATTCTGTCTGAATGCCAACACCAAGGTACTGTACAAGTAATTTAGGTAGTTGACTTTGAAAATGCATTAGATTTTTTTTGCTAGACATAAATATGAAGTATTAGTATAAGCGCCTAATCTAACAGCATCATTCTGTGACTGTATTTATTTTATCTTAACCCATAGGTCAATAATCCTATAAATTACGCATAAAATCGAAAATAATTCTTGAACTGCTTTCATAATCGAAAGGAATGACAGATCCATTACTTCAATTGTTCAAAATTGACAACGTAAAATACGCATTGAATATGGTTTCAATGACAACATGAAAGCATGGTCATGAATTTTGTGTATAACACAATTAGACTGCTGGTCGTAACAATGTATTAAGTACTGAACATGATCTTCATAAAGGTTATTTCTCATTCGGATGATGGCAATAGAGATAAGCTTTATTAAGTTTTATGAAAAAGATAACTGAGAAACTTCAGTATTTTGTTCATCAACCGGAGTAAAATTTCATCATTTGGTAAAAAATCGTACCTATATGTTAAGAATAATTTTAAAAGAAGCAAGTCTAACGCACCCACGATACAGGAGAAATTCCTAGTGTGGGGCAACGTTTTTTTTAAGAAAGAAAGAAAGAAAGAAGAAAAGAGGCTTCCCCTACAAAAATGTTTATATGATATGAGCCATATAAAATTAGATAAATTTTGAAACCCTTTCCTCAACGTGTAGGTAGTACTAATCAAACACTCGAGATAAGATGAATTAGGCGTGATACCCATCTCGTGTCCACGAGGGTTACACAAGGTGTCCTCATCAATAATGTGTTATCTGCGTACGACTTGTGACCGGCTACTGTGGACATGGTGGCAGTGGCGTAGTGGACACTTCCGACTATCTATAGAGTTGTTTGTTCAGTTGCTAGAAGTTAAACGGTGTCACTACTGAATTTGGAAAATAATAAGGTATAATGGAAACTGAAATAAAGATTGGTAAGACTTCAAAAAGTCTTTAGGTGGTTTCATGGTATCTGAACTATGTTTCCGTTAGTCCGTTCAGAGGTATAGTGTATGGTCCACTCACTGTCCAAGTGACCATGAGGTGTCCACATGGTTTCCTCATCAATAATGTGTTATCTACGTATCTACGACTGGTGACCGGCTACTGTGGACACTGTGGCAGTGGCGTAGTACTTCCGACTATCTATGGAGATGTTTTAATGTTGATCATTCAACTGTTAATTCATAGTTGAATGATGCTGAGATTGGAATGACTATTAAAATAGCTAAAATTAAAATGGATCCTAAATTTACTCTTACCCATTTTGTAGGACCCCCTGAGAACTTTTTTGCATGATCCAATATTAATCTTTTTTTTAACGTATCTATCTCGAGCTATGTAAGCTTGTATTAGTATTTTTTAATGATCTCAAAGTTATTTTCAGTAAGAAGTAGTACCTTACTAGCAGAACAGATCTTCCTAGACAGTAACCATTGATGTATTTAATAAGATGAAAAGTTTTTATCTCTGTCGAAGACATCCAACTCGTATGTTTTAGCATCTCATATCCACGATGGCTCGGGAAGATGCCCTCATCAATAATGTGTTATCTGCGTACGACTGGTGACTGGCTACCGTGGAGACAGTGGCAACTGGTAGTGGATACTTCCGACTATCTATGGAGTTGTTTGTTTTGTTGCTGTGAATTTAATAGTTGAATGCCAGTGAGGTAAGAATATAAAACAGCTAAAATTAAAAAGAAACGTGAAATATCTCTTACCAATTAGGTTATATGTCCCAAGAACTTTGTGCATGGTCCAGTATTAATCGTTTTTTTAATGATATTTTTTTAGACATATTTAGTGAGCTATTTCTAAACATGTCCCAGATAGTGCTTATAAAATCTCAGTGTTATGTAAGTTTGCATGAGTATTATCATCTAGATCTCAAAATACTTGGGGTTTCAGTGTGAATCCCCATCGCAGGATGGATGGATGTCCCACCTACTTTCCCGCTCTTCATGCCCAACCACCTGCACTTTTTAGGACCTTAACTTGTTCAACGACGCCCAAGTTGCTACATACTGGTTAGACAGAATTTGAAAAGATGAGTCAATTGATACGCAAAGAAGAAGAAGAATGTTATGTTCAGTTAGAAGTCGTATTTAACTTTTTTAAAAGATTTTCCATTATAGTTTATGAGACGGTTAAAGTATCATCAATGCCAAAGTATCACCAGGAAGACTCAATGCTGTTTTTCCAAGCATCTCGTGTCCACGAAAGTTGCGAAAGGTGTCCTCATCAATAATGTGTAATCTGGTGACCTGCTACTGTGGGCATAGCGGCAACTGGCAAGACACTTCCGACTATCTATAGCGATGTTTGAATTGTGGCTATCAATTAAAAGTATTGCTACTGGAAATGGAAACTGAAATAGGGATCGGTAAGACCCTCAGAGATAATAGGGTAGATGACTAAAAAAATCTAATAAGTCCGTCAGATGGATTTCCAAAAAGTATTAGACACGTATTTTTTCTTTTTTCACGTAAACATAAAATGGAAACGATACAGAGCGTTGAAAACTCGTGTAACGTCACTTGTAAGTACACTATTTACGTACACGTGACGTCACGACCCCCTACTCCTGATCTTTGATGCGTCTTATCTTCGTCTTTTTTAATTTATTCGATAAAACAAAAAATACGTGTCCAATATTTTTCGATAATCTAACTGACGGACTAAACAGAATCTTAAATTTTTTGACCATTCCTAAGAATCCCAGGAATCATCATCACAAAGCAAGACTTCATTTGTATTATCAGTTTTTATATGATCTTAAAGTTATGTTCAATAGTAAGTAGTAACTAGTAGTACCATTGACAACGAGACAAACTAAGAATTATTTGCGCCTCAGCCGATACGCGACCAATTCCCAATGCTGGAAATAGATTTCATCAACCATCGCTACCGTAACCAATTTAGCACTTTCAGCATCCAAGTGAGGGTCACACTATCATAAGTCATGGCCAAGGGTATCCAGGCCTTGAATTTGGATTTGAAGAACTCCAAATCAAACTTAGAGATAGTGATATCTCGACACCACAGATAAGAGTCGGTACTGAAGCAAGCCCAAACTTTATTAACGACTTTTTGGTTCGAAAAAGATCCCTAAAAAGATGTCTCATCCACTCGTTACATTTCTCATAGAAACTCGACTCTAGATCGGGGACAGTTTTAGGCAACTATTAAAAAATAACCCTGTAAAAGGCTATTAATCAATGTTCGATAAGGCAGTTCAAAATGGGCGGTCTATGTTGTAAGGTAATTTATTTCATAAGTCCGCATGCGATTGAAAGACTAACTGAACCAGATTAACCTGATCCCACTTTAGCCTCCACGACTCCCCCTTGCTTCTACATTTTCTATGAATGGGAGAAGGAGGGAGGGCCATCGATTCTGGTCGCTTTATATTAGCGATGGGCGATAGTGGTCGTTGTATTGACAACGTTCTATGGACAATGGGCAATAGTCATATCAGAACATCACATGATTTTCTGTGTACGATGGTATAATATAAAGCGAATCGGTACAGTATTAGGAACAAGCCTGATTTTTGTAGATTACTTAGCAAGCATTACATTTAAATGTCCAACGTTTTCTACTTTTATTATCAGATCTTTTGGGTTAAGTAAAAGAACTGAAAAGTATATCTACAAAGGATTTTATTCAGATCCATTAGGTGGGTACCTATCATATCATCATCATCATTATATCAGCCGAAAGACGTCCACTGCTGGTGATCCTAGGCCTCCCTCAAGTGTCGCCACACTAACCGTAACCGGTCCTGTGCGTCTCGTATCCATCAGCTATAATTATTAAGTAATTTTCTAGTGACCCAAGAAGAACAAGAAGCTTCCAGAAATCTAGATTATAAACTTTACAAATAATATGATCGGCCAATACTTTCGCAATTAAAGATTGGACAGTATTTTCTCACACCCAGCAGTTTTGTGTCATTTGGGCATGTCAGAAAACTGCTTTAGATTCAGAATAAAAAAATTTAATAGCTTCCTTACTTTTCCTTATTTTGAGTGCCTGTGTATCGCAAAACGTTACTCGAAAATATCGATTTGATTATTTTCTTGATTGATAACTGCAGTCTGAGCAGTCAATTTCTATTATTTTCAAGTAACGTTCACATTCGCATATAAGTCGCAATCTGTCAAAAAAGCCTCAATTTCCATACGTTTTTGGAATTGATCAGACCATGCCTTTGAATAAAAACTTGTAGTATCTGCAACGTTTATTGTGTTGCCTAGAGGAGTAGCAAGTTCGCAGCATTGTGCATAGATGTCGTTGTTAAAATTTCTCGTGCTTTTCCAATGACATAATTTATGTTTGAAACTCATAACAGCCTTAGTTCTTCAGTAACAATTAGATTTTATTGCAAAACATTTTTGGTAAGTAACTCTCATGCGTTAAGTTCGTTATAGGTACATGTTTCGTCCTCGACATATTGTCAATATTTATATAATAATTAATCATTAATCTAGATGAAAAAATACGCATTTATTATTCTGAGCATAGGCTCTTAAGTGAAGGTAAAATCCAAATTGATAAATAATTAGTACCCGAACATCGAACTCATCAATGTCAAGAGGCCAATAAAAATTCAATTTAATATTGTCCATTGTGAATTTTGTAATCTTTCATTAATGTACATTTAATTTATTAAAGAAGTTTACTAGTTGTGTTCTTACGCTTTTCCTTCCTACTTAAATAATTATTTTTCAATAAAAGCGAAGCTGCTTCAGTAAGTTTTGTTGTGTAGAGTAGGTACTTTCTGCATAAAAAATTAATAATTTATTGCAGTTTCAGTAAGTATAGAAGAAGCTGGAATCTTCGCAATTTTCGGAAAGATCAACATTTTCTGCTAGCTCTCTACCATATTTGGCGCAAATAAACACAATTCATCTTTTTCAAAGAATCAAAGAAAACAAACCAACGTGCATAGTCCAGAAAACTCAGCTACGCAACGCCACCTATTGTTAATAACACAAAAGTAAATAGTAAGTCTACTGCCGCGTCCCGCGTTCGTTAGCAAATACCTACGCGATGACTTTGTGCTACATAGGAATAGTTACTGCCATCTACCGTCGAGTAGCATGCATTATATATAAACACATAGGTGATATAGGTAGGTAAATAATACCTATGTATGTTTTACGTGGTTCTGTATGTCTCAGTAGACAGATAAATATAGACTAGGTACCTAAGTCTTCATAGCTACCTATGGATTCTAGACTCTGAAATTGAACCATCCTATGTTAGGTAGGTATTTATAGTTAAAGGAACTGAAAGTGATGGACCTAGATCGTAGAGCCCCCGGATGATACATAATAGTATCGTCTGGGGGCTGTGAGATGTTGGACTGCGTAAATAATGCAATTTTGTTGGGTACTTGTTTTTTTTACACCTACGAGTATATAGCCTAAATATCAATAGAAAAGAAAGAAAAATAGTTAAATAGTTTATCCCTCCCAAATAGACGCACATTTCTGATTATGAAAAATATACCTATGCCTAGGTACTCAGAGATTTTTAAAAATGGGAAAAAAATAAACGACAAAACAGCCCCAATCAGTTATCTGTAATCGTAAATCCCCGTTAACATTTATCTTTCTCAAATACATGTATCACTGAATGTATAATTTCCATGGTTAGCTGATGGATTTATTACACATAATAGTAACTCAAGCTTATTAAAAAAAACCTAACCTTGTGATGATGCTCAAATATTTTTATCCCGCATTTTATTAAGTATTTACCTACTTGTTTATAAAAAGTTTTTGACCATTATGATTAGTAATACAGATTATCAGATTCCTTATTCAAATTCTCTACGTAGGTAGGTATAGAAAATTTTAATCTGCTAATCATAATAACAACCAATCATAATGGTCAAAATGTTTTTATAAACAGAGGGCCAATTTTATTTATTTTTAAATAACGTTCTGTTTGCGACTGAGATACGAAGGTTGTTTTAATTAAGAATTAGTAGAAATGGCCCTCTGGTATGTAGTAAATACTTAATAAAACGCGGGATGAAAACATTTAAGCCAGAACGAGTATCTAAAGTTTCTGCATCAACCACATCACAGCCAATTCGGTTCATTTAGATATATTTAACCTAACATAACAGTTACACCTACCTTAGAAATCGACATGCTAAGTTATAAATTTACTAGCACTTCGCCCGCGACTTCGTCCGCGTGGGGATAGTAGGTACTCCACAAACTGCAACGCCCATATACATATACCATTATAAAGGTTAGTTTTGGAAAATTAAGCACAACGACTCTCATTATTGGTTCAGCGCAACTGTTCACCCCGTTCAGCCCGTCAGGGGTTGATTATGCAAAAATTGTTAGGTACATGATCTGTTTCAATTATCTCACTTTTAGTTTGTTCATAGAATTCCGACGTAAATTGAAAAAAGCTATAATTTCCTCCCCTTAAAACTTATTCACCCCTGCTTCACCCCTTATTATGTATGTACCTAGTTGATTTTCGAAAAATCCAAACATTTGTTATTCTTATTGTTTTATCGAAAACATTTAAATGCCGTGGTGTTTCAACTTCATCGGACCAAGCATTGATACGATTCTCCCCAGTTCGCTCAAGCCGCGACATTTTCTTACTCCGAGCATGTTTATTACCGTCGTAACTTTTGAGCGAAAGGTCCGATTTGAATGATTTAAAGTGTAATTGACACGGACATAATCAACCGTAATTATCAAACCATTTAAATGGATAAGGATTAACATCATGGTACTATAATCACCATTTTTTGTTTCACCATGGGATTTGCTTGACTAATATTAACAAAAAGCGGTCATGGTGACTTATCCATAATAGTTAGACATATGGTATCGCGGACTTTTTTGTAGATATTGATGACTTCTATAAAACTGTAGTACATCACTTTGCTCTATTGTCAATAGATTCCGCAGCGTACGCGATATAAGGATTTTTTCTCACACCTTGGGTTACATTATCGAAGTTTTCATACGGATCCCTAACTTTTTTGAAAATATTCTATAGCCTATGACCATCACCGATAATGTAGGATTCTACTGGTGAAAGAATTTTTCAAATCGGTCCAGTAGTTTCGGAGCCTATTCATTTCAAACAAACAAACAAACAAACAAACAAATCTTTCCTCTTTATAATATTAGAGTAGATTATTATCCAGTGAATAAAATCTATTATACCAATGTCTACTGTTTAAAATCTCCCTTTCTTAAAAGGACAATTAAAATGATTGGTTTATTGATGCAAGCTGTGTCTACCTATTAACCAATTACTATACCTACACTTTATTATGTACAAAACCTTAGTTATTAGTTATAGGTTTTATACATACATATAGGTATTAGGTTCTAACGAGTGTTTGTCAAATCTGTAACTTTTTAACTAACCTATTATGTACAATTGATAAATCATTAACTACAAAGCCAGGATAGCTATACAAATTGACCAATCTATGCAAATCCAATTTAATTGATATTTGTTTAGTCTTTCCATTGGATTGGTAGGTAGAAATATTTAAATAAGGCATTCTATAAAAGGGCATATTTCATTAATCTGATTTTATATTATATCTAGCCAATTTTATTTTTGGTTGATTGGAATTAAGTTCAAAGTTTAGGAAAATAAATTCAGGGAAATAAATCGGTCATCGTTTAATTTGATTTATTGTTGAAGTAGTTTTATTATTGTAAGAGCACATTCAAATGATTCAATCAGGGTCATGTCAAGGCTTATACCAATCTCTACTGGACAAACACTTCTCCAATTCAGAATTTGCCGTCCTTTAGCTTGATCCTTGGCCACTCTCCAGTCTCATCTGATTGCTTAATGGTTGATGAAAAATCTGAAACATATACCTACTATTTAGAAAATATTCCTTCCCATGATTTCACATTTACGCTTCCTACTATATTCAATCCTATATCCCCTATTTATTTTAGGTAAAATATGACGAATCAGTTCCAATCTACATAATAAACTCATGATATGATCAACAAGTAGCCAAATATGTATTTTAATTTCTGTTTGTAACTTAATTCTCCTTAACGAGTCATTATTGTCCTGTTATGAATTTGCATTCAACTAAAACTTTATCTAAATATACTATTGTGGTCATTATCAGCTATCTACATAAACTACCTTAAAGCCAGACTGTTTATGACCGGCTACCTGGCTGTTTGTGGCTATTTGTGGCTATTTGTGCGTGAGTTTATGTTTGTAAACGCATCCATGATATAGGAGAAATTCCTAGTGTGAGGCAAAGTTTTTTAAAAAAGAACGTTAGTTAATTTATATTACCTACTAACAACTATATTACCTGCTCGTCTAGTGGCAACCACTGATCTTTAAATATGGCTTATCTGCGGATAATGCAGTGGACTACAACATTACTACTTGAAGTTTTGTTAACAATATTTGTTGTAGTTGTTAAATTATCCCTTAACCACTTTAGCGTATACGGGGATTGTACTTCCCACTAATATTCTTGCCTTACACGTCTTTTGTTGACTACAATCTCCAAACAACACTGAAAAAACTTTTTGGAAAGGAAATCTAAGACCTGACGAAGTGTAATTAATGTTAATATTTAACCACTCGGGCCCAACATGTGAAAATTCCCTAATATAAAGTAAATCTTATGTATATGTAAATAAACATTAAAGGGCGAGGTGTCAGGAGAAGCGTCTCGGCGCGGGCTAGCTAGCTGTGAGGTTTTCGTGAATAGGGGATGAACAAAATTTTTGAGGGTGGTCAAAAAACCAGTTTTTTCAGGCAAAAAACGTGTTTTCAGCGACCGGGAAGGGTTTCAGTTTAAGTTACATTAAATTAAGTACCAATTCCTTCTGTCGAATGGTTTTTTGTTAATCACCGGATGATTCATCAGTTGTAGTTGTTGTTGTGGTATGAAAGAAATCTAAACACTGCTAATACCTATTCCGCATTACTCTACAGATATACAGTTTAATAACTTACCCTAATCTATGAACAGCCCTCTTACCAACGATGTTGAGAAAATGTTACAGTCTAATTCGATATAGCTGAACATCAGTATTTTACATGGAAAACTTTCATAAACCTACATTATATCTAACCATCACTTCCTGATAAACCCACTTCGGCACTTCTATTGCCATATTCACAAATCATCTACACTGGAAAACCTATAAAACGAAACTAAATCTCTCACAAATGTTTCAAGCATATCTACTACAAAATTCACACTATTTCATGAAATATAACTCGTGAATCGACGTGGAGCCATAACAGAGACACACTAAAAGCAATCAACTGCATATCTACGCGTCATAAATTGCTCCAAAGCCTTTACTTTATTACCGCAATGGCGCAATACTGGGCAATAAAACAGACACACTGCATGGATCACATTGTCTCTTTATAGAGGATATAACCAAAGAATTATGTTTGATGGTTATAATATAACTAGGATAGAGTGGATTGGAGAATAAAATGTAGTGTTATGGAATTGATGTGAGATAAATTATGACTAGGACAAGATTCTTACTGTGTAACTAAAAGGAATGAAGTTGTATGTGTGAAGCTATGAGATGGTATTGTATGTGGCACACAAGCTTTTTTTTGTTCTTGCGCCGATGCACTAACACAGTTATCTTGCAAGTTTGTAATAATGATAAATCTTACCAAAACTAAACAAAATATGTAAAAATTATTGAAAACACATAAGAGTACCAATTCTACAATTTTTTTAACGGTTATAATAGCTAACGGTTATTTTCTAAAGCAAATAAGACTATTCTATTTCTCAAAAAATCGCTGAAAATCTGTTCTTTTTATCATCACCTATCTTTTTCATCGCCCTAAATTCTCAATATACCTATTCTACATATACAAAAAACAAGTAAATAGGCACAAGACACAGGAAATACAAGTTATCTTCAATCTTCAGAAACCCTTAGTCGGCAACATCTTCCGTCTTCAGAAACCCCTACCACCGGTCTTCTTCAAACTCGTCGGCGTTCCGTAGCGTGGTCTTCCAGCCGTGAGATACCTGTAGAGACGAGCTTCTGATGTGAACTAAACTACAAAAGCCCGGATCTACAGGGTAGATCACGAATGTGCCATGTAATGTTCGAGTTTCTTCCGAGTTTCAGTGGTAGGTTTCGACTTTGAGACGAAGTTTTCAGCTACAGCTGTCGTCGCGATCTGAAACTTTGAAACATTTTTTTTTGCGTTATATTTTCTTTCTTGTCATCGGCAATTTATGGAGTTTGTTATAAAAAGAATTTTATTCTTTTGGAATTTTTTTTATTAAGGGTTTAATAATAAAATTGGAAACGGCTATTAAAATTCATGAAGTATTTGTGAAATAACAATAGGTAGTTAAAAAAAACCCGCAGATCCAGCTTTAACATCTGATCAAAGAACTGTTAATTACTTTGAAGTGCTATCAACATAAAATTTTACATAGCGAAAAGTTTAATTTATAAAACCCTCAAAATCCTCATAATGAAAGCAACCCCAAAACTTCGCCAAAATTAATAAAACCCTTTTCCTAAAAAGTGACTTAATTAAAACACGTTAAAACGTGGCAACATACCTACCACGCGCAAACGGGCGGGCAACAAAATTTTAATATGACGTGTTAACCCCATACGTCGGTTTTAACAGAAGCTACATAATATAGGCTAAACGTATAAATTAACATGACAGCTCCCAGCATCCGTTTAATATGGAAATCTCGTTAAACACGACATGTTACCTATCATTTATTACTTGGGAAAATCGTGAGTAAAACGGTTGCTTACGACGAGAAATTTTCATTAGGGTCCTGTTTGAGAGTGTTAGCGATTGATTGTGTGGTGTTTAGTGAGGTCAGTTTAGGGTCGAAAGGTAGGTAGTTAAAAGTTACTACTTAGTACTTTTCACGTTTTCAATTATTTATATAAACCACTTTGCTCGAAGCAGAATGAAACCTACTGAAATAGAAATAAAATCAACCGAACGCTTGATTGAATCGGACGCCAAAAAACGTTGCCAATCTCGTGCGAAAAACTTCCTCCCCGACAAAAACTCAGCGCCTTCCAGAATTCAATTTACGCCCAACAATACAACACTTTTACCCTAATCTGATAGCATGACGAGGGATCACAAATCACAGGAATCAGCATCGAACCTCGCGGGAGACGCCGCAAAAAAAAATAATCTCGTCGTATTTCCGCAAATCACTGTGACCATTGTATGGTGGATAATGTAGTTGAGGAAAGCCTAACAAAAAGGTTCACTTAATTGCACGAGGGAAGAACCCTGAAAGGCGAACGGCTTTTGTTTCCCGCGAGGCCTTTGTACGGGCCCACCCGATCGCCTGACTCATCAATTTCCTCAGATTGACGTGAACGGTTGAGTCTTAGATTGCGCTAATACGGATCGACGTACGACACGTACGGAACTACGGGTGTTCAAGCGATGAGGTGTCAGGTTTCGGAGCGTGTTTTTCGGAAAATTCTGTGTTGAGTTATTAAATCTTTTGTACGAAAGTGGTGAAAGAGGAAAATAAACTTTGATGTTGAACGAAAACATCATTGATTTTTTTTTGTTTCCATGTATGTTCGACGTTTTCGAAATCTCAGTAGAATCACTTTACATCAATCCATTTCTAAATGGTAATAACTCTAACTACACTCACAGCCTAAGACAAAAGCCAAATAATTGAACCATTACCCAAGTCAACCATGGAGACACGAGGAAAACTCGGCATTTGAACTATATTAACTATCGGGTCTAACGAGGCGTATCGACTGAGCCTTAATCGAACCTCATTTATAAATCTCCGAGCAACTAAGAGTATAGGTGGCTCACGTAAATATCTACAAGCAATTAGCCCGAATAGAACTAACGTATTACAACGTTTTGGGGGGCTGAATCCCTCGTAGGGTGGGAGCCTATCCCCCTTAGATGGGGGCCTTCTCCCGGTCTGCGCAGTGTCGTCCCGCCATCATTAATCTTGCCTCTGAGCAAACAGTCCTCCACAAGAGCAAGTTTAGAGCTGTACCATGTCGATAATGTAAGTAAACTATCGCAGTTATGAGCGATAACTGCCTAGAGGCCTTCCCCGACCCACCGACGGGCTTAATTAATTGGATTTTAGATACAGCCCCGAGAAATTTGCCTTCAACAGAATTTAATGGCAGTTAATTTTGATTTGTTTAATAAAGGTCTCTAATAAAATATATATTAATTTTGTTTATTAATGCGGGCATCATTTTTATGGTTTGTTGTTCTGAAATTGTTCTTTACAAATAACTTTATCATTTTTAATAAGAATATTTTAGTAGATTAAGCTATAAATAAGTACCTACGCTAAATGGTAGCAGGGACGTTCAAAGGTTATACGAAAATCCTAGAAGAAAAATCCTTACAAATTGGAGCGATCAGTCTTCTTAATTCTCGACTCATCGATACAAATTCGTTTTCTAATGGAATCCCTATTTTGGGCCGATTTCATGGAAATATTCAGCTGAAAGATTGCGCTTTAGATTCATATCGGATCGGAGCGTATTGAAGACGATCGTCCTTTATCTATTGAGACCGAAGCGAGGGTAGCTGATATAGGTATTTTTGCTGGAAGAAAATGGATATACCTACATTTTCTCAGTAGCACAACCTATGTAGGTATCTAATTAATTAATTAATTAAAATAAACGTGAATCACATGGTCTATTATTTCACAGAAGTAAATATTCAACAACAAAAAATCACCTGTTCAGTATATTTTGTCGATTGCGCATATAAATGTTGGCAGTCAATTTTTCAACCTCAGTAAAAGTTGTTCATAATGAGGAATACAGTTACCCCTTTTCAGGTATTGCATTTATTCTGTTACACGTATATGTACATTCATGCCATCTTTGAGAACCTATGACTAAAAGTTTTCAATCGATTTCTTGATTCATATGAGCATAAACTCGTGCCCAAGTAGTTACTGAAAAATATCAATCGCGAAGTCATCATAAATTTGAAAATCGAAGAACCAAGAAACAAATACGTAGGTACTTCGATTCATATTCACGATACCCATTTCAAACTTGGAACGATCTTCGAAAATAACCTCGCAAGCTGCAAAACAAAACACAGTCGAAACTCAGCAATCGCCCAAATAATGTTCTATTCCATTTCCAACGTGATGAAAAATACAAGTTAACATAGAACGTACCTGCAATTGTTTGTCCCAAGCTTTTCTCATATCAGCGTGTTTTCCCCGAGCACCGCCTGAAACATTCAATCCCAAATGTTACATTTCAATATGCTGACTAAAACAACGTAACTTTTACTTCAACCCCTTTCAACGGGTTTTATTCCAAAGCAATATGTCTCCTTATGTCTGAGCACATAATTTCATATTTGTGTTCGGAATATTTTGTACCCCTATATATTCAGAATCGGATTGTTTGGTACATAACTGGCGAGGCATAAATGTTATTTATGTAACTAGGAGATAACATAAAAGGGTGATCAATTTAGCTATCTAAAAGCCGCCGATGAAAAATATGGACTTTGGCTGAATTTATGACGGCCACTCGTTTTAGGAAACCAACCATCCTATTTAGATAAATCATCATGTGATCGCATTTAAAGAGAGTTACAGGAGATAAACTTGGTTCATGATAACAGCCTCTATGACTGGTGTTACTTTAGTCAGTTCTGCACGCCGTGACACTAACAGTCAGGCATAGGTACCCTATGATTTTGAAATAATGCCGAATAAAAGAAAGTGATGTCGTGGAAGTCCATGAGAAGTTGGCGAAATTCATGAGGGATTGGGCCGCAATAGCAAACAGCCGTGAGACGTGGAAAGTGTGGAGAAAGGAGCAGCGGTTCGATAAGGGCAATACAATAATTAAAACATACTTCCGTATACCCGAAGTAAAAAAGAACATTTAAATGTAGCCTTAATTTTCAGCTCAAGCATAATAATTTACTCTTCAACGTAAACAAAAGTTTAAAAGGTAATTAAGGGCACCACTTCATTTACGCGCTTTTAACAGGGGTCAATGTGAAGTGCAAAGTTCGTTTCCCCCTATGCGCAAAAATGCGTACGTGTACATTTTTAACAGAGACATACTCGTAAAAGTAAATGGCCCAATATTGTTCCTTTATTACTGTTACCGGACAATACTGAAGGGGTGTTGAAATTACAGTAACGTTTTTTGAATATTTATAAAACTACATAGTGATAATAAAATACAATGCGCTTCAAGTGGGATTTGGCAGAACATCTAGCTATATTTAAATTCAGAATTCGAGAGTATTATCCGATTTTTGAAAAACAAACTACATCACACAAGAAAAAGTCCAAATTCCTTTGCTTATAATTTTAATAAATATGGTTAATTTAAAAAAAACCTAAAATACACAACGCTTAACGGCCACTTTCTATAATATATCTCAATCCCAATCTTGATCCCGATCCTTGTCTGTAACCAATCAAAGGTGAGGATTGTGTGGTGAAGGACACAAACTCGGCCGTTGATTGGTTACAGACAAAAATCGGGATCAAGATTGGGATTGAAATATATTATAGAAAGCGGCCGTAAGTCGATGCTAGAGTTGGTGGCAATGGATTTAAATTATTTCTGCTCATAATGAAAACGACATAATTTCCACCCCATTTCCATCAGTATAATTTCAAAAGTTTTGCATATTATTATGACAATGTCTAGTGCAGAACATAAAAATGTACTTGGGTTCAACAAAAACCTTAAAAGTATGTTTCCGTCTAGACTTGGTTTTGCCTTTCAAATGCTAATGCCGCATAATATTTAGATGGGGTTTTTCCGCAGTTTCTTACTATCTTGCTCGCTATTAGTAGAAGATAAGAAAGCATTGTACTATTTCTTTTTTAAGCATGATTTTTGTACCAAGAGTCCAAGAAGTCCAATGTAAACTAAATTACGATGGACTCCTAAATTAAAGTTTGAAGATATTTGCATTAAAACGATTGAAATGTTTCAATCTAGAAAACGAGCTATCTTAAGTGTTCCGTGAGATATAAAAAATGAAAAATTGATTCGAACATGATAATATTTTTTGCTGTAAATTCAAAACACAATGATAAAGACGCAAACAAAACCTACACCTTTTAAAAAAATATTCAAGATGTTAAACTACAATGTCATAACAATTACAAAATTAAATTACTTAGTTAAAGCGAACAATCCATTACGTCAGTGCATGCGACCCAGCATCAGCGCCACGTACATTAAACTTGATCCCATTAAACAAAAACTTTGCTCTTAATATTCCGCCTAACGAGTTAACTTCGGACATACGCCCTTTCGACATAAACTTTTAAATTTGTCGAGTAATGTCAACGTTAAAGTTTATAGTGCGCATTTGAAATGTAGTAGAGGTGTGAGGGTAGGAATAAAATAGAGTAGCTATATCTCTTAGTTAGTGGCACATAAAGTTTAGTGTGCTGACACATTTAGATGGCAGACAGTGGCCAGGCTTGGAGAAGTCTAGCCTGGATGGTATGATCGTTAAATGTGTGTGTTTCATTCAGTCTTCTTTGCCAAATTATGTTGAAAAAGCATAAGTTGGAAGAGTTATCGTTATGAGATTAACTATCTAATGCTCCAATTAGGTACCTACTAGCACATGCTAAATATCCAACTAATATCAGATAGCGTAACTACGCAAATAATTTGAACAAGCCAAATTCACAAAACATAACTGCAGCACATAAAATGAAAATCGAACAATTTCATGCTGGCACATAGGCTTACGCTGCCAAAATTATCAACATGGCGCAACTGTGCCCTGATTAACCATCACTTAAATCAAAGAGCCGAGGGCTGGGCTTGGCTCGGAGCCAGCCGACCGCTACAGATTTATATTTGCAAACATATTTCCATATACCCGCGATCGATATGCCTATCATATGGGATGAGAGTATGGAGCCAAGTCGCGCGCGCCAGATGAATATTTTACTGCGTTTCCGGACCGTGCTGTGAAAATGCCGAGCGTAAAATACTGGAAGCAGTAAAGTGCTGTTCATTTACAGCGGCAACTTAAATATGTGCTGCTGTTAATGTTGAAATTTAAATTGAGTGTGCCTTGACTGCCTTGCATAAATATGAATTGCCTCGCATGTAAAAAAGACTTAAAACGCTGCTGCAATTTTTGTTGAAATATTTTTCTATCATGACGAATTCTGTAAAGAATATTCCCATGAACAATTCCTCCCAAATGTTGTACCTTCGAAACTACTTTAATTCCAAATTCTTGCGCAAAAACAGAAGATGTAACAGCGAACGGAAACCTTTAAAAAACTTCTAATTTATTCTTCCGATAAGCACGGCTGGAATTACAGCGGAGTTACACGGAACATTTTAAACATCGCAAGTCCGTTTTTTACGGAAAGAAGCGAAGAGCAAAATTCAATCCGGAAAAAAGCGACAGCTACTAGTAGAACTTTCAAATTGTTTTTCTTTTAAGCACAAACAAAGGGAGACGATGCCAAGGAAATTAAAGGTGGCTGGAAATAAAATAAAAGTTCACCGGAGCGGAGGACTTTTTGTCGGATAACACGACTCTCAGTCCGAACTTTAAGGCTTTTTGATTGCAAAACTAATTGGAAGCAATTACATTATTTTTAACTTTTATTATCTGGAAGACTTTAATATACGTTTTGCTGGGAAAGGTTATTTTATTTCGTTTTCCGCTGATGATAGTAGGAAATGTAATGTCGACCAAATAGTTCGCAAACTGCACTGAAGCTCGTGTTATGGGGTGCTTCCCGTATAGCAACGACCGCAAACGATCGAAGGGGATGGGGAGGCCATAAGCAACACGCTTGCATGGCAGGGGAATTAGTGACGCTAGTGCAATGTGTCGGTGGACACAATAGTGCATGTTGCTACGTCGTATTGATGGTTTTCTGTGAGCTTGCAATTTTGATGGCACATGAAAGGTTATGAAAGCATTCCATTTGTATTGTAGGTATAAACTATTTGATTGGCAATAGAATAAATTACTAAGGCCCAGTTTCTGTAACGAAAATTTTCAATCAATTGAAGCTGCTGTGATTGGTTGAACGAATTCACATCACTTGACTTACGTTCATTTGGCGAAACCGGCGGCTAAGCCAACGATCGATATTCAATACTCAGGCATCCCAAGGTTGGTTTGTTTAAACTAGTTTGAGCATATCGGTTCGTATTTTCAACCCGATTCATAAAAATTTTGGCTTTAAACAATTTCAAAAAGCTCGACTAGCAAACAAAAACAATCTCTATTAGTGCAACATCTAAAAATTATTCATAAAACTACGCAACTATACCCCGAACAAAAGCAGCGAGCTTTACCCGTTGCATTAACTTGAATAAACACTATTATTCGCACTTAAATCCCTACAAAGCGGCGACATAACTCAAGCCTAACTTCAGGAACAATCTCACTACATATCTACAATTGCTGGAACTTAATTTAGTTTCAAACTGCAGCCGCTTTATCTGCATAACGGAACAAACCCAGTTAATCTAGGGACATTTGCGCTGTCGCAAACTTGCTCGTGTGTACAGGCCTAAGGTATTAATGCTGCCTGTATATTTCAGTCAGACTAAACCTGGGAAATTAACGAGTAATAGTCTGAGAAATGGACTTGTGCTTCGTTTATTTGGTGGAATTATTCTCTGTTTAAGGCATTTTATCAGCTACGTTTTAATGCAGTAGAATTAGCTTGTGTGGGTTGCTTGCATATATGCAAATTTAAGTTTATCAAATTTACTTTCACAACTATCTCAATAATTATTGTTCGCTTTTGTTACAGGTAAAATTAAGCAATTTCACACGTTTGACATTTACTTAGACTAGAAAATCCCCCCACAAACAATACGTTACTCGTTCCATTTTATTAAAACAAATGCCTTTACAAAGTCAAAGAAGTAATAAATAAGAGCCTCTGGCTCATAACTGTAGCCCAGGCTGCAACTACTCGTAGAAACCGTAGATTATAACAAAGACTATGAAACCCCAGCTTTATTCCAAGCACGCCTGAGCTCCACAAGTATATAAAGCTGACACAATACAAATTAAACACGTAAACGAAATAACTTCAGCAAGACTGTCTCATGACGTAATGCAACTTGATTAAATTCATGGCAAGGAATACGGAATAATACGGGCGGTCTGTAAATCAGAAGATGCCATTCGAGTTTATGAAAGTCATCTTAATTCCAAAGACTTAGATTTCTGCTATTAAGAATAATAAATCCACCTTTATAAACTGCTTAACCTGAAATGAGCCGCAACACAAGACTTAAATTTGACTCATCTACTAAAACTTGATTTACCTTCAGAAAAATAATTCAACACAAAAATTCCCACTTTTTTTAAGAACAAGCACCTTACGGTCTTAGTCTCAATGCATCAAAAATACCTGTAAATTACCTGTTTTGTCATTTCTGGCAAGTTGTAAAACCAACAGACGCTAATTAAAGACGCCAACTGTTTATGTTGGTAAATTTATTATGATCGTGATAGCCACGAAAACACTATTCAATTTAAAACTTCTAATAAATAAGAATATTCAGCCAGACGCCCCAGCACAACTAGTTTACACCCCCGCTCATAAACCAGCGGACAGAGAACAACCCCGGCTTTATTCTCAGCACGCCTGTGCTGTTACTCCAAATTGCATTTGCATAACGCAGGGACCGTGATGATTTATTTGGGTCGCAAAATAATATTTAAATGTAATTAAGAAGATAGTTGTAGTATTTAAAATGCCTGAAGTGATTTATCCTTTTGCAGGTTGGAACCTAAGTATAAGTATACCGTTTTAGTTAATGGTCTGAATAATTGTTAATTTGAAGTTAAAATCATCATTTCAGTCTTTCTTCAGCCATACTTCCTGATTCGTGCATCTGTCATCCAAGTGCTTCACTTTTGGCCTATCCTCGACCATGGCATGTACGAAAGCTTTCAAACAAACAATTTCAATTTAAAACACAACTAGTTTACATCCCCGTTCATAAACGAGTGGACGTAGAACAACCCTAACTTTATTCTAAGCGCTAGTGCTGTTCCTCCAAATTGCATTTGCATAACGCACGGACCACGGTGTGTAGCGCGAATTGGAATACATTAAAAATATATAACACTGTTTGTAGAAAGTTGGTCTTTGTTTTATTTAGTTCCAGCTATGTGTTAGTTTTAGTTGGTTTATTTAGTTTGCATGTGTTCGTATTAGTTGAGATTTATATGCAACGGAGAAAATGTTTCAAAACTAAAATTTTAAATAAAACTCATTTCAAAATGTAATCTAGATTCATAAAAAGCGTTTGTAAAGGAAACATTACCATTACCTTAAATTAAACACTAACTTTACGTATCAAGAATAACTAAATTTCTGACCCAAAAAACGTAATTGCAGAAATAATTTCTGTAGATAATAATCACAAAATACAAAGATGGAAAATTACATTTTACTGAAAGCACAAAGTCTAACTAACTCAGCAAAATTAGTACAAAAGAAATAATTGAACATTCATATTTAAACAACGTATTCTATAATCATGAAAATAAATAGAGAGAAAGATATTATTTTACATTAGTAGTCGAGTTGAGAAACTCGTTATTCATATTTATGCAATTTTCTGAGCGCCAGCTAAATTAATGCGAGAAGGCGACCATGTACAGTTGAAATAATACAGCTATACAAGTGAAATAATTTACTGCTTTCGCACGTTTTCATATTTTTCTCTTTCCTTGTTTTATACACAGCTTTATTTGAAGAAAATTGTACAGCTTACTGTTGACACCGAAGTGATAGATGACCGCGAATCTATAGGATGACAAAGCTGAAAGATCGTCCAAATGTGAAAATGTCGCAGAAGTTTGATCGTGGGATTAGTTATATCTTAAATGTAGACGTGTTACAAAATTCATCGATCATCTGTTGGAGCGATCAGAAAAATAAAGTTACTTTAGAAGAAGAGAACATTTAGAAGCTTTTATCGCTAAACTAAGATGGAGTTTCAAGGTAAATCGAAGTTCGATTGAGTGTATGAGGATTACGGCAAATAGCAGAAGTTTAGATATTATAAGTAAACGCTAATTTACGAGAGGTTAGAGAACGGTCATTATGGCTTAATTAACTACATATACTAATATAGTCCCCAAAATAACTGTAGGTACTCATAGAAAAACAACAGTGGTCATAGACAAGAGTGGCCGAGTTCGAATGACAGAACACCAAAAACAAATAATTTAGTCTCAAAATAGTCCGTCAGAGAATTCATCTCATGTTGCAAACATTTTTATCTACGACGCTACCAGATACGAGCCTACAACCAAAATGAAAAATTCAGAACTCAAGCCCTTCTATGACACCCCAGAGTCTTCACCCGACCACGACACCACTGCCAGAAAAACCTGAATAATAAACCAACCTGAATATATTTCCAGATTAAAATAAAGTGAAAAGAGCTAACTAAAAGGTATGAGTCATTTTAGCTATGTTAATTTAGGGACTGTTAGCTAATTTACATGATAATCTGGCCCGAAGAATTTACTCGTATTTTTTGTTAAAGCAGAAAGGTGGCCTTGCGCTAAGCCGGTAAAGTAATATCAGAATTTACGCGGCCCTTTTCCTGCCGATTCGTTAATGTAAAGGGTAGACTAAGCTGCGTATCCTTGCAAATTAGTATTAAATTCAATGAAGGTTCCATTTGAAGGTCTCCGGTCTCTCGAACGGTTTTATGTGAAATTCGGTTCGCAAATTACTAAAAATCGTTTACAGTTGAATCATTTTTATAGCAGTGCGTCAGTTAAGCTTAGTTAAACCATTCCACATTTTGTAATTTCATTTAAGTGTTAACCCAGGGAGCTTATACATCTCCCTAATTTATATCAAGGGTATGAAGATAACGCCCATATTCATAAAAATTTCAAAAATAAAACACGAAAACAGCATTTGCCATTTAAAAGAAAACCACTAATTAAGACAGATGCAATAACAACAGGCCCCAAAAATTGGGACAAGGGAAAATTCGGACGAAACTTGAGCTTCACAATTGGATGCTGCAGGCAAAATTCTACATAGGTACCAGTAAAAAAGGACATTAGCAAGCTAGTGTAGGTGCTTTACTGCATTTTAATTGTGCCCGTGTCGAATCAAATGGCAAGATGGCCGCCACCGAATGGCGGGGATAGGGGGAAAGGGGATCGTAATTTCGCGCCCGGGGCGACATCTATAATTCCAGAGAGCTATCATAAATTAGCATACGTATTAGATTGCGTGGCCCGAGGGCGAGGACAAATTCCGCACGATTGTACATAGACACAAATCCGAGTAGGTGTCCTATCTGGCGAATTAAAGCGCAGTCCGAAAATTAGATGAATTTTTGCTGGATAAGTTCATTATAATTTATAAAATGCTTTAAGAGGAAACGCGGGTGGTCTTTTCTTCTAGTTAGTGACCATAAAACAATGATTTTTTACAGAATAATAAGTATTAACTACTTGTATGTCCCTATGTTTTCCTTTTTATTGATACATTATTTTTATAAGCACTAGAACCCTAAAAAAATGCTCAAATTATATTTAATTTTCAAAAATCTCTCCGCCCGCATTTGCTCTTAAGTATTTAATTTTTTACGTACGATATTTTCCGCCTACCCGCAAAGGAAAAAAGCGTTTGTTTATAATATTGTATTAAAAATTTAGAGCTATTAGGGAAATTGCGCCACAAGTGCGAAGGTTCCAAAAAAAAAGCCGTTTAAAAAATGTCTTTCAAAATTTCTATAACACTATTATATCTTAAAATTGTCAGAATTTTTATTTAGAAAGTGGTGAATAGCAGTAACCAAGCAGATGTCTAATCAAATCAAATTCAACGACATCATAGGAATTCAAGACACCTCAAAATCGGGCTAAGTCAATCCATTAGCAGGCACTTATTGGCACTCGTTAGCGAAGCATGCGAACGACACGCGAAGACTGCTCCTATTTACTTCGACAAACAATTTGCTAATAACGGCTTTAAGATTGGCGAATTTAATCCGTTTTTTTTATGGGGTGTTTGATATTGAATGCCTTTATGGAATTGTTTTCAAATTCTGAGGGCCAATTCTACTATCTTTGAGCAACATTCGCATTCATATCTCAGTCGCAATCTGTCAAAGAAACCTAATTTTTCATACATTTTTGACTTTGTTGCTTGAAAATTAGTAGAATTGGCACACAGATACTCGTAACTTTAGGGAAGACCGAATCCATAAACTAACCAATGAAAAAAGTCCTCGCAAAAAAGAAAATATATCCTCAGATCAAGAACATAAAAAGAAAGCAGCTAAATCTGACCACAAATGAGATAGGCTAAGGGTTATATATGAATGATCGATACGTTGACAGATAAAGTCCACCAACTTCACTGATCAATGAGCCTTCGGAAACTATTTTATTATTCAAAGTCGAAAGGTCAAGCAAAAGGAGACATAAAACTTGCTTCACGACGTCTGGGACATCACGAGGGCAATTTACACTAGGTTAACCGTTTTCACCCGAACAAATTGCCAAATTAATATTTAAACTCGCAATATAAAGGGTGAACTCATTAAGTTCTCAGATTAAAATAAAAGTCTGGAACTTGAATTGGATAAGAAGAGCAAGATAAAACGCTGCCCCTGTAATAAAAGATCCCTTTCTAAGACTTGTTGAGCTCACTCATTAGTTATTCATTTTCATTTGCTTAGTTACAGCAGTAATTTTATACGTCTGTCGTTTTACGCCAGTGAAGTGATAAAATTTTAGTATGATAATAAAGATAGCACCATGTGAACTATTCCAAGAGCGCAGCTGATCTCCTGGCCGGAAAATGAGCTCGTATAAACGGTACTATAAATTTCCTACAGGAAATCAGATCTCGGGTAGTAAAACCCTGGACAAGATTGGAGATAACTGAACCCACTCTTTATTAGACCACATGTCTTGAACTATCCCGAATAAGAAGTAAATTGAAATAGTAACAGAATAAAAATGACAATTTATTCTTCAGACCAATTATATCATGAGTTGTTATGTCGTTCATGGCTGTGAGAAAAAATGCGTCTTGTAAATTCATTGTCTTTATTAAACAAAATTTTCATATAATTTCATTAAAAGGTCATTAATTTCTTCGTATTTAACAACATCCAGCGTTGAGCCCTTCACAGAATCCGACTTACTCCAAGAACAGCCTTCTCAAACTGATTGGCGGTCGCTGTACTCGCTTAATCCTCCACTACAGCCACAAAGTTCCACCAGGAGAGACGTAAAACCTTGTTAGTATTGTAAATTCCCTCATTCTTCTCTCGGTAAACAAAAGGAATCCACCGAGTCTTATAAACGTGGTGCGTGTACGAAATTGTTTCGGCCATATAACCGGCCACCGGAGGATTAAGTACGGGGTTGCTACATTAACGGTGGATGGGACGCGACGGTATTTCGGCAATAAAGAAACCAAATAATTCGTTGTTGGTGGTTGTAAAATTTTTGTGTTCAGGGGCTATCTCGAGAATTGGGTTTTATAGAAATTCCCTAAAAGTGTACCTTCTATCTCCTGGATTAGAAAAAAAAACGCACGTAAAAACGTATTTTAACGAAATTAAACCTCAGTTTTTGACTATTAGTTGAGTGAACTACGGATCGAAAAACTCATCCTTAGTGATTCATTAGTAAAAAATAGTTTTGTTTCAATATTATGTGTTTTTCATAGCTTGCATTGAAGATTTACCAATGCCTGGGTGCGTCATGGGCTCTATTTAGTTCGTTCCGATAACTATTAAATTGGTTTTTTATTAAAACTCTTCAAAGTTTATGGATCAAGTTGTTTCCTAGCTATGCATTAATATAATTAAATAAATGTGTGTGAAGCAAAGTTCGATTTCTTTTAAAAATAAGCGAGAGCGTGTCCTCTTTCTAAGATCAAAAATAGTTTTATGGAATTGAAGAAGGTTTTCATTGAAAACGTCTAAAGTAGCTCTAGATAAAGAGTGTAGAAAAATAATTGATCCTTAACCGAATAAATTTATACTAAAATTTATAAAAGTAATAAATCTTCAAAATCGACCGCAAATTTAAACGCAGCATCTTTCCTTTATCCGATAGTCTTACAACGATACTAATACGCTTTTTCAACCACGCTCAATGGCGTCGTTATTCGGTATTTCGAACTCGGCCCGATTGTGTGCAATCTTGAGAGTGTGTATTAATCTCGGCCACTTCCCGACGGGGCACTATAATGGATAGTTGCGAAATCGCACCCAAACAACCTCTTTGTAGCGTTGAAAACCATTCTTTATGTGCTCGTACATTATCCTCTTTCCTACGAGCCGCCGCGCCGTATGGGGTAGAAAATTTTTGCTGAAACTCTTGGCTAGAAGTTAATCTACAGCCTCTTAATTTTGTGAATCATAAACCTGTTTAATATTTCGCGTTTTTTTTAAGTAATCGTTGAAAATTGGTCTTATTGGCACCTAAGCTCTATAGTGCAGTATTGAGTACCGTGTTTTTGTAGACATTTCCAAAAGAAAGTTTGGAAATCCATGATCGTCCGTAATAAATTAATAATCGTCAATCGAATCTATGAAAGTAGCGTGAGGATTTCAACAGGAAAGCTAAAAGAAAACTCGAGTAACTGGTGAGCGATGAAGAAAAACTTTTGACGGCTACAATCATTAACGATCAAAATTCAACCGATATAGACGCAGACGTGACTTTCGATACCAAAACGATTAGATCCCTCCCTCTTATCTAAAATATTCCACGTCCTTCCCCAAAATTAGCATAGAGATTATTAATAAAAAGGGAAACCTAATTAAATACCCTACAGGGAAAAGAATTTTCACCTAAAGTCACAAGTATAATACTCGGTTTACAGAAGTCCGTAGTCGCCAAATCCTTATTTGCTTTTGTTATTACATTCTGCTCCGCCTTCATAAATATGGCCCTCTCGGGGCTGTTTGCTACAGTCGCTATGATATGAAAGCGGAGAAATACCTATTTACGCTTCCCTTATATTTTGGTCCTTTGATACGGGGGTGTAATGTCGGTAATTACGGATCGGATAATAACGAACCGGAACGTTCCGAAAATGTTCGTGATTCCGCTTTTAGATAAGGTTTTCGTAGATATTGCTTTGCAAATATATAAAACGTCTAGACTTTAGTAAATATTGTTGATGAAAAGTATGATTTTAAAGGAGCGTGTCGGTTTTTCATATTGATTATTTATTTGAAAAAAAGGGAAATCGATTACCAACCAATTATTAATGGATTTTTTACTTTCAAAGTATTATAATTATCCTCTTTTATGTAAAACATTAAAATTAAAAGATTTAAATGAATTTATTCATTTAAATGTTTTAATTTAAATGTTTTAACATTTTAACATTTACCATTTTCTTTTTTTTACCATTTTCTTTCAGAATTTTCATTCTTTCAGAAAAAAAAAACTAAAGCCTGCTTTAAATGGAAATCAGTGTTTGATTCGATTTTATCCTGTTAATGGCTTTTACTTAGGAAGTGTGGCAAAAAGTTTTAATCCCTATCCTCAAGTGTAGCTTAGTGACGGGCGACCGAAAATTCGCGACGGTAAAATACAGGTAAAGTAAAAAATACGTTGTAAGTAAATAAAATGTGCTCATCATTATGTTTTATTCTTTGTATTTTACAAAGAATAAAACATAATAAATATATAAATATTAAATAAAATAAATTATAAAACAATACATAAATATTTTAAAAATAAACGTGATTAAAATAAGAGTTATAAAAGAAATAGAATAACTTATACATTACCTGACACAGATGACCGCACGCCTAGCGCCACCCGAGCCGAGATCTGAAATGACAAACAGACAAATTCACGAAACCGCACAGAAGAAAAGGACCAAAGTTTGAAGAACAAAAAAGGTGCAGATAAATGCCAGTTAGAATCCGAAGTCAAAACAAAATAGAAACAACAAGTCAACAACACTTGTCCGCGTCACGGCTCACGCGGGGGAAAAGGTGAGGGCACCAAATCGCATTAAGGGAGCGTTTGACGCAATCAAATTATACAACTTCACCCCGCAAACGTTACACATTCGAAATTCAGGAAAAATATTCACAAATACATACCTCAGATTTTTCCAGTGTTCAAGCCTTCTACATTTTCTAAAATATTTAATTTTAAATTCTGAACTGAATGTAACATGAAGTGTCGTTATCGGCAGGAGCTCAGTTGCGTCTAACTTTGCGGCGAGCCGCGCCCCTACACGCTACTTGTACTGAATCTCTACCCCTATTCCGGGCTGCGGGAGGCGAGCGCGCCTTTGTGCCTTAAGTCGTAAGCGAAACAATTTTAGTCGTACAAATATGAAGCCCTATGGACTAAAGAATAAGGTTCAATTTCAAATACGAGGCTGTGTACTTCAGCCATTTTGGAGTCTGCGGACTGCATTTGGGTACCCGGGGATGCTGCGCAAAATAGGAACACGAAATATAAACGAGACTGCGAGGCGCTGGCGGGTGAGGAGGGGTGTGAACAGACAGGGGATATTTGAATAGAACACTCCAGCTCTTTCCCGCGGAGGGGCGGGGCGCGGAGCGCGGGGGAAGCGGGTACCGCTGTTGTGTCGGAACCACGCTCCGCGGTACAAATCGCCAATGTACACTGAGCAACGAATGTGCACTTTACCAAGCCCTTGCTTTGGTGAGGGAAAAAACAAAGAGATGCGGTAATTGAATTCTCTCTCATTACATTATCTGCGAAGCAAGATGTTTTGCTGAGGGAATTCATTCGAGTATTTTGTACCAGACAGGAATACTTACAGTATTTCATACGCAAATGTATAAAAGAAACGAACATGCAGGCACACTACGTAGACGTCATTTGCTAAAAGAGATTTCATGCTGAGGTTCGTGGTAATGACATGGCTGAATTTTGCAAGATGGCCGTAGGGTTGAATACAGGGGGAATATACATTCGTATGCTGTTATAGACAGGCGAGGAAACAATAAGACTTGAACATTCCAAACTAAATAAGTTACGAGAGAACGCTGAAGTGTGGGGTATGGGTCGGAGTCGTGACTTTGCAACTTTAATCCCTTACATGCCAACATTCAGCTCTGTCAATGTACCAAATGGTACCGTGTACAAATAATACATGGAACCTTTTGAAAAACATGAAAAGAATTCACTAACACCTAATTAATAAACAGTACGTAAACGTAGACAGTCAATCACAATTGACATAAATATAACTAGCGGCTATACAGATTCGTAATATTTGGAAGCAAAAAGAAAAATTACAAATTTATTAGTGTTACATTATAACGTTTAGCATGTTTTAATGAAACGTTGAATATTAAAAACTTAGCAAAATGGTGAACGTGAATAAGCACAATGAGAAATAGATCATGATGCTACGCCAAGCATTCACAAAACATTTTCTCTGCCAGACTACCGGTTCCGTTTCAGGTTCTAAAATATCGCTTACAGTTGCACTTTTTACTTCATTTATTCAATTCTGATGCCGTAGATTTCCATTATAAAATGGAACAAAAACTGGTTCTCTTTTAAAAGAAAAGACTATAAAACATTTTCACTTTAAACTTTTCGAACCACATTAAGATTTGTTAGAAGCGTACCACAGGGCACCTTAATTATACCATCACTGATTTAAAATTCTTAACTAAACAAAGCATTTTAGAAAGAAGCAAGTTCTTTTCTAAACAGCTACACAGCTTTTTCTTTTTAAAAACCGACAGAGTTTTGTTCGCGACAATCTCACGTGAACTAGAAATAATGATTCTCGTGATAGTTTTGTTCCCGCTACCATTTTGTCAACCTATTTCTCGTTCGCCTCAATGGATTGAGACAAACGCCCTGTTTCGTCACTTTAATTACTCTCGAACACCGTTCAGTTGCTAGAGAAAATACAAGATAATCGCTGTTAACTGGAAACCAATTTTCAAAACTTTAGCACTTGAAGTTTGAACCTTGTTATAGTTTTGAATTAATAACTTTCCAATATCGCACAAACAACAGGATTATTTGCTTCCACAAATTTATTCTTTGAAAGTATAGCGTCAACTAAGTCTATATTACTAAGTGCTTTCTATTCATATTCAAAGCTGTGTGTATTGATCGTGAGTCTAACAAAGGCCGATGATAAATCTATTGCCATCACACAATACCAAGGACGTTCAACCCTAAAATGCAGTGTTGTAAGTAAATCCGTGCATTGTCCAGACGGGCAGGTTGTGCGGAATCCTAAGATATCTCACAACACCTCTCAGCCAGCCATGCTAGCATGTGCACTGGGCGGATGCCAAGACATACCACTTGGATGCTTGTTTTATGTCCACGTCTTATGGATTCATCGGTCTTTAGAAGCTTTTGGACAGTTGCACGGTTAACATCACACATACAGTTATTATTTTATAATACACTATTATTATTTTTATGTAGGTATCTAATACTATTTGAATTATGAACTACGTTAAAAGTAATTTTTTGTTTAGTTGGGTGTGGTTAGTAAAATGAAAAGAGGACATGCATCTCCTTTTTACCTTCAATCATAGGCATAAAAATTAAATACTTACTGGATAATTGAATCAATAAAACAATCAAAATGAATTCAGCCAACTCGAAATGACTCCAAAAAAAACTGTAAAAGACCTATTGGAATTTAAAACTAACACAAACAATAAGAAAGACGATGCCCAAACGCCTAAATAGGCAGCATTTCAGATTCTAGGCCGGGTATGTAAAGGCCCATTAATTGAGCACAAATGCGATGCGCTTGGGCTGCAGCCAATTTAATGTATTGCTTGGCACGAATGCGCTTTAATCGGATGTTGAACAGAAATTATGGCTGTGCACAGTTACAATGTATTGGGAGTTGTAACCTGGCTGTGCTGCCATGTTCGAGCTCTGGTATAGAGTTATGTATTGTCGTGTTTAGTATATAATCTTCTTCTTGGTATCTGGTAATGGCAAACCAGACTAATGTTCTTTCCTATCGTGACTTTCTGAAGACTAACAAATCTAAATTCGTTTGTATTTTTTTTATGGATGGGAAATCATCAAATGACTCCTTCCGCTCTGGGTGGAGCGGGAGGGAGTGTTAGACTCTTACTGGCTAAAAACACATCCATGTTCCTCCTAGTGCCTTTTGCGTTCCAGGGCCGCGGTAACTCTTTCAAATAATATCCGCAACCCAGGCAGGACAATGAAGACAAGAAAAAGAGTAAGTAGATAGCTACTTACCTACCTACTTACTCTTTTTTTTGATTAGGTAGTCAAGTAAAAATGTAATTTGGTGTTACGCTAGGAATCAGCAGCGTGATGGGGCCAGAAAAAAATGGCATGATGAACTAGGCACCTAGTCGAAGGCTGGCGAAGTGAAAAGAGGGAAGGAAGATTTTTGTACTGCAGAGGGGCGATACAGGCTCATAACATCCAAGAACCATTGGCCAAGCACCAAGGAACGCCAAAGTGTTGCATTGACAGAGTGATAAATTTTGAAGAAGAGGCACATCCTAATTTTACACACTCTTATAAAAACCCGCTCTGTTTTCAAAACCTACCAAAAAGTTTTAGCATCAATTGTACAAAAAGGGCAGAAATACAATAAAATCACCGTGTAAACAAGGCGGGCAACAAATTTTATGTTATTAGCTTATAAAGCAAAGACTTACACTCCTCCTGCTATTTGCCGACCGTAAAACATAGCGTGGGCAGCTGCCCTTCACAATCCATGTTACATCACTTACAACAATACTAAAATATCGATATTATACATAAAAAATACATAAAACCATACTAAAGAGGGATAAACTACATTTCTTGAACAAGGCTTAGAGATTGAGGGTGACTTTTTGTTTTTTTTTATTACTGAGTAGTCTGCATTTGATCACAATCTCACCTGATGGAAAGCTATGATGCGGTCGATGATGGAATTTCATTCCTTAGCTGTACCCACAATGAACGTATTCCCAAAACATTTTACACATGCCACCAGAAATTTGCTTACGCCGTATGATTGTAAAATGTCACGTGATATTGTAAAGTATTTTTTCTATTGAATTTGTATGTGGTTTATTGTACAAAACGATTTTTTCACAATATATCGAGAAATTATAATCTAATTAATATTAATTAAAATCTTACGGAGTCTGCATTTTTATGGTGACATGCAGATGGGTGGGACCATGTAGCGCAGGCGTATCGCCGTACGTCTTGTAGGCCGATGATAGAACGAGCTAGGCGGAATTAAGACTTGGAATTTTGTTTCGTGAAAGATAAATAATTGCGGCCAAAATGTCCACAAGAGAGACCATACCCCTACCAATAATATATTTTGTTGTTTAGACGTTTGTTTATCAATTAAATTTCAACGGCTGTACGGATTAAACAAACGACAGGTAGACCATAAGGCCATTTTTTTTTTTTTAGGGATAGGGAATCATCAAATTTCGCGGGTGGAGCGGGAGGGAGTGTCAGACTCTTACTGACTAAAAAACCCATCCATGCTCCTCCTAGTGCCTTTTGCGTTCCAGAGCCGCGATTACTCTTTCGAACAAAATCCGCAATATGGCCGGGATTATTGTGTCAGATACTTTGAATCCTCGTAGCACGTTTCCGTGGTATAAAGAGAGGAGGCGGCAGGCAAATACTGGTTTATTTCAATAACAATGTTTAACAAAGGTTGAATGAATACGTTTCCAATTTCTTTCATTGAATTTGTGTACAAGAAAAACAACGAAATACCCGACGTATTTCTCCATGACCGTTCAAAAATAATCTGCAACAAGAAAAACCTCACATTCAAGTGCCCCAAACTGTCTAATTACACAAACATTGCACCCTACCGTTGGCAACGAGACCCGATGCTATTTCTGCTCAATGTACAAAAACCAGCAGTTAGTTTTATTATCAACATGTTAATTGGACCCGAAGGCATTCGCTTGGTGCCCAGCCAAATTGCTGAAAGGCGGACTTATTCTATGATGTGCAAAAGATCCTGCTATGATAACTTCTAATAAGCACAAAGGCCGTTTCTCTAAGTGGTATGGAGTTATAGTGATTTGGTTGAGCCTCATATCTTTCAAAAATAAATTCATTTGTGTGAGAAAATTGGTTTCGTCCAACGAAAACGTAAACTTAACACTTATTTCAAGAAATCTGAAATGTTAAAAAACACAATAAACTAGACCTCATACATAAATATAAAAATCAGCACTCACTAAATGAAAATTTCACGAAGAACATTGACGTACACTCACATACTACGTAGTTTCATTCCGCTATCGGGATCGACTTCGCTTTTCATTACGCAATGAATCGAACAACCATTTGGAACGTTTTAATCGCGAATGATCGAGTGGCAAGCGTTTGACACGTATTAACCCTCAATTATACATCGCTCCCTTTCTGTCTAAATAATAAACTAGAGGGAATGAAACGGTGAATGTGTAGCTTATGATTTGATTATTATTTTGAAATTTTTGATATCTGAATCAAAAAAGCCGGTATAAAGTTCGAATAAAGATATCAAGAAAGAAAACAAAGAGACCACCTCCTAAACTTAAGGGCCAATGCGAAGGGCAGTGGTTTTTACTCAAACTGTTTGTTTGAGTAAAAATCATTACCCCTGTCTTTGAATAATTTCACAATTATTATAGTATTTTTATGTATATTTTATGTATTTATTATACATTTATGTATTATACATTACTATCTATTTTTTAACTTTAAAATCCACCTAAAGGTTTTCTTTAAAACATCGACTATTGTGCCGCCCTATGTAATGTTTTCTTAATCTGTAACGTATGCGATGCACATAATTATTAAAGAGTAGATATTTTTACATCTAACTTTAAGTTTGTCAACGTAGCTGTCACTCACTTTATAATGGCATTTTATATAAATTATTCTGGCAATTTAATTTATTTTCAGCTCTGGAGATCCATTGCTCAATCTACACTGCAAAAATATTTTCACTGCCAGAATAGGCTTGTAGCAAATGAGGTCACACTGTCAATGTAAGTTGGAGCGGCCTCCGGCACTTAAATGCTTTAATTTTACATAACGTACCGTGAGTAGGTAAGTACATGTAGTTGCTTCTGACAGATCGTTTATAAAGCTTGCGGTTGAAGTACGGCGGACTTACAGCGCTTGTAATAGTCGATTACGTTACAGGTTTGTGCTGCAGATTGAATGGGTGGTTTTGTTTCAACTTTTACGTCTTTAGCCATGCTAATGTTTTGATCTTTATCGTTTTCATTTTTCGGTTTATAGGTAAGTTTTATGTCATTTTTTACTAGAAGTTCCCCAATCTTTTTTACCTATGACTTAAATACCCGACTCGAAAACCCCGAAACCCTTTAATACCCGTTTTATTAACTTTGCAAAAATTGACATTTCCTTTCACAGTATTCTATAGCGTATGTTAATTTGTATGATTAACATACGCTATAGAATACTGTGATTAATTTGTAACCAACCCATTGCTTCTTCTTACATCCTCAATCAAACGAATCAGACCAGCTGGTCGATTCTGTAAACATGTCGAAGTGAAGGCTTGGGTGAAGTGATCGAGAAGTGAGCTGTCATTCCATCTTATTCACAGCTGACAGCTTACTTGTCGCTCACTTCGACATGTTTAGAGAATCGCACAGCAGATGTCATCCCTCCCAATCTTTCCAACCCCACAAATACGAACACAGAGACAAGAAAACCAACCCAGCTGAAAATTCATATCCCACATCGTACAAGATTATATGGAATCTTCGGAAATAGAGGAAGTTTTCGTTATAACAGTAACGAGGTTAGTGGCAGCGACTGCGGTCTCGTCTCATAATAAGTTGTTAACTGTCGCCAAGAGCGCAAGTAGGTACCAACTTACAAAGTAATACAAGCGTCGTCGTGTAGTTTTTCCTTTAACCGTCCGCACGAAACTTGCTATCGGATATATTCGTAATGTTTTGAACTCGGGGAGTATTTGCTTTTGTCTTTCGGAATACGAAATGGGTTGCTGTTTTGTTTTGTATTTGTATTTTGTGGTGCACTTCTTTGTGTGCTGGCCAGTGTTTTGTGTTACGTTTTCGTTCGTAGTTGACGTCCATTTTTTTAACTATGTAATTCTTATTTGCATAAATTTTAATAATGTGGAAGAAGAAAATATTCTGAACTTGGACTGATCTACGTTACCAACAGCAAGCATTTTAAACCTTTGTTATGTCAAAAATATTTTCGTAAAATCAATAAACTCAAAATATTAAAACGAGTCAATCTACATAATACTATGAACTACTATTACCAACCATCTAATCTCGATAAAAAAACAGCTATTCAGTACATTTTTCCAGTTTTACAAGGACTTCTTTTCAGCTATTGCGTTTAGTCTGTAACATTCTGTAAATATGCGAGAAATACCTGACTACTACAATTAAACTAGCAAGCATATTGTAGCATCTATTTAGCATAATTTATGATGAGTCTTGTTTCTAGGTTCGTGTTAAAACAGCTTGACACATACATTGTCAGTATGTAGTTTCTACCTACCGTGCCCTATAGGGTCTGAGTACTCTCCAAATTTTTCAGGACATCATTAAATAGCTATTCGACCATTCGCGTGACCAGTGAGCTAGGTATTCTTCGGATAAATAATCAACATTGCCATTCAACGTGGCACTGTTGCCAGTGTTTTGGTCACTTTTCACATTGAAAGCGAGCGAAGTGAGGACGATAATTTGTTCATTGAGTTCTTTTTAGACGCCTATGAACATAATTATTATTTTTAAGGGGTTTTTAATTTGTCTGACACCAGTCTTGCCAAGAAGTATAACCCAGTTAATGGATTGTAGAGTTCTGGTGAGCAACCGCTCCACGTAAAATAGAGCCGGTCTATTCCATAGACATCACACCGTGTACACTTAGATGTAGTGAACGACAAGTGAGCTATCATTCCATCTTGTTTGTATGGTTTGACAGCTCACTTGTCGTTCACTTCGCCTAAGTTTTCACTTCGACATGTTTACAGACTCGCACTGCAGATATTTAGCTGAATCCGGTTTGACTGGGAGCCGACCCCAATATAGTAGGGAAAAGGCAAGGCAGATGATGTAGTTTTTAATTAGTCCAGTTGTTTATTTCAATCAATCTTACCATTCAATCTCCCTAGCTTTGTACCAACAATGTTAAGATCGGCTTCCAGTCTAACCGGGTGCAGCTGGTTACCAGCATTTTACATTTTATTGCAATCTATCTTATCTTGGTCTAAAATGGGAAGTGTGTAACTAAAGCAAAATTCCCGCTAAAACACACAAACCACTAGCAAGTACGTTCCAGAATGTTTCACATATTTCACGGGCAAATCTCACCGATAGCAAAGTTATTAGGAACACGTTCCAAACTTTCGTGTAGCTCGCAAACTGCGCATATTGTACAACTTTTATTCATTCGCTTTTATATTGCACATCCCGTACATATTGTTTAAAAAGACTGTGGTGTTTTTGTGATGTGATATTGCTGAGTTGGGATTGATTTAGGTATTAGAATAGTAGTAGAAAACTACGGAATATTTTATTAAAATAAACGATTCTAATATTCCAAATTCAGAAATTGACTCTGTGTACATTTTTGCGTATGTACTATTTCCAGGTGTCCAACACAATTTGTGGTTTCTTCTCTTCTAATTCGATATTGAAAATATTAAGTACATTATTATCAATGGCACTTACAAATTACGTGACAAAAGGAATTCCTGATTGCTGGATATATACGAGCACTCTCGTAAATCGATGATCAAAATGTATATATTTTTTTTAGTTTATTTGTTGGCTTGCTATACACTTTGGTGCGAAATGAAAGTATCGTAACCAATTGTTACTAAATAAATTAATAAAATAGGTGCCTCCTGAATTTTTCGGATAATGAGAAGTCCAAAAGTGTCGTGTTTTCACTTTGGTTCAAGTGTCAAAACGAACTTCAAACGACATAAAGTTAAAAGTAATATTTCATTCAACACATGATATTCCTTCATCAACCGAAATAATCACCATAAAACTGACACAAAAGACCCGTAAAACTGCAAACTTTATAATAGATCTCATATCAAATTCCAGCCAGGCATTCGCTCTACGTATCTTTCACTCCGCAATCAGCTGGGAGCACAAAGTTCCAAAGCAATCAGAACGCAGCTGCAGAGCTCCGCCATATGGAAACTCTGCCAAATAAGCCTGCATCAAGCTATCGTCAATAAATTTATTGAAACTACGGAAGAGTTGGGTGAAATTCAATTTGAGAGGTAAGGTACTCGGTTTATCGGTGAAGTTTTTATGTGGGCAGGTATGTCCGTTAAATGTTAGCGATCTCTGATAAAATAAACTAGGTAAGCGACAAATGTAAGCACCTGTCTTAAGGATAAAAAATCTTTTTAAGCCCCAGATTTATTCTTAACAGATTTCGCCGTTCCCTTGAATTTTCTCCAACAAGCCAAACTCAAGCTTTTAAAGTTCTCACCCATCATGTTTAAACCATAAAGCAAAATAAATACCTCTGAACTGAAAATCAGTCCCATTCGTAAAAGAAAGACGTCCAAAGGAAGTCCTCGAATACTAATGCAAGTACATTCATTTACTGCGAGCACGGAACACGACCTGCATTCTATGAGTCTTCCAATCTCCTTGAACCACCTGAAAAAAAAAACAAAAGCTATTTTACTCAGAGAACCTAACATTAAAGTTAAGTCAAATTAAATGCAGAAACGAGAATAAATCACAAGAAAAGCTAATATCTTGTTTGCTAATTAGTTTTATGTCGTTTTATTACTGTTTATATCTGGCCAAGGCACAGGCACATGCAGCCTGAATGTAATTGAGAATTTATGACGTCATTAAATTGATGCAGAAATAGTGCAGCGCCAAACATCAAGGACAGTCAACAGAATAATATTGCAAAAGTTTCGAAAGGTAATAAAACTTGTTATTGCTGATTTTATAAGGTTTTGCTGTAGTAGCTTTTGTGAAGACTGTGAGCTTTTTCAGGCTTTTTCGATATTGTAAAAACGAGTTGTTTTCATCTTCACGATCGAGTTTTTTGATGTCGATAAGATACAGAAAACAGGAATGCAGAAATCTCTTTACTGTAACATTTATTTTACCGTACATTTCAAAGAAATTTTGAAACGGCTGGTTGATACTTCCCGTGACCCAAAAGCAGGCTTTTACTTTGGCCAGAGGCTAAGCATTGCCATACAACGTGACAATACCGCAAGTCTCTTGGGCACATTATCAGCTGACAGCGCTGAGGACGAATTTGTTGATACCTACTATATTTTAGTTTGTTGTTAGTTTAGTTTATTTGGGGTGTCACTTAGGCCACCAATCAAACGGCTGATTAAGCTGATTGGCTGCGACATACACTCCTCACACAATAAAACACACCTCAACAACACATCTAAGTAAACGCCAAAACACAATTACGACGCACATAATCAAGGCTTCATACGGAAGACCGCCATAATGTTACCGTTTATATTCTGCTAACGGTACCTCGGCTATAAATCAGTGCGATAATAATTATACATCGGTCATTTGTAGCCATAAGGGTAACAAACAGAGGTGTCTGATAATATTCGACGCATGGCTTTGCTTGCCCAAATATTATAATTAATTGATGTGTTGACAAACAACGTTTTAATCTGTTGTGTGTTTGTATGAGGATTTGAATTTCAGAATTGTTGGCGCATGTCATGTAAGTTTTATGCGTGATATGTGAAAAGTGTCGGATTTGTTATGTTATTTTGTAACGTGAAATATTTGAGGATATTGCAGCTGCACGATTAATTTTAAGCATAACTAGCAACCTGGCATCACACGGAGAGAGCAGAGCAAAATTATAATAAGCTCTAATTCGGCATAATTTTTACGACATCTTCAACTTTTATCGTCATCATATCAGTAAATTTACACAAAACTTTAATGAATTATACATTACACATCTAAATCTTTGTCATGAATCAAACCGTCCATTGGTGAGAACCGTATAAAAATCCGTTCGGTAGTTTTTGTATTTATCGCGTTCAAACAAAAAGACGCGGCAGGGGGGGGATTTTGTTGTAAAACATGTAGTGATAGTGATTTTAAGCTATCAATATCAAGTCTTTACAATTTTCAGATTCATGTTCTAGATAGTTAGATTATGTCATCCTATGTAATGTTTTCTTCATCTACCTATATTGTTTTGTGACTTACATGGTGTTTATAATAAAATAATAATAATAATAATAATAAAATTTAATTCAGACCAAGAGTCCATATTCAAAACATACAACAATTTTTCACACAAACACAAAAATATACACACATAACGATACACACATCCCATAAAAATATTATTTTATATATTTGAATGACGCACGATGAGTTGTCATCCAGTGCCACATCATTGGACTGTCCATTCTGTCAGCCACGATGGCCACCAAGCTGTTGGAGCTATCGCGCACTCGCCGCATCAAGGATGCTATTCGTGTCCGCATAAGAGCGTAAAAATCAGGTACGCCATACTCCGCGAACATCCCCGATGCACTGCAAAAGCGCGGTAGCCCCAACATAATTCTGAAGGCGTTATTATATTGGACTCGCAGAGCATTGTACGAGCTTTTTGTAAAGAGTATTCTATTCTATTCTATTCTATTCTATATATTTCTGACGCTAAGGTAATTAAGCTCCGTTGATATACCATCTCAGGGGAGATTTTATACCGTAGAATTATGACTTTAGTTCCTACGTGAACTTAAATATCTAAATCGGGGTTTAGCTGAGTTGCCCTGACGTAACACATATCCACATTGCAGGACGGCACAGACCGCTGGCCACTTTTTCTCATGCAACGCAGCGGGTTGTGGATAGCCCAGCTCCGGCTGGGGGACCGCCACCTTACGACTCGGGGTCGATCCCCCGGCCGGCGTGTCTCGAATGAGACTCAGGACAAAAGAAGTTTCCCAAAAGCCAAATCCTAGGCCTAGGGTTAACCCACAGCACCCTTCTTCCCTTTATTCACCTACTCCAAACTACACTCCTTCCTTTTTCCCTACTCCCATCCGTCCAGAGGAAGGGCAACCATGTTTTCAAAAAAGCCCAACAACCAAAACCAAAGAAAAATCTCATGAAGCAGGAAGTGAAAAAAACTACCCAGGTGAGTCCCAGTCAAGTCGGGGAAACCCATGCCGACTCGTCGGTCAGCCCCCGATCGTATTCTGAGAGAGAGCAAAACTGCCAAGTGAAACCGCGCCTTCAGCGCGAGACTGCGAGCTGCTGTTACAGCGCCACAAAAACAACACAGATTTGGCTGCGGTGCGGTGGCTCAGACGCCACAATTAACACAGACCAAACCTTCCACGAGCGCTTGGTAATAGAGCATCGTCCGGAATAGTTTCAAGAACAACCCAGACTGACAAGAAAGAGACGGGGAAGGCAGCTGGTTCTAGTAGAGTACGCATGCATCAGCGCTAAACACTGAGGCGACACACATTGAGACAGAACTTCAAAAACTAGTTATACAATATATGGACGGACGCCGACCCGACCAAACCACTCGGCCTCCGCGGTTACCCTCGGGTAGCGGACGGCACCGTGCAGATGAGGTGCGAGGACGACAACGTCCTGACCTGGCTGACTCTGAATGTGACCAAATTATGACTCCCAGACACTGACCTGACTTTGACCGTCATGCGACAGACCGACATCACACACACACTTTTCATTCCCAGGTATAATAGGTACATAGCGCGGCAATACTTGGTACGAATTCGGGAGGTGTTCAGTGTATAGGGCAACTTCTGTCGGTGGGAATAATCACGGGACATATTATTTTGACCCTGGGAATCCTGGCAAATGAAGTGGAGAAGATCTTGGGAGCGGGAGCGGCGCATATCGTATCTACTTAGGTCCGTCCGCTTCTACCCCAAGGCCCGGCAAAATCAATAGTTTGAACTCAGTTTTGAATTCAAACCCTACAATTAGCAATTCATACTATGAATAGCTCAGTTCTGACATAGCTAATAAAAAAAATAATATACCTAGCTGTCGAAAAAAAACTAAATAAAAGTCGAAAACAAATTATTTTGATTGCAGTGCGAATAGTAACTTTGAGGATGGGAAGTCATCAAATGAGCGGGAGGGAGTGTCAGATTCTTACTGACTAAAACCCATTCGTGTTCCCTTTGCGTTTCAGGGATGCGGTGACACTTTTGAACAAATTCCGCACCCCTGGCAGGCTCTGGCCCTAACGGCCCCGTCTACTATGCTGACATCTCTTTCAGGTACGCGCTGACTCGGGTCTGGTTTTGATCGGACGGCGAGCCAACTGACGCTCGCCGTCCGCAGGTTTTTGATCGGACGGCGAGCCAACTGACGCTCGCCGTCCGCAGGTTTAGAATTAGCTATTGAACAGTGAACACATTCATACTTTCCCACCAATACACATTGAAATCAAAATTCGAATTGTGTAAGTACATCTTTTTCACTCCTACCGTTTGCAAAAAAGACAGCATCCAGCGTGTAGTATGGGATACGTTCCTAGCTGTCACTTTAGCCGTGTCGACTACGGAACCCTTTTCCGAAAGATTACGCGTATCATAGGCTATAGTAGGGATGGCGAACCTTTACTGGTGATCATGCCATGTTTTTAATGAATAATTAAATTAATATATGTGGATGTGTCAAAAATCTTGACTAAGTTATTCAATGGACAAAAAATAAAAAAACATGGGTGACAGGTTTTTTTTATATGTCTCATGACGTACTTGCAGAAAAGACAAGACCCAGTAAATAAAATTGTTTAACAATCACAAAAAAAAATCAGAGTTGTGAGCGTTTTCAGAATAGACTGCGTCACTCGCAAGTAGATATTGAATAGGCGCCACCCACACAGTACAAACCACGTTTTGCTTGTAACTTCTCTTTCTGTTTTTCCATCAATTAAAATAAAAGATAAATACCTATGCTAAATATCTTATTGAAAACAAGCACATGCTTTATTACTATAAATAGAATGCAAACTGAACTAAGTACATAGAATCATCTGAAAACAATCTTCTTATATATAAAAATCAATTGCTGTTCGTTACTCTCGCTAAAACTCGAGAACGGCTGGACCGATTTACATAATTTTGGTTTTGAAATATTTGTGGAAGTCCAGGGAAGGTTTAAATGGTGAGAAAATATGGAAAAAAATACATCCGGGCGAAGCCGGGGCGGGCCACTAGTTGTTAATAAATAATTATTTTGTCTCCACTGGTTTGGCCATCCCTGGACTACAGGCGTGGGTAAATAGCCGACAACCCCCCATCCTTACATTTATCGGGCCACTCATGTAAATAACATCAGGATCGGGATTCGTGTCCTTTCATATTCTCAGAGACTGAAGTATTAAACTTATCATTTATGTAGATAATTCAACGAGATTTTGTTATGTTTTTATGGCGCTAAATTGGAAGTATGGTTATATTTTCACAGTTTCGTGAGTTGTTGTTGTGTAGTTTTAAACATTTCTCACATTCCTCTGAATAATTAATTAGATTAACAAAAGAATATTATAATATTCTTTCAAAACATTGCATGTTTACAATCATAAGTATTTTGATTGGGTTCATATTTATAACACTTAGTTCTTTTAACTTTGCATAAAGCATGCTTTAATTTCTCCAAGTACAGGACTTTAGGCATGCTCTAATTTTGCCTAACACAACAATTTCTCAAAAGAAAGAAAGAAAATAACCCCAACAAATCAAAACTTCAGACCAGATGCTGTTAAAAAGAAACAAAAGCCATAACTTTTACAGAACAAACAACTGAAACATACAACGTCTTTCGCACCATACAATATTCATATCATTTCTAAATACGCACTCAGTTAAAAGACAGTGAGATCGTGAGCCTGCCGTAGCCCCATAGCCCCATGGCCCCGCATTATTACCCCACTCTCCCCGCACCCTTTTTATCTCAGCCAACTCGACCCTCACAAACTTTCTCAGGAATCATCGCTTCAATCCCACCCTTTAATATTGTTACATAATATTTTCAAGATAACCCAGTATCTACACGATTTATGAATACGCTGGAAGCAGTAGACCGAATAATGATCAATAATAACACAAAAACACACCCCTTTAAAAAAAATCGTCTTTTTCATTCAGAACTCCGCCACGCCAGGACTTTCACTCCGCTCCAAAAACCTTTTACGGAGATATTTTTCACAAACTTCGCGACGGTAAATATATTCCTGAAGTTATATAAAACACAAATCTGTGAAACGAGCGTCTTCGTAAAATCATCTCAAGTAAGTGATCCTTTCGTCTATCAAATATGCAATACATTCTAATGCAAATAAAATATCGTTATCTTTTCTAGTCCAACATTTGCGATAAAGTATTTACGATATCTAGTAAGTTGGGGTAACATTTTTGAGCGATTTTCTTTCAGGCGTAATGTTATTTGAGTATTCAAATAACAAATACGTCGCAATATATCTCAGTCAGTTATCATTGGCGATGTAACCGCATGTTTCCTAGTCATGTCAACGTATTCCTTCTCGCAAATAGCTTATTTTTATAGCGATGTCTGTCGGATCGACCAAATAGGAAATTGTTGCCACTCCCAAGACGCGTACCGTGTCAAGAGATATGTACGCGAATTATTCAGTTTTTTACCTCCTCAAGGGATGATCCGTGTCGCATGTCAAGCGACGTAACCATTAGCGCTTCGATATTGAAAAGTAAACTCTAATTTTGGCTGGTTAAAGTAGGAATTCCTTTGTTTATTAGCCAAAATATATGTTTGATAAGTGACGAGTGCAGATTCCTTGTTTTTACTCCTGCGGTGGGATTCGAAGAGCTTTTGTTAAGTGTTCAGACAGTACGGAATGATGAAACGGGAAAATATCCTAGCTCCATAATGCGTCCGGAAAAACTTGGAGATGTACGTTGAATTTAATCTACATACAGGAATCGCAGAACGTATCTATCAATTAAATTAGTAATCCTATTTCCTTTTTATTATAATAATATTTAATGTGTATTATAAATATGAAAGTTTGTGAGTATGGATGGATGTTTGTATGTTACTCTTTCACACAAGAAGTTGCAGGCAGACGTCAAAGTCAAAGTCAAAACGTTTATTTCAATTAGGCCATTAAACGGCACTTTTGAACGTCATCATTTACGTTAAAAATAATATAAAGTGACTCTACTGTCCGTTCGCAAGGGTAGATTCTTATGGAGAAGAACGGACCAGAAACTCCATAGTTACTCTTTTCAAATTAATGTTTTACAATATTTACTATACTACTTATAGGATCAAAGTATTCCGAGAGACAGAACAAGTTCTGTACTTTCACAGGTAACTGTGTCTATGTTACATAGAGATTTTTTTTTTCCTTTTCGTTACGGAACTATGGCCATCAGAATCGATGAAAACGGGCAATAAATCGAGAGCGCCGCGCCGCACTAACTCTCCGATTACAGGCCACCCGCGAACGACCCTAATGTAAAGCTTTAATGAACATATCAAATTGGATTCGATTCACGATCCCCGACTAGAACAATATAAATCGTCAAGAGGTACACACGTCATTAAAATAAATGCGTTAAAATAACAATAAAGTTGGAAAAAGCGGTGGCGATTGTAAAATCATTTGTTACTGAAAGGACGGTGAAACAATGTTGTTTATTTAGGTTTTTCACATCTCGTTGAAAGTATTTAGGTGTAAGTATCGATGTACCGATAACATTTAGGCACGTGCGTAGATTTAGGTGACCTGTGATAGAAATTAAAGTAAAAAAATCCAAAGTCCAACATTATTAAAAGCCATTCACGAAATTTTGTCACTTTAACATTTACTTAGAAATAATTTATTTTTAAGATAAGCCAACAAGTTTGAAAATACTGGCGTATTTTCAGACGTCTTGGCTGTTTCGAAACACAAAGTACCAGAAACGTCTTATATTTTCGTCTCGTAAGGGACAAAAGCTCCATTTTGTAATAAAATGTTACTTTTCATCGTGCGTCTGCACAAACTACGGACCGTTTTTTTTCATCTTGCTCTTTTCTTGCTCCGTGTACAATAACAGTATGTTTTGTATTTTCCTGACGTACCACCGAGGATTAGATTAAACAATTTGCGATAAACAACCTCAAGAACGTACGCTCCCCTATTTCCTGCGACGCGCGACTAAAAATTTAGTTACCTATATCAAAGCTTACGACGCTGTGAACATTATACTAGCACTTATGGATGTTTCCATCCTGTCTCGCACCTTTTATGTAGCTTGTTCTAAAACATAAAGAACGTGTGCTTACTTTATATTTTACTGCCTCGCATTAATTCGCTTAATCTCAGCTCAAACCATGCTTACAAAACATCGCAGACAGGCTACCTACAAAGTTTCGGCACACCTATAAATCAACGCTAATATTTCCTGGAGTTTTTACAACACAATTTTTACGCAGGCCATGTCTAAATAAGTTTTAGGAACCTTTCATAAAGAATGTTTTTCCACGTCGGCGCTGTATTAAGGGGAAAGGCAGACCGAGTTTACCTTTAATTTTTGATAGCTTTGGTTCAATCGTCTACTTTGTTATTTTAATTCCGGGGAGAACGAAGCAGAAGTTCAATTAACAAAATTGCCAATTAAATGTTTACACTCCGTAAAGTAATTTTAAACGCTCGAATTTTCATAATCAAGCATTATCTCTAGGCCCGACGTAATGACATTCACCGCAAATCGCTAATCGCTTTACAAACATGACGCGCTCGTCTAGAACTCTAAAAGGTCCACACGTCGAGGAGCTTCGTGAAAATTCACAACTGAAATCTGTATCGTCATACGACATATCGAAACTGTGATACGCCACTCCGACTGACAGAGACAGACGCATAAAGCTAGTGAGTGCGACGGAGACAACTCACCTTTTGGTAGGTCATATTGATCTTTCACCCGCCATTTTAGACCGTGCCATTTTCGCTTCGGGCGTCACATGTATACCAGGGCTTGGCGCGCTGAAAAAAAAGAGAAAACCTTTTATTCGCCTGTCATTTTGTGTTTTAATGAAATATTCCACAAAAACGAGGATGAAGGTAGAATTTGATGTACAGAAATTAGCATTTTTGATGCCGTGAGAATGAAGCCTCGTCATGGTTTGTGAATACAGACTATGATAAATTTACATAACTTTAGGTAAACCTACGCCTTTTGGTAAGATTGGAAGGTAGAGGCCCTAATTTCTCAGAATAGTATCTTCATTAAGCTAATTATTATGTATGACTATTAACAGGTCACCACAAACATTTCAAATTCATGTCAACATGTAAATATACTGCCCCACAAGCAACATTCAGCCGCCAACTTTGAACACAACACAGAAAATCAATTACACTTAACATTGCAAATGTGAAGAGTTATATGTACTTCAATACTGATATCGGACGGGCTCGAATAAACCGGGGATAATAAAAAATAATGCCAATATTAAAACCGGTAACACGGACCTCGTCCCAAGGGTGATCTCGCCACGGATATAAGCAATTTTACCAATGTAAACTCAAATAGGTGTCTACAGTGTTAAAATTTATGAAAATTCTATGCAATTTTTGTTTAAAAACAGCCTTAACATTAATCTCGTTCGGAAATGGAATGGAAAAATATATTGACTGAACTCTGTTCTTTGTTACGCTGAAAAGGAGATATTTTAAAATTAGTACTTGATTTATTTTTGACTCCGAATTGCTGGCATCATTTAAGCTTTTTCCTGTTTTGGTTACCAATTTAAACTGATCAATACTGAAAACTAGGTTCACTTTAGTTTGATCATTAGCATGAAACGGTGTTTTCGTATATCCTTCTTCATAGACCAACATAATTCAGTTTAATTCTTACGCTGTGTCGGAAACACTCGGAAATATCCGAATATTTATCTCCTAAGAGCGTTATTAAGCGGGATTTCATCGCTACTAACACCGGGTTCAAAGAAATAGCTACCATATTGTATTAATACTCTTAAAATACCACAAGCAGACGATTTTAGACTTTACTCTTTTGAGATAAGACAGTAGTGGTTATCAAAATATTGTCAAGGAAGCTGTGGAGATTTGCTGCTCAGGATTAATTTCTATCTGCATCTATTAAGAACTGCAAATGGTTTTCTCTATAAGACATTATGCTTAAAACTAATTGGAATACATCCTGATGCTGTGAGCATCGGGTTTTCATTTCCTCACAGTCATAAAATCTGCATAAAGACCTATCGAATTAATTGGTTTCATTATGTTAATCTGTAAATTGTAATCATGATAGGGAAGTTCGTACCATTAATTCTAAATCAAAACTGATGAAGTAATTAGAATGTAACAACAAATCATGTAATGCTAATATCAGGAATAGCTGACAGGGTTATAGTAGTGTACAATCAGATAGCCACTAAAATGTTATTACAGAATATTATAAAGAGCCGATATTTGGCAGTTTCCAATTTCCGCCAGCAGTTGCGACAATTAGTCGTGATTTAGCGCGACTAATAAACATAACGCCGATATGCGATAGAACTATACGTGACATAAATAGGAAATGCCCTGTTCCAGCTATTAACGGTAACGAACTAACATAATTCAATTAAATTGCAGCAATTCATGTCAGAACTATTAATTTGGAAGCATGTTATGTTTATTAGCTAACATTACTGATAACATAGTGTCTATCCATCATTGGTTATCAAAACTGTCATTTAGGTCTTGAAATTCTTTTAGAAGATTTTAAATCTTCAGCAGATTCATCCATCTTCGTCGTTTTCCATCCCTTCGACGGCTTCTCTTGTGTCTGCATGAGATATACTCGTGATAGCTGAAGCTGTGGCTGAATAGGATTAGCGAAGAAAAGTTCATTGCAAAGCTGAATACCCAGAGAGCGATGGACGTATTTGAATTCTTATTATAATTTAAACGTTCCAGCATGTTCTTCAAATCTCATCTGGCGCTGAGTAAGAAATATTATATTATTTTTTTTATGCTTTCAGTGAATTTGTTTTTTTTTTGTTACAGTTCGGAACTAATTATTATTAGTACAGGGTCTAGAAGTCTAGACAAAGTAACATACCTAACTATAGACAAAAAGTATGTGATTGACAAGCGTAACCAAAATGTCGCTATATGTACATTGCCTGCCTTACTATTACTTTTTTTGACAGTCAATATCGCGGCTGCTATAATTTCAAATTGCCTGGAATGGCTGTTCTCCTACAATAATTTATTTAGTTCCAGTCAACACCCGCTGCATATAATTTCACAGTGTTTTATACCACAAACATCTACCCCGAGAAACGTTCCATAATTACAGTTCAACTAAAAACAAGCATAACTAACATTATTTGAGGAAGTTTAGTTTCAGATCGTTGAGTACAAACACTAAAAAAGGTATAAAGGTTTGAACGTTGTCCTAACAGAAGCGACCATTTTAACTTGAACCGTGACGTTTCCTGCATCCCCTTTTATTTGTATTAGCGTTTATTGTTATAGAGAAGCAGGGGAGGTCTTTGTCTGCTGGTGAGATAGATTATACATTGGCTGGGGATGAAACCCTCGGATAATTGTCGCCGTCAATGGGAACAATGACCCGAAAATATGGTTAGGGTATTTAGTAGGTACGCACCTTGTGTTATAGAAAACATGTTTGTAATTTGTATGCTGACTTCTGGGTATGCAAAATAGGACCACGAATAAATAGCAAGCTGTTTAAATACATGCTTATTTTTAAATCTAAATAGAAATAATCGGTATTGAAATATGAATAAGTGATATCTGCAAAACCAGAAGCGATTTAAGATGTTAATAAATCTTTATATTTTATTTACTATTTACTTTGTCCATCTTTTATGACGGGGACTTTACCCCATCATAAAAAATGGATCATCCTCGGTATAATTGGATGATAAATTTTACAGCCATCGTAAAATTACCATGAGACAGTGTTAACAGCAACTCCGATGAAAGTATTAGTTTAAGACATAAACAATGCAGCTGTTTATGGTACATCACCAGTGCCATTAACAAAATGTTTGGTGGGCTTGTCTTTAGAAGCCTAAAGCGAGAACTCTTGTATTAAAACTAAAATTCGGTTTTTTTGAAGAGTTGGTTCCGCTATTCCAGAAAACAGACTGCTGCATTTAAGAGCGTTTACGCCCTACGGCATTTCATACAAACTTTCAAGTCCTAACTTTTTTAAATGAATGACCCGATTTTAATTAAACTTGGTATGCATGGTTGCATACGCTAGATATCCAGGTTTAAATAGTTAGTAGAGACCATTTCTGAAAAAGAGTTCAGGGGGAAAGATTTTTTTTTTACTTTCTATTAGAGTTACGGCATTTCATACAAGCTTTCAAGTCCTATTTTAACGAAACTAATGAACCAATTTTAATGAAACTTTGTATGCACACGCTATGTATGTTATCCGGGTCTAAATAGTTAGCAGATCAAATTTTCGAAAAAGAGTTTAAGGGGGAAAGATTGAGTGATTTTTCACTTTCAACAGAAAACTTAAAATCTCTCTCCCTCTTAACTCTTTCTCGAAAATGTTAGAGCTGGATATCTAGCGTACGCATACTAAGTTTCATTAAAATTGGTTCATGAATATCGAAAAATAAAAATTGGAAAGTTTGTATGAAATTCCGTAGGGCGTAAACGCTCTCAAGATATAATAATTTAAGCCAAAACTAGATCGTACCGAATCAGTACAATTTCTAGAATTATAATAACAGAAATGGCTCCAGCCCATCTCGCATCGAGCGTCTGGCGTGAGTTCAGAACTAGGCGTTAACTGCCACATTCACAGCATCTGTCTGTGCGAGAGGCGCGAACCTTTTTAATATAACGCCTTCTGTGTCTGCGTGTATGTATGTGTGTCGTTTGCACACCCTCACTAAGGTAGCTAATGGAAGTTTTAACAGTTTTGTTGGTATAACCTACGTATTGGTATGGGAGGTTCAATACAGCAGCGTTTTGGTATTGGACTGGATTTTTTGCTGCTTTGCTATCTCAAAACCTAGAAATGAAACTATTACTTTGGCACACAGTAAAAGTACAAAAGTGGTTTATAAATTCCATGAAATATCGAAGTTATATGCTTTTGAACCGACTTTAAAAAGGTTTCAATTCGGATGTTTTTTTTAATGTATTTTTTGTATGTATATCTCCCTCATATACAACGTGTAGCAGAATAACCGCATTACCTCTTAAGGGGTCATTGTAATAATCATTATGAATAACTTTTACTTTGGGGCCAACCCCGAAATTGCGAGAGAAAAATCACGAGAAACACCGACTTCCAAAATTAAAGTTATTTTGTACTTTGTAGTGGTTTTTATTTGAAAGTCGGTTGTATTTTTTTTTGTTGTTGCGGTAGTTTTGCTATCATCTGACGTCACAAGTCAGAAACCCTATATTGACTAATGCGACATTTAGTACAAATGACGACGTTTAGCATGACAAGAATAAATTCAAAAGCCTGCAACTTCTCGCATCTCTACAGATTTTTATTTACTTTTTCGCAAATCCTTTTATTTTTGTAACATTTTAAAATAAGCATACCTTTTGTACATTTTTGCTAGTAATCAAATACCCTGTTCATGGCGAGGAATTCTACTGTCTCAGAATATAAAGTTAGCCTTAGAGCTATATTTCAATACAGACCTACGAGGTGTTCAATCAGAGATGGAACTTTTTAAATCTAACTTGCTACTCCAATTTGAACTTACTCAGCGGTTTTAGAATCTTGAAAAACTTCTCTAATGATATTTTGCTACTGAAAAGGTTTGAATCTAACTGGATTTGCTGGGTATTTCTCTTTTCAAGTCAATGTTTAACTCCTTAAATCATATCATTTGGGTCCAGTAAGTGGCAGTAAAGAAGGTGCCTATAGGTGTACCTATGGGGACTTGGGGCACTGTGTGGCTCATGTTCTGAAGAAGGGTACTGCACTCACATTGGGGATCCGACGAGTCTATAAAACCCTTTTTTGCCAAGTTGTGTTTGCAGTGGCCTACATGGGTGTGCAACCGATTGAGTGCTTTCGATATGGGCCACTGCAGATCACGTCCAGGTGGTAGATGTTCCTAGGGCTCGTGGGGGCGGGAGTGCTGGGGTAGTATGTGGAAGTGATTACATAACGCCGTATCTAAGTACATTCTGGCACCATCTGTCTAATTAGCTAAGGAGCCACAGCCACAGCCAGAGTCCAGACCGACATACCTCTCATAAACAACACAACTTTAAACCCATACAAGCGTTGAAAGACCATTCCAACTTCTCGTAGTAACTCGACAACTTGAACGTTGTAAATTCGCTAGAGCAAAATTAATTCAGACGCCAGCGGTTTTACTCAGCACTTGAAAATTTCTTTCGCGATTTATGTATAGCGAGAATGGACCAACTTGTACAATTACTGTGCCAACTCGCAAATCTTGAGCTGCAGCCATACTTGTAGGACTGTAGGTAGAGAAATTCTAAATATTTCTGCTTGTTTTCCTTTGAAACAAAGTACAATACAGGGTTATTTGTAAAACACGAACAACCTTTCAGTGGGTGAAAGTACTCATGATTATAAACAACTTTTACTATTGGACCAACTCTGAAATATCAAAAAATAAATCGGCTGTTTCATACAAAATGCAATGTTCACCCGATGAAAATGTATGAAACATTAGATTTTATTTTCCATTTTTCATTTGGTTTTTTTCGGTTGGTCTCATAACAAAACTTCAAATACGTTTATTTGTGCACACAGGTGAAAAAGGTGGAACAATTACAAGATTAATGGGTCTCTGTGTCCTGCCACAGTAGGTAGCATACAAACATTAAATATTACATTTCAAATGTGCCAAAATATTTTAAATTATATTTAAATCAAATATAATAACATAAGTGAGTACAAACTTCAAAACATAATTCTAGGCATAATTTTATTGGCTACTATTTAATTTTTTTTAAGAAATTACTGAATTTCTACTTATACCTCTGAGAGATATCATAACTATCAGTCTCATAATCTAGTAGAAATTCACTGATTGAGTAATATGTATTTTTTAATAAAAACAATTTTAATTATTTTTTAAATAATCTTATGTCACTAATTTCTCTAATAGATGCTGGAATTTTATTATATATTTTTGGTGCCATACCGATAATATTTATAATCATAAGTTCTTTCACCCACTGTCAGGTTGCCGGTGTTTTACAAATAACCCTGTATTAAAAAAAAAGTACAAAGTAAAAGTACAGTGTTTAATTAAAGAACTATGTTTTAAGGAAGTCACTTTAAAGTTAAAGAATATTATTGTGAACTTAATTAAGAAATAATTGAAAAACAGGTACCTAGGTAATACTGAATTACGTTAACTAAGCCCAAGTTTCAGGAAATAAATTATCGACCAGTCACAAAGACAAGTGATGCAATTCGTTCAACCAATTACACAATTTGTCACAATAACTTTGTGATAATTTTCGTTAGAGAAACTGGACCTTAGTTTAGTAAATGAATGAGGTAGAAAATCCTATAGTTCTAACCTGGAGGAATAATAAAATCACCAGAGTAAACTCGAACAGAATAAAGCGAAAATGAGTTATACTTATAACTAAGTAATAGCAGGTAAGATAAGTTCTGCTGAAGGTAATTTAAATTTCATTTAGACTGCAGACGGCGTGACAAAGGCAGCCAGACGGAAGCCATTCCGACGAACATACCTAGTCGTACAGTGACTATAGCACGTCGATTTGGCTAGGCGCAGCGGCAGTCTATGGCTGAGTATGTTTCTATGTTGCTTCCTAATAGTGTTGTACCGACAATATTGGGATCATATGAAATGAATTACGTACCTACTGAACTATGGAAAGAGAGAATGATCAAAGAAAATTAAAAATATGACGGGTCGTCATCAAAAATCTGCCTTAAAGTACATTCAAATTCCTAAAACTCCTACGCCTTAAAAGACATTTGACTTGTTCAAGACAATGATGGTGATGCTATCTTGCCGATTTCGGCCACAGCGACTGCATACCTTGGCTTTTCATGACGTTTGTGGGTCTAGATTTTCTGCTCTCTTATGTACTCTCATCACATGTGACTTGCATTTACTCTTACTGCTGATAATAACACAATGCCCGTCATCACCATTTTTTTGGAAAAGTAATGATGGTATGACATCACTAATGAGAAGTTCGTTGTATCAATAATTAAAAGTCCAATGATCAGCAATAGGTAACTACCCACTTAGGTATAGGCTTGTATTTGATATTGTTTACTACCGTAATTATTAGGTCTTTACCTAATTAAACGTGCCACTTTGAACTAGGTATGATAACTTCGGTTTGACTTTAATTAATTCATATACATAAACTTTACATTTAAGCCATGTATTTATTATGTAAGCTTTTTTTTAATCAGTTCTTTCTTTGTTTCAGTGGATTTTTTTTTCTGTAATATTGCCATAATATAACGAAAACCTCGAATGTTTAGTTATTTTTTATATCAGTTCCAACCTGGAAATCATGATATATTAATCATCGCCATTCCATATCATAAGCCTTTTCTTTCTTCTCTCATACTTTCCGATTCCCTGGATCCCTCTAAGTTTTAGCGGAATATTATAACCAACAAGCTGGTAAGCAAACAACACATTTCTCCCATCATCATTCCACAATCTCAGCAAAAACCATTTCATCTCCGAGCCAAGTTAAAGTTAACGCAAAGAGCTGTGCAACGATTCGTATCGTCCGCAACGAAGCACTTAGTCCTTTTATATGATAACATGATTTTAAGTAAGTGCATACTTAAGGAACGCTTACTTCCGCGTTTACTGAGACGGAACCGGAAATGCAGGTCTTTGAATACCGCAATAAAGCTGCAGACAGTAGATTGGATGGGTCGAAGTTTATAATGTCTAGACATTCTACACACAGACTACGACATTCGTCGATTCAGAGATGGCAAAGTAAAATATTGACTCGTCAGAAATTAAAAGCAAACTAAGTGATGCTATTGACTTTTGAAAACTCACTCCACCAGTCATACATAGATAATCCGCGTTTGACAACTTCTCACTATATTTTTGTGATAATTTTCGTGTCGTTCAAATAATAAATGGAGAAATAAAATAGAGCATACTGAATCGACAATCAGGCTTTAATTATTAATTCATACTTTTTTTCTTTTTTTAGTTTTTATTTTCAACAAAGTGTCGGATAACCCGAGTAAAGTGCTAAAAAATCGGCAATTAATGAAGAAAATGATTTACACACTTACCTACTTATATGTAGATAATTAAATTTAACTGTCGCTTAATCAGCCGTTTAATAAAAAGCCTTTTCATTTAAATGTGCCGATTTTTCAGCGATCTAATATATCTTTTGTTCAATATCATTTGATGACTGTCCATGTCACATAATGTCGCTGATAAAACGGCGCAGTTCAATGAAAAGGCCTTTTAATGAAACGGCTGATTAAGCAGGTTGGCGAAATCTAAGCTGACTTAATTTTGAGCGTCTAAAGTGACACGAAAGAAATTCCAATATTGGTCTTTGTTTTTTCAAAGTAACACATTAAACAGTTAGGGCCGGATAAAAAAAACATTTGAATTGAAAGTTTTTTTTTTTTATTAACGTTTATTCTGCCAAGTGACCAGTGACCATTCTGAAATGATTACACTAAAATAATGCTGTACTTACTAGTACAGCATTATTTTAGTGTAATCATTTTTAATTTGTTATTTTAATTAAACGCAGTAAATCAATTATCAATACAGTTTATTTCTAAGTGTAGGTGTTCCATGCAGGTACTTAAAAATAATGTGGTGTAAAAATAAATTACTTTCAATTAATGACTGGCAAAAATACTAATACCCCAAATCTAAAAAAAAATAGCTTGGTTATTGATGGCTCTTGATTGGTTGATACGATACCTACTTGTTGTTGATATTGATACTCATGTTGTAGATACATACCTACCTATTGTGTACATAGGGTAAGTTCTACCAAAAGAGTATTTTTATAAGATATTTCATGCTGCAACTTGAAAAGGAAAAAACGAATGCGATGTTGTCCTTTTACCTCCTTCCTCGAATTTGAATATAAAAGTTTATCCTACTTTATCTATTATTATCGGCCTTCTCGAAGAAAAATTCTCGCACAAACTAATTCTGAAGGTAACGCTGAGTTAAAATAGATATTTTTCATTCAAAGACGTAGGAATTTAGTCTCAGCCAAAGCAATATATGGGCGGCTGCCACTGTTCTTTATTTTTATCATTTACATTAGTCGAAATAATTATTGGCATTTACCACCAAGTACCTACATAAAACATTTTCCAGAACTTCCGTGGCAAAATGTGAAGCGTCCCGATGAAACAGAAGCCATATTTAGTTACTTCATCTCAATGAAGATGGCGCCACTAGAAATCATCATCATTATCTTACATAAAAATATATGTTTTGATACAGTTTTATGAAACCCACAAAAAAATAATATTAACACAGAAACACCAGAAAGCACAGTTTTTTAATCTATTACTACAAAGACGATGAGATTGCTACTAACGCCATCTCCACAAACAATGTGGCGACCACAGCACTCCTATGAAGCCTTAACACTATGAAATAGAACCTTTGGATTACTTGCTCACATTTCAGGAAGCATGGACGAAAAGGTATGATTTCAATATTGAAGATGGCACCATTTTGGATTTGTAAATAAATTAAAAACAAATAAAATAAGTATACACTAACCTCATTCAATGAGATCCTTCCTTGGTATGATTCATAAATTCCTCACGCAGTGTAGGTAGGCTTCAGAATTTTATTCGTGGCACAAAATGTTATATCGCCTCTACGACTACGTGACGACGATTCCACAAACGAACTGCAGTTCATTCATCCCTAAAAATATTTTTATGAATATTGCCACAAACATCACTACCAGAAGCCTAAAGCAAACTGTTGATAGTGATCCAAACACCAGCTCAGCTTGAATCACTTTCCTCTTTGGCGGGAACAGATACGCTTATCTCATATCCTTGTCGCACACACAGAACCCCCTATCTCCGTCCTTCACCGGTGTCGATTAAAGTAAAACCATTACGGTGAGAACAAAAAAGGGTCCCCTTTGAGCAAATCGTAATATATCATCGCTTTGACGTTATGAGCTTGGGGTCTTCGTCCGAACGAGTCCGCTTTGTCCAGGAGCCGTAAATTTTATTGGAGTTAACGGTTTCTATGCGATACAAGCGAATTTTGGACGCGTCTTGAATTGAAGAATTATTACCATAAAATGACTTTGCACAAAAACTGTTGCACCTGGGTGTTAATCAAACTGAACCAGAGCAAAGCTTCTTGATTATTCTTGATTAAAAGTATTTATAATCTACCTTTCGACCAAAATTCATTAAAATCAATTCAGCTACTTAGGAGTGAAAACGTAACAAACAAACTCACATTTCTATTAATTAAGATGATATTCCGCACAGTTTTCTATCATTCTCACCCAGATAAATAAACCATATCAATTCTATGAAACTCACTACTTCCAAAAGCAATATTCCCAACGACACATAATACGAATTTATGAGGTCGTAATCTGTCTACTCAGGATCGGAACAAACGTAAGCTGTGCGAGCTTCGATCCCTCACGGATGGAGCTCATCCATCATGCCATACAATGGCCAGGGTTGCCGCTCGAAGCCGGAGCAGCTGATTCTGTACAATCGCATACTATGGCGACTATATTGCTATTGTTGTGAAGGTCATAAACTAAAAGTTTTAGTTGTTTGTATTATTTTTAGGGATGACTGGAAAAATTGTGTGACTTTTGTTACCGGATTTTTGTACAATAAAGTTAATACTTAATGTGTGTTGTACTTTTTAATATTATAATTGCGAAAGTAACCCTTTCTGTCTGTCCGTCTTCACGCTAAAATGGCTGCACGGATCGTCATGAAATTTGGCAGATATATAGCCTGGGATATGAAGAAGGATTAGATTTATATATACGCGATAACCGACATCCACGCGGGCGAAGCCCAAGGCAACAGCTAGTTATTAATAAAATCAATAGTTATGATTTGTGATAGGATAGTGCTACGGATACCTACATTATAATACCTTCCTTGTCTACCAGGTTCATCACTTTTCGTCGGATAGAACTAGTGATTGCCACAACATAATATTACGATTATCGAATTATTAAATTGACACTTTAAGTGTTATGTATGTAGTATCGATTATTTGCCATCGAATAAAAATGATGTTGTACATGCGTAGAACTTTAACGTTGGGACGTTCAAAGTTTGCAGATTTGCAGACATTCTAAAATGCCGAAGGGAAAAACGAACAATAATTATAAATAAATTTGAGTAAAATAAACTTCTAAAAATGTATTTGGTTGTTTAATTTTCGATGTACAAAATCCTCAAAATCATTGGTTTCTTTTCAAATATTTTGGTTTATAAGATTGTTCAATTTATCTTTATTATTCTTACATATGTGTCAAAAGATTATTTTCGATTTATTAAATTTACTAATTTGTAGCGAATGCATTCGATCCATTACTAAGAACGTTAGATTGTAATTTTTTTTTTTTGTAAAAATGACCGATACTTTTTCGGTAATGTAATTTCTGTAAGAAATCATAAATATGATAAGGCAGTGAACATATTTCTTTTACAACAAATTTGAAAGCTAACTTTTACGTAAACTGGAACAGATACGTTCACAAGCATTTTACGGGCAAATACCCTAAGGTTTTCAGGAGCAGTCGTTCGTTTTTTTTTGCGTTTCCAATAGATGTCTCCTTAAAATTGCATGTTTGTAATTATGCAAATGACAGCAACACATCAGCACGTGCCATTGGTTAAGTATCTGATACAAACTCAATAGGTTTCTGATTGTCTCAACGAGAAACATTTTCAACTATATTGCTTAGCACGTTACCATAATTGGTATGACCATTATAATCCATTTTAATTTCTAAACTACTTATTGGACTAGCGAAATCAATACCATCGTTATATTCACACTTTACATTAATATTTTAACTTTTGAATACACATTTATATTTTAGATGTACCTTATATGTTAGTATGGAGAATTCGCTTCTATCTTAATGGGTTTGGTATCAGGAGGCACAAGTAGGTACCTAAATAGCCTACGTAAAACTTGTGGTTTCAATATCTATCGACTTGTGGATATCCTAATTGCCGTTGACGAAATCAATGACAATGGTAAAATCACACCTACCACCGGCTCTCAAATCAATATCACTGCGTTAGTGATATTGCATAGTCAGCAATCACTAACAAACTGTTCTTCTTTTTCTTCTATCCCCTGATATAGAAATCAAAGTTACAATTAGCATGTTTAGTTTTCGCATGTATGTAGGTGCAATTATAATATGCATCAATTTAATATTGAGAAGTGTAAATCCTGGGCTGCTATCGAGTAATATAGTTATATATTGTCAGAACTGAGAAACAAATCCAAGAGTAGACCAACGGGGCAGCGGAATGATGATAATATTTTTGTCAGGCCCTAAGTAACATTGGGAGGCAAGACACTACTCATTCCTACCGAAGCTAAGTTAAAACAACAACTTAAAAAACTATTTAGAATAAATAGTTGTGACAAGTAGGTTGGCTGCCGAAACAGATTTCAAACTTTTATCTATTGTATGCACACTATCGGAGACCCGGTATGTTCCGCTTATCTGCTGCACACAGATGCACTAGCCCTTTAAAAATTATACACACAAACGAACAAAGTCATTACCAAATTAACGATGTACAGGTGACGAAAAAGCATTTTGTAAACAAGACTCATTCCGTACGGTCGCTGTTCGCCGATCGCTTAGTGATTGAACAATTTTTTGTGCTGACGTTAACACCAATCATAATTGTGACAAAGTAAGTAATTGTGATAAATCAGTGAAAGAATACAAAATATGTCTACAGCCACCCCTTCACCGCCGAGTCTACACTCCGATCAAGATGACTCTAGAGATACAACATCATCTGAGTTCTCAAATCCAGGTGTACGAAAGTATGACCCCATTGTACTATCCCAAAGAAGTGATTGCAAAACTAGTGGAGTGACCTCACATGGTGTTGAAGATATATTATCAGAAAGTGTCAATTATGCCATCAATGACAATGAATTCTCGGATTGCAAACCAGAAGTTTTATCCTCAATACCTAACTCTTTCGTGCAAGATTACAACTCAAGAGACTCAACTGGATTTAGCATTCAAGACATCCTTGGTTTGCATCAGTCATACAATGAAGCTACTCCTCAAGATGACTTAGAACCCAGATATGAATACCAGATGCCAAATTATGAAAACATCAGCAACAACTCTAATAACTATGGTTCTGGAACGGATGAAGTGATTACCGAAGATTGCATCGACAAAAGTGACAATATTTTTGGTGCGACCACAACGCTTAATGGAAATCAAGTTATTTACACAAGAAGCTATGCCGCTAATGAACTTGCTCGATATCATGAAAGAAGTGGTCTAGGCAGCAATGTTGCAAAGGATCCTGCAAGAGAAATCAACGACTTGCACGATTCTAGTTTTCCCAGTCAGGTAAATGCTATTCAAAAATATGCTTTATTGAACTAGTCAGAAGAAGAAAAAATGTACTTTTAGCATGCGTCGAAACGAGACAGTGACGTCTGACGTGATTTAGGTACCGCAGAACAACCGGATTCCTAATTGCATTTTAATATTCTGGTACATAGTAGCAATTAAGAATCAGGTCGAACTCACCTTATTGTCATAGTTCACATTGTCAAAGATAGACGTATTATTATTTAAATTGTTAATTTGATTTCAGAATCCTTCATGGAATAACAAGTCTGCGTCGAGCACTCCAATCCAAACAGCTTCTTCATCTCTATCTGCCACCGGTAAGTTAATTTCTTGTTTATTTATCGTAGTGCTATTAAACTTATTTCAGATTTAGTCCAGGATTTTGCAGCGTAATATTTATGTTAGGATTTCAGTATTAAACTATAGTGAATTTATAATCTCCAATGTTTGTCAAACATATTTTCAATATGAGAAAACGTGCCAGTTTCCATCAAACATTTCTTTACATTATCTTTTACTCTAAATTACTTTTTCAATTCGAGGAGGTCCTCGATGCAATTTTTTTTAAGAATCGCTGAAGACAAATAATTTAAATTTTGCAGAAATGTCAACCGAGTCAACTTACCAGAAAGGATTTACAAAGCGAGCTCGGACTGCCTACACCAGCTCTCAGCTTGTTGAGTTGGAAAATGAGTTCCACCAGAACCGATACCTCTGCCGGCCCAGACGTATCGAACTCGCAAATTACTTACAACTATCGGAGCGACAAATAAAGATATGGTTCCAGAACAGAAGGATGAAGTATAAGAAGGATAACAAACACAACAAGCCGTCCTCATCGGTAGACGACAGTAGTCCATCTAGCTCTAAGGAAATGTCACCGAGTCAAGACCACAAGATGAGCCATGGTCGAAGCTGCGGTGGCCACGACCGGCACAGACGCCTTCTATCCGATCATACAGCACATCATAAAATCTATCTACAACCGAACGACAATATATCGAGACCTCCGGAATACTCCTCAATCAATCCATTGAAAACTGTAATAAAGGGACCACAGAATACCATAGAGTTACCATCGTATACACCGAACTTGTCTTATTCATCGTACTACACGGCGGGTCCGAGCAGGGCTGCTTACTCACCGATGTCTGAGGTTTATCGATACAGCAACGATGAGTCACTGCCACCGAATTCTAACACCCTGCCTTCGTTAGCATCTGATAGCTACGTGCCGAACGGAGCTAACTTGAAGTTGAATGACGATTTAGTGAGGTTTAGTGCTGGCTCAACTTATTACAATCCATTGCCGAGCGGCGTAATGCCTTCGACTACAACTGATAGCTATGGATTTGTTACATCTGTGCCAGCTACTACGATGCCTACGTATGATGATAGCAGTCTTCACACAAGGACTTCTAACTTAGGATTGCCTCAAGATCCTTACTTCTCATATTTGGCACCTTCAGATCCTGCTCAGCATTCTTCTTCTGGTACAAGCAAATATTCGTCGTCGTATATATCCTTATAACATTAACTTTTCCTTATGTTTTATGGTTTTTTTTTCATTTAAATATTTACATCATCTATTGTTCTTTAGACTATGTTTGCAATAAGCGTAAATAGGTAAAAATAAATAAATTGTTCTGATTATGTATTGCTACTTAATTTTTAAGTTTGTATTTATATGTGAGGTTTTAAGTTGTATCTATTGACTATAAAATTATAATTATTAAGATCTGATTTAAATGTATTTTACAACAATGTTTGCCCAATGTGACAAAATGAATAAAATTAACTTAATTAAATAGTTTTCTATTTATGCCTTTTTGTTTCATTTGAATCATATTCCCAACACATGGACCTTCATCACGCCTGTACAAATATGAATGCCACAATAGATCCGTCAAATTAGCATTGAACCTTGCAAAAATTCATAACTGCTTGTTTTTAATAGTTTATTTGATCTTAGCTCTTCTAATAATATAAAAAATTACTTTTTCTATAACCGGGTCATTCTGAATAAAAGCTAGGGAAAGCAAGTCATCTCATTTTTACAATATTTATAGAGTCTGTAAAATTAATTTATTTTGTCAGAATTAAACATTTTCGTCTTATGGAAAGTCGTAAAAAATAAACAAGCAATTTTGAAACTATGATCTAAACTAAAACCCAGTTTAATTCATATACATTTTTGACCGAATCGCTATCCCAAAAAAAAATTATATTAGTAACTTGCCCTAACAATAATTTTCAATTTTGTTGGTTAGCGAATTAAGATATTTAATTAAGTCATTAAAGAAAGTAGTTTTTTAGTGTGAAGTACCAAATCAAATAATTCTTTAATGAAATAGGATGGTTCCGCGGAATAAAAATGTTTAATTTACTGAACAAACATGCCAGTTAATATTTTTAACCAACTTCAAAAAAGTTATAATTATGTTCATCTATAGGTAATGTATATTTTTATATGTATCACCAATTTCTCCGTCAATTGGGGACCAATTTTCAAAATTCTTTTTTTGTTCTAAAGCCTTCTTTTATGGTGCCATTGTCACCAAATCAGAATTTGATCCCAGGGAAATCGAGGGCAACCCTGAAATTTTATAGGCATATAAAAATGTTTTTCGTATAAATTCTAAAACAATTCAGATATTTGTGCCTGGTAATCATCATCATATGTTGCTGAGCTGATGATGGAAGGTATAAGTCAGGATCTGATGATAGGATCCCAGGAAAAATGTTTGTTCTGCGATATTTTTGCTAATTATCAACAGATTTGGATGATTCTAGTTTTGTTTAGAAGAATATTTTCCCGGACTAGTCCCATTTCAATTAGGTGAAGATCTGATGAAGAACTTTGGAGGTAGGCAACGGAACTCTTCAATAAATCATAACAAATCTCCCGGGATTGCGGGATTGCTGAGATCACATGTCTATTTTTTGTTTTACACCAGTTCATAACATAACATCACGCCAGTACCTCTACCATGAGTTTATGCAGCCAAAACTCGCTAGCGTCTCCGTAAATTATTTGTATGGCATACTGTACAGCGCCCCTAGCGGTCACAGAAGGAATTAAAATTCGTACCATGAGCACTATAGATTTCGATAGGTTAAAATCCTAACGTTATCTATTCGATGGTCACTAACGTTTTTCAGCTGTCACCATACAAAACGGCACCATGAGTCACTAATTTGACAGAAGCTATCGAACAATATGCTTACGATATTAGTTACGTAGCTTTCTAGCATTTTGCCGTATGAAACATAAGTTTACATTAAAATTATACACGTTTTTGAGTATGATAAAGTCAAAATAATGTCTGCAAGAGCTTATTTAGCATGGAATATGTTAGTTGCCGCTGAATTTGAAGACCAACGACGTGAACAACGTTAATTTCAAGCCAAAATGAAATTTTATGTTGGGTCTCAATTGGAAAATATTAGTGTAAGAAAGTTTATTAAACTTTACACACTATATAGAGAAGCGTTTGAGGATTATTTAATGTTACGGATTTGACGTCAACTCTGAACACAACGAGTTTCATTAGAACTAAAGTGAGTACCTAAGTTGGTATGGTATGCAGCTATCTCAAAACAAAACCAATTGAAAATGAAAAAAAAAATGAAAAATATTTATTGTCTCACATAAAACTTACTCTATTGGTTGAGGCCCTAGATCCCACACTAGGATTCCCTGTGTTGTGGGATCCAGGCTCTGCGTTCCGTTTACAATGTTATATTTTACTTTAGTTTATTTTCTTAATACTAATATGAAATAAAATTACAATATGATTGAAGGGCCACTTGGCTTAGTGTGGGTGGTAAATGAGATGTGGATGTGTGTCAGTGTGGGTGGTGTATGAGATGTGTGTATAGGTCAGCACAGGTGGTGGATATAATGTGGAGGTGTGCCAGTGTGTGTGATGGATGAGATGTGCGTGTATGTCAATGTGAAGTGTGAATGGTGGATGTGATGAATTATCGTGAGTGATGGGTGCTGTGGCGATGTGTCTAAGTGTATGAGAGGTATTTAACGTGTACATATGTCCAGTCTTGTCTTATTATTGAGAAATTTTTAAGAAGTCTTCTGTCTGGTTATAATTGAGTTTAAGGAACCAATTCGACACAATTTTTTTACATGTTTTTTTGGTTACTTTTAGTATCATGTGTAGATTATTTAGTTTTTCATAATATTTATAATCTATTGTTGTAAACTTTTAAACACACACAACTGTAACACAACGCCAACAAACAAAACATGACGTAATAGATGGAATAAAAATTAAAAAACCACTAAATACCATATGTAGTCCACTAACCGTGAACTTTTTTATTTAGTCGGTTTATTTTGTGATATTGACTGTCTTAACATTTTAATAATAACGATATAACTACATTTTGAGCTTGATAGCCGTTCTCTCTTCTTATTAGTGAGAAAGAAAGAAACAAAACATAAGTAGTGAAGCATTCTAACAAGTAGAGTGAAGTTAGCTAGACGACGCGATCTATCGAGCTTACCTTAGCGAATGCTTAAGACTCCGTAAATCTCATGGTAAATGTCATTATCGAAATTTGTTCGATCCACGTTAGTACGCTAGAGAGTTTAACGCTAGCGAGTAACTTTTTGATGACATCTCATGATAGAGGTACAGTACGCTGTGTGTGAAGGGGTATGCAGATGCATACAGGTTGTTTGTGTAGGTATGTGAGTTTATGTTTGTAAACGCACCCACGATACAGGAGAAATTCCTATTATTAAGTGTGGGGCAACGATTCTTTAAAAAGAAAGAAATACAAGTCAATCTGTATTTCCATGTTTTTAGTGTTATCTATTCGGGTATCCTTAACTTTATTGTTAATGAACCGATCTTGATCATTCTGTTTGAGTTGGATTTAGTTATAGCTGAGTATATTGCATTTGCATTGGACGTTGAACTTCAAAGATTAACAAAAAAATCTAGATTATCACTAAAAAGTGAAAAATAAGTCTTTTTTTTTAATTTAAATAATAACTGGATGGGACGTTACAAAAAACTACAACCGATTTCCAAAAAACACTACAAAGTATAAAAATAACTTAAATAACACTTTACAGTTACAATTGAAATTTAAAAAAAAAACTACTAAAAAAAACGAACAATCTGGGGGTTAACTTTTCGCGAATACATTTTAACATACTTCTCTGCCTATACTCTACACGTTAACAGAAATAAATGGTAATTAAGAACGAATGTTAAGTTTGCCTTGTTTTCGTCGTAATTATGTCTGAAATGAAAAAAAACCCGTAATGTAGAAATAAACCCGATAACTCTACCGAATCTGGGAATCAGAACTAATATGCTCAGCAGTAACGAGCTTTTTAATTTTAGCAGCAGGTACTAACATTATTAGCTGATGCTTGGTTAACTTGATTATTTAATGATCACCTATGTTCTAATTGACTCATTAAACACATAATGTATGGTTCGTTGTATTATGTCTTACTCGTAGTTATGTTTCTACACTACTATAATATTGAGGGCTTCCATTTCGTAAATGAATTTATTCATGGGAGTGAAAGATACAGAACACAAATTTTATTATCACACTAGCTACAAATAATGTTTGGCATAGCATCAAAGTTAAATTATGCGGACACAGTGTATGGTCAGCGACTTCTGTCAAAAACCGAAAGAATGATCCAAAGACTTCAAAATGCCTGTGCACGCTTCTGTTTTAAAGTTCCCTTTAGGGGACATGTTACACCTTTCTTAAATGAGCACAACATTCTAAAAATGCTAAAAGCTAGACGTAAACTGCACTTGGCGACCTTACTTTTTGGAGTTATTAGGTCTCACTCCCCTTCTTACTTATATAATAGGCTTTCATGGACAAGTAGACATAGAATCGGTGAGGGAAGAAAATGTTCCCAACAGCTTTCTATTCCCCAGCATAAGTCGGCGGCTTTCAGGGGCAGTTTTCGTTACGCAGCTACCAAATGCTGGAACAATATCCCGCATCCTATAAAATATAGTAAAAGTTGCTCGACGTTCAAATTAAAATTAAAGTTGTTTTTATTGAATCATCAAAATGAATTTCAGGATGTTCGTGCTGACATGTCAGCCATTTGAATATAATTATTGAGTGTATGATTGTAACCTACAGCCTTATGCATATTTGGCATTTTATCGATTTTATACATTTTTAAACTTTCTACATTTTTAAATTTTGGCATTGTTATCGATTTTATACATTTTTAAAATTTTATCATTTTTTGTACTTACTCAATTTTACCAAAGTTGGTTTTTGTACAAAATATTTGAGACTATTTTAATAATTGTGTTTATGTTTTCGAGCGTATGGTAGGTACTCGTGAGTTGCAGCTGAAAATCAGGTGGTATACGTTGTGTTGCCATCTGGCATAATGCTGAGCTGAGGCCCTTTTGGCATTATTAGTTTTGTAATTTTGTTTAATTTTAAGGTGTTTTAATGCCCATAAACTCAATTTTCTTTCTTTCTTTGAATATATATTTTACATGCTCTAGATTTATGTGGATTTTTTTCAATTCGATTTAGGTTACCTATGGTAAGTGTAAATATTTAGTTACTGTGTGTTTGTAACTAATGTTGTTTTTTACATAAATGAAATCCAGAAATTAAATAAAAACCATTTATTGAAATCATAATTAACTTCATTATTTTTTTAGTTGACACTTCGCGTGACCAAAAGGCTGGCTTTTACCTCGGACAAAGGATAAGCATTACCATACAACGTGGCAATGCTGCCAACCTTTTTGGTACATTACCAGTGGCCTACGATGCGGAGAAATTTTTAGACGCAATGTTTTAGATTATTTTTAGTTTTAGTTAGTTACGAGTTTTCTTTGCAATCTCAATTATCCAATTTTGTTTATTTTTCTGTGATGTGATCACGATTTTGGATTTAGATTCAGATGTCGTTGTCATGACGTTGAATATTATTGGAGCACATAATAGTCATACCCAGAGATTGTTGTTTGAACTGAAACTTACTATTTTTCTACATTTTTAAAAACACACAATTTTTTTCAGAACGATGAAGTACTTCATAAAAAGCAAAATTGATAACAAGGTTAAGCCACTCATAGCCATAGAAGACAAATCTGAAACAATATGACGATAATCGCTCGCAGAAATGGCAGATTATCATGATGATATTTTATGAACAGAAATAATTTTATGAAATAAATTGGTTAGTACTTAAATTGAAATGCATTTTTTTAATTTATCCCATAGAATTTATATCTACAAAACTCAAGTATCAACCAAGTTTTCAGCGTACTATCAGTGTTGACACCTGTGAGATTTTTTAATTTGCCGCCTTTTTTATGGGACACGACTCGCTTGACAGACTCTACGTCGTCGTCCGCCGTGATGTCGTGCGATCACATGCGCCGTTTAACGCAGCGCTAGGGCTGTCTATTCTAAGAAAATTATTATAAATGATAGGTGAGAATAAAAAGTAAAGCATTTATTTCTTTTTTTTTATTTAATATGAAGAAACATGTTTTTTTTGTCCAACTAAATATCCTGCTACGTAAGTTGTTGTTTATTTTCTGTTGGGATGTCAAAACACAGCGCGGATCCGATGAATTTGTTGAGTTGGGTTTATTCCTTGATATTCGAAACCTGTATTAATTTAAAAAAAGCACAAAAAACAGTTTTCATAAGTTTAGTAGGCATTTTTCTAATTGCTAAGAATCGTTTTATGATAATAACTCATTTCAATTAATCGAGTCGTTAAAAATTAGAAAAGAAACGATTAGGAAATTACTTAAACGATAGATTTGGAACACCCTAACAATTAAAAAAACAATTACGGCAAATTGCATTTAGATCTAGGCTTTTTCTTGTTCTTCACGAAATTGAGATTCATAATTATTATCATATTTGTAATCGTATCTACATGTGAGTGTGTGATAGTTGTGTGAAATAGAAACGTAAACAAACACAGTTGGCGCGAAACTTCGACGTTGGATATCAAAAAACTTCTATACCGCTACTTAAATCGTTAGAAATATGGATGAATTCCTTAAACAATTAAACGATTAGCAAACCACTACCTCAATAATGCAGTTTGGGTCTCCTTATGCCACTATTTTTATATTTTTTAACCTCTAAAACCACGGCCACGAAAGTTGAAACGTAATTATTTTTTGTAAAGATATAATCGTATTTAAATCAATTTCAAAAAAAGGAGGAGATTCTCAATTCGATTGTATTTTTAAAAAACTTATGTATGAAAAACCGGCGAAGTGCGAGTCGGACTCGCGCACGAAGGATTCCGTACCTTTTATCTATAAAAAAAAACGGCAAAAATCACGTTTGTTGTTCCCACTTAAATATGTTCTTTATTCTGTTTTTAGAACTTGCTGTTATAGCGGCAACAGAAATACATCACCTGTGAAAATTTCAACTGTCTAGCTATCACGGTTCCTGAGATATCTACAGCCTGGTAACAGGCAATAAAACAAATAATAGGGTATTTACCCTTTGGGTAAGAAACCCTGTAAATGACAAAATGCAGAACGAAAATAGCATGATTATGTCTTGATTTGCCCTCTTGCATCTTTTCAGCAAGCGAGAAGGTTGTTTACGTATATATTTTCAGCGAATTTAAGTTGACTTCCTTTTGGAAAGGTGTAGGTAGTTATTCGTATTTAAGACACATTTTTAAGTAGACTGACGCGATTTGAACGACCTTAACATAGTTCTCACAAAGCTATCGTATAAAATAGCTTTGGAAACAAATTTTGCAAAATAAATTCGATTGCTGAAAGTTGATATAATTCCTGAAATTCATAACGTAATACGCGAATGCCGTCGATTCAGCTGATGTGTCATATTATGTTATTATGTCAAAATCTTGTCGTGCAGAGTAGAAATCGTTATTTATGCTACTACCATCATTTTTTCACGTCTCCAAAAACAACCACTTAACACTTTAAAGCTTAATATTTCGCAAACGGATCCTTGGATGGATAAATTTTCTGCATACTTTCAATATTTTAAAAAGACCTATTCAACGACATAACCCATACCATGAGATAGACGAAAGAGAGGGGGGGTACCCTAAAATATTTTTAGTCAACATTTACCACTTCAATTTTCAGCGTTGTGAATATGTATATACATACCAAATTCCAACTTTCTAGTGTCAAGCGTCTCTGAGCTAAACTGCGGACAGACATACAGATGGGCATAGCACAACTATTAATATTAAATAAAAAATGTTTATTTCAATTACAACAAGCATTTTGATACATATTATTAGAGATCACCTTTTAAGCAAGGAATTGCTTGTATTAGGAGACTCCGCACTTCCACTTCTAATTTTTAATTAAAAAAAAAATGATGTTTATAACGGTTCCTTTTTGACTACGAAACCCCTAAAACGTAAGTATTGTTTTAACTATTTAACAGTATTGAGGCACTAATAAACGATTAAAGACAACTATTAGCAAAACAAAACACTTGTGGAAGGGTTGGCTATTTAGTAATTAGCGAATGCACGTATAAAAAGGAATAGGATATTGCTAATAGATATCAGTCTATCCCAGTGCTTTCTATAGTAGCGATGGCTTCGTACCAGAATACTAGTGAATATTACTGTGGCATGACCATGGATTCTTATCCAGGACATTATACGGATTCAAACGTATATGTTAACCAGAGTACTACCAATTATCAAGTAAATATCAGTTCTTATAAATATAATTTCAAAACTATTGATTTATTTTATGATGTGTATTTATTTGTTTTTCTTTGTTTTCAGACTCATGGAGTTGCTTACTCTCGTGAAAATTATGGAAATCAGAAGATTTACCCAGTATCGTCTCCAGGGACTTGCATCTACGATCCTGCTCCGAGACTGATAATCTATAATAATGACCATTATTATATAAATGCTCCTCCGCACATGAACCAGGTAAGATTCTATTAATAAATCAACAGCGTTTAGTTCAGCTAAACTACAACTCACATAGATCACAATTTAATATAATTTTTGTAATGTGTTGTTTTTTCTATTTCAGAACACTCCACATACATATCCATCATTTCACCTGCAGCCAAGACCACACCAAAACAATCAGTATATGGCTAAAAGACATCGTCCTCAGATTACAAGTAAGTATAAGCATACTTCTTAGGGTATCTATTCCACTGTTGAAACCACTTCTGTTGCTGTAACAAGTTCATTTATTAAAGTATTTCTTGTTATTTTTTCAGTTCAACCAACATCAAAAGGAAACTTAAAAGCTGTAGTCAAACGCAAGCACAAACGCACCATCTTCACTACTGAACAAGTGAAAGCTTTAGAAGAAATCTTCAAAGCAAAACAATACATCAACCGCGACGAAAGACAAGTAATCGTGAACCAATTGCAACTCAATGACAAAGCTGTCAGAATATGGTTCCAGAACCGCCGGTTGAAAAATAAAAGAGAGCAAGACCAGGATTTAGAAGAAGAAATTTCTCATGCAGAACATTCAGAAAAACTTGATCGTCTTGATTCAGTAGAATCAAAAATCAGTAAAAATACTGATGAACATGGATTTGTTATTGATGACGGAGTACTGGGGGAGTTGGTGAACGTCATTGATGAATGTTAAACAAAAAATTGTGTAAATGTTCCTGATGAAGAAATTGCAGGAAGTGATAGTAGTCCTGTATATGAACCAATTTCACCAGCCAGTGTTGGTAATGAAGAAGATATTTCAGTACACTGGAGACCATCAGAACCAAACGAATCTCTGGAAATACTTATTGACTTACAAAATATGCTGTCATTTTAACCAGTGCCTAGTTTTAGTTGTAATTTTTTTTTAGTTTTAAGTTATTTGAATTATTAATATACTGGAACTAATTGTATTTATTTATTAATAGATATGAACAGCTGTTTTAATAAATACTTAACTAATTTTAAGTTATTAATGCACTTTATTATGAAAATGATTTCAATAAATGGTTTTAATTTAACTTCTGGATTTCATTTCCGTGGAAAACAACATAAGTACATATCATCATCCTTTTACCTACCATATTGGGGTCGGCTCCCAGTCAAACCGTGATCCATATCCAGCCGCTCACAAACGGATAGAAAGAACTGATAAAGGTAACGGCCTTTGATGGAATTTTCCCACCTACATTGCCATTCGGATAAAAGTTCCTCCCAGACGTCAGTCTGGGGTTTAAGTAATCTAGAGATCTTAGCACGGTTGCGTTGCGGTAAGAACTCTGGGTCCGTGATCTTTCGAGTGTAGAAGTAAATTGCAGCACGTCGCTGCACCTCTTGATCGATTAGGAATACACCTGCCAGTACCGGTAAGGCTTCAGTACTAACCGTCCTATACGCTTTGCATAGGAATATCAAAGCCAAACGCTGGCTTTGAAGTAATTGACGTCGTGCCGCCGCTATGGTGGCCCTATCGGCCCAAACAGGTACCCCGTAGCACATACAACCCAGGTAAGTAGCCCCATAAATAGTTTTTAAGGTTTGAAACGACAGACCCCAAGTAGCTTTGGATATTCTCGTCAAGGCGTAAAAGCAAAGTAAATATATTTGCAACAATTGCAATGGAAAACATTATTCGTAGCTAGAGTGATACTGATAATACAAGTTAGTTGTGTTCTATACCTTTCACTCCCATGAATAAATTCATATGCGATATGGGAGTCCTCACATTGTAGAATGCAATAAACCAGACTCCCATATTATATCAAATTAATTTATTCATGGGAGTGAAAGATACAGAACACAACTTGTTGTGTGAGTGATTATCACAAATCTATTCTTGGAAATTAGAAAAAATATGTTGACATAAAATAGAAAAAGTACCTACTGATGATAATAATGATTCATGCTTCTATAAGTAGGTAATTTAATTATGGGTTAAAGGTAGGTTTCTGGACATCGAGGGATAAAACATACTCAATTATTCACTTAATTTCGCGCCAAATTGTCCATGTTATTCAAAATTAAAAATCAGAATCTGCTCGTATTTCAGAAATATTTTTTAGTTCAAAGTTATTAAGAGTTTTATGTTTGATACTTTCGGCAGGTTTGCTACAGAATTCCCAGTTTTTATTGTATTTATTTTTCGTTGGACAGGTTTCTGTCTGTTCATCTCATTCAACTCATCATGTTCGAGTCCTTTCATTTGATACCCATATTATAGGAAAGTATAAAAAACTTAGTCCGCCATCTTTAGAAGTCTGCCATATTAGATTTAGTGCGACGTCATTTTAATTTTCAAGTTACTATCAGCAAGCCCTTTCGTTTAACACCCATATTGTCGGAGTGCTTTAAAAATAACTAGTCCGCCATCTTAGGTATTCCGCCCTGTTGGATTTAGGATAACGTCACACATCTAACCATGCATTGTCATCCAAACTAAACGTGTATACAAAATTTCAGCTCAATCGGTTGAAGATATGTGCTTCAAAATTGAGTTGGAAGAATCCACCGTAACAAACATAGTTACATTACATAAATTACAAATTAAATAAGAGTTTTTAATAGTTATTTCTGATATTAGTGCGGTAAGTTGGTTTTTACAAACGAGTGGACGAATGTAAGCACGAGATGAAGTCGAGGGCTTACCAGAGTCACGAGTTTGTAAAAACCAAATCCGCACGTGTGTCATACAACGTTTTTCGACACATTTGCGATTTGTACCTACAATAAGTAATGAAACAATCTTTTTGTCTTTTCTTTAGAAATCAGTCGGAAAGTCGCAACAATCTTTGATATAATTTCTAATATGAAAATGGCGCAAATTTGCAAAGGGTGCCACATGCGCGTGGTGAAAATTAGAACCACATCTTTCATTTATATTTATTCATCTTCTCTCATTTTCTCTTTAGTATTAAAATGAGACAACCGTATACAGCAAAAGCGTTTCCAAGGAGGTTCGATCATTCAGCTTATTCATTCTCGTGATGTGAAACTCCTTGGTGGAATGCTGATTAATTTTTATGGTAATAAAAAAACCGTAAAGAATACGCAAGGCGCTGTACAACGGAGTATGCGGTAAAATATGTACCGGGGAAGGTCCGATGAATTTGTTGAGTTGGGTTTATTTCTTGATATTTGAAAACTATTAAAGTTAACTTTACAAAGCACAAATAATAGTTTTCATAAATTTAGTGGGTATTTTACTTAGTTCTAAGAATAGATTAGATGATAATCACTCATTTCAATTAATCGAGTCGTTAAAATTAGAAAAGAAACGATTAGGAATTGATTTAATAGTAGTTGGCATCATTTAGTAACTACCAATTACTTAAACGAAGATTTGGAACACCCTAACAATTAAAAAAACAATTATGGCTGTCGAATTTGAACAAAAATAAAGTAGCGGTAATTAATGATACAAGTTATTGAATCTAAAATAGTAAGGTAAATTGCATTTAGATCTGCCCTTTATCTTGTTTTTCACGATATTGAGATTCATAATTATCATACTTATAGTCGTATCTACATGTGAGTGTGTGATATTTGTGCAAAATAGAAACGTAAAAAAACAAAGTTGGAGCGAAACTTCGGCGTTGGATTTCAAAAAACTTCATTACCGCTACTTAAATCGTTAAAAATATGGATGAATTCTTTCAACAATTAAACGATTAGCAAACCACTACCTCTATAATAAAAATTGGGTCACCGATACTACAAATCACGGTCAAGAAAATTGCAACGTATTATTTTTGTAAATATATAATCTTCTTTCCAATCGACTTCAAAAAAGGAGCAGGTTCTCAATTTAATTGTATTTTTAATAAACTTATGTATGAAAGACCGGCCAAGTCCAAGCTGACTCGCGCACGGAAGGTTCCGTGCCATTAACTATTAAAAACGGCACTAAAATCACGTTCATTGTATGGGAGCCCAACTTAAATATGTATTTTATTCTGTTTTTAGCTGTTATAGTTGCAACAGATATAAATCACGTGTGAAAATGTCAACTGTCTATCTATCACGGTTCATGAGATACAGCCTGGTCACAGACAAACGGACAGCGGAGTCTTAGTAATAGGGTCCCGTTTTTAACCTTTGGGTACGGAACCCTAAAAATGACAAAATACAGAACGCAAATAGCATGATTATGTCTTGATATTGCTCTTTTGCATCTTTTCAGTGAGGGACATGGCACAAGGCAACTATAACGGTTCCTTTTTGATTTCGAAACCCCTTAAAACGTAAATATGTTTTGAACTATTTAACAGTAATGAGGCACTAATAAACGATTAAAGACAACCATTAGCAAGACAAACCACCTGGAAGGGTTGGCTATTTAGTAATTAGCGAATGCACCTATAAAAAGGAATAGGATATTGCTAATAGATATCAGTCTATCCCAGTGCTTTCTATAGTAGCGATGGCTTCGTACCAGAATACTAGTGAATATTACTGTGGCATGACCATGGATTCTTATCCAGGACATTATACGGATTCAAACGTATATGTTAACCAAAGTACTACCAATTATCAAGTAAATATCAGTTCTTATAAATATAATTTCAAAACTATTGATTTATTTTATGATGTGTATTTATTTGTTTTTCTTTGTTTTCAGACTCATGGAGTTGCTTACTCTCCTGAAAATTATGAAAATCAGAAGATTTATCCAGTATCGTATCCAGGGACTTGTATGTACGATCCTGCTCCGAGACAGAAAATCTATATTAATGACCATTATTATATAAATGCTCCTGCGCACATGAACCAGGTAAGATTATATTAATAAATCAACAGCGTTTAGTTCAGCTACACTACAACTCACATAGATCACAATTTAATATATTTTTTGTAATGTGTTGTTTTTTCTATTTCAGTACACTCCACATACATATTATCCATCATTTCACCTGCAGCCAAGACCACATCAAAACAATCAGTATATGGCTAAAAGACATCGTCCTCAGATTACAAGTAAGTATAAGCATACTTCTTTTAGACACAATACCCTATTCCATTTGTTTATTTATTTATTTAATAACAATTGCTTACTATACTTACAGTTTTCACCAAAGCATATTGTTGAAACCACTTATGTTGCTATAACAAGTTCATTTACTAAAGTAATTCTTGTTTTTTTTTCAGTTCAACCAACATCAAAAGGAAACTATAAAGCTGCAGTCAAACGCAAGCGCAAACGCACCATCTTCACTACTGAACAAGTGGAGGCTTTAGAAGAAATCTTCAAAGCAAAACAATACATCAACCGCGACGAAAGACAAGTAATCGTGAACCATTTGCAACTCGATGACAAAGCTGTCAGAATATGGTTCCAGAACCGCCGGCTGAAAAATAAAAGACAGCAAGACCACGATTTAGAAGAAGAAATTTCTAATGCAGAACATTCAGAAAAACTTGATCGTCTTGATTCAGTAGAATCTGAAATCAGTAAAAATACTGATGAACATGGATTTGTTAATCTTGATGACGGAGTACTGGGGGAGTTGGTGAGTGTCATTGATGAATGTTTAACAAAAAATTGTGTAAATGTTCCTGATGAAGAAATTGCAGGAAAAGATAGTAGTCCTGTTTATGAACCAATTTCACCAGCCAGTGTTGGTAATGAAGAAGATATTTCAGTACACTGGAGACCATCAGAACCAAGCGAGTCTCTGGAAATACTTTTTGACTTACAAAAAATGCTGTCATTTTAACCAGTGCCTAGTTTTAGTTCTAATATATTTTAAGTTTTAAGATATTTTAGTTATTAGATATTAAGAGTTGTTGTAATAAATACTTAACTAACTTTAAGTTATTAATGTACTTAATTTTGAAAATGATTTCAATAAATGGTTTTAGTTTAACTTCTGGATTTCATTTCCGTGGAAAACAACATAAGTACATATCATCATGATTTTACCAACTATATTGGTGTCGGCTCCCAGTCAAACCGGATGCAGCTGAATACCATCGTTTTACGTACGTGAAGCGACTACCTGTTTGACCTTTACAACCCAGTAACTGGGAATCACGGTAGGAACCTTTTGGCAAGACTGGTGTCAGATTTTCTGGCTTCTGACAATCCGTAACGACTGCCAAAGATTTCCAAATGACAGCCGGGACCAACGGCGAGGCACGGAGGAGTCTCGCTATATTAAGGTGTTCACCCATCTACAGACCAACCTCGGCAAGCGTTGCTTAACCTTGAAGCGGCCTGTGTGGCTGGTATAATTCAGCCACGAGATCCTAGTTAGTACATAAGTATTATATAAGTTACATACATATAATAACTAAATATTGACACTTACCATAACCTAAACCGAATTGTATTTACTGTGATCCTAAAATAATTTAGAAGATGAACAATACATGGTGTACATATATTGTTGGAATTTGTACTATTCAACAACAAAAGAATCGCACTATTGAACTTGACCATTTTAATAAGTAGAATGTTACATGGCACGTCAGCCTGCTCTTAGCCAAACTTAGTAGTGAAGCTGATAAAATTTAATAATCTTTTAGAAGAGTTGAATTATTTAAAGCGACTTAAAATAAAATACGACTTCGAACGAAGTGTATTTTTAACTTTGTAACGTCATAGTAAAATTTGCTATTTTTTGTCATGGCTTACGGGATGGGTAACTACGGAACCCTTTTTTTTTTTTTTTTTTTTTTTTTTATTGGATGGGAAATCATCAAATGACCCCTCCCGCTCTGGGTGGAGCGGCAGGGAGTGTCAGACTTCTACTGACTAAAACCCACCCATGCTCCTCTCAGTGCCTTTACGTTCCAGGGCCACGGTAACTCTTTCGAACAAATCCGCAACCCTGGTAGGCTCTGGCCTTAACGGGCCCCGACCCATGCTGACGACTGCTGGCTTGGCGCGTGTAGAACACAGCGCGCCGTCAACCCGGGCCTGCTCTGATCGGACGGCGAGCTACCCATTGCTCGCCGTCCACAGGCATCAGTCACTGCGCCATGCTCAGGAGCATCAGTTCCTGGGCGGCGCAGTGGCTGACGTTCAACAGGAGGGGGTGAAATGGCGCCATTACTGGCACTCCATTTCAGCCCCCTCCGGAGCCCGTTGTAGGGGCTCCACTGCGGCTGCTGCAGTAGCAGCAGCCGCAGTGGAACCGGCTTTGGCGGCGGAGGAAGCGGCGGCGGTGGCGGCGGTCGCGGCAGAGACGGCGGTGGCGGAGGGCTTTCTCCGGTTTCCGGCTTTGGTGGGTGGGGCGCAGGCCCTACCCCCAGCCCAGTGGTCGGCCGGCTTGCCAGCTGCCGCACAGACTGCGCAGTGCGGCGCGGCGTCGCAGGAGCCGGCCCTGTGACCGGGCTGACCGCAGCGGAAACATAGACCGCTGCGGTCCACCTCCGAGGTGCATTGAGCTCCTACATGGTGGCCCACCTGGCACCGGAAGCACCTCAGAGGTCGGGGTTCCAGCAGTTTGACCTGCGCGGAAACCCAACCCACCAAAAACCTACGGCCCTCCGAGATGGTCTTGGCCGCCGACACGGGACAGCTCACCACAATGGTGCGCATGCCCGTGTTGTCAGGACGTAGGGTGCCTGCCTTCACCTCCTCTGCTGAGCACCCCCCCGTCCTAACGACGGCGGCCACCACCTCCGTCTCCGTGACGGAGTCGTCCAGGCCCAAGATGCGCATGTCGATGCGCTTGGTGGGCCTGGACACTCGGGCATCGTCCGCGCTTAGGGACGCCCTAAGCCTTTCGGCTAGAGCGTCCGCGGTTGGGCCGCTGGCTGCCCCGGGGATCTCCAGCATCCGGGCCCCAGTCATGGTGACCCGGAGCCGAAGGCCCCCCACGATGCCTAGCTCACCAAGGTTTATCGCCTCCTTCGCCTTGGTGAGCACGTCCGCGTACGTCACGCCCCTCTTCACCGCGTCCGGCTGTAGTGTAAGCACTACAGCCGCGGTTTTCGGGGGGCGGAGCGCAGCCGCGACGCTTCGCGCTTTCTGCCGCCGCTTCCTCTCTCGCCTCTTGGCCGCCCTGGCTGCCTTGCCCGCCTTCCTCTTCTCCCCGGCAACTTGCCATTCGGCTTGAGCCGGGGGAGGAGCTGAAGGCGAGGAAGCCGGGGGGAGCTGCTGCTCAGACGGCGCAGGAGCCTTCGCCGTCCGCGCAGCAACCCCACCCTTCCTCTTCCTTCCCGGGGCCGGGTCCGGTTTTCCCGGCACCGGCTTCGCGGGTGCCGGCCCGGACCCTTTGTTCTGGCCGGACGACCCCGGTGTGGCAGCCGCGGCGGCCGCGTACGACGCCGCCTTCCGGCCTGGAGCCTTCCCACTCGCCGCTAACGGGGGGCGCAGGACGATGCCCTCCAGGACGGAAAACCGCGCCTGGAAGGCAGCCATCTCCTGCCGCACCAGGTCCAGCACCTGGCCCTCCTGCGGCACGGGCCGGCTGTTCTCCCTGCTTCCCCCTTTAGGCGCCCCCTGTGGGCCGGCTCCCTGGAGCCTGGCCAGGTCTGCTCGGAGCCCCGCGTTCTCCCTCTGGAGACGCTCGGTGGCGGCAGCCAAGCGGGCGACCTCCGCCCGCAGGTTGGACATCTCGTCCATCGGAGGCCCACCTCGGTTAGCCTCCGCTGCCGCCAGGATGGAGGTCAGCGCTTCTCCTATGGCCCTGTTTTTAGAGGAGAGTTTCCTCTTCAGGGCCACATCGCGAAGCGCGGCCTCCACCACCTCCGCAAACCCGGCCCTCCGAAGCTCCTGTCCGGAGTCATCCGGCTCACCGCCGGAGGACTCCGAACCAGGGGCCCTGCGACCGCCCTCTGCGGGGGGTCGTCTGTCAGCGACGAGCTCCCCGGCTCGCTGACCAGCCACCTTGGAGGCAGGCAATCTCCCCTTGCCTCCCTCTCGGCCCTTGCCCCGCCTGCTGGTGGGGATCTTGCGAGCCGAGGCTACCTCCTCGCTGCCGGACGACCCCCGGTCCTCCTCTGATCTGGGCCGCTTGCGGAAGGACCTGGAGTCCTCCGCAGCAGCCCTCGCCCCCTCGGGTACAGGGCTCGCCGAGCAAATGGTCGCCAGGTCGTCGGAGTCCAACTCGGACTCCGACTCTACACCCGCGCGACGCTCAAGCGAGCCCTCCTCCCAGCGCAGCGCGCCTTCGCCCGCGCTCTGCCCGGCCGACTCTTCGTCGGGCGAGCTAAAATCAAACCCGATTAATTGTTTGAAGTCGAATCGGGGGCCTCCTCGGCCACTGTTGCCCTTGGCAAGCGGATTGCGGACAGCCCTGTTGCCCCCCCCAGAATACGAGGGGCTTGACGCACGAGGCGTGGCGGATTCTCGGACCGCTGTGCAGTCCGTACCGCCCTGGGGTAGATTCTGTTTAGCAGAACTGTCCATAATTTCCTTTTTGAGGGTGCGGTCCCTATCTCCCCTCCTCTCCCCCTCTCTCTCAGTGCTTGCTCGCTGCCCTCACAGTCACGTCTGATGATCAGACGCGTACCAGAGAGCAGCGAGCAAGCCAATGAGACGCACACCGTCCGAGGACCCGAACACTGCTCAAGTCTCCGAACGGTGTGCCCCTCTTGTGTCTCTCTTGGTCTGGTCTCTCACTTGGGACCTTCCGGCATGAGTGGCTCTACCGGCAAAGCCCCCAAGATCATTGAGACGCGCAAGCCCCACCACGACGACAACGTGGAGACACGGTTGGTGGGGAACTACGGAACCCTACACTGTGCATGGCACGACACGCACTTGGCCGGTTATTATTTTATTTTCTGATTATGTTGCGTTTATGTCAAAAATATGTTAAAGATTTCTTATTTTCATGAGTACATATACGGTATATGAAATAACGTTACTTTTATTCTGATTTGAAAGCAAAGTAAGCCCGCCACACCACATTTCCAAGCCACTGCAACTTCTGAAATCCAGAATCAACATTGGCGACCACCAGAAAAAACGCCGAGTCAATGAAGCTAGACGAGTCCCAGAAAAATGATTCAACTGTCTTGGATCCCGCAACGAAATTAACCAGAAAGTAACAGCGGAGGAGTAGGAAAAAAAGAAAAATATAATTTCCACTTCCCTCCTTATTAAGCAGGACACATAACAGAGCTAAGCCAAATACGCACCAAGGGACACATACAACTTGTTTTAAGCCCAGTTGCCAAGCACCACGGATTAAAATAATAATAAAAAATACTTTATTTCAGACCATGGTGTCCATTTTGTTAGTAACAATGTTCTTATAGACTAGTGTTAGTAATACTTAAAACTATCCTCAACAAAACAAAAAGAAAGTAAACTCAGCAATCACTACTGCACCATTCCATGACAAATGGCGCAGCAGTGACCGATGTAACTACAGTCCAGCCGACTAGCGATCATACTAAGGATGCTGTTGGCGCTGCCACGTACTCTACGCACCAGGGATGCATATATATTAACACTAACAATAATTAATGGGTCTTAAATTGTGAGCTATTCCAGTAATAGGTATGGCAAAATCGCTTGAACGCACGGAAATTTGTTCTGGTTTCTACAAGGTCCGTATAGTATACAACTCTAGATGTAACCTGAATACTATCTAACATAATATTGCGTTCAGTTTGCCAAAGAATACACTCCCATAAGATATGATGTACGGATTGTTCGTATTCAAGGTCAGATGTAGAACATTGACAGAAAGGAGAAGATACTAGTTTTAAGGAAAATAATTTACTCTTAAAGCTGCCATGACCAGTGAGAAATTGGGCAACACAGTGATCCACCTCTGGCCATGTCCTATCCAGCCGCTCACGAGCGGATAGAAAAAACTGGTAAAGGTGACGGCCTTTGATGGAACTTTCCCACCTACATTGCCATTCGGATAAAAGTTTCTCCCAGACGTACGTCTGGGGTTTAAGTAATCTAGAGATCTTGGCACGGTCGCGTTGCGGTAAGAACTCTTGGTCCGTGATCTTTCGAGTGTAGAAGTAAATTGCAGCACGTCGCTGCACCTCTAGATCGACTGGGAATACACCTGCCAGTACCGGTAAGGCTTCAGTACTAACCGTCCTATACGCTTTGCATAGGAATATCAAAGCCAAACGCTGGCTTTGAAGTAATTGACGTCGTGCCGCCCCTATGGTGGCCCTATCGGCCCAAACAGGTACCCCGTAGCACATACAACCCAGGTAAGTAGCCCCATAAATAGTTTTTAAGGTTTGAAACGACAGACCCCAAGTAGCTTTGGATATTCTCGTCAAGGCGTAAAAGCAAAGTAAATAATTATATTTGCAACAATTGCAATGGAAAACATTATTCGTAGCTAGAGTGATACTGATAATACAAGTTAGTTGTGTTCTATACCTTTCACTCCCATGAATAAATTCATATGCGATATGGGAGTCCTCACATTGTAGAATACAATAAACCAGACTCCCATTTTATATCAAATTAATTTATTCATGGGAATGAAAGATACAGAACACAACTTGTTGTGTGAGTGATTATCACACATCTATTCTTGGAAATTAGAAAAAATATGTTGACATAAAATAGAAAAAGTACCTACTGATGATAATAATGATTCATGCTTCTATAAGTAGGTAATTTAATTATGGGTTAAAGGTAGGTTTCTGGATATCGAGGGATAAAACATACTCAATAAATTCACTTAATTTCGCGCCAAATTGTCCATGTTATTCAAAATTAAAAATCAGAATCTGCTCGTATTTCAGAAATATTTTTTGGTTCAAAGTTATTAAGAGTTTTATGTTTGATACTTTCGGCAGGTTTGCTACAGAATTCCCAGTTTTTATTGTATTTATTTTTCGTTGGACAGGTTTCTGTCTGTTCATCTCATTCAACTCATCATGTTCGAGTCCTTTCATTTGATACCCATATTATAGGAAAGTATAAAAAACTTAGTCCGCCATCTTTAGAAGTCTGCCATATTAGATTTAGTGCGACGTCATTTTAATTTTCAAGTTACTATCAGCAAGCCCTTTCGTTTAACACCCATATTGTCGGAGTGCTTTAAAAATAACTAGTCCGCCATCTTAGGTATTCCGCCCTGTTGGATTTAGGATAACGTCACACATCTAACCATGCATTGTCATCCAAACTAAACGTGTATACAAAATTTCAGCTCAATCGGTTGAAGATATGTGCTTCAAAATTGAGTTGGAAGAATCCACCGTAACAAACACATTACATTGCATACATTGCAAATTAAATAAAAGCTTTTAATAGTTATTTCTGATATTAGTGCGGTAAGTTGGTTTTTACAAACGAGTGGACGAATTTTATGCACGAGACGAAGTCGAGGGCTTACCAGAGTCACGAGTTTCTAAAAACCAAATCCGCACGTGTATCATACAGCGTTTTTCGACACATTTGCGATTTGTACCTACAATAAGTAATGAAACAATCTTTTTGTCTTTTCTTTAGAAATCAGTCGGAAAGTCGCAACAATCTTTGTCATTTCTAATATGAAAATGGCGCAAATTTGCATAGGGTGCCACCATGCGCGTGGTGAAAATTAGAACCACATCTTTCATTTATTTTTATTCATCTTCTCTCATTTTCTCTTTAGTATTAAAATAAGACAACCGTATACAGCAAAAGCGCTTCTAAGGAGGTTCGATCACTCAGCTTATTTATTCTCGTGATGTGAAACTCCTTGGTGGAATGTTGATTAATTTTTATGGTAATAAAAAAAACCGTAAAGAATACGCAAGGCGCTGTACAACGGAGTATGCGGTAAAATATGTACCGGGGGGGGTCCGATGAATTTGTTGAGTTGGGTTTATTTCTTGATATTTGAAAACTATTAAAATTAACTTTACAAAGCACAAATAATAGTTTTCATAAATTTAGTGGATATTTTACTTAGTTCTAAGAATAGATTTATGATAATCACTCATTTCAATTAATCGAGTGGTTAAAATTAGAAAAGAAACGATTAGGAATTGATTTAATAGTAGTTGGCATCATTAAGTAACTACCAATTACTTAAACGAAGATTTGGAACACCCTAACAATTAAAAAAACAATTACGGCTGTCGAATTTGAACAAAAATAAAGTAGCGGTAATTAATGTTACAACTTATTGAATCTAAAATAGTAAGGTAAATTGCATTTAGATCTGCCCTTTATCTTGTTTTTCACGATATTCAGATTCATAATTATCATACTTATAGTCGTATCTACATGCAAGTGTGTGATATTTGTGCAAAATAGAAACGTAAAAAAACAAAGTTGGCGCAAAACTTCGACGTTGGATATCAAAAAACTTCATTATCGCTACTTAAATCGTTAAAAATATGGATGAATTCTTTAAACAATTAAACGATTAGCAAACCACTACCTCTATAATGAAAATTGGGTCTCCGAAACTACAAATCACGGCCAAGAAAATTGCAACGTATTATTTTTGTAAATATATAATCTTCTTTCTAACCGACTTCAAAAAAGGAGCAGGTTCTCAATTTGATTGTATTTTTAATTATGTATGAAAGACCGGCCAAGTGCAAGCTGACTCGCGCACGGAAGGTTCCGTGCCATTAACTATTAAAAACGGCACTAAAATCACGTTCATTGTATGGGAGCCCAACTTAAATATGTACTTTATTCTGTTTTTAGCACTTGCTGTTATAGCTGCAACAGATATAAATCACGTGTGAAAATGTCAACTGTCTATCAATCACGGTTCATGAGATACAGTGGTCACAGACAGACTTTGGGATGCATGAAGGAGCCTCCTCGTGTAGCGCAATTTGTTCCATCTGACACTCAACTGAACCGAGCGCTCGGCGCATCCTGGACAGTCTCACCTAACACCTTATAAGACTGGCCAATCCTTCCCTTGCGGTGGTAGGGCTAACGCCCGCCTGGTTCGCGACCACCCTCCCACCGGAGTTCGGCGTCAAGCAGCCTGCTGTGTTTCGTTGACGCGTGGGAGTACCAGTGGCTCAAGGCATCTTCTGGGCACGCTCGCTTTCATCATGGACCTCATCTATCGCTTTCCATCAGGCGTGATCGAGGTCAAGAGCTAGCCCATTCATAAATAAAAAAAAAAACAAAAAAAAAAAAAGAGGGACAGCGGAGTCTCAGTAATAGGGTCCCGTTTTTACCCTATGGGTACGGAACCCTAAAAATGACAAAATACAGAACGCAAATAGCATGATTGTCTTGATTTTGCTCCTTTGCATCTTTTCAGTGGGGAACATGGCACAAGACAACTATAACGGTTCCTTTTTGATTTCGAAACCCCTTAAAACGTAAACATGTTTTGAACTATTTAACAGTAATGAGGCAATACTAATAAACGATTAAAGACAACCATTAGCAAGACAAACCACCTGTGGAAGGGTTGGCTATTTAGTAATTAGCGAATGCACGTATAAAAAGGAATAGGATATTGCTAATAGATATCAGTCTATCCCAGTGCTTTCTATAGTAGCTATGGCTTCGTACCAGAATACTAGTGAATATTACTGTGGCATGACCATGGATTCTTATCCAGGACATTATACGGATTCAAACGTATATGTTAACCAAAGTACTACCAATTATCAAGTAAATATCAGTTCTTATTAATATAATTTCAAAACTATTGATTTATTTTGTGATGTGTATTTATTTGTTTTTCTTTGTTTTCAGACTCATGGAGTTGCTTACTCTCGTGAAAATTATGATAATCAGAAAATTTATCCAGTATCGTCTCCAGGGACTTGTTTATACGATCCTGCTCCGAGACAGATAATCTATAATAATGACCATTATTATATAAATGCTCCTCCGCACATGAACCAGGTAAGATTCTATTAATAAATCAACAGCCTTTAGTTTAGCTAAACTAAACTCACATAGATCACAATTTAATATAATTTTTGTAATGTGTTGTTTTTTCTATTTCAGTACACTCCACATACATATCCATCATTTCACCTGCAGTCAAGACCACACCAAAACAATCAGTATATGGATAAAAGACATCGTCCTCAGATTACAAGTAAGTATAAGCATACTTCTTTTGGACACAATACCCTATTCCATTTATTTATTTATTTAATAACAATTGCTTACTATACTTACAGTTTTCACCAAAGCGTATTGTTGAAACCACTTATGTTGCTATAACAAGTTCATTTATTAAAGTATTTCCTGTTTTTTTTTCAGTTCAACCAACATCAAAAGGAAACTTAAAAGCTGCAGTCAAACGCAAGCGCAAACGCACCATCTTCACTACTGAACAAGTGGAGGCTTTAGAAGAAATCTTCAAAGCAAAACAATACATCAACCGCGACGAAAGACAAGTAATCGTGAACCATTTGCAACTCGATGACAAAGCTGTCAGAATATGGTTCCAGAACCGCCGGCTGAAAAATAAAAGAGAGCAAGACCACGATTTAGAAGAAGAAATTTCTAATGCAGAACATTCAGAAAAACTTGATCGTCTTGATTCAGTAGAATCTGAAATCAGTAAAAATACTGATGAACATGGATTTGTTCATCTTGATGACGGAGTACTGGGGGAGTTGGTGAATGTCATTGATGAATGTTTACCAAAAAATTGTGTAAATGTTCCTGATGAAGAAATTGCAGGAAAAGATAGTAGTCCTGTATATGAACCAATTTCACCAGCCAGTGTTGGTAATGAAGAAGATATTTCAGTACACTGGAGACCATCAGAACCAAGCGAGTCTCTGGAAATACTTTTTGACTTACAAAAAATGCTGTCATTTTAACCAGTGCCTAGTTTTAGTTCTAATAAATTTTAAGTTTTAAGTTATTTTAGTTATTAGATATTAACAGTTGTTGTAATAAATACTTAACTAACTTTAAGTTATTAATGTACTTAATTTTGAAAATGATTTCAATAAATGGTTTTAATTTAACTTCTGGATTTCATTTCCGTGGAAAACAACATAAGTACATATCATCATCATTTTACCAACTATATTGGTGTCGGCTCCCAGTCAAACCAGATGCAGCTGAATACCAACGTTTTACGTACGTGAAGCGACTACCTGTTTGACCTTTACAACCTAATAACTGGGAAACACGGTAGGAACCTCTTGGCAAGACTGGTGTCAGATTTTCTGGCTTCTGACAATCCGTAACGACTGCCAAAGATTTCCAAATGACAGCCGGGACCAACGGCGAGGCACGGAGGAGTCTCGCTATATTAAGGTGTTCACCCATCTACAGACCAACCTCGGCAAGCGTTGCTTAACCTTGAAGCGGCCTGTGTGGCTGGTATAATTCAGCCACGAGATCCTAGTTAGTACATAAGTATTATATAAGTTACATACATATAATAACTAAATATTGACACTTACCATAACCTAAACCGAATTGTATTTACTGTGATCCTAAAATAATTTAGAAGATGAACAATACATGGTGTACATATATTGTTGGAATTTGTACTATTCAACAACAAAAGAATCGCACTATTGAACTTGACCATTTTAATAAGTAGAATGTTACATGGCACGTTAGCCTGCTCTTAGCCAAACTTAGTAGTGAAGCTGATAAAATTTTATAATCTTTTAGAAGAGTTGAATTATTTAAAGCGACTTAAAATAAAATACGACTTCGAACGAAGTGTATTTTTAACTTTGTAACGTCATAGTAAAATTTGCTATTTTTTGTCATGGCTTACGGGATGAGTAACTACGGAACCCTACACTGTGCATGGCCCGACACGCACTTGGCCGGTTATTATTTTATTTTCTGATTATTTTGCGTTTATGTCAAAAATATGTTAAAGATTTCTTATTTTCATGAGTAGGTATATGAAATAACGTTACTATTATTCTGATTTGAAAGCAAAGTAAGCCCACCACACCACATTCCCAAGCCACTGCAACTTCTGAAAGCCAGAATCAACATTGGCGACCACCAGAAAAAACGCCGAGTCAATGAAGCTCGACGAATCCCAGAAAAATGATTCAACTGTCTTGGATCCCGCAACGAAATTAACCAGAAAGTAACAGCGGAGGAGTAGGAAAAAAAGAAAAATATAATTTCCACTTCCCTCCTTATTAAGCAGGAGACATAACAGAGCTAAGCCAAATAGGCACCAAGGGACACATACAACTTGTTTTAAGCCCAGTTGCCAAGCACCACGGATTAAAATAATAATAATAAATACTTTATTTCAGACCATGGTGTCCATTTTGTTAGTAACAATGTTCTTATAGACTAGTGCTAGTAATACTTAAAACTATCCTCAACAAAACAAAAAGAAAGTGAACTCAGCAATCACTATCACTACTGCGCCATTCCATGACAAATGGCGCAGCAGTGACCGATGTAACTACAGTCCAGCCGACTAGCGATCATACTAAGGATGCTGTTGGCGCTGCCACGTACTCTACGCACCAGGGATGCATATATATTAACACTAATAATAATTAATGGGTCTTAAATTGTGAGCTATTCCAGTAATAGGTGTGGCAAAATCGCTTGAACGCACGGAAATTTGTTCTGGTTTCTACAAGGTCCGTATAGTATACAACTCCAGATGTAACCTGAATACTATCTATCATAATATTGCGTTCAGTTTGCCAAAGAATACACTCCCATAAGATATGATGTACGGATTGTTCGTATTCAAGGTCAGATGTAGAACATTGACAGAAAGGAGAAGATACTAGTTTTAAGGAAAATAATTTACTCTTAAAGCTGCCATGACCAGTGAGAAATTGGGCAACACAGTGATCCACCTCTGGCCATGTCCTATCCAGCCGCTCACGAGCGGATAGAAAAAACTGGTAAAGGTGACGGCCTTTGATGGAATTTTCCCACCTACATTGCCATTCGGATAAAAGTTTCTCCCAGACGTATGTCTGGGGTTTAAGTAATCTAGAGATCTTAGCACGGTCGCGTTGCGGTAAGAACTCTTGGTCCGTGATCTTTCGAGTGTAGAAGTAAATTGCAGCACGTCGCTGCACCTCTAGATCGACTGGGAATACACCTGCCAGTATCGGTAAGGCTTCAGTACTAACCGTCCTATACGCTTTGCATAGGAATATCAAAGCCAAACGCTGGCTTTGAAGTAATTGACGTCGTGCCGCCCCTATGGTGGCCCTATCGGCCCAAACAGGTACCCCGTAGCACATACAACCCAGGTAAGTAGCCCCATAAATAGTTTTTAAGGTTTGAAACGACAGACCCCAAGTAGCTTTGGATATTCTCGTCAAGGCGTAAAAGCAAAGTAAATAATTATATTTGCAACAATTGCAATGGAAAACATTATTCGTAGCTAGAGTGATACTGATAATACAAGTTAGTTGTGTTCTATACCTTTCACTCCCATGAATAAATTCATATGCGATATGGGAGTCCTCACATTGTAGAATACAATAAACCAGACTCCCATTTTATATCAAATTAATTTATTCATGGGAATGAAAGATACAGAACACAACTTGTTGTGTGAGTGATTATCACACATCTATTCTTGGAAATTAGAAAAAATATGTTGACATAAAATAGAAAAAGTACCTACTGATGATAATAATGATTCATGCTTCTATAAGTAGGTAATTTAATTATGGGTTAAAGGTAGGTTTCTGGATATCGAGGGATAAAACATACTCAATAAATTCACTTAATTTCGCGCCAAATTGTCCATGTTATTCAAAATTAAAAATCAGAATCTGCTCGTATTTCAGAAATATTTTTTGGTTCAAAGTTATTAAGAGTTTTATGTTTGATACTTTCGGCAGGTTTGCTACAGAATTCCCAGTTTTTATTGTATTTATTTTTCGTTGGACAGGTTTCTGTCTGTTCATCTCATTCAACTCATCATGTTCGAGTCCTTTCATTTGAAACCCATATTATAGGAAAGTATAAAAAACTTAGTCCGCCATCTTTAGAAGTCTGCCATATTAGATTTAGTGCGACGTCATTTTAATTTTCAAGTTACTATCAGCAAGCCCTTTCGTTTAACACCCATATTGTCGGAGTGCTTTAAAAATAACTAGTCCGCCATCTTAGGTATTCCGCCCTGTTGGATTTAGGATAACGTCACACATCTAACCATGCATTGTCATCCAAACTAAACGTGTATACAAAATTTCAGCTCAATCGGTTGAAGATATGTGCTTCAAAATTGAGTTGGAAGAATCCACCGTTACAAACACATTACATTGCATACATTGCAAATTAAATAAAAGCTTTTAATAGTTATTTCTGATATTAGTGCGGTAAGTTGGTTTTTACAAACGAGTGGACGAATTTTATGCACGAGACGAAGTCGAGGGCTTACCAGAGTCACGAGTTTCTAAAAACCAAATCCGCACGTGTATCATACAGCGTTTTTCGACACATTTGCGATTTGTACCTACAATAAGTAATGAAACAATCTTTTTGTCTTTTCTTTAGAAATCAGTCGGAAAGTCGCAACAATCTTTGTCATTTCTAATATGAAAATGGCGCAAATTTGCAAAGGGTGCCACCATGCGCGTGGTGAAAATTAGAACCACATCTTTCATTTATTTTTATTCATCTTCTCTCATTTTCTCTTTAGTATTAAAATGAGACAACCGTATACAGCAAAAGTGCTTCCAAGGAGGTTCGATCACTCAGCTTATTTATTCTCGTGATGTGAAACTCCTTGGTGGAATGTTGATTAATTTTTATGGTAATAAAAAAAACCGTAAAGAATACGCAAGGCGCTGTACAACGGAGTATGCGGTAAAATATGTACCGGGGGGGGGTCCGATGAATTTTTTGAGTTGGGTTTATTTCTTGATATTTGAAAACTATTAAAATTAACTTTACAAAGCACAAATAATAGTTTTCATAAATTTAGTGGGTATTTTACTTAGTTAGAACTAGAGAGAGAATAGATTTATGATAATCACTCATTTCAATTAATCGAGTCGTTAAAATTAGAAAAGAAACGATTAGGAATTGATTTAATAGTAGTTGGCATCATTAAGTAACTACCAGTTACTTAAACGAAGATTTGGAACACCCAAACAATTAAAAAAAGGCATGTAATTAAATCGATATCTGTATTTTCCCTTTTTTCGAACAAAATATTTCAAAGTTAAATCAAAAATACTGACTTGCACACAAATTATGCACACTAAATAAATCATATTAGATATACTGTTTAATGGTATTTGCAGAACTGTTTTACTGAACGAATATCTTCTAACCTAACCCGTCCGAGTCGGGGTGCCCAATGACCGGCTACTATTGTAACCATGATAACTACCTGCTATTTCAGGGAAGTGCAATTTAGAGTGCAAGTTAGTATTTTTGATAAACAATTCGTATTTTTGTTTTATAAATCATAAATCCGATGTATAAACCACATTTTTGGTGTGAATTCGATAAAAAGGTCATCTCGTTTTGGATGATTTTTTTTAGTTTTTTTTGTAAGATATGTTTTCTAATCAATTGGGATTTTTTGCACAGCATTATTTTTTCTGGTATGCATTAAAATTATACAGATGTGCATTTAAAAATATCCCTTAAAAAAACAATTACGGCTGTCGAATTTGAACAAAAATAAAGTAGCGGTAATTAATGTTACAAGTTATTGAATCTAAAATAGTAAGGTAAATTGCATTTAGATCTGCCCTTTATCTTGTTTTTCACGATATTCAGATTCATAATTATCATACTTATAGTCGTATCTACATGCAAGTGTGTGATATTTGTGCAAAATAGAAACGTAAAAAAACAAAGTTGGCGCGAAACTTCGACGTTGGATATCAAAAAACTTCATTATCGCTACTTAAATCGTTAAAAATATGGATGAATTCTTTAAACAATTAAACGATTAGCAAACCACTACCTCTATAATGAAAATTGGGTCTCCGAAACTTGCAACGTATTATTTTTGTAAATATATAATCTTCTTTCTAACCGACTTCAAAAAAGGAGCAGGTTCTCAATTTGATTGTATTTTTAATTATGTATGAAAGACCGGCCAAGTGCAAGCTGACTCGCGCACGGAAGGTTCCGTGCCATTAACTATTAAAAACGGCACTAAAATCACGTTCATTGTATGGGAGCCCAACTTAAATATGTACTTTATTCTGTTTTTAGCACTTGCTGTTATAGCTGCAACAGATATAAATCACGTGTGAAAATGTCAACTGTCTATCAATCACGGTTCATGAGATACAGTGGTCACAGACAGACTTTGGGATGCATGAAGGAGCCTCCTCGTGTAGCGCAATTTGTTCCATCTGACACTCAACTGAACCGAGCGCTCGGCGCATCCTGGACAGTCTCACCTAACACCTTATAAGACTGGCCAATCCTTCCCTTGCGGTGGTAGGGCTAACGCCCGCCTGGTTCGCGACCACCCTCCCACCGGAGTTCGGCGTCAAGCAGCCTGCTGTGTTTCGTTGACGCGTGGGAGTACCAGTGGCTCAAGGCATCTTCTGGGCACGCTCGCTTTCATCATGGACCTCATCTATCGCTTTCCATCAGGCGTGATCGAGGTCAAGAGCTAGCCCATTCATAAATAAAAAAAAAAACAAAAAAAAAAAAAAGAGGGACAGCGGAGTCTCAGTAATAGGGTCCCGTTTTTACCCTATGGGTACGGAACCCTAAAAATGACAAAATACAGAACGCAAATAGCATGATTGTCTTGATTTTGCTCCTTTGCATCTTTTCAGTGGGGAACATGGCACAAGACAACTATAACGGTTCCTTTTTGAACCCCTTAACCGCTGCGGCCCCGACATGTGAAAATTCCCAAAAAAATATAAATCTTATGTAATAGGTAAATAAACATTAAATTCGCGATTAATTCGCGACACACCGGTGTGTCGCCGGGGCCGGAGCGGTTAAAACGTAAACATGTTTTGAACTATTTAACAGTAATGAGGCAATACTAATAAACGATTAAAGACAACCATTAGCAAGACAAACCACCTGTGGAAGGGTTGGCTATTTAGTAATTAGCGAATGCACGTATAAAAAGGAATAGGATATTGCTAATAGATATCAGTCTATCCCAGTGCTTTCTATAGTAGCTATGGCTTCGTACCAGAATACTAGTGAATATTACTGTGGCATGACCATGGATTCTTATCCAGGACATTATACGGATTCAAACGTATATGTTAACCAAAGTACTACCAATTATCAAGTAAATATCAGTTCTTATAAATATAATTTCAAAACTATTGATTTATTTTATGATGTGTATTTATTTGTTTTTCTTTGTTTTCAGACTCATGGAGTTGCTTACTCTCGTGAAAATTATGAAAATCAGAAAATTTATCCAGTATCGTCTCCAGGGACTTGTTTATACGATCCTGCTCCGAGACAGATAATCTATAAAAATGACCATTATTATATAAATGCTCCTCCGCACATGAACCAGGTAAGATTATATTAATAAATCAACAGCGTTTAGTTCAGCTAAACTAAACTCACATAGATCACAATTTAATATAATTTTTGTAATGTGTTGTTTTTTCTATTTCAGTACACTCCACATACATATCCATCATTTCACCTGCAGTCAAGACCACACCAAAACAATCAGTATATGGATAAAAGACATCGTCCTCAGATTACAAGTAAGTATAAGCATACTTCTTTTGGACACAATACCCTATTCCATTTATTTATTTATTTAATAACAATTGCTTACTATACTTACAGTTTTCACCAAAGCGTATTGTTGAAACCACTTATGTTGCTATAACAAGTTCATTTATTAAAGTATTTCCTGTTTTTTTTTCAGTTCAACCAACATCAAAAGGAAACTTAAAAGCTGCAGTCAAACGCAAGCGCAAACGCACCATCTTCACTACTGAACAAGTGGAGGCTTTAGAAGAAATCTTCAAAGCAAAACAATACATCAACCGCGACGAAAGACAAGTAATCGTGAACCATTTGCAACTCGATGACAAAGCTGTCAGAATATGGTTCCAGAACCGCCGGCTGAAAAATAAAAGAGAGCAAGACCACGATTTAGAAGAAGAAATTTCTAATGCAGAACATTCAGAAAAACTTGATCGTCTTGATTCAGTAGAATCTGAAATCAGTAAAAATACTGATGAACATGGATTTGTTCATCTTGATGACGGAGTACTGGGGGAGTTGGTGAATGTCATTGATGAATGTTTACCAAAAAATTGTGTAAATGTTCCTGATGAAGAAATTGCAGAAAAAGATAGTAGTCCTGTATATGAACCAATTTCACCAGCCAGTGTTGGTAATGAAGAAGATATTTCAGTACACTGGAGACCATCAGAACCAAGCGAGTCTCTGGAAATACTTTTTGACTTACAAAAAATGCTGTCATTTTAACCAGTGCCTAGTTTTAGTTCTAATAAATTTTAAGTTTTAAGTTATTTTAGTTATTAGATATTAACAGTTGTTGTAATAAATACTTAACTAACTTTAAGTTATGAATGTACTTAATTTTGAAAATGATTTCAATAAATGGTTTTAATTTAACTTCTGGATTTCATTTCCGTGGAAAACAACATAAGTACATATCATCATCATTTTACCAACTATATTGGTGTCGGCTCCCAGTCAAACCAGATGCAGCTGAATACCAACGTTTTACGTACGTGAAGCGACTACCTGTTTGACCTTTACAACCTAATAACTGGGAAACACGGTAGGAACCTCTTGGCAAGACTGGTGTCAGATTTTCTGGCTTCTGACAATCCGTAACGACTGCCAAAGATTTCCAAATGACAGCCGGGACCAACGGCGAGGCACGGAGGAGTCTCGCTATATTAAGGTGTTCACCCATCTACAGACCAACCTCGGCAAGCGTTGCTTAACCTTGAAGCGGCCTGTGTGGCTGGTATAATTCAGCCACGAGATCCTAGTTAGTACATAAGTATTATATAAGTTACATACATATAATAACTAAATATTGACACTTACCATAACCTAAACCGAATTGTATTTACTGTGATCCTAAAATAATTTAGAAGATGAACAATACATGGTGTACATATATTGTTGGAATTTGTACTATTCAACAACAAAAGAATCGCACTATTGAACTTGACCATTTTAATAAGTAGAATGTTACATGGCACGTTAGCCTGCTCTTAGCCAAACTTAGTAGTGAAGCTGATAAAATTTTTTTTTAGGTTATTATTTTATTTTCTGATTATGTTGCGTTTATGTCAAAAATATGTTAAAGATTTCTTATTTTCATGAATAGGTATGAAATAACGTAACTATTATTCTGATTTGAAAGCAAAGTAAGCCCGCCACACCACATTCCCAAGCCACTGCAACTTCTGAAATCCAGAATCAAAATTGGCGACCACCAGAAAAAACGCCGAGTCAATGAAGCTCGACGAGTCCCAGAAAAATGATTCAACTGTCTTGGATCCCGCAACGAAATTAACCAGAAAGTAACAGCGGAGGAGTAGGAAAAAAGAAATATAATTTCCACTTCCCTCCTTACTAAGCAGGACACATAACAGAGCTAAGCCAAATAGGCACCAAGGGACACATACAACTTGTTTTAAGCCCAGTTGCCAAGCACCACGGATTAAAATAATAATAAAAAATACTTTTTTTCAGACCATGGTGTCCATTTTGTTAGTAACAATGTTCTTATAGACTAGTGTTAGTAATACTTAAAACTATCCTCAACAAAACAAAAAGAAATTAAACTCAGCAATCACTACTGCGCCATTCCATGACAAATGGCGCAGCAGTGACCGATGTAACTACAGTCCAGCCGACTAGCGATCATACTAAGGATGCTGTTGGCGCTGCCACGTAGTCTACGCACCAGGGTTGCATATATATTAACATTAATACTAATTAATGGGTCTTAAATTGTGAGCTATTCCAGTAATAGGTACGGCAAAATCGCTTGAACGCACGGAAATTTGTTCTGGTTTCTACAAGGTCCGTATAGTATACAACTCCAGATGTAACCTGAATACTATCTAACATAATATTGCGTTCAGTTTGCCAAAGAATACACTCCCATAAGATATGATGTGCGGATTGTTCGTAGTCAAGGTCAGATGTAGAACATTGACAGAAAGGAGAAGACACTAGTTTTAAGGAAAATAATGTACTCTTAAAGTAGACATGACCAGTGAGAAATTGGGCAACACAGTGATCCACCTCTGGCCATGTCATGTATCCAGCCGCTCACGAGCGGATAGAAAAAACTGGTAAAGGTGACGGCCTTTGATGGAATTTTCCCACCTACATTGCCATTCGGATAAAAGTTTCTCCCAGACCTATGTCTGGGGTTTAAGTAATCTAGAGATCTTAGCACGGTCGCGTTGCGGTAAGAACTCTTGGTCCGTGATCTTTCGAGTGTAGAAGTATTGCAGCACGTCGCTGCACCTCTAGATCGACTGGGAATACACCTGCCAGTACCGGTAACCGTCCTATACGCTTTGCATAGGAATATCAAAGCCAAACGCTGGCTTTGAAGTAATTGACGTCGTGCCGCCCCTATGGTGGCCCTATCGGCCCAAACAGGTACCCCGTAGCACATACAACCCAGGTAAGTAGCCCCATAAATAGTTTTTAAGGTTTAAAATGACAGACCCCAAGTAGCTTTGGATATTCTCGTCAAGGCGTAAAAGCAAAGTAAATATAATTCCAATGGAAAACATTATTCGTAGCTAGAGTGATACTGATAATACAAGTTAATTGTGTTCTATACCTTTCACTCCCATGAATAAATTCATATGCGATATGGGAGTCCTCACATTGTAGAATACAATAAACCAGACTCCCATATTATATCAAATTAATTTATTCATGGGAATGAAAGATACAGAACACAACTTGTTGTGTGAGTGATTATCACAAATCTATTTTTGGAAATTAGAAAAAATATGTTGACATAAAATAGAAAAAGTACCTACTGATGATAATAATGATTCATGCTTCTATAAGTAGGTAATTTAATTATGGGTTAAAGGTAGGTTTCTGGACATCGAGGGATAAAACATACTCAATAAATTCACTTAATTTCGCGCCAAATTGTCCATGTTATTAAAAATTAAAAATCAGAACCTGCTCGTATTTCAGAAATATTTTTTGGTTCAAAGTTATTAAGAGTTTTATGTTTGATACTTTCGGCAGGTTTGCTACAGAATTCCCAGTTTTTGTTGTATTTATTTTTCGTTGGACAGGTTTCTGTCTGTTCATCTCATTCAACTCATCATGTTCGAGTCCTTTCATTTGATACCCATATTATAGGAAAGTATAAAAAACTTAGTCCGCCATTTTTAGAAGTCTGCCATATTAGATTTAGTGCGACGTCATTTTAATTTTCAAGTTACTATCAGCAAGCCCTTTCGTTTAACACCCATATTGTCGGAGTGCGTAAAAATAACTAGTCCGCCATCTTAGGTATTCCGCCCTGTTGGATTTAGGATAACGTCACACATCTAACCATGCATTGTCATCCAAACTAAACGTGTATACAAAATTTCAGCTCAATCGGTTGAAGATATGTGCTTCAAAATTGAGTTGGAAGAATCCACCGTAACAAACATAGTTACATTACATACATTGCAAATTAAATAAAAGCTTTTAATAGTTATTTATGATATTAGTGCGGTAAGTTGGTTTTTACAAACGAGTAGACGAATGTAAGCACGAGACGAAGTCGAGGGCTTACCATAGTCACGAGTTTGTAAAAACCAAATCCGTACGTGTGTCATACAACGTTTTCCGACACATTTGCGAGATAACATTACAAAAAGTAATGAAACAAACTTTTTGTCTCTAGAAATCAGTCGGAAAGTCACAACAATCTTTGACGTTTCTAATATGAAAAACAAACACAAAACGTATACAGCAAAAGCGCTTCCAAGGAGGTTCGATTATTTAGCTTATTTATTCTTGTGATGTGAAACTCCTTGGTGGAATTCTTATAAATTTTTATGGAAATTAAAAAAAAACCGTAAAGAATACGCACGGCGCTATACAACGGAGTTTGCGGTAAAATATGTACTTAGGTGAGAGTACCTACTTTGCCGCACGCTCTATTGTGTGGTGCATAATTTTTAACTTTCGAACAATGCATACAGGCTTCGTAAATGCATTTTTTGAGCAAATGTGTTGAAATAGTTATTTCTGATATTAGTGCGGTAAGTTGGTTTTACAAACGAGTGGAAGAATTTTATGCACGAGACGAAGTCGAGGGCTAACCAGAATCACGAGTTTCTAAAAACCAAATCCGCACGTGTATCATACAACGTTTTTCGACACATTTGCGATTTGTACCTACAATAAGTAATTAAACAATCTTTTTGTCTTCTCTTAAGAAATCAGTCGGAAAGTCGCAACAATCTTTGACATTTCTAATATGAAAATGGCGCAAATTTGCAAAGGGTGCCACATGCGCGTGGTGAAAATTAGATCCACATCTTTCATTTATTTTTATTCATCTTCTCTCATTTACTCTTTAGTATTAAAATGAGACAACCGTATACAGCAAAAGCGCTTCCAAGGAGGTTCGATCATTCAGCTTATTTATTCTCGTGATGTGAAACTCCTTGGTGGAATGCTGATTATTTTTATGGTAATAAAAAAAACCGTAAAGAATACGCAAGGCGCTGTACAACGGAGTATGCGGTAAAATATGTACCGGGGGGGGTCCGATGAATTTGTTGAGTTGGATTTATTTCTTAATATTTGAAAACTATTAAAATTATTTTTACAAAGCACAAATAATAGTTTTCATAAATTTAGTGGGTATTTTACTCAGTTCTAAGAATAGATTTATGATAATCACTCATGTCAATTAATGGAGTCGTTAAAATTAAGAAAGAAACGATTAGGAATTGATTTAATAGTAGTTGGCATCATTAAGTAACTACCAATTACTAAAACGAAGATTTGGAACACCCTAACAATTAAAAAAACAATTACGGCTGTCGAATTTGAACAAAAATAAAGTAGCGGTAATTAATGTTACAAGTTATTGAATCTAAAACAGTAAGGTAAATTGCATTTAGATCTGCCCTTTATCTTGTTTTTCACGATATTGAGATTCATAATTATCATACTTATAGTCGTATCTACATGTGAGTGTCTGATAATTGTGCAAAATAGAAACGTAAAAAAACAAAGTTGGCGCGAAACTTCGACGTTGGATATCAAAAAACTTCATTATCGCTACTTAAATCGTTAAAAATATGGATGAATTCTTTAAACAATTAAACGATTAGCAAACCACTACCTCTATAACGAAAATTGGGTCTCTGAAACAACAAACCACGGCCAAGAAAATTGCAACGTATTATTTTTGTAAATATATAATCTTCTTTCCAATCGACTGCAAAATAGGAGCAGGTTCTCAATTTGATTGTATTTTTAATTATGTATGAAAGACCGGCCAAGTGCAAGCTGACTCGCGCACGGAGGGTTCCGTGCCATTATCTATTAAAAACGGCACTAAAATCACGTTCATTGTATGGGAGCCCTACTTAAATATGTATTTGATTCTGTTTTTAGCTGTTATAGTTGCAACAGATATAAATCACGTGTGAAAATGTCAACTGTCTATCTATCACGGTTCATGAGATACAGCGTGGTCACAGACAAACGGACAGCGGAGTCTTAGTAATAGGGTCCCGTTTTTACCCTTTGGGTACGGAACCCTAAAAATGACAAAATACAGAAAGCAAATAGCATGATTATGTCTTGATATTGCTCTTTTGCATCTTTTCAGTGAGGGACATGGCACAAGGCAACTATAACGGTTCCTTTTTGATTTCGAAACCCCTTAAAACGTAAATATGTTTTGAACTATTTAACAGTAATGAGGCACTAATAAACGATTAAAGACAACCATTAGCAAGACAAACCACCTGGAAGGGTTGGCTATTTAGTAATTAGCGAATGCACGTATAAAAAGGAATAGGATATTGCTAATAGACATCAGTCTATCCCAGTGCTTTCTATAGTAGCGATGGCTTCGTACCAGAATACTAGAGAATATTACTGTGGCATGACCATGGATTCTTATCCAGGACATTATACGGATTCAAACGTATATGTTAACCAAAGTACTACCAATTATCAAGTAAATATCAGTTCTTATTAATATAATTTCAAAACTATTGATTTATTTTATGATGTGTATTTATTTGTTTTTCTTTGTTTTCAGACTCATGGAGTTGCTTACTCTCCTGAAAATTATGAAAATCAGAAGATTTATCCAGTATCGTTTCCAGGGACTTGTATGTACGATCCTGCTCCGAGACAGATAATCTATATTAATAACCATTATTATATAAATGCTTCTGCGCACATGAACCAGGTAAGATTATATTAATAAATCAACAGCGTTTAGTTCAGCTACACTACAACTCACATAGATCACAATTTAATATATTTTTTGTAATGTGTTGTTTTTTCTATTTCAGTACACTCCACATACATATTATCCATCATTTCACCTGCAGCCAAGACCACATCAAAACAATCAGTATATGGCTAAAAGACATCGTCCTCAGATTACAAGTAAGTATAAGCATACTTCTTTTAGACACAATACCCTATTCCATTTGTTTATTTATTTATTTAATAACAATTGCTTACTATACTTACAGTTTTCACCAAAGCATATTGTTGAAACCACTACACTATGTTGCTATAACAAGTTCATTTACTAAAGTAATTCTTGTTTTTTTTTCAGTTCAACCAACATCAAAAGGAAACTATAAAGCTGCAGTCAAACGCAAGCGCAAACGCACCATCTTCACTACTGAACAAGTGGAGGCTTTAGAAGAAATCTTCAAAGCAAAACAATACATCAACCGCGACGAAAGACAAGTAATCGTGAACCATTTGCAACTCGATGACAAAGCTGTCAGAATATGGTTCCAGAACCGCCGGCTGAAAAATAAAAGACAGCAAGACCACGATTTAGAAGAAGAAATTTCTAATGCAGAACATTCAGAAAAACTTGATCGTCTTGATTCAGTAGAATCTGAAATCAGTAAAAATACTGATGAACATGGATTTGTTAATCTTGATGACGGAGTACTGGGGGAGTTGGTGAATGTCATTGATGAATGTTTAACAAAAAATTGTGTAAATGTTCCTGATGAAGAAATTGCAGGAAAAGATAGTAGTCCTGTATATGAACCAATTTCACCAGCCAGTGTTGGTAATGAAGAAGATATTTCAGTACACTGGAGACCATCAGAACCAAGCGAGTCTCTGGAAATACTTTTGACTTACAAAAAATGTTGTCATTTTAACCAGTGCCTAGTTTTAGTTCTAATAAATTTTAAGTTTTAAGATATTTTAGTTATAAGATATTAAGAGTTGTTGTAATTAATACTTAACTAACTTTAAGTTATTAATGTACTTAATTTTGAAAATGATTTCAATAAATGGTTTTAGTTTAACTTCTGGATTTCATTTCCGTGGAAAACAACATAAGTACATATCATCATGATTTTACCAACTATATTGGTGTCGGCTCCCAGTCAAACCGGATGCAGCTGAATACCATCGTTTTACGTACGTGAAGCGACTACCTGTTTGACCTTTACAACCCAGTAACTGGGAATCACGGTAGGAACCTTTTGGCAAGACTGGTGTCAGATTTTCTGGCTTCTGACAATCCGTAACGACTGCCAAAGATTTCCAAATGACAGCCGGGACAAACGGCGAGGCACGGAGGAGTCTCGCTATATTAAGGTGTTCACCCATCTACAGACCAACCTCGGCAAGCGTTGCTTAACCTTGAAGCGGCCTGTGTGGCTGGTATAATTCAGCCACGAGATCCTAGTTAGTACATAAGTATTATATAAGTTACATACATATAATAACTAAATATTGACACTTACCATAACCTAAACCGAATTGTATTTACTGTGATCCTAAAATAATTTAGAAGATGAACAATACATGGTGTACATATATTGTTGGAATTTGTACTATTCAACAACAAAAGAATCGCACTATTGAACTTGACCATTTTAATAAGTAGAATGTTACATGGCACGTTAGCCTGCTCTTAGCCAAACTTAGTAGTGAAGCTGATAAAATTTTATAATCTTTTAGAAGAGTTGAATTATTTAAAGCGACTTAAAATAAAATACGACTTCAATCGAAGTGTATTTTTAACTTTGTAACGTCATAGTAAAATTTGCTATTTTTTGTCATGGCTTACGGGATGGGTAACTACGGAACCCTACACTGTGCATGGCCCGACACGCACTTGGCCGGATATTGTTTTATTTTCTGATTATGTTGCGTTTATGTCAAAAATATGTTATAGATTTCTTATTTTCATGAGTAGGTATATGAAATAACGTTACTATTATTCTGATTTGAAAGCAAAGTAAGCCCGCCACACCACATTCCAAAGCCACTGCAACTTCTGAAATCCAGAATCAACATTGGCGACCACCAGAAAAAACGCCGAGTCAATGAAGCTCGACGAGTCCCAGAAAAATGATTCAACTGTCTTGGATCCCGCAACGAAATTAACCAGAAAGTAACAGCGGAGGAGTAGGAAAAAAGAAATATAATTTCCACTTTCCTCCTTATTAAGCAGGAGACATAACAGAGCTAAGCCAAATAGGCACCACGGGACACATACAACTTGATCATACTAAGGATGCTGTTGGCGCTGCCACGTACTCTACGCACCAGGGATGCATATATATTAACACTAATAATAATTAACGGGTCTTAAATTGTGAGCTATTCCAGTAATAGGTATGGCAAAATCGCTTGAACGCACGGAAATTTGTTCTGGTTTCTACAAGGTCCGTATAGTATACAACTCCAGATGTAACCTGAATACTAACTAACATAATATTGCGTTCAGTTTGCCAAAGAATACACTCCCATAAGATATGATGTGCGGATTGTTCGTATTCAAGGTCAGATGTAGAACATTGACAGAAAGGAGAAGACACTAGTTTTAAGGAAAATAATTTACTCTTAAAGTTGCCATGACCAGTGAAAAATTGGGCAACACAGTGATCCACCTCTGGCCATGTCCGATCCAGCCGCTCACGAGCGGATAGAAAAAACTGGTAAAGGTGACGGCCTTTGATGGAATTTTCCCACCTACATTGCCATACGGATAAAAGTTTCTCCCAGACGTATGTCTGGGGTTTAAGTAATCTAGAGATCTTAGCACGGTCGCGTTGCGGTAAGAACTCTTGGTCCGTGATCTTTCGAGTGTAGAAGTAAATTGCAGCACGTCGCTGCACCTCTAGATCGACTGGGAATACACCTGCCAGTACCGGTAACCGTCCTATACGCTTTGCATAGGAATATCAAAGCCAAACGCTGGCTTTGAAGTAATTGACGTCGTGCCGCCCCTATGGTGGCCCTATCGGCCCAAACAGGTACCCCGTAGCACATACAACCCAGGTAAGTAGCCCCATAAATAGTTTTTAAGGTTTGAAACGACAGACCCCAAGTAGCTTTGGATATTCTCGTCAAGGCGTAAAAGCAAAGTAAATACACTTCTGGACACATCTATTGGCCCACCTTAGAGTTTAGGTTTCGATGGCCCCTACCGAAATATGATTGCTAGATTGAACAAAAACTGTTGATGCAGTTTTAAACCTGATACATTTTACCATCTTTTTCGATCGTATTGTTTTAAATTTGAATTCAGAATACCATACGACATGGAGCTACGCCTAACAAGTCGGATATGCGCCTTGTTAAAGGCAATTGATTTTTGAATAAAAAACATGTTTTATCAAATAAAGGTTTAATTTAATAACGCGTGTTGCCTCCATGGGCATCTACCACAGCTCTCATACGATTAGGCATAGAGTTTATCAACCGCTCTATGAAGTTTTGAGGGATCATCTCCCATTCCTCTTCTATGGCAGTTTTCAACTCCTGCATCGTCTGGGCAACTGGCTGATGAGCCCTAACACGTCTTTTCAGCTCGTCCCACATGTGCTCAATGGGGTTCATGTCTGGGCTTCTGGCTGGCCAGTCCATAACTGTGATGTTCACATCCCGAAGATATTCCCTGACGATGCCGGCCGCATGGGCTCTTGCATTATCATGCATAAAAAGGAAATTTGGGCCCACATAGTCCGCGTATGGTATCACGTGAGGTTCTAAGCACTCACGAATGTACCTTTCAGCATTTAATGTTGGCAGCCGTGGTCCTGTAACAACCTCAAGTTGAGTTTTGCCGCTCGCGGATATACCGCCCCAGACAGTCCATGAGCCACCGCCATAAGCAACCCTCTCTTCAAAGCAGCATTGTGCGAAACGCTCTCCCTTACGTCGGTAGACCTTCTTCCTTCCATCATTGCCATGTAACACAATTTTAGACTCATCAGAAAAGAGTACACGGCTCCAATCTTGCTGTGTCCAATTTAAATGACTGCGTGCGAAATGAAGGCGCGCTGTTCGGTGGGCTCGCGTTAGTTTGGGCCCATTAGCTGGCTTGTGTGGTACCATATCGCGTTCTTTTAACCTTCTCCGAACGGTTCGAGCGCTCACAGATACTCCGTGGCAGTCGCGAAGTTGGTTTTGTATCTCAATGGAGGTAAGGTGACGATTTCTCAAGTTGGTCGTCACGATGAATCGATCCTGCCTTTCAGTTGTGACCCGAGATCGTGGCCTTCCTTGGCGACGAACAAAGCCGCCAGTCTCTAGGTACCTCCGATAAACATTTCGGACCGCAGATCGACTTAAATTAAGTTGAGCACTCACGTTTCTTTGGCTGTGTCCGGCCTGAATAAGTGCCACAGCTTGGGCGCCGACTTCAGGTGAAGTATCCATAGATTATTGATAGAACCTCACCTTAATGTTAAGAATAAGTAATGTTTGTTGCAAAACCAAAGATATCAATCACTTTTTCAAGAATTAAATCCAAGTAAACCAATAAAACCAAGTTTTCTTAGTATTCGATTGTTTGATATCAACAAACAGGCTCCAAATTGTCTTTTGTTTCTTTAAATTCTGTGTTCGAAATTCAAAAAAAGACTATTGAATGAAATTGTGAATGTGCCAGGTTCAAAACTGCATAAAAACTTTTTGCTCGACCTAATATAAAATTTTAGCTAGGACCAAACGAAACTGAAAATACAAGGTGGGCCAATAGATGTGTCCAGAAGTGTATATTTGCAACAATTGCAATAGAAAACATTATTCGTAGCTAGAGTGATACTGATAATACAAGTTAGTTGTGTTCTATACCTTTCACTCCCATGAATAAATTCATATGCGATATGGGAGTCCTCACATTGTAGAATACAATAAACCAGACTCCCATATTATATCAAATTAATTTATTCATGGGAATGAAAGATACAGAACACAACTTGTTGTGTGAGTGATAATCACAAATCTATTTTTGGAAATTAGAAAAAATATGTTGACATAAAATAGAAAAAGTACCTACTGATGATAATAATGATTCATGCTTCTATAAGTAGGTAATTTAATTATGGGTTAAAGGTAGGTTTCTGGACATCGAGGGATAAAACATACTCAATAAATTCACTTAATTTCGCGCCAAATTGTCCATGTTATTCAAAATTAAAAATCAGAACCTGCTCGTATTTCAGAAATATTTTTTGGATCAAAGTTATTAAGAGTTTTATGTTTGATACTTTCGGCAGGTTTGCTACAGAATTCCCAGTTTTTATTGGATATTTTTCGTTGGACAAGTTTCGGTCTGTTCATCTCATTCAACTCATCATGTTCGAGTCCTTTCATTTGATACCCATATTATAGGAAAGTATAAAAAACTTAGTCCGCCATCTTTAGAAGTCTGCCATATTAGATTTAGTGCGACGTCATTTTAATTTTCAAGTTACTATCAGCAAGCCCTTTCGTTTAACACCCATATTGTCGGAGTGCTTTAAAAATAACTAGTCCGCCATCTTAGGTATTCCGCCCTGTTGGATTTAGGATAACGTCACACATCTAACCATGCATTGTCATCCAAACTAAACGTGTATACAAAATTTCAGCTCAATCGGTTGAAGATATGTGCTTCAAAATTGAGTTGGAAGAATCCACCGTAACAAACATAGTTACATTACATACATTGCAAATTAAATAAAAGTTTTTAATAGTTATTTCTGATATTAGTGCGGTAAGTTGGTTTTTACAAACGAGTGGACGAATTTTATGCACGAGTCGAAGTCGAGGGCTTACCAGAGTCACGAGTTTCTAAAAACCAAATCCGCACGTGTATCATACAACGTTTTCGACACATTTGCGATTTGTACCTACAATAAGTAATGAAACAATCTTTTTGTCTTTTCTTTAGAAATCAGTCGGAAAGTCGCAACAATCTTTGACATTTCTAATATGAAAATGGCGCAAATTTGCAAAGGGTGCCACATGCGCGTGGTGAAAATTAGAACCACATCTTTCATTTATTTTTATTCATCTTCTCTCATTTTCTCTTTAGTATTAAAATGAGACAACCGTATACAGCAAAAGCGCTTCCAAGGAGGTTCGATCATTCAGCTTATTTATTCTCGTGATGTGAAACTCCTTGGTGGAATGCTGATTAATTTTTATGGTAATAAAAAAAACCGTAAAGAATACGCAAGGCGCTGTACAACGGAGTATGCGGTAAAATATGTACCGGTGGAGGTCCGATGAATTTGTTGAGTTGGGTTTATTTCTTGATATTTGAAAACTATTAAAATTAACTTTACAAAGCACAAATAATAGTTTTCATAAATTTAGTGGGTATTTTACTTAGTTCTAAGAATAGATTTATGATAATCACTCATTTCAATTAATCGAGTCGTTAAAATTAGAAAAGAAATGATTAGGAATTGATTTAATAGTAGTTGGCATCATTAAGTAACAATCAATTACTTAAACGAAGATTTGGAACACCCTAACAATTAAAAAAACAATTACGGCTGTCGAATTTGAACAAAAATAAAGTAGCGGTAATTAATGTTACAAGTTATTGAATCTAAAATAGTAAGGTAAATTGCATTTAGATCTGCCCTTTATCTTGTTTTTCACGATATTGAGATTCATAATTATCATACTTATAGTCGTATCTACATGTGAGTGTGTGATATTTGTGCAAAATAGAAACGTAAAAAAACAAAGTTGGCGCGAAACTTCGACGTTGGATATCAAAAAACTTCATTATCGCTACTTAAATCGTTAAAAATATGGATGAATTCTTTAAGCAATTAAACGATTAGCAAATCACTACCTCTATAATGAAAATTGGGTCTCCGAAACTACAAATCACGGCCAAGAAAATTGCAATGTATTATTTTTGTAAATATATAATCTTCTTTCCAACCGACTTCAAAAAAGGAGCAGGTTCTCAATTTGATTGTATTTTTAATTATGTATGAAAGACCGGCCAAGTGCAAGCTGACTCGCGCACGGAAGGTTCCGTGCCATTAACTATTAAAAACGGCACTAAAATCACGTTCATTGTATGGGAGCCCAACTTAAATATGTATTTTATTCTGTTTTTAGCTGTTATAGTTGCAACAGATAAAAATCACGTGTGAAAATGTCAACTGTCTATCTATCACGGATCATGAGATACAGCGTGGTCACAGACAGACTTTGGGATGCATGAAGGAGCCTCCTCGTGTAGCGCAATTTGTTCCATCTGACACTCAACTGAACCGAGCGCTCGGCGCATCCTGGACAGTCTCACCTAACACCTTATAAGACTGGCCAATCCTTCCCTTGCGGTGGTAGGGCTAACGCCCGCCTGGTTCGCGACCACCCTCCCACCGTAGTTCGGCGTCAAGCAGCTTGCTGTGTTTCGTTGACGCGTGGGAGTACCAGTGGCTCAAGGCATCTTCTGGGCACGCTCGCTTTCATCATGGACCTCATCTATCGCTTTCCATCAGGCGTGATCGAGGTCAAGAGCTAGCCCATTCATAAATAAAACAAAAAAACAAAAAAAAAAAAGAGGGACAGCGGAGTCTCAGTAATAAGGTCCCGTTTTTTCCCTATGGGTACGGAACCCTAAAAATGACAAAATACAGAACGCAAATAGCATGATTGTCTTGATTTTGCTCTTTTGCATCTTTTCAGTGGGGAACATGGTACAAGACAACTATAACGGTTCCTTTTTGATTTCGAAACCCCTTAAAACGTAAACATGTTTTGAACTATTTAACAGTAATGAGGCACTAATAAACCATTAAAGACAACCATTAGCAAGACAAACCACCTGTGGAAGGGTTGGCTATTTAGTAATTAGCGAATGCACGTATAAAAAGGAATAGGATATTGCTAATAGATATCAGTCTATCCCAGTGCTTTCTTTAGTAGCGATGGCTTCGTACCAGAATACTAGTGAATATTACTGTGGCATGACCATGGATTCTTATCCAGGACATTATACGGATTCAAACGTATATGTTAACCAAAGTACTACCAATTATCAAGTAAATATCAGTTCTTATAAATATAATTTCAAAACTATTGATTTATTTTATGATGTGTATTTATTTGTTTTTCTTTGTTTTCAGACTCATGGAGTTGCTTACTCTCCTGAAAATAATGAAAATCAGAAGATTTATCCAGTATCGTTTCCAGGGACTTGTATGTACGATCCTGCTCCGAGACAGATAATCTATAATAATGACCATTATTATATAAATGCTCCTGCGCACATGAACCAGGTAAGATTATATTAATAAATCAACAGCGTTTAGTTCAGCTACACTACAACTCACATAGATCACAATTTAATATATTTTTTGTAATGTGTTGTTTTTTCTATTTCAGTACACTCCACATACATATTATCCATCATTTCACCTGCAGCCAAGACCACATCAAAACAATCAGTATATGGCTAAAAGACATCGTCCTCAGATTACAAGTAAGTATAAGCATACTTCTTTTGGACACAATACCCTATTCCATTGTTGAAACCACTTCTGTGGCTGTAACAAGTTCGTTTATTAACCTGTCACACCTGACACACCGGTGTGTCGCGAATTAATCGCAAATTTAATGTTTATTTACATATACATAAGATTTACTTTATATTAGGGAATTTTCACATGTTGGGCCCGAGTGGTTAAAGTATTTCTTGTTATTTTTTCAGTTCAACCAACATCCAAAGGAAACTTTAAAGCTGTAGTCAAACGCAAACGCAAACGCACCATCTTCACTACTGAACAAGTGGAGGCTTTAGAAGGAATCTTCAAAGCAAAACAGTACATCAACCGCGACGAAAGACAAGTAATCGTGAAACAATTACAACTCAATGACAAAGCTGTCAGAATATGGTTCCAGAACCGCCGGCTGAAAAATAAAAAAGAGCAAGACCACGATTTAGAAGAAGAAATTTCTAATGCAGAACATTCAGAAAAACTCGATCGTCTTGATTCAGTAGAATCTGAAATCAGTAAAAATACTGATGAACATGGATTTGTTCATCTTGATGACGGAGTACTGGGGGAGTTGGTGAACGTCATTGATGAATGTTTAACAAAAAATTGTGTAAATGTTCCTGATGAAGAAATTGCTGGAAGTGATAGTAGTCCTGTATATGAACCAATTTCACCAGCCAGTGTTAGTAATGAAGAAGATAGCTCAGTACACTGGAGACCATCAGAACCAAGCGAATCTCTGGAAATACTTTTTGACTTACAAAAAATGCTGTCATTTTAACCAGTGCCTACTTTTAGTTGTAATACATTTTTATTTTTAAGTTACTTTAGTTATTTTTATACTGGAACTAATTTTTATTAATAGATATTAACAGTTGTTTTAATAAATACTTAACTAACTTTAAGTTATTAATATACTTAATTTTGAAAATGATTTCAATAAATGGTATTAATTTAACTTCTGGATTTCATTTCGCTAAAAAAACAACATAAGTACATATCATCATCCTTTTGCCAACTATATTGGGGTCGGCTCCCAGTCAAACCGGATGCAGCTGAATACCATTGTTTTAGGTACGTGAAGCGACTACCTGTTTGACCTTTACAACCTAATAACTGGGAAACACGGTAGAAACCTTTTGGCAAGACTGGTTTCAGATTTTCTGGCTTCTGACAATCCGTAACGACTGCCAAAAATTTCCAAATGACAGCCGGGACCAACGGCGAGGCACGGAGGAGTCTCGGTATATTAAGATGTTCACCCATCTACAGACCAACCTCGACAAGCGTTGCTTAACCTTCAAGCGGCCTGTGTGGCTGGTATTATTTAGCCACGAGCTCCTAGTTAGTACATAAGTATTATATAAGTTACATACGTATAATAACTAAATATTGACACTTACCCTAAAAAAAATCTAGAAGATGAACAATACATGGTGTACATGTATTGTTGGAATTTGTAGTATACAACAACAAACGAATCGCACTATTGAACTTGACCATTTTAATAAGTAGAATGTTACATGGCACGTTAGCCTGCTTTTAGCCAAACTTAGTAGTGAAGCCGCTAAAATTTTATAATCTTTTGAATTATTTAAAGCGACTTAAAATAAAATACTACTTAAAGCTAAGTGTATTTTGAACTTTGTAACGTCATAGTAAAATTTGCTATTTGTTGTCATGGCTTACGGGATGGGTAACTACGGAACCCTACACTGTGCATGGCCAGACATGCACTTGGCCAGTCATTATTTTTTTTCTGATTATGTTGCGTTTATGTCAAAAATATGTTAAATATTTTTTATTTTCATGAGTAGGTATTTGAAATAACGTTACTATTATGCTGATTTGAAAGCAAAGTAAGCCCGCCACACCACATTCCCAAGCCACTGCAACTTTTGAAAGCCAGAATCACATAGGCGATCACCCGAAAAAACGCCGAGTCAATGAAGCTCGACGAGTTCCAGAAAAATGATTCAACTATCTTGGATCCCGCAACGAAATTAATCGGAAAATAACAGCGGAGGAGTAGGAAAAAAATAAATATAATTTTCACTTCCCTCCTTACTAAGCAGGAGACAGTACAGAGCTAAGCCAAATAGGCACCAAGGGACATATACAACTGGGTTAAGCCCAGTTACCAAGCACCACGGATTATATATTAACACTAATAATAATTAATGGGTCCTAAATTGTGAGCTACTTTTGATTCCAGTAATAGGTATGGCAAAATCGCTTGAACGCACGTAAATTTGTTCTGGTTTCTTCAAAGTCCGAGTAGTATACCACTCCAGATGTAACCTGTTAAGAATTTTCATTATTTCCTAGTTAAAAATATTTATTGTGTTCAATCATCAAGCTTATTTAGTCGATTACTAAATTAAGAATATTAAATTGAGAGAGGTCGGGTGGTTGGCAACACCGAGCGGAGAAGAAAAATGTGACGGGTACCTACCTATGACAGAAATTAATGGAGGGTTATAAGAAATATAAGTGTTTTGCGGGAAGACCGTTGAATTACTATATTCGCGTTTCATTTTAAAAGTTCAGAAGCCAGGATAAATTGATGAACCCATTTATTTGTACTTTCGGCCGTAAGGTAAAACTATTGAAGAGTTTTGGTAAGTTGCACAACTTTTTATACCTAATCCAAATTAGTGTTACTTATGTTACCTTTTTATGTGTTATGAATCCTGTATATAACAATATTTACTTCAACGAAAACTTATCTACTGATATCTAATTAGATCCATAAAAAAAAGATAATAATCATGGCAACGTGAGGTTAGAATGGAATCATTTTCTTTTATTTTTAATTATTTCTATTATATGAATCGTGTCACGGACAGTTCAATTAAACACAAATGTAATGTATGGATAACTACTGTGCGTTTTAACATCGAGTGGTTTAACCACTCTGCTCGACAAGATTTTGACAAGTGACACACTAGCTGAGTCGACGGGGTTTCGCGTATTACGTCATTAATTTCAGGAATTACATCAACTTTCAACAATCGAATTTATTATGAAATAATTGTTTCCGTAGCTATTTTATACGATAACTTTTGAGAAATATCTTAAATTATAAGTTATGATCGTTCAAATTGCGCTAGTCTACTTAAAAATGTGTCTTACATACGAATTACTAAACCTTTCCAAAAGGTAGTCAACTTAGATTCGCTGGAAATAGCTGAAAAACTGCAAAAGGACAAAATCAAGACATAATCATGCTATTTGCGTGCTGCATTTTGACATTTTTCTTAAATTAGTTTATTAGAAATACGATCAAATATTGACAAAAACTAATTATGTTGCAATTTTCATGGCCCTGGTTTTCGAGGTTAAAAAACATAAAAATTGTGGGATTCGGACACCCAAACTCCATTATAGAGATAGTAAATAAAATAAAAAATAAATAAAAAAGCTTTATTGACACAAAAAATATTTACAAGTTGATTTTGGTAAACAGTAGGTACAATTCTGCAATTGAACACAATTCGAATGACCACTAACACCTAAACTAGGCCGAGCCTGTACCTTAGGCGTTAGATCCTTCCCAGGTAACTATCTACAGACGTGTACATTAAGATCTAATAGTATACTGTAAACAACTTTTGCACATTAAACCTATACAATAAACAATACTAACTAATATAATAAAATACAGATTAAACTGCGGGTACTCTTACTGCGGGTAAAATGTAATAGAAATAATATTATAAATTATTTGTTGACATGTTCATTGTAAAAATTTTCCAAATACCGTCAACTTAAAAAACAAATAGTTTGACCACTGAATGTATGAACTTGCGACATTTTTTTTTTTTTTTTTTTTTTTTTCTGTTTTTCTATTGTGATTATGTTATTTTACTTAGATTGATTTCATTGTTGTAGCGACTGTTTTAATTATTATTTTTAAATTGTTTTTTTTTTTTTTTTTTTTCTTATTATTATTTATTTATTTATTCTGAGCTTCCTATTGTAGATTAATAAGTAAATTTTCAATTTCTACGTATGTTTGCGATTTTAGCCAGGTTATTAAAAGTTTCTTGCACGAATGTTTATTTAACTGGTAGAATTTGATAATTTTATTCAATTTGTTGTATAGCATTGGTCCTAAATAACACTGGAATTTATTTATAAAGGATGTTTTATACGGAATTGTAGAACATACTCTGCCTAAACGTCTATTATTCATTATTTCTTTATTATAATTAAGTTTACTATGTTGGGCCATTATAATTTCTTTAATGAATAGCTGCCGAACTGTCAACACATCACATTCTGAGTACAAGTTAATAGTGGGATACTTAAAAGGTTTGAACATCATAACCTTAAGCAGCGCTCGCTGTGCTCGCTCCAGTTTCATAATATGCGTTTTACGCGCTCCCCCCCATGACGTAATACAATAGGATATTATTGATTGAGCCAGTGCGAAATAAACGGTTTTGAGTAATTTTTTGTCCGCTACATGTCTTAATTTTTTAAAAATATAAATAAGTTTACGTAGTCTACCTGACAAAAGGTCTATGTAAGGGCACCAAGTCATCCTTTCGTCAAGCAGAATACCAAGGTACTTTATTGTTTTAAGTCTTTCCAGAGGGTAACAATTACAGGGGTTAGGTGTCGTATTTTGGCAAGAATGCATCTGTACTTTAAGATTTTGTGTAGCTTTTAGAGTTGTTAAAGTATTTGCAAAGGTTATGAACTTTGTTTTTGAGATGTTTAGGGTTAACAGGTTTTGAGAAAGAAATTTTGCCATCGTTTGTAACCCTGATTCTGCATGTTTTTTTGCCTCTTCCCATGTCTTTCCATAGAAAATTAGTGCAGTATCATCAGCGAATGAGAAGATACTGCAATTTTGTAGGTTTAACCTGCATAGATTATTAATATAAATAAGGAAAAGTGTCGGCCCAAGGACACTTCCCTGAGGCACGCCAAATGAAACTGGAGCTTCATTACTATACATCCCGTCTATTGTTACTCTTTGTCTTCTGTTTTTTAAATAACTACTAAATAAATCCAGTGTTTTACCTCTTATGCCAACATTTTCCAAGTTCTTTATTAGGATAGAAATAGAGACTGTATCAAAAGCTTTCGCTAAATCGATGAATATTCCAATACATTTATTTTTATTGTCAATGTGGGTAGCAACAAAATTCGTTAGTTCTGAAACTGCCTGTGCTGTTGATCTATTTGCTCTAAACCCATATTGGTTGATAGCTAAAAAGTTATGTTTTTCAAGATATGAAATCAGCCGTTTGTTCATTATTTTTTCTAGGACCTTAGACAGGACGGGCAGTACCGAAATAGGGCGATAGTTGTGGGTACAATCTCTATTCCCCGCTTTATGGATAGGATGAATAACAGAAATCTTAAAATTATCTGGGAATTGACCTGTTTTTATTGATAGATTGGTAATGTGTGTAAGAAGTGGTACGATAATATGTTTAGCCATTTTTACTAGTTTTGTAGGTATACCATCCCAACCTATTGCACTATCAGTTTTTAAAGCCATTATGATAGATTCGATTTCAGGCTCCGTTGTTTCCAACAAAACCATGGAATTAATTGGTGGAATCGATGATTGTATAATTTGATCCGCACAAGGTGTAATCTTGCTTGCTAGCTCGTTTGCAATGCTAGTAAAGTAGTGGTTGATTTTCTCTAAAGATTGTTCGGGTGTATCTTCTATTTTGAGCAGTTCTGATGGATTGGTTTTACTTGTGCTTCTATTTGTTATTGTGTTAATTACTTTCCATTTCCTCTTTGGGTCTTTAACGTGCTTGTTTATTTCGTCTCTTTGGAAGTTGTGTTTAAGTCGTTTTAGTAAATCGTTGCAATAATTTTTATATCGTCTGTAGGTTATGGAAAGTATTACATTATTAGGTTCCTTTTTACATCGAATGTTCATGCGATCTCGGTTTATTATACATCGAACTAAGCCTGGCGTAATCCAAGGCTTAACGCAGCGCAGTCTTTTAGGCATTAATACGGTAAGAGTGTTTTTTGAGATAGTTTCATTTAGGATCCTCACTAGCTGATCGGCAGTCCAATTTACATCTTCGGATTTAATAATGTTACTAAAATTAATCGTATTTAAATGATCCATGATGGCCTCGTAGTTAACTTTACGGATTGATTTTTGGGTCACAGATTTATTATTGTTTACCAAGGCAACACACAAAAGAACTGGAGCATGGTCAGTGACAGGGGCCTGAAGAACTAGTGTGAGTATAGAGAGTTTTGTTTTTATCATGGCATGGTCCAGGCAATTGGCATCTCTCGTTGGTAATAAATGACAAGGCAAAAGACCATGACAGGCTAATAGATTTAGATAATCTGTCGAGTTGCGGTCTGTGTTATCATACTTCACGTCTATATTTAAATCACCCATTATAACTATGTTTTGGTGGTTTTTATAATTGTTTAGTAAACTATCTAGCGAGTTTATGAATTGGTCTAGGTTAGGATTTGATGGGGATCTATAAATACCTATTACTACAGTTTCATTTTGTATTTTTATGACCATACAAGTGGCATCACTTAAAGATACTTCCTCTACTGAACAACCAAGTGCATCTCTAGTGTATACTACTATTCCGTCATTTTGGTTACGATTGTTTTTTGTATAATACGTCTCATAGTTTTTTAGAGATGGAAAATGTAAAGCTTTCGAATTCCAAGATTCAGTTAGGATAATTACTTCACATGTTGTATTTAATCTAGCTAGAAAAATTTCAAAATGGCTAATATTTTTAGTTATACTCCTTATATTTTGTGTTAAAATTTTTATGTGTTTATTATGCGGTAAATGAGATGTTATTAATGATTTACATGTTTCCGGACTACACAAAAATGATGGTCCAGCTGATATACTATCAATATTGCTGGCTAAATTATTGTTTGAATTGCAATCGAATTTTGTTTTATAGAAATATGGGACGTGGACAAAACGTTTATAAGTTTTTCAAGCTCTAAATATAAAAACAATATAGGTTTGTAATAACTTTGAAATGAGACCAAAATATAAATCTGGACAACGACGACACGTGGAAAATTATTCGTACTCCGCAAAAATATATTAAAAAGATAAATGTAAGAAGCATGATTATGTAACATAAACCGCAGTGCATCATAAAAGTAACAAAAAAGAAAAAGGTTTGAATTAATAAATAAAAAATAAGATGAGTAAGCAAGTGAAATAACTAACCCTAGTCACAAGGCGTTTCTCAGAGTGGCAATTTGTAGTTCATCCTTTATTTCAATGCGGGGAGCATCTATGGCCTTGCGAATAAATATTTTACCGCTATTTGTCCAGCAGAATTTATATTCTTTGGATTTTGCTAAATCTCTTGCTAGGAAGAACAGTCTGCGACACTTGCTTGTCAGAGCTTCAGAAATATAGATTGGTGTAATTACTCCTTTAAAACCAATGTGGCCAGAGTTTAAGCGCTGGTCCGGGTGTTTTTCATTAAAGGCTTTAGCCCCCTGAATTATGTGGTTTTTCATGACGACAGTAGTTAGTTCTGCCACTATTGTGCTCTTTCCAGCCTTCGATGTAACTCGGAAAGCATCCCGAATACTTGTTGCTTGTATATTCACATCAATCACTTGGCATGTCTTTTCTATGATGTTGCACAAGTCTGTCTTGGTTTCAGTATCAGTGGTTTTCGGTACATTTCTCAATTCAATAGTAGCCGACTTTAGATTTCTTTGAACTTCACCAATTTCCGATTCTAGACTAGCTATTTTTAATAAATGTCCTTTCCGTTCACCCTCTAAATCTTCGACCTTTTTCTTCATATCTTCGTATTTTTCATTTATGAACTGGAGACTCTTTTCGATTTCTTCGTTCGTATGTTTGATCTCGGCATTTTGCTGTTTTATTTCAGCGACTTCAGCGACGAGCTTGTTAAGTAGGGTATTCTGGGTTTCTTTCCACTCACTAAGCATGCCTTTGATTTCGTCCTTAAAAGAACAGAAGCGCTCTTCACTAGACTGACGCGGTCTTTTGCGTTGAGATACAAAATTAGGCGGCGTATTTTGGCTATGAGTATTCACAACATCGGAGTCCGATACAGTCCTTTGGAAGTCCGAGTTGGTTGGCGATCGTAATAACCTGGACATATTTCCCAAGTTCGGAGTTTACGTAGTCGCACCGCGCGTAAGTAATACAGCGCCGTAGTTCTATCTCGCTCGAACAGTAACACCGATATCGATACCGCTCCACTTCACTGCGCGCCTAGTACTTCTTAGATTTTTGATATTATTTAAAATTAAGTAAAAAGTAAATAAATTTGTGCACACGTCTTTTCGCTAGTGCGATCCACGAAGGAGAAGGAGTAGTAGTTTCCTAATCCCAAATAAATTTGATTATTTGACGAATTCATCCATATTTCTAACGCTATACGATTTTTTTTGATATCCAACGTTCAAGTTTCGCGCCAACTGTGTTTGTTTACGTTTTTATTTTGCACAAATATCACAAACTCACATGTAGATGCGATTACAAACATGATCTTCATGAATCTCAATATCGTGAAGAACCAGAAAAAGCCCAGATCTAAATGCAATTTACAAACACAGATCCAATAACACGTAATATTCATTACCGCCACTTTATTTTTGTTCAAAATCGACAACCATATTGTTTTTCTTAATTGTTAGGGCGTGCCAAAACGATTATAGTTATCGATTTTTTTTTTAATTTTGAACGACTCGATCATATGAAATGAGTTATAATAAAACGATTCTTAGAAATTAGAAAAATAGGTATAAGGTATAAAATACAATAAGCACATGATAACTATTAATTTTGTGCTTCGTAAAGTTAATTTAAATCGTTTTCGGACAACAAGAAATAAATCCAACTCAACAAAAAAAACTCATACCTACAACACATTCATCGGACCCGCGCGGATTTCGCGCCTAATTGTCCTTATTATTCAAAATTTAAATTCAGAATGCGTTCGTGATTCAAATTTGTTTTGTTATATTTATATAGAGTAAATTAATTAAGTACCTATGGTATGGTTAGCTAGTCATTGGATCGGGTTGATTTTTAAAAAATAATGAGTACTAGCACTTCGCCCGCGACTACGTCCGCGTGGATTTAGTAGCTACTCCACAAACTTCAACGCCCCCTATACCCCCTTATAAACGTTAGTTTTGGAAAATTAAGCACAACGATTTTCATTAATTACATTTATTACTTAGCCATTTCTACTTATTCTATGGTCTCAGGTTCAGCGCAACTGTTCACCCCGTTCACCCCGTCAGGAGTTGATTATGCAAAAATGGTTAGGTACATCTGTTTCAATAATCCCATTTTTAGTTCGTTCATAGCATTCCGACGTAAATTAAAGCAAGCAATAATGTCCTCCCCTAAAAACTTGCTGCAACCCCGGCTTCACCCCTTATTATGTATGTAGTTTATTTGAGAAAAATCCAAATATTTGTTACTCTTATTGTTTTATCGAAATCATTTTCAACTTCATCGGACCAAGCATTGTTATGATTCTCCCCAGTTCGCTCAAAGCCGCGACATTTTTCTTACTCCGAGCATGTTTATTACCGTCGTAACTTTTGAACGAAAGGTCCGATTTGAATAATTTAAAGCGTGATTTACACGGACATAATCAACCTTAATTATCAAACCATTTAAATGGATAAGGATTAATATCATGATACCGAAATCACCATTTTTTCATATCACCAAGGATTTGCTTGAATAATTTTAACAAAAAGCGGTCATGGTGACTTAACCATAATAGTTAGACAGATGGTATCGCGGATTTTTTTGTAGACATTGATGACCTCTATAAACTTGTAGTACATCACTTTGCTCTATTGTCAATAGATTCCGCAGCGTACGCGATATAAAGATTTTACGGATCCCTAACTTTTCTGAAAATATTCTATAGCCTATGTCCATCATCGATAATGTACGATTCTACTGGTGAAAGAATTTTTCAAATCGGTCCAGTAGTTTCGGAGCCTATTCATTTCAAACAAACAAACAAACAAATCTTTCCTCTTTATAATATTATTATTAGTATAGATTAAAATTCGATATGCAGCAGATATTTTAAGAAGTTTTTCTATCCTGCCCCAAAAGGAGGGGCGCGGCCTGTCCGCGCGCCCTGGCCGACCGAAAATCTGACCAACCGTTTAGGGAATTGATATACAAAGGTATATCAATTCCCTAAACGGTTGGTCAGATTTTTCAAATGAGGTATAGATTCGTCTTAGGTGTCATACATTTTGAACGAAAACTTCGCGTCTTTTTGTGAGAGGTATGTCTGCCTAGCCTTTTCCCAACTATGTTGGAGCTGAATACCAATTTTTCACATAGTCTGACAGCATGCTTTCCGGTGAATGGTGGATACTCAATACTTAATTGATGGTCACCCATC